>JAUCMX010000026.1:12418773-12483773 GCA_033459395.1 Hemibagrus guttatus | reverse complement strand
ATTGATAAATCACACATTCACTCTGACTAACTTCAAACAGACTTTGAGGCCATTTGTGTGTGTTTTTCTCCTAATTATGACAGTGAAAGTGATGAGGAGGAGGGGGTGCTACACACGATACACACCCCACTTACTAAATATAGTCCCATCGCAATTACCCACATGCCAAAATCAGGGTGCAGCCCTCTGCCTATAGCGATGTCAAGAGGCAGAAAAATAGCTGACATAACACACATAGCTTCTGAGTCACCCACTCCTATTATAGCCGAGCTATTTAGGGATGATGAAGCGTGTCTCCCTGAATCCTTCACTTCATTATTCACACATGGACTTCTGATCATATTAACACATTCCCGCTCCTCGCATGAGTCGGAGAAGATGAGATGAGTGGAGACGGGGTGGACAGAATGTTTGAGGTGTGTGAAGGCAGAAGAGTAGCCGCAGAATCACAATCCTCCCACTTCCAAAGTCCAAACACAGACAGGGATAGGGAGAGAGATAAAAATCCTTCTTTATTGTCTTCAGCAATATTGTGTAACAAAGATATATTTAAAATGCCATGTTATACAATATTATTTTGATATCCAGCTTTTGATATCCAGAATTATATCTATGTGGATAATGATTTAGTGATGATTTCTATAACCATTCAGAGTTCAACACTTTAAAAGGAGTCATCTGGAAACCTGCACACTCGTGCAATTATTTAATCAGCCAGTAACGTGGCAGCAGTGCAATGCCTAAAGTCATACAGATACAAGTCAAGAGCTTCAGTTAATCTTCACGTCAAACATCAGAATCTGGGATCTCATGGCTTTGACATTACAGTGACATGGCTGTTTGTGATGACTGATTTGAGTATTTGAGAAGCTGCTGATCTCCTGCGACTGTCACTAAACAGTGGACAGGAGACAGTCTAATCTACAATCTACAGTCTCTAAATGATTACTCAGGACAAAAATCATCCACTGTGTGACAGTTCTGTGGGCAGAAACACCTTCTCAGAGGGGAATAGACAGATTTGCTCATGCTGACAGTAAGGCGAAGGCTATTGTAGCTCACATAACCACTCTTTACAACCACGGTGAGTAGAAAAGTATCAAAATACACAACATACGAAAACTTTGTGTGGATGAGGTACAACAGGAGAAGACTACATGGGGTTCCACTCCTGTCACTGGAATTTCAAGCCACTGTGAGGCCAGGAAATATCATCACCTGGTTGGTGAGCATATGTAGAACATCTCAACTGAGTATTTTCAAATCTGAATAGTTTTATAGCTTTAAGTCTAAAAAACCTTGTCTTTCTTTCTTTGTTTTTTTCTTTTTTTATTTCCTGGAACCCTATAGGAATATCAGTAAGAATTTGGAGGCATCTTCTTGGGATGATTCATTCTGGGAAACCCATGAAGGTTCTACATGGTACCCTACAACAAAGTGTTTCTTCAAGTAGAAGCATTTTAGAAAGTCTAAGATCTCTTAATTGTTAACGGTTTTGTTTTTTTTTTTTTTTTAAAGTATGTTTAAATTCATTTTATTCATCGTTTAATTAATGCATCTCATTTCTCTCAGTGGAGAGATAAAAACTCTCCACTCTAACAGAGTCATTGTTATCAATAAGTGCATTTACAGTCATTATATAGTGTATGTTAATATGTTTTAGGAAGTGCAGAATCATTAAAGTTAAAATACTTTGAATGTCTGTCCTTAATAACTGACTGAAAGAGTTATAAGTATACTAGCGTTCCAGGTTAGCATCATATTTACAGTATTGATTCTATGGTATATCATGGAGCGGTTCATTTCTCTTACCTCACAGCTTTAATATTAGTATCCCTCAGGGCTCAGTTCATGGTCTGCTCTTGTTTTCCTTTTATATTAAATCACTAGGCTCAGTGTCAGTGTCAGAGTCAAGTCTCATGGGGTCTCTTATGACTGCAGCACCAATGGCACACAACTTCACTTCTATTTTCCTTTCTTCACCTCTCACGTTGCTCAAAAGGTATCATGATGCCTTTCTGACATGTCTTCTTGAATGAAAAGTCATCATCTGAAGCACATCTTTATCTGAATCTGTACCCAGTGGTGATGAATTTCCATTCTGATGGACTTATCGATCACCATCAACACTTCACAATTACAAACTAAGAATTATGGTACAATTCTGTATCTTCTCTGATCACATTACACTGACCATCAGCTCCTGAAGATTTCTATTACTACTTCTACTACTAATTCTACTTGATGGTCTTTTTTCATCCTCTGTATTTCAAATACAGAGCATTCAGAATGCTGCTGATCAGTGTCTGGTTCACAACCTCCAACTGTTTTTTCATATAACACCCCAGAAGTCATGGAGGTTACAACACTGGCTTTCTGTTGCAACAAGAATCAAATACAAAAGTCATGCCTTGGTATCAAAGAGATCGGCACAACAACATCAATGCATGCTGTTTATGAACTACACACTGACTCTGTTCTTTAGCTTCACCGTGGCATGTTCCTTTCTGAGGTCTGAAGCACAATGTCTTTAGCATATTAGCTCATCCATAAAATGATCTAATGATCTAGTGGTGGAATTAGCTTGGCTCTTCATTCTGAAGCAACCATGTGTCTCTATTCCATCCACAAAGGTCTAAAGTTCTTCCTCTACAGGCATTTTCAAGTATAACACTTTACATTCAGTGCATTACATTTGCACTTATTGTACTATTACAGCCTGTGTGGGGTTTTTATATGCTTGCTTCATGTCCACATGGGTTTCTTCTGACTTCTCTGGTTTCCTCCCACTTCCCAAACACTGTATTGGCTCTTAATTGCCGCTAGATGTGAATGTGTTTACATGGTACCTTGAAATAGATTAGCATCCCATCCAGGGTGTGTTCTGTCCTCACGCCCAGTGTTCTCAGGCTAGACACTTTTTATTATCACCCAGACCACTAGCATATATCTCTTGTCTTTCAGGTTATGTATGCTTACAAATTCACTAGATGCTTTACATTGCTGCATTGGCATGTATTGTAAGTTGCTCTGGATTAAAACATCTGGTCAATGACTAATTGTTGGAATAGCTAAATAGCTAAAGTTTGGAAACAGTGTTCACCAGCACCATAGCTAAATGTATCACTGTTTATATGAACCTCATAGGTTTAGGACATGCTAATTCCCAGACATTGGAGGCAGATTTTCATTTTATAGATGCTGTATGATGACTGTGTGTGTTACTGTATCACTTCATGGCATAGAAAGATATTCTGTTGATTTTCTGGTCCTGAACAGAGGAGCAAGATATTAATATTCTTCTTAAAGCATATTATTCAATAACTAAAATTGTATGTTATGATACTTGTGGCTTGTCCATGGAGATTAAGGAGGTTAAATCTCATGACTATCAGAACAACAGGACCAACGGAATTCAGTAATTTATTCCTTTCATTTAAAAAAAAAAAAATTTATTATGCCAACATGATGAAAGATTGTAATAAATAGCAGATACATACATTTTATATTTATAAGCAGCATCTGAGTGCCGTGCTTACTGAACTGACTTGGCAGCGGTGGTACGATTGCCAACGCTGTGCTAGCATGAGAGCAGATTCATCATTGGGAAGTGGAGCAGGGCAGCTTGGCAAGAAGCAGCAATGAAAACATACATCCAAATGAATGAGTGTCAGTGATTAATCTTCTGCTGTCCCCCTGCATCCAGGAGCACGCCGTAACTCATTCCATAAACTTTGTGGGGAAACGATAAGCTACGTGAGTAAATTACACCACGAGGTAATGTGACCGAACTGTTGCTAAGCCGGCGAGTGATGAGATGGGCCCAGGAGTGGATGAGGGTCCTGATTTGTGGAGAATTGGCCCTATTACCATAAATCAGGCCTAACCAGGGGTTTGCGTGATGACACAGACCATCGCTCTTTCTCCAGCAGGGCTAAGTGTTTTCAAACTCACCTTCAGGCAACTGCATAAAACACAAAGTTTGTAGGAACTTCACAATAATAATATCATAGGTCCATGTTTAAAAACGATCATTTCAGGTTCAATTATTTACGTTGAAATGTCAGGCTGGTCTCCACATGCAGTAACAGGTGTCTGTGTGTTTTCAATGACATGTCATCTAGCACTTAAAGCAGATTGCTTGGACATTTTGCAACATTTAACAAGCTGTTCAAGAACAGACTCTTGTAGTTTTGATTAAGACTTCGAAGTTGGCCTGAGGCACTCCAACATTACTCGTCCACTCTTTAATCTCTGATTTCTCAAGCCACAGATGGGTGACTGAAAGCTCTGACTAAGTGCCGAGGACAGTTCTGTTCGCTTGAATGTCAGTCTCTGAGTGGACTCTCAGGCTCTGAATGTTTCTTCTCCCTTCCTTTGCTTGTTCTTGCTCTCGGTTTTTTTCCATCTCCGTGAGCCCACAACGAGGTGCTGATGAGGGCCTATAGGGGTACACCTTGCTAATTCACAGAACGGACTGCAAAGCACATTTTCAGGTGCCCGATTTGCCAAGCCCTCCATTAGAGAGTGGAAGACAATAAAAAGACTGACGCATGCATGACATGCGAGCGTTGTGTCTCGCGGTTAACAAGAGGTCAGGAGAATGGAGCCACAGAGCACTCGTGTTCACTCGAGTTAAAACTGAAACGTCAATGCCGGATTGAATTTAGAACATCGAGAGCACACAGTGAGTCTTAGTAGTGGCTCGGGCTGCATTTGCCTATGTTAGCCTGTGTGCATCTGTCAGTTAGTATATATGTACTGTATGTGTGTGTGTGTGTGTGTGTGTGTGTGTGTGTGTGTGTGTGTCACAGAGTGCTACTCTACAATTTGTCCTGCACACGGCTTGTTGAGGAGAGGAAGACGAGCGGAAAGAGAAGAGTGGAGCACTGTGAGGGAAGAAGTGCGTAATCCTCATTTATTATTGATGTAGAGAGAGAGAGAGAGAGAGAGAGAGAGAGAGAGAGACAGAGACAGAGAGAGAGAGAGAGAGACAGAGACAGAGGGAGGGAGTGAGAGATAGGGAACTGCTCAATGTCGGAGAGAAGAGTGATTTCTCCCCCTACTGACTAAAACACAGTTCAGTACCCAGCATATCTCAGTCTCAGATCCGTCCTCACACACACATACACAAACACAGACATATACATACACAGCATGCCACAGCGGTCAAAGAGAAAAAAAGGGGAAAAAGATGGTGATAAACACTGATGATAATAAACAGTAGCAGAAAGCACTCCTAATCATCTTAAATATGCATCTCATTGCTGTAAAAATAACTTTTGTTTGGATCAAGCTATGCTGCTTTGTATAACTGGACTACAATTTTGGATCCTATAACCTCACCTCAACAGTGTAAGCAAAGCCACAAATGCAGAAATGTTCTGAAAAACGCAGCCAACATTTTTACTCAGTAGGCAGCTGTTTATTCTCGTAACTTCCAGCTCTGTGTTCACTGGATTTCAGCTGCTGGTGATGTTTTCCTGGTCACAATAGCAGTAATTTCACAAGCATAACTATGACTGTGGCATAAAATGCCCACAATGTAGCAGCACGGTTATTATTTGGTCGGGTTGTGGGACTTCTTTTCTAGACTCCTAGCTTCTGTAGCCACTAATAGAAGACTAGAGATACTGCATAGCGTAAATACGGGTTTGCTGCCAGTCGCACAAATATCAAGGCGCAGATGTGGGAGGACAATCGGAGATATTAAATTGGAAGATGGAGGGGCTTCTGAGTGGGGCAAGAGAAAAGATTTTGCCCTATTGTCCAACCCTGTGGGAAGGTCGTCGTCTGGATACAAACTCATGATGCCAAAGCCATATGTGACCCAGAGCCTATGGATCAAAATGGGTGGGAGGGATGGCATGCTCTGTCTCTCCTGTCTGTCAATCACAGCAAAATTAACCAATCACAGGCTCTGAGTAGCAGTTTTAAAAAGGTGACTTTACCTCCCTGACTGCTAGCAATTTTTCGATCGGAGAGAGCTGGCTGGATGGTGGGGAAAAAACGGAAAATCTTCTTGGTAGTTTTCGAATGATGACACAATTGAAGAAACATCTCCGCTAGAAGTAGCTGGTTTGAAGACCCGTATATCCCATATGAACTAGAGCTCCTTTAAGGCTTATTGGATCACATCTATCAAGCATCAGTTGCCTCTGCATCTCTTCAGGATTGTGGCTTAACATAAATGAGATGAACATGCATCAATACCATGGGATGTGTAGGAGTTAGGGCAGTGACCTTGAACTAAGGATTTTGAAGGTCAAATCCCAACACTGCCAAGATGCCGCTGCTTGGACCCTTTGAGTGTGACCCTTTAACCCTGAACTGCTCAGTTGTATAAATAAGATAAATCTTGATAAGAAAAACGATTAAATTCTTTAAATTAAAAGAGTAATTCATGTCATCTGAGGTGTTGTGAGAAATGATAGGTATAGATTATGATCTTTTTTGGAGATGTGTGGGAAAGGAAGAGTGACCATACTGCAGTTTGGAGCTCTTGAAGGTCATGAGGTGTTTGCATTCCTTGCGCTGATGCAGAACAGGCAGAGAGGAAGACAGGAGGCCTTGCTAATGCCAGCCTGGAATAATTGTTTTAAATTGAATTGTTCTTCGTTCAGGTTTCCATTTCCCCTCCTTAGTCATTTTTCAACTTTTCACTTATGCATTATTCATCATTGTTTTTTTGCTGCAGGATTTCTCCCGGGGAGATAAATCTGACAAGGCATTTTCGGAATGATTTATTTTTAATTATCCAAGAATCCTTACACACGTCTGCGCCTGCTGATCGGTGTTAGTGTGCTTACATGGAGCGTTTGTACTTTGATTCTGACATGAAAAGGCACTTCCATCCCCAAGTATTACTTTCTAAAAATACCGTGATGACGTCAAACGGCGTTTATTTCAGTTGGATAGTTTGCATCAGCCTTTGCTTGCCGGAGCATAGCTGAAACTGTGGGAGGTTTTGGGGTCGACTGAAAAGATGCGCAACATCTCCTCCGTCTGATTAGTAAATAAATGTGTATGAGTGATAAGAGGTGTGTATGAGTGTTTAGCAGTGTGTATGACTGTTTAGCAGTGTCTGAGTGTTTAGCAGTGTGTATTGAGTGTTCAGCAGTGTGTATGAGTGTTTACAGTGTGTATGAGTGTTTACAGTGTGTATGAGTGTTTAGCAGTGTGTATGAGTGTTTACAGTGTGTATGAGTGTTTAGCAGTGTGTATGAGTGTTTACAGTGTGTATGAGTGTTTAGCAGTGTGTATGAGTGTTTAGCAGTGTGTCTGAGTGTTTAGCAGAGTGTATGAGTGTTTAGCAGTGTGTATGAGTGTTTAGGAGTGTGTATGAGTGTTTAGCAGTGTGTATGAGTGTTTAGCAGAGTGTATGAGTGTTTACCACTGTGTATGAGTGTTTAGCAGTGTGTATGAGTGTTTACAGTGTGTATGAGTGTTTAGCAGTGTGTATGAGTGTTTACAGTGTGTATGAGTGTTTAGCAGTGTGTATGAGTGTTTACCACTGTGTATGAGTGTTTAGCAGTGTGTATGAGTGTTTACCACTGTGTATGAGTGTTTAGCAGTATCAGTGTTTACAGAGTGTATGAGTGTTTAGCAGAGTGTATGAGTGTTAAGCAGTGTGTATGAGTGTTTAGCAGTGTGTATGAGTGTTTAGCAGAGTGTATGAGTGTTTAGCACTGTGTATGAGTGTTTAGCAGTATCAGTGTTTACAGTGTGAATGAGTGTTTAGCAGTGTGTATGAGGGTTCAGCAGTGTGTATGAGTGTTTATCAGTGTGTATGAGGGTTCAGCAGTGTGTATGAGTGTTTAGCAGAGTGTATGAGTGTTTAGCAGAGTGTATGAGTGTTAAGCAGTGTGTATGAGTGTTTAGCAGAGTGTGTGAGTGTTTATCAGTGTGTATGAGGGTTCAGCAGTGTGTATGAGTGTTTAGCAGAGTGTATGAGTGTTTAGCAGAGTGTATGAGTGTTAAGCAGTGTGTATGAGTGTTTAGCAGTGTGTATGAGTGTTTAGCACTGTGTATGAGTGTTTAGCACTGTGTATGAGTGTTTAGCAGTATCAGTGTTTACAGTGTGTATGAGTGTTTAGCAGAGTGTATGAGTGTTAAGCAGTGTGTATGAGTGTTTAGCAGAGTGTGTGAGTGTTTATCAGTGTGTATGAGGGTTCAGCAGTGTGTATGAGTGTTTAGCAGAGTGTATGAGTGATAAGAGGTGTGTATGAGTGTTTAGCAGTGTGTATGACTGTTTAGCAGAGTGTATGCACTCATACACTCTGCTAAACACTCATGAATGTTTAGCAGTGTGTATGAGTGATAAGAGGTGTGTATGAGTGTTTAGCAGTGTGTATGAGTGTTTAGCAGAGTGTATGCACTCATACACTCTGCTAAACACTCATGAATGTTTAGCAGTGTGTATGAGTGATAAGAGGTGTGTATGAGTGTTTAGCAGTGTGTATGAGTGTTTAGCAGAGTGTATGCACTCATACACTCTGCTAAACACTCATGAATGTTTAGCAGTGTGTATGAGTGATAAGAGGTGTGTATGAGTGTTTAGCAGTGTGTATGACTGTTTAGCAGTGTCTGAGTGTTTAGCAGTGTGTATGAGTGTTTAGCAGAGTGTATGAGTGTTTAGCAGTGTGTATGAGTGTTTACATTGTGTATGAGTGTTTAGCAGTGTGTATGACTGTTTAGCAGTGTCTGAGTGTTTAGCAGAGTGTATGAGTGTTAAACAGTGTGTATGAGTGTTTAGCAGTGTGTATGAGTGTTTAGCATTATCAGTGTTTACAGTGTGTATGAGTGTTTAGCAGTGTGTATGAGTGTTTAGCAGAGTGTATGAGTATTTAGCAGTGTGTATGAGTGTTTAGAAGTGTGTATGAGTGTTTACAGTGTGTATGAGTGTTTACAGTGTGTATGAGTGTTTAGCAGTGTGTATGAGTGTTTAGCAGTGTGTATGAGTGTTTAGCAGTGTATATGAGTGTTTACATTGTGTATGAGTGTTTAGCAGTGTGTATGAGTGTTTAGCAGAGTGTATGAGTGTTTAGCAGTGTGTATGAGTGTTTAGCAGTGTGTATTGAGTGTTTAGCAGTGTGTATTGAGTGCTTAGCAGTGTGTGGGGGTGTTTAGCAGTGTATATAAGTGTTTAGCAGTGTATATAAGTGTTTAGGAGTGTGTATTGAGTGTTTAGCAGTGTGTATGAGTGTTTAGCAGAGTGTATGAGTATTTAGCAGCGTGTATGAGTGTTTAGAAGTATCAGTGTTTAGCAGTGTATATGAGTGTTTAGCAGTGTATATAAGTGTTTAGGAGTGTGTATTGAGTGTTTAGCAGTGTGTATGAGTGTTTAGCAGTGTGTATGAGTGTTTAGCAGTATCAGTGTTTACAGTGTGTATGAGTGTTTAGCAGTGTATATGAGTGTTTAGCAGATTGTATGAGTGTTTACAGTGTTTATGAGTGTTTAGCAGAGTGTATGAGTGTTTAGCAGTGTGTATGAGTGTTTAGCAGAGTGTATGAGTGTTTAGCAGAGTGTATGAGTGTTTAGCAGTGTATATAAGTGTTTAGCAGTGTATATAAGTGTTTAGGAGTGTGTATTGAGTGTTTAGCAGTGTGTATGAGTGTTTAGCAGAGTGTATGAGTATTTAGCAGCGTGTATGAGTGTTTAGAAGTATCAGTGTTTAGCAGTGTGTATGAGTGTTTACAGTGTGTATGAGTGTTTAGCAGTGTGTATGAGTGTTTAGCAGTGTGTATGAGTGTTTAGCAGTGTGTATGAGTGTTTAGCAGAGTGTATGAGTGTTTACATTGTGTATGAGTGTTTAGCAGTGTGTATGAGTGTTTAGCAGTATCAGTGTTTACAGTGTGTATGAGTGTTTATCAGTGTGTATGAGGGTTCAGCAGTGTGTATGAGTGTTTAGCAGTGTGTATGAGTGTTTAGCAGTGTGTATGAGTGTTTAGCAGAGTGTATGAGTGTTTAGAAGTATCAGTGTTTAGCAGTGTGTATGAGTGTTTACAGTGTGTATGAGTGTTTAGCAGTGTGTATGAGTGTTTAGCAGTGTGTATGAGTGTTTAGCAGAGTGTATGAGTGTTTACATTGTGTATGAGTGTTTAGCAGTGTGTATGAGTGTTTAGCAGAGTGTATGAGTATTTAGCAGCGTGTATGAGTGTTTAGAAGTATCAGTGTTTAGCAGTGTGTATGAGTGTTTACAGTGTGTATGAGTGTTTAGCAGTGTGTATGAGTGTTTAGCAGAGTGTATGAGTGTTTACATTGTGTATGAGTGTTTAGCAGTGTGTATGAGTGTTTAGCAGTATCAGTGTTTACAGTGTGTATGAGTGTTTATCAGTGTGTATGAGGGTTCAGCAGTGTGTATGAGTGTTTAGCAGTGTGTATGAGTGTTTAGCAGTGTGTATGAGTGTTTAGCAGAGTGTATGAGTGTTTAGCAGTATCAGTGTTTACAGTGTATATAAGTGTTTAGCAGTGTATATGAGTGTTTAGCAGTGTATATAAGTGTTTAGGAGTGTGTATTGAGTGTTTAGCAGTGTGTATGAGTGTTTAGCAGTGTGTATGAGTGTTTAGCAGTATCAGTGTTTACAGTGTATATAAGTGTTTAGCAGTGTATATGAGTGTTTAGCAGTGTATATAAGTGTTTAGGAGTGTGTATTGAGTGTTTAGCAGTGTGTATGAGTGTTTAGCAGTGTGTATGAGTGTTTAGCAGTATCAGTGTTTACAGTGTGTATGAGTGTTTAGCAGTGTATATGAGTGTTTAGCAGATTGTATGAGTGTTTACAGTGTGTATGAGTGTTTAGCAGAGTGTATGAGTGTTTAGCAGAGTGTATGAGTGTTTAGCAGTGTGTATGAGTGTTTAGCAGTATCAGTGTTTAGCAGTGTGTATGAGTGTTTAGCAGTATCAGTGTTTAGCAGTGTGTATGAGTGTTTAGCAGTATCAGTGTTTAGCAGTGTGTATGAGTGTTTAGCAGTGTGTCTTGAGTGTTTATAAGTTTATTTAAGTGTTTAGCAGTGTATTTTAGTGTTTAACAGTGTGTATGAGTGTTTAGCAGTGTATTTTAGTGTTTAACAGTGTGTATGAGTGTTTAGCAGTGTGTATGAGTGTTTAGCAGTGAAGAGCAAGGCAAAATGTAGAATCTTTGCGAATCTTTATAAAATATTTGTGTTATTGATGACGGTTATTAATCTCTTTAATAATGATTTATTCTCTGTATTACTCGAAGCATTCAAAAGTGGTTTCTATTCAAGAAACTAATTTGAACTAGGATTAAAAAACAACCCCAAGTGTGTAAGTGTGTAAGCACTGATCCACTGCTCCCTGTAATCACTACACAGTGTTAGTGTCAAAGCAAACAGCAGGTTAGATTTTTCCCAGAAAGAAACTGTTGTGCTCACTTATTTCTGGACGAAGCTCGTCATTCCCAGAGCTGATGAGCATACAGAGAGAATGATTATTATCTGTTTCAGAAAGAGAAAGAAGAAATCATATACTCAGAATGATAAACCGTCCTTGTAGCTTTCTATAAAACGGTATCAGGAGCCGAGCCAAACGGGTTTGTTTTGTTGAAGAGGCTTTTTGGGTATTTTAAGCTTATTGAGAGAGAGAGAGAGAGGAAAAGATGGAGAGGGAGAGAGCAAGGGAGAAAGAGAAGGATAGAGAGAGAGATGGAGAGGGAGAGAGCAAGGGAGAAAGAGAAGGATAGAGAGAGAGAGAGAGAGAGAGAGAGAGAGGGGAGAGAGAGAGAGAGAGAGAGGAAAAAATGGAGAGGGAGAGAGCAAGGGAGAAAGAGAAGGGGAGAGAGAGAGAGAGAGAGAGAGAGAGAGAGAGAGAGAGAGAGAAAGAGAGAGAGGAAAAGATGGAGAGGGAGAGAGCAAGGGAGAAAGAGAAAGGGTAAAAAGAGAGAGAGAGAGAGAGAGAGAGAGAGAGAGAGAGAGAGAGGAAAAGATGGAGAGGGAGAGAGCAAGGGAGAAAGAGAAGGAGAGAGAGAGAGAGAGAGAGAGAGAGAGAGAGAGAGAGAGAGAGAGAGAAAGAGAGAGAGGAAAAAATGGAGAGGGAGAGAGCAAGGGAGAAAGAGAAGGATAGAGAGAGAGAGAGAGAGAGAGAGAGAGAGAGGGAGGAAAAGATGGAGAGGGAGAGAGCAAGGGAGAAAGAGAAGGATAAAAGAGAGAGAGAGAGAGAGAGAGAGAGAGAGAGAGAGAGAAAGAGAGAGAGGAAAAGATGGAGAGGGAGAGAGCAAGGGAGAAAGAGAAGGATAGAGAGAGAGAGAGAGAGAGAAAGGGGAGAGAGAGAGAGGAGAGAGAGAGAGAGAGAGAGAGAGGAAAAGATGGAGAGGGAGAGAGCAAGGGAGAAAGAGAAGGATAGAGAGACAAAAGAGAGAGAGAGAGAGAGAGAGAGAGAGAGAGAGAGAGAGAAGAGAGAGAGAGAGGAAAAGATGGAGAGGGAGAGAGCAAGGGAGAAAGAGAAGGATAGAGAGACAGAGAGAGAGAGAGAGAGAGAGAGAGAGAGAGAGAGAGAGAGAGAGGAAAAGATGGAGAGGGAGAGAGCAAGGGAGAAAAAGAAGGATAAAAAAGAGAGAGAGAGAGAGAGAGAGAGAGAGAGAGAAAGAGAGAGAGGAAAAAATGGGAGGGAGAGAGAAGGGAGAAAGAGAAGGATAGAGAGAGAGAGAGAGAGAGAGAGAGAGAGAGAGAGAGAGAGAGAGGAAAAAATGGAGAGGGAGAGAGCAAGGGGGAAAGAGAAGGATAGAGAGAGAGAGAGAGAGAGAGAGAGAGAGAGAGAGAGAGAGAGAGAGGAAAAAATGGAGAGGGAGAGAGCAAGGGAGAAAAAGGGAAAGGGTAGAGAGAGAGAGAGAGAGAGAGAGGGGAGAGAGAGAGAGTCATTGTAAAATGGCTGAGAGTTTGTTGAGATATTGATATTGTTCACACATACAGTGACTCTCAGTGACAAAGCGACCTGGTGATCGTTCACTTTCACTCAGTGATTAGTTGTGAGCGTGTCCTGTGACATTTACAAGTGCAAAATCTACAGCACCATGATCTGTAACAAAACGCACACACTGCTTCTCCTTCTTGACTTGATGTATATACTCACAGCTGAATTTTATATTCAGTCACCAAATCTCCCTCTGGCAACCAGTAGAAGGAACGCCTACTGACGACTTCAGTACAGTGTAAAATCACTGCATGTGTGAACGCAGCATATAAAAGAAGTAACCCTTTATTGTATAAGAAGCCTTCTCATCATGTAGAATAGCTGCTTCACAACATATTATAACTGACAAAATATTAAGTTGAGACCTTCAGCCTAGTAGTACATTTAGTAGTAGTAGTAGCGGTAGTACATTTTTGTAATACACCCTTATCCAGAGCAAGTTATATTTATCTCTTTTATACAACTGAGCAACTCAGGGTTAAGGGCCTTGCTCAGGGGCCCAGCAGTGGCAGCTTGGTGGTCCTGGGATTCCAAATGAGAACCTGACCAGTAGTCCAACACCTTAATCACAGAGCTACCACTTACTTCATTTGAGTAGGAACCCAAAGGTTGCCAAATATATAGGAAACACGTTAGTATATGTAGTATTAATGGGATTTGGCTTAAAGATTTCCATTAAATATTTTCCCTTTTTTAATGGCTTCTAAAATCCCATATATTCTTCATACAGTTACTGATTCAGGATATAATCAGTGGATCATTAACCAATTATAGAGCACAGTGTTGTTGAATTCTTGACTCTGACGGGTCAGAAAGTGTTTATTTCAGTTTCTGCAGCAAGTTTATATTAATCATTTTCATATATTTATCATATATATTTATTATCTTAGGGGATGTGGTAGCATTGGACTACTGATCAGATGCTTGTGAGTTCGAACCCCAGGGTCAACCAAGCTGCCAGTGCTGGGCCCCTGAGCAAGGCCCTTAACCTTCAATTGCTCAGTTGTATAAAATGAGATATAATATAAGTCCCTTTGGATAAGGGTGTCTCCCAAATGCTGTAAATGTAATTAATTCACTCGTTCTATTGTATTATCGCTACTAGTAACTTTTATGATGTACGTTCCACATGAGAAGAATCATAAATGTGTGTAATTGCTTATATTTTCAGTGTTTTTATGAAAGGAGACAGGACTTTAAGCTAACTTTATGCTCTCAGACTATGGAAAATTCTTCATGATGGAGGGATTTGATAAAATCACTGGATGTTTGAATACAGCATAAGAAAGAAGTAATCCTTCTCATGTTAGAAGACTTCTCATCATGAAGAACAGCTGCTTATACATTTTAACTAACATAATGTTAAGACGTGACCTTCAGCCTACCTTTCATACACTAGACATGGATTGAAACCGGTTTTTCAGTAGAAAAGTATGGGGTAGTACTTTTTTTTTCATATGCCCTTATCCAGAGCGACTTACATTTATCTCATTTAGTGAAATGAGTAAGTGAGGGTTAACGGCCTTGTTCACGGGCCCAACAGTGGCAGCTTGGTGGACCTGGGATTTGAAATGAGGACCTTCCAATCAGTAGTCCAACAATGAGAGTGTGGTGTGTTTGTGTGTGTGTGTGTGTGTGTGTGTGTGTGTGTGTGTGTGTGTGTGTGTGCCCTGCGATGGGTTGGCACTCCGTCCAGGGTGTATCCTGCCTTGATGCCCAATGACGCCTGAGATAGGCACAGGCTCCCCGTGACCCGAGAATAGTTCGGATAAGCGGTAGACAATGAATGAATGAATCTTCTTCTTCTTCTTTTCCCTTCCAGGGTCGCCACAGTGA
Organism: Hemibagrus guttatus; assembly: GCA_033459395.1. Taxonomy (NCBI): domain Eukaryota; kingdom Metazoa; phylum Chordata; class Actinopteri; order Siluriformes; family Bagridae; genus Hemibagrus; species Hemibagrus guttatus. The sequence goes on along the minus strand of JAUCMX010000026.1, from coordinate 12,469,008 downwards.
ATCATCTCTCTCCACCTATCCCTATCTTCTGCATGCTCAACACTTGCACCCACTAGCTCTTGCCTCCTCCCTGGCAGCTATATACTCACTCTCCCTCCTCTGAACATGTCCAAACCATCTTAATCTGGCCTCCCTAACTTTGTCCCCAAAACGTCCAACATGAGCTGTCCCTCTGATGTACTCGTTCCTAATCCTGTCCAACCTTGTCACTCCCAAAGAGAACCTCAACATCTTCAGCTCTGCTACCTCTAGCTCTGACTCCTGTCTCTTCCTCAGTGACACTGTCTCTAGACCATACAGCATGGCCGGTCTCACCACTGTCCTGTACACCTTCCCCTTGATTCTCGCTGATATCTTATTCCTTATATATATATATATATATATGTGTAATAATAAGTTCTACCTGGATAACCATGAGTGCTACATGTGAGTGTTTTATGTTGGTTGCACTCTGAAATGCAGATGTGAAGATCATTGAAGTCCATTAAAGCACAGTTTATTACCATGAAGACACCATCAGACTCCATTAGAAAACTTTTGAATCCTATTTGTATCGAATCAGTAATTTGTAGAATCCACCCCAGGTTTCAAACCATTAGAGATTAGAAATATGACAGTATGAACCATATGGATAAAAAAGCAACCATTACAAAACCAACAGAAATCAAAAGAGATCTGAAATGGTTATGATTTATCTTGGTGAATTTGTGGGAAAATACAAGTTTAAAGTAGCTACCAGCTATTTTTCTTTATTATTAGCATAAGGTCAGAGGTCATGTATGTCCTCAACCCGAAGGATGGACTGAAGCCAGCTTCATTTCTTTCTCTATCGTCTTTGCGAACTCTACAAGGGTGTGATTTATGGATCCTTCCTGGAGGTCACAGGGTAGATGTTGGCACAGCTGAACAATTCTTATGTAAATGTATCACTGACTCTACTGTGAGCTAGCTGTTTCAAACGCCAGAGGTTAAAAAGGTCAGCGCTATGAGCACTTAGAGAGTTTGTGCTAGCGTTAGTTTCAGAAACTACCTTGGGGAGTGGATGAATCGGAGCGAATCGGCTGCGAAAAGCAGCGTTGGCTGATTGGGTTTAGTGTGAATGACGAAACGCTCACCAGAATAATTGCTGTGATGATCTGCGGAGGTGGGAACAGGACCCTAGCCAGAACCGTGAGGGTTTGCAAAGGATGATGGGACATCAACTAATTTGAAGAGGCACTGAATATTAACTCTCTCTCTTCCTCTCTCTCTCTTTCTCTCTCGATGATATACAGTACATTATTCCCTGTTTTGGCTGACTTCTAAGTCCCTGCACTCATGGCCAGTGATCTCCCTATGTGGTGGACTTGGCAGGCACTTTTCTTTCTATACCTTTTTCGCCTCTCACACATTTCCTCTCTCACTTTCTCTTTTGTCTGCTGACTTGGCAGTGTATATTTAGCACTGGGCCCCTACAGCCAGCCCCCCACCCACCCTCAAAGGGTGCCATATATTTTGCAAGCATCACTTTTCAATTTTAAAACCACTCTCTCTCCATGTGTGTGTGTGTGTGTGTGTGTGTGTGTGTTGTGTGCAGGTTGTTCAGAGGCACACACTGAAAGCAAAAGACATTCATGCTAAACACTGTCATCAACTCATGCAAACACACACAAGTGCCCACCCACTTCCTGGCATCTATTCAAATGCAGAATCGCTGGAATTTATTCAGAGGAAGCTTAGAACTCTGAGAAATGCTTTACAACAAATAAAACAGTATTAAACATCTCTATAACCAATTATGTAAAATAAGACCTCCTTGATGTTGATTATTTTCCAATAACAGCATTTCCCAAGCTGTTTATTCCACTTATACCACAACACTTTGCCACAACGATATTTTGATCAGACTTTTTATCTATTTGTAGTTGCATTTAATGTTACTCCTTAGTGGGAACAGTTATTCCTGTTATCACTTACACTATAGCAGCTGCTTCCTCACCAGTTTCTCTTGTTTTATCTCTTATGAAGTGAGTAACATAACAAAATTTTTAGTCATGTTAGTTTAGAGCTCAGTGGCTCAAAGATTCTGCAGTGGTGGAAAACCTAATAGAGCGATTTTCCCTTCTTTAGCAAAACTGCAAAATGAACATTTCCTTCCTGAAAAACAATATCATAGCAACACATTTAATCTATTTATGTGGATCATCATCCATACAAGTCCTACGTGTAGGTTGTTACTATAGAAACAATGCATGTTAGATGCATTACAGAAACATAACCCCTTCAACACCGAGCAGAATCAGTGCTGTGGTTAAATCGGGTTTGTTTTCGAAGTTGTAACACTGCAATTATTTATTAGTAGGGATTCGGTCTACCTTATGTTTAGAAATCAGGTCACTTTTTACATTTTGGAAAGTTGTTAATTTGGTATTTAACTCTTTTTCTCAGAAGCCAAAAAATTTCATGTGTGTCTGTTTTGTCTATGTTCAGCAATGAATTTCTTTGTCATGTCCCACTGCACAGTAAAGTTGCTTTTGGCTGCTCCCTGTTTGGGGTCGCCACAGCAGACAAACAAAACGTTTTTCTGGGCTTGGGACTAGCACTGCATCCAGTGGCTGGGGTTCAGGCATTGGCTAGGAATTGAACCCGAACCTTCCACATGGTAGGCGTGAAACCTACCACTGAGCCACCAATGCCCTCCCACTGTATAGTGATGGTTCATATTAAAGTAAACACTTTTTCAGGGATTTTTTTTTTTTCAGAATTTGTAGTTTTTTTTATTAGTATTTCTGTTTTTATCTAGTTTTAGAAGTTTAGAAGTTCTATAATAATAATTCATTCATTGTCTACCACTTATCTGATCTCTTCTCGGGGAGCCTGTGCCATCAGGAATCAAGGCAGGATACACCCTGGACAGAGTGCAAACACATCACAGGACCAAAACACACACACACACAATTTAAAGATGCCAAGCAACCTACAATGCATGTCTGTGGACCGGGGGAGGAAACCCCCAAGGCACAGGGAGAACATGCAAACTCCACACACACGGCGGAGGCGGGAATTGAACCCCCAACACTGGAGGTGTGAGGGGGCAGTGGTGGCTCAAGTGGTTAAGGCCCTGGGTCGTGGATCGGGGTTCAAGCCTCAGCATCACCAAGCTCCATTGTTGGGCAATTGAGCAAGGCCCTTAACTCTCTCTGCTCCAGGGGTGCTGTATCATAGCTGCCCCTGCACTCTGACCCCAACTTCCTCAGCTGGGATATGTGAAGAAAAGAATTCCACTGTGCTGTAATGTATGTGTGGCGATAATAAAAGGCTTTTTCTTCTTCAAACGTGCTAACCACCAAGCCACCATGTCCCCCTACAGCCCCTCATCATCATCATCATCATCATCATCATCATCATCATAATAATGAATTAAAATAATAATAATATTAGTTTTTTTAACACAAATGAATATTTAAAGTAAACAGTGATATCAAACCCATTTCTGTTTTCTGAGATGCCCCAAGTGCTTGTTCATAAGTATCTAAAATTAGAAGGTGTCTATCTTCAACCACTAAAATTCTCACACTAAAAGCCAAGAGACTCATTTTATATCAAACTCATGGCGATAAAATAATTCATTTGATTACACGGTTGTCTGATATGTCGAAATCCATACTGCCTGTGGAATGAGGCACCACAGTACTGGTAAAAAGGGTTAAAGCTTATTTGTCACTGCTAAATGCTCATCTAGCATTTCAGGGCCCTCAGCAGGCAGGACACCCAGTTAATCCCAAAATTATGTGTCTGTGAAAACACAGTGTATTAACCTGCCAGGAGGGCCCAAATTTCCCACTGCCTCTCTGATTATCATCACCTTCACTCAAGATGGCCATTTTTGTCTGTTTTCATTGGAGCCATTTTAGGAAGGATACACACTGTGGAATCTTAAGAATCCACCTTTGCTGTGTCATTATTTAAATATTAGCTTTTCACTTTGCAGCCAAGCGGGGGTTGTAGATTCCTGGGCTATTACACAGCAGACTGCATGACATCCTCGCAATTCATTTTCTTCCTAAATAATCAGCGAGAGTTAAAGCACGGTACAGTCCAGTGAACTTAGCAAACATGGACTGTACACACAAATGATGACATCATAAGCTCAAGCCAAAAAAGGTGAAGGTTTCTGTTAGCAGGGGTGTTTCTGTGAACAAGTAAAAGGTCATGGGAAGTTGTACCAGTAAATGTTAAAATGCCAAAGGAATTCTAGCATCCTGTTACTGGAATACAGACTATAGCAGGTACAGTAGTAAACAGTCTAATAGTCTCTGGCAGGAACCACAAAGCACTGATGAGAAACTCTTTTGACCTTCACCTTTAATTATATGTAACAGTTACTCACCTGAGGATGTTATTGCAGTTTTGATTTTAATTTCTGATTGATTGACACATCAAATTTTTTAATGTTGTTTTAACGTTTAATGCACAGTTACACTATATTGCCATAAGTTTTGGGACACCCCTCCAAATCACTGAATTCAGGTGTTGTTTTTCAGGGGTTGGGCTTGGCCCCTTAGTTCCAGTAAAAGGAAAGCCTAATGGCCTGCACAGAGTCCTGACCTCAACCCAATAGAACACCTTTGGGATGATTCAGAGGAATGAATTTTGGACAGTGAAATTGTCCAAAATGTCTTGGTATGATGAAGCATTAAGAGTTCCTTTCACTGGAACTAAGGGGCCAAGCCCAACCCCTGAAAAACGACACCTGAATTCAATGATTTGGAGGAGTGTCCCAAAACTTTTGGCAATGTAGTGTAAGTCTCTATACGGATCAGTCACAATCAGCCAGATTTCTAATTGTAAATATTAAAAATTGTTCCTGTAACATGGGGAAAGGACAACACATAACATATAAAAATTATTTTTTATATGGAAAAATGTATTTCTCACTCACTTGCTAGCTTGAGAATGATGTAAAATCCATGCACACTCTGTTTTCATAGCTATGGATTTATCCACATCTTCTTTTATTTTGCTTTTTCTCTGCAAAATGCACCCAACTGGTAAGCCGTGTCTGTCTGTCAACCAATACCTTTGTTCACGAGAGATTCTGCAGAAGCCTCGGTTTTGAGAGTCGAGGCTCATAAGCTTAGTCTGAAAGTGGTTTTGAGTAAATCTTGTAGTGAGGGGCTTCAATGACTGAAAGACAACAAATGATTAAACATCTGTGAAGACTTTCATTATGATTGTTGGATTTTAAATATTTTTTGTGTGGGTTACTTAAAAGATCACTACTTTCCACCTATCTCTTACTCAAAAAAACTTGATAGAAATCTTAGAAATCTTATCTTTTTTTTCTATCAAGACCATACTTCGGTAAAAACAGTGCTGTTTCCGTGTTGTTTTCAGACTTGGCATGTTCCACACATTGCTTTCTGTTGATTTGGACTCATTTGGAGAAATTGTATTAGTGGCAGGTTTAGAGGCAGAGATTTGAGACTTGTATATGTTTATAGCTCTGAATAACAGTAATTATGTGCTTCTGACTTGTAGAAAATGCTTGCATCTATGTAATTACTGGTTGGGAACAAGACATTTTCTGAACTCTTTGACGAGACAGCGTGTGACATTATGTTATAAACAAACACAGCTGGTAAAATGGCAGTGGATAGAGTTAAAGGTAGTGAGTCGTATAATGTCAGGATTTAACTCTTTATGCAGCAAGCATCCCCTCTCATTACTAGTACTGACTGCAAAATTATATTCTTTAGCTTTCTATCTCTTTAAGACCCTATATCCTCACAATGTCTTTGCATTTAATCTTTTTGCCTTATAACATTTGTGTGACTGGGCGGGGCTAACCTGCTGTAACCTGTTGCAAAGGGAAGGATAGAGTTAAGCTGCTTTAAAGTTAATGCATGTGGCTGAATTCCAGTAAGGCCGAGCTAATCTGGTGTAAACTGAATGGGCGGGGCTAATGTGATGTCAACTGAATGGTCGGGCTAACCTGGTATAAATTGAGATGGGGCGGGCTAAAGTGCTGTAAACAGAATAGGCAGGGCTAATCTGGTTTTAACTGTATGGGTGGAGCTAAGGTGATGTTAACATAATGGGCGGGGCTAAGGTGACATCAATTGAATGTGCAGGGCTAATGTGATGTCAACTGAATGTTGGGGCTAACCAGGTGTAAATTGAGTAGGCAGGGCTAATATGCTGTAAACAGAATGGGCGGGGCTAAGATGATGTAAACAGAATAGGCAGGGCTAATCTGGTGTAAACAAAATGGACGGGGCTAAGGTGGTGTAAACTAAATGGGCAGGGCTATGGTGATGTAAACAGAATAGGCAGGGCTAAGGTGGTATAAACTGAATGGGCAGGGTTAAGGTGGTGTAAACTGAATGGGTTGGGGCTAATGTGGTGTAAACTGAATGGGCACGGTTAAGGTGGTGTAACCTGAATGGGTGGGGCTAATGTGGTGTAAACTGAATGGGCAGGGTTAAGGTGGTGTAAACTGAATGGGTGGGGCTAATGTGGTGTAAACTGAATGGGCAGGGTTAAGGTGATGTAAATGGAATAGACAGGATTAATGTGATATAAACTGAATGGGTGGGGCTAAGGTGATGTAAACTGAATGGGCGGGGCTGAGGTGATGTAAATTGAATGGGCAGGGCTAATGTGATGTATACTGAATGGGCGGGGCTAAGGTGATGTAAACTGAATGGGCCGAGATAATGTGATGTAAACTGAACATCTTGCAAACTGAATGGGCGGGGCTAACCTCCTGTAAGGTAAATGGCTAAGGCTAACCTGTCGCAAAGAAAATTATGAAAATGATGAAACAAATTTAAACTGGTTCTTTTTTGCAGTATAAAAATGTTACCAAACTATATTACTTGAGTAGAGTCTCCAAATCATTGTTACAGTATTTCTGCCAGACATGAACACACTGCTAGTTATTAGTCATTAAACTAGCCCACACTGTAAGGTCTACACTATGAAACAATGCTAAAGGAATTACCCAGATGACTCCATGCAACATTTCCTGCATTAGTGGGTGTTAATTAATAGGCGTCATACATCAGTTTAAAGTGTGGAACTGGAATTAAGCTTACTGGGACTTACTGGGACCCCTCCTTCTAGTGGAACAACGTGTACCAATGCAGTGGTTTACCATATTAGAGAGTGTTGCTTGAATGTCTTTGACTTTACCAGTTGAGAGATTGCTGCTTTCCGTAAAAGCTTATGCAGAAAGCAGTACGGTATGAGCCTTGTAAAAATAAGCTCTTTAGCTAAGCTAAAGCATCCTCACTTGTAGCAGGGATTCCATGCATTTCCATCATGCTAGTTTTATGATATCATGACATTCTCCTTCCTTTTGAATGATGACCAGTCTGGAAAGAATTGTTTTCCTTTCCCAGGATGAGTACTTTCTCTCTCTCACACACACACTCAATCCTGCTCTTCCCAGGCCTCCATGTTGAGTCTGCAAGTCTTTTTTTATGTGGTGGAGGTGCAGAATGTAAATATTGTGACGGTTGGCTGTCAGGCTGCTGTGCCGGACCCTTGGCACGGCATGGGGTTGAGTTATGCTGGAAGTCAAAAGCGCTTGACGGGGTCAGGCCGATAATGGCGGTTTACATTCCAAGCATCTTAGCACCATTCTCCTGAATGCATCAAGTATAAACATTCTTAACACATAAGGCCTTAACGACAACCACAACGCAGCTAAGCAACCCGGATAGTTCTTGGACATGGGTTTGTAATTAAAATAGCCGAACATGATTAGGGGAATAATCCCCCTTTGAAGTGATGTTTCTCTCGACCATGGTGAGTTTTAAAAAGTGATAATTAACGAAATGTCTAACACTCCACGGTGTGTAAACACACATCCAAGGAAAGCAGAGGTGTTATGATTTAGACAGTGACAAGGAGGAGTTGTGAATGAGACTACATCGTCCAATCACAGGGCTGCAATTGAAAAGAGACGGAGGAGGGGGGACGTGGGCACCATTGAGAATCTGAGCATGCGCCGCAAAGATGAAAGATGACAACAGAAACTCACAAATTTCCACTCTTCCCTCACAAGGCCTACAGGACTAATTCTTACAGCAAGGTCTTCTGGTTTTCCTTATAGATCAAGCGGTAATGTATACTGTCATTTGGTGCCCGGGCCCGGGAAATTAATAGTACGTCTGAGACGGTGCTGCATACAGTGTCATCCATCTAGCACTGGAGCAGTAATCTGAGGGAAAGAGGAAGAGAGAAACAGACAGAGGGAGGGATAAAGGGTGAGGGAGAAGGGAGGGGGGCAAGAAACAGATGAATGTGAGCTGTATTTTTAGACTTTCATTCACAAAACGCTCAGGGTATTTTTAGATTTTCATTCAGAAAATAAATGGAGGATTGCAGCAGCCTAGTCAGCCTGCAGGGACCTGGCAAGAATGAAACTCACTGGAACTAACAAGGCATAAATTGAATGTGAAACTGCTTCACCGTTTTCTCCATTTTCTTTTCCATCACCTTCTAAAATAATTCATTGCTACAGCACTAATTAACAACATGTTAAAATGTGCTAAAAATATCATTGGTGAGAGAACTTTTCCTTAAACAGTGAGATTATTTATGCTCCAGGCTCTTATTCTCTCTACTTGGATATTTGTGAATGAAGGAAATTAACTAGTAAGTAAGGAATATAACACTTGTGGACATGCCATCATGGGAAAATAATCAATGATGGGGTGCTGTGATGTGGCCTGCCATGCAACCATGCAACTCCAAAGTTTACTATTAATTTCCTAGAACATATCAATGTTTTATTCCTTTTTCACTTTAGCAATTTAACAACTTCTGCAATTTTTTTCAAATTAAAGCTGAAAGAATGACATATAATACTTATCCATTTATTGCTACATTTCATGTCACATAGCATCTGGCAGAAAATGAGCAGCGATAAAGAGTAGTCTTTAAAAAGTAAAAAAAAAAAAGTTGAAAAAAAATCAGCTATTCTCTATTCTGAAGACTTTCACATGGGGGAAAACTAAGAAACCGCTTTAACTCTTTGTTTTAATACAATTATTTTTATTTGCAAGAACAAATGTAATTATTTGTAGAGAATATTTGATGTATTTTACGTTGTTCCCAACCACCCCAGAAAGACTGAGAGAGAAATTAATAAAATTATTTATTAATGAATTATTAATACAAAAATAGAAATAATGTGAATAGAAATCATTTAAATTAATCATTAATATATATATATATATATATATATATATATAATATATATATATATATATATATATATATATATATATATATATATATATATAAGTGACCAAAGAGACTAATTTATTAGTAAAGTTGAATTATAAATAAATAAATAAATACATACATACATACATAAATACATGAATAAATACATAAATAAATAGGGATAGCTTTAACTTGCCATATGACATAACACTGACATTGTCAATTTGCTTTGGCAAAAGTGAAATAAAACACATTAGGAACAGGCTTTTGCTGAAAAATTATCAATTTGTGGTGGTTAATTAATCACACTCTTGTATTCATGATTATTAACCTATAACAGCTTGCCATGTCATGCTTTATTCCTTGTAGAACTACAGCGTTATGGTGTGTTGAAGGAGAGTTCTATATTAATCCACATCATAATTAATGCAGCAGACTGTCTTTAATCTAAAGTCACAGACTTACAGAGTACATCCTGTTCCTCAGTATAAAATACATCAAGCCAAACACCAATCTCTGCAAATCTGCCATAGCATTCACACACCTTAAATCCAGCTCTCGGCAGAATAGTTGCTTAAATGAATCATATTCCCATCCTGGATTATCTTTTATCAGCATCACTGTGATTACATAAATTTGCCTAATGCTGGTTATGGAACTCCGGATGTTCATAAGTCCATGTTCCAAAAATAGAGTATTTAATATACTCTGTGGTAGTCGTGCTTTTGTGGGTGGTGGCTAGAGATTATCCATTACAACACTGAAGGCAAAAACGAGAATATTAAACACACTAAAGAGAGTAACATAAAAGCCTCATTGTTTTGTGCTGCTCATGCAAAAGTCTACCAGTCTATCAAACGCACAGTATATCAGCTTTTTTTTCTCTCACGCCTCCACCATCTTCTGCTTTAATTTTTTACAACAATGTGTCTGTGTTAAAGCCAAATCTATAGGAGCAGGCATTTTCTGAGCTGCTGAGCCTCCACTCGTTTTGCTTTTAATATTTTTCTCGTGAGTTTTGAAAGCCTGAACCTTCTGAGAAAGAAGTCGAACGGTTTTGTAACTCATGTCTGCCTTGATATTCTTCTGTGTGTTGGAGGAGGAGCATTGGTCTGAAACACAACATCTTGTTTCTGTCTCTCTGTGGCTAATTTGAGAGCACACCCGACCGCATGACTGTTGGATCGGATCACACGGGCCAGCTTTCACTCCCCACGTGCATAAATGAGCCTTGGCCGTCCATGACCCTGTCTCCGGTTCACCACTGTTCCTTCCTTGGACCACTTTTGATAGATACTGACTACTGCAGACCAGGAACACCCCACAAGAGCTGCAGTTTTGGAGATGATCTGATCCAGTCGTCTAGCCATCACAATTTGGCCCTTGTCAAACTCGCTCAAATCCTTACACTTGCCTATTTTTTCAGATTGTCATTAGGGGTCCAAGCACCCTTGCTTGTTTGTCAGATATTTTCATCTTATTTTAATGTCACCTTCATCGCCAAAAGACATTAAAATAAATATCATTATGTAACAGTGATAGACAACCCAAACAAGCTGACAATATAGTGCCCATACCTGACCAGAACCTACATCAATTATTTAGCTAGCAGTTCTCTAGCTTGGATATTATTAGATTTGTCTGTATATTAATTTTACAAAGAATATTGGAATGCTCTCGATAAAATTTGATAAAATTGCTAAAAGTTGTCAAGCACTAATTACCACTGTTAACTTTTTTTTTCAGCCATTGCATACTATGATAACTTGTAGACTTTTGTCTATAAAGTAAAACCTTAATAGAGATTTTTCAGACAATACTTTTATTCTAAATTTCAAACATTTCTCATAAAAATAATAGCTCTGAATTGTCAGTCATGGATGTTTCCATATATCCTCGACACATTTTTATTTTTCAATTTTTTTTATTTATTTAATGCCATGTTTCATATCAATAATATCAATCATAAAACTCAATAATACTCAGAAACCTAGTACAGTAATGATGCGGCTTATTATGAGGAAGAGCTTATTTTTTTTAGACTATTTCACATTGGGTGTGCTCTACACGTTAGATGTCTGCTTATGTGTTACTATTTCAATATGTAATAAGATATTAAAGCATATCGATAAAGCATTTTTCATTTTTAAAAGGACTGTAACCAATGTTTCTCATTGCCCAGAGCCATTATTTTCCTCTCAGCTTTGATGCTGTTTCACTGAATAGTGTGAACTCTTGTTTAATGCACCAGCTTTGCCTAAGGGGCAACAGATGCAGCTGATAATTCTGTTAGATGTGGTATTTACATTTTAACAAGTTTCATTCTTTAAATAGATACAGCGCAGGGTATTAAAAGACTGTTACGGTATTTTTTTCTTCTAGATTTTTATGTATATACTTTTCATGTTGCAGGAGCTAGAGTATCACAGTATTTCCAGACTGGGAAAAAACAACACTTATTATCTATTTATTTCCAAACACACACACACACACACACACACACCACACACACACACATACACACACACACACACACACACACATATATATATAATGGAAGACAACCCACTTGGGGTTTTCTACACAACATCTACAAACAATTTCATTGAGTGTTGTAATAATGTCTATGATCACTAACACTGCTCCATTCTGAACCTTACATAAGACATTTGTAATGGCTTATTATTAGTTTAATTAAAAATAATAATGTCACAGTAATTCGAAGCAGCATACACCAAGATTCCTACTTTGACCCTGAGCTCTGGTAACTGTCAGTGCAGACACTTTCACACGTTCCCCACATGTCATTATGGGCTTCCTCTGGGATTCCGGAGGTGGATTTGCTGTGATATTTGCCCTTAGATGGGAATGTGTGTGTGTTCAGGTGCCTTATGATGGACAAGTCATCCCATCCAGTCCAAAAAAGCATCCCTGAGGCTCTGAATCCTGAACAATTGTGTTGGAAGTTTTAGTAATTGGTTATAGTTCGTGATTTGCTACATAGAATGTCTTTGGTTTCGCTTATTATTTCACCTCGACTCTGATCAGCAAAGGAGCAAACTAGCAGAAACATATACTTTACCTCTTTACCTCAATTAACACTTCACCTCTTCATATGAATCCTTTGATGTCAGTCTTTGAGTACTCATTCACTATGATTGCCCTGTTTAAACATTTTGACACAGCCCTCAGGTGCGAAAGCTGACTCCACCCACTCTCTCAGTGAAGTTGTATTATGCAATTATAAATCATAGTGTGTAGCCATCATACTGCTTTATTTATCTTGCATTTAACTATTGCCCTCTCTCTCTCTCTCTCTCTCTCTCTCTCTCTCTCTCTCTCTCTCTCTCTCTCTCTCTCGTGCTATCTACTGTCAGTTCCTTCTCATTTATGAAAAATAACCAATTACTCAATCATCTTTACCAATGCACATGACCTTTATATAAATCGTTGCCGTGTTTTAGTAACCATCTTAGAATCACAGTGAAACATAGCATCTCCATGTCAAATATCATCACAAAGATTTGAGCATAATCAGTGGGGGAATTAAACATGATTCAAAGTGCAAAGCCGATTTCCTGATGCCAGTGAGGAGCATTTTCTAAACGACGATGAGTCATAGTCTGATTCAAGGGCTCAAGGGATCTCTATGGTCCAAAGGTAAAGTCGAAATAAATTAATCATTTTCTCCCTCTCCTTCTTTGTCTCAGTTATTTCACTGCTTCATTAAATATGTATTTACCAAAGAAAGAAAAATAAGAAAAATGTTCACCAGATTTCAGTTAATTATCATCCAGAACAGGAGGGCGCACTTACGTGGCGTTGTTTGCCTCTTTTACCAGAAGGTATGAAATGTCAGCAGTGAATGCAAATTCCAGCATCTGCAAAGCTCACAATGTTTATCTCATAAAAAATCAATATGAGATCCTTATTTAGAAGTGTGTGTGTGATTGTCTGGCTGCATTTCTGCTTCCATATACACCATAATCCTCCTATTGATTCCACGATGTAGAGATATTCGGTATTTTCCGTCAGAATATGGAGCTGTCCGGTTTAGTGTTGAGTTATGAGCATGCATTGAGGAGCTGTGTCTCAGTTATGCACGATTCTGACCTTGGACTTAAGCATTTTTTTCATGTGTGATATCTCCTCGAGTGGGTATTAAGTCCAGCATCACTTCATTTCAAATTTGTTATGTGGGTTGTAAACAACAGAACAACAAACAAACAAAAAACAACAGAATGCAATTTGATGGCAATATTCAGCTCTCGAATATAAACTAAAGTAACTACACTTACTTAAAGTGAGCTGCTGCAGATGAGTGCTTGGTCAGCTTACCATTCACACCATGGGCACCACTGTTGATTTTTTATTTTTTTTTATTTTATTTTATTTTATTTTATTTTATTTTATTTTATTTTTACTTTTATTTTTGTGTTTATTTATTTTTAATTAACAAAAAAATTTATTTTATTCTATTTCAATTTAGTAATCTAAATTGTAAAATAATGCTAGGTAGGTCAGTTTGTTCAATTAAATTTGCACTGATTATTAAAATTCATTATTTATAAGTGCAGTTATGGCAAATTCATTATAATTACAACCAGGACTATTAATTTACATTATTCAAACATCTGAGTAGAGATTTACTTCAGTGCTTGCCCATGTATATATATATATATATATATATATATATATATATATATATATATATATATATATATATATATATATATATATATATATATACATTGTCATGTATATAATTATTTTATTATTTATTTATTTATTTATTTTTATTTATTTAAATTAATTAATATATTTTTTGGTTTATTTATTTGTTTGTTTGTTTCAGTTTACAATTGCTTTTATGATATATTCTTCTTCTTGTCTAACAAAGGACATGAAATGTTAAGTCTACAGTTTCCTGTTACAGATTTCCTGTTACAGTTTCCATCCCTGATTTTTTTCAGGCTTGCGTTTAAAATTCAAATGAAAAAATCTCATAAGCATCTACTCAAGAAAAATCTGGCAACCTTGGGGGTGTGAACTACACCTATACAGGTAATTTGCATAATATGAATAGCGAAACCAGACAATTGACTTAAGTAGTTGCATGGCTCACCTCTGATTATGCAATAAGAATTTCCCTGCATAGGGAAATATTGTCACACCTTTTTGACTTAAGTCACAGAATTTGAATACAACCCTTAGTGCAACATGGTATGTTTTATTTGCTTTTACAATAATTTCATTTATTTTTTGAACTAGCAACACTGATATAACCTCGTGCAATAACAGATCAACCTGACAAATGGTGTGATATCATACACAGATATATTACTCAGTCTGCTCTTATCTCACTTTCAATCAATTTCTTCAAAGCTTCTGCTGTTCGCACATGCAGCCAAAATCAATCCTGCTACAAAAACATGCTATGGTCTTTTGCAGACAAGTAGTCACATAGCATTAGGTGCATTTCCACACCTGCCACACATATAAGCTTGCCTTCGGGGGTCAGACAGGGATGTCCATGTATTCAATTTCACCTGCAACCTCCACCCATATGAACAAAACACATCTGCCGTCTCACTTTCTTTGTACCCTGGGACAGCCACAGTGGGTCTGTCATGACCCTTTTAAGTTCATAAAGAGTCAAAGGCATTCATCAACATATCCTTTTAATTACTGACACAATGGCACGGGTGGGGTACATCAAACCTGTTGCGGCAGATGGAAAGGGGAACAAAGTGAGAACAAAACCAACATCCGTTAGTGAAAAATCCCACAGCTGTAATTTCACCGCAGTTGATAGTTGACAGCAAGCAGTACAGCATATCAATGCATGTCCTGTCCTCCACACATCTGTTCCAAAGAAGCAGATAACAAAAGAGGGGTGATAAAGTAGCTACAGTATTCTGACGAACCCATATTTAAGCACTGTGCGTGGCTTTCATGTTTGATACATCCATGATAACCATCTCACCTCTCTCCAGCGATAGACTGAGGCGGTCTATCAATCTTGTTGGGACATGACAGAGGTGTTGTGCTGGCCATAAATCTGCGAGCGCTTATCTACAGGCTGTGTATTTATCACAGCAATGCCTTGTGAAGTCTTACATATTTATAAGGCTCAGATCTATGAGAAGCTTATTTCCAATAGTATCAGCTTTGCTAGATGGATGGCATTACAATGGCATTCAGCATGTTAAATGGATGGCATTAGAAAATTCACTTAAACCTTCTAAATTCTTGGCTTATTATTTAGTCAAGAAATAAATATCATTTTATTCAGTAATTCTAATTCATTATTTAGCAAATAGATAAATACAAATATTCTGTTTATTTAATTGTTTTAAGGATACAATTTCTGGAAAGGTTTCAGCTGGAAGTATTACTTATCAGTGTGTTTTTAGGGCTGTTTCATTTGTTTGTTCGATCGTTCGTTCAGTTGTTCATCCGTTCGTTAGTTTGTTCATTTGTTTGCTTTTTCGTTCATTCGTTCATTCGTTCCTTCCTTGCTTCCTTTATTCGCTCATTAATTTGTTTATCTTCAATAACAATGTGGTGGATTGTGGTGGATCTGGAGCTATCCATTCGTTAGTTAGTTAGTTTGTTCCTTCTTTCCTTCCTTTCTTTTCTTCCTTCCTTCCTTCCTTCCTTCCTTCCTTCCTTCCTTCCTTCATTCCTTCCTTCCTTTTTGTTCTTTCCTTCCTTCCTCCCTTCATTCCTTCTTTTGTTCCTCCCTTCATTCCTTCCTTCCTTCCTTCCTTCCTTACTTCCTTCCTCCCTTTATTCATTCATTAATTCGTTTATCATTTATCATCTGAAGCTATCCATTCATTAGTTAATTAGTTTGTTCCTTCTTTCCTTGCTTTCTTTTTTTCCCTTTCCCTTTCCCTTTCCCTTTTTGTTCCTTCCTTCCTTCTGTCCATCCTTTATTCCTTTATTTGTTCGTTCCTTCCTTCCTTCTCCTTCCTTTATACGTTCATTCATCCATTTATCTTCAATAACAATGTGGTCGATTGTGGTGGATCTAGAGCCATTCCTTGGAACCTCATAGACATATATTCACACTAAAGGGAAGCAAAGATACAAGCATTAAAAATGACACCAACAATGGTTACAGAGAATTTTTTCAACTGAATATGAACATCACATTTTGTTATGTGTAGGTTGTGTTCATTTGGACTTCATTTCCATCTGAAAGAAAATATACAGACAGGATGTTCATAACAAGAAACTTTTCTTTCTTCAATTCCTCCCAATGGCCTTGGCCTTTTTTTCACCCAACAGCCAGCTCTCTTCTATCATACAAAAGCTACCAATTGGCTTACGTGCGAGCCAATCAAGTCCTTTTCAAACTGCTCATGCTGCATCACATGCCAGTGTAACACAAAAGTGCTATAGTGTTGCTGTTATTGACAGGGGAGGCAGAGTATGCCATGCATATCATTTAGACGGCATGGCTGAATATTTCCCTTAACCTTTGGCCGTGGATGGTTATGCTATCATCACTATTTCAGCTTGTGATTTCCAGATGATGTTAATGAAGCTTTCCTATTTTTTGCTTGTTTTTCTTCATTTCAGGTTTATTTTAGCGGCACTTTACATGACTCCTATTAAGCTACAATAACATAAGGGATTACTTCTTTAACTAATACCAGCACAGAACTTTCTTTTCACAACAGTGATGGGCTATATCTGACCTCATTACCTGCTTTAGTTTGGGCTATCTCTACCTCCAATGTGCACAAATGTGAGCATAATGATGTTTTCTGTGTTTAATCGGCACCTATATGCTGAAGAATTACAGCGATGGCGAGACCGACGTGGAAAAGACCTGCGATCAATATGAATTTCTGCACTTGCATCTTAAAGGTATCCAAAAATATCTCCTAAACAGCCAATACAACCAGCTCTAAAGTCGAATATAAAGTTTCATCGCAGTCTCCAGCCTCTGCCTTTTTGCTACTAATGTATTAGGCTAACATCATTATCAGGGGAAGACTATGCTGGCTCAAATCATCCCCGGTTCTTTAAGTGTTCATTTGATAATTAAGGGCTCTTAACCTTTTAAAAGGTTTCTCTTTGGACTCCCTTTCTGACAGTGAAACACTCAGTTGTAGGGTTCCACACATAATCGTCAGGAGTTCTTCTAGCACTTCCCAAAAGCTTCTGCATTTTCTTATTTGGTTTGTAAATGTAGAGAGCTCATAAGCTGATGTTTTTCTGAGATATTTGTAGGCCACTGTGCAAAATGGTAAAGTATGGAAGGTGTTTTAATGAGCATTTTGAAAAAGTCAGTAGTGTGATTATAAACTGTGACTAACCGTTAGGAAAAAAGCCTTGTTTGGAAGAAATATTTAACACTGCAATAACCTGTTATACAAAACAACAACTTCCTAAATGCATGAAGGGAAAGCTCAGATATAAACATCCATCCATCCATCCTCTACACAGCTTATCCCACTAGGTCACCTATCCCAAGAGACTCAGGGCACAAGGCAGGGTACACCCTGCATAGGATAAACATAAACACTTTTTTCTTTTGGATGGTACATTGGCACTGTGTGTAGTTTTGATGATTGCATTAGAAAGTGCTGTCTCTTTCTCAAACCTTGCTCCAAAATCTCCCATAGATTTTTACTTGGGTTAAGATCTGTTGAGAGTGATGTGAAGTATATAGAATACACTTATGTTTTCATGCTAATCAACTCAGTCAGTCCGTGAGTCCTCATGCTTTGAGGATGGAGGCGAAGTCATGTTAGCGAAGATCACGGCAATCAGGATAGATGATGAACTTTATATTTATTTGCTGTGACCTAAACCAGGTTGGCCCAAACCAATGGAAGCTAAATAGATAGATAGATAGATAGATAGATAGATAGATAGATAGATAGATAGATAGATAGATAGATAGATAGATAGATAGATAGATAGATCATTGACCATTCCTCTAGAAGCACATTTGTAATGTCAGGCAGTGATGTTGGACAAGAAGGCCTGGCTCACAGTCTCCGCTCTAATTCAAAGACAGATCCAAAATCCCAAAGGTGTTCTATCGGTTTGAGGTCAGGCCAGTCAAGTTCCTCCACACCAAACTCACTCATCCATGTCTTTATGGACCTTGCTTTGTGCACTGGTGTGCCTTCATGTAGGAACAGGAAGGGGTCATCCCCAAACTGTTCCACAAAGTTCGTAGCATGAAATTGTCCAAAATGTCTTTGTATGTTGAAGCATGAAGAGTTCCTTTCACTGGAACTAAGTGGCCAAGCCCAACCCCTTAAAAACAGCACCTGAATTCAATGATTTGTAGGGGTGTCCCAAAACTTTTGGCAATATAGTGTAGATAGACAGACAGACAGGCAGGCAGGCAGAGAGATAGATAGATAGATAGATAGATAGATAGATAGATAGATAGATAGATAGATAGATAGATAGATAGATAGATAGATAGATAGATAGATAGATAGATAGGATGGATGGATGGATGGATGGATGGATGGATGGATGGATGGATGGATGGATAGATAGATAGATAGATAGATAGATAGATAGATAGATAGATAGATAGATGCCTCAACAACAAACAAAGTTTGTTGCTACTAGCTATAATTGACAATTGTTTATCCTTTTTGTCCCATTGATGGTCTTGATTGTCATGTGTGTATCTGTGACACATGCGGTGAGTGCTTTGGGATAATCTCTGCTCAGTGAACCTCTCTCATCCATTACTACACATTAGACTCAAAGGAGGAATTTTCCGAAACTCTATAAATGTCTGCACAGTATGCAGGCTACACTATTTAAGCTGAGCTTCTCATGCAAGTCACCATGTAAAGGTCCAAGGCGTTCTCTTCTAATGAACTGTAATTAAGACTTGTGAGAACGAGTTGGCGGAGGTGAGAACCCATCAAAAGAATTTGTGGTGAGAAGTACACAAGCCACATGTGAAGCGATATACATTATTTCCATTCACAAAAAGAGAGAAAATTTTGCAGGTTGGACAGTTTGTGCTCTTTTTTTGCAGCACTGTGTATTCTTTTTCTTCTTCTTCTTCTTTTTATTCCTCTTCTTCTTCTTATTAATTAATATTTTTTTTAATATAACTAGATTCTAAGTCATGAGACCAGAAAATGTCATCTAGGGCTTGTGACGTGATAGGCAGGAATAACACAGTGTTCCCTCTCAAGCACACACACACACACACACACACACACACACACACACACACACACACACACACACACATACGTCCAACCACCCAGTCACACCTCCCTCTCTCTGCCATTGCTACACCAAACCACAGACAATAACTCTTAATGTTGGGTACAGGAGAACAGTGTGGGGCCTCATTATCCCCTCACTGCTTTAAGGCTTTCCGCTCGTCTCGCTTCCTCCCACCTACCACTGACCTATGACTCACAGCAGCCATCTTATTACATTAGCCCCTATCACACAGTACTGAGAGGAAACCAACACTGCTTCCCCCCTCAGCAGCCAGTCGCTGGACGGATGGCTGTCTCTGGCGCTCGTGCCAACTCATTTTAGCCTGTTGTAAAATATGGATTTGTGTGTTTGTGTGTGTGTGTGTCTGTGTGGGTCTATCTATCTATCTATCTATCTATCTATCTATCTATCTATCTATCTATCTATCTATCTATCTATCTGTCTGTCTATTTTTGTCTGTCTGTCTGTCTTTTGTCTGTCTGTCTGTCTGTCTATCTATCTATCTATCTTTTCTATCTATCTATCTAATCTATCTATCTATCTATCTATCTATCTATCTATCTATCTATCTATCTATCTATCTATCTATCATCTTTATCTATCATCTATCTATCTATCTATCTATCTATCTATCTAACCCTTATCTATCTATCTATCTATCTATCTATCTATCTATCTATCTATCTATCTATCTATCTATCTATCTATCTATCTATCTAACTCAGTTTGTCTGTGCATCTATCTGTCTGTCTATCTGTCTGTCTGTCTGTCTGTCTGTCTATCTATCTATCTATCTATCTATCTATCTATCTATCTATCTATCTATCTATCTATCTATCTATCTATCTATCTATCTAATCTATTTTCTGTCATTTCTTCTGTCTATCAATCTTTTTCTTCTTCTCTCTCTCTTTTCTATCTATCTATCTACTATCTATCTATCTATCTATCTATCTATCTATCTATCTATCTATCTATCTATCTATCTATCTATCTATCTATCTTTTCTTTATCTATCATGTCTTTTTTCTCTCTCTCTCTCTCTCTCTCTCTCTCTCTTTCTCTCTCTCCCTTTTTTCTATCCCCTTATCTATCTATCTATCTATCTATCTATCTATCTATCTCTCTCTCTTCCTCTCATCTGTCCTTCTGTCTGTTCAGCTCTCTGAACTTAAACGGACTCAGCAATTATCTTGGACTTAAATAGCAGAAAATATACAACTGAGTGTTTTGTGATATAAATTAAAAAGGACCTTCAGAATTCATTTTTAAAAGCCCTTCGCTTCTACCCAGTGCAACACTCAATCCCTTTTAAAGACAATGTGAAATCATTATGTGAGGTGATAACTGATATCTAACTGGAGTCTGGTGTTTAGTATTCTATTATAATATTGAGCTTTTAAAATAGCACTTGATCCAGCACCTTTGGGTCATGAAAATATTTTATTTATTTCAATTCTGCATCAACATTTAATCATGTGGACAGCTTAATGAAGCCATGAGAGAAACAGAGGTATATCAGTCAATTTTATTTAGTTTTATTTCACTATATCGATTTGTTGAATAATTAAAATAATACCAATGATTTTTGTTAATTAGCTGTATTCTCCTAGAAAGAAAACATGCCCATAATTTGAAAGATAAGCTTATTGAGCCCTCATCTGCCTCACTTATGGTTAATTCATTTTAACTTTTCATTTTATCCATAAAACATTCGGTCCTGGAGGCGCATAACTCGACTGTAGTTAAATTAAGCTCAAAGGACAGAAGTATAGATAATGAAAACTGTTTTAATCACATTGGAATAAAACGAATGTTGAGAAATTATTGTTTTCTCCGATTAAAAATGTAAGGCTTCGTTACTTTAAACAAAATCTTTGAATAAAGTTTATCATCTGGATGTCAAAAATATCAGAGGCACAAAAGTCGCTGAATTATAATTAATTTTCAGTCACTCAATCAGTTATTGATAGAGAAGAATCATTTACAATATCGAGGACATGGACTAATCAGGTAAAAGGGTCCCTTTTCACCTCAGGTGCTTCAACTTACATTCCAAACACATACCTTTCCTATTAGATTAACTGAAATTGTCACATAATGAATCATTCAATATCTGAGTAATACACTGTGTGCTTTAAGGTGTTAAGGTAATGCTTTCATTCCATAGTAACAAGCAGCCTCTAACATGTCTGGATATTCTTTATAATGTTCAGTATTCAGCAACATTTTTGCAGCATTATGCCCTGATTCGTCATGCAGTCACTAATCCTAATCTGTGGCTTAATTACAGTTTGAATAATTCATCATCTGTGCCCTGGGCCCTGACAGGAAGACTAATAGAGTGAAAAGTCTGCTTCTAAATTTGTTGCCACCATTTCCTGAAGAGAGTAAAACCAGGAGCTACGTAATGCATGACGCCATTCATAGGGAACTGTATTCATAGGCGACCCATTACTGGGTCTGTGATTCAGCTTCATCACTTTTGGGGCTGTATTAAATTGATTACAATCTCAGGAAGTGGAAGTATCATGTTTTGTGGCTTCACAAAGTGTCTGATTGTGGAAATGGAAAGCTAATTTTCTCTGACTACGCAAACAGACGCACAAGTTTACAGCATACTCTTCTACTAAAAGGTAAAAGCAAAGCAATAGATTTGAAACTTCAAGATATTTAAGATATTGTGCAATAAAATGCTGAATGTTATGGTATATCTTTATATATAGGATATAAGATATATATAAGATATTTATATATTTTATACACAGCAATTTGCCATAATTTTCCCCCCATTTATTAAGAATTGACAAATTCTTCTTCTTCTTTCGGCTTTTCCCTTCAGGGGTCGCCACAGCGAATCATCTCTCTCCACCTATCCCTATCTTCTGCATCCTCAACACTTGCATCCACTAGCTTCATATCCTCATTAATTCCATCCATATACCTCCTCTTTGGCCTTCCTCTTTGCCTCCTGCCTGGCAGCTCCATGTCCAACATTCTCCTACCAATATACTCACTCTCCCTCCTCTGGACATGTCCAAACCATCTTAATCTTGCAAGAAATGACAAATTATGATTTTTGTTTTATTTATAAACTTAGGTATGTAGTTCATGCTAGTTATTGTTATTTAAGTCTCTATCGATGAATACATTAACAATGGTTCAGCCTCTCCTTTTTCCTCTCATGAAGCGAATAAGAAAAAGCAGAAAGCTGGCTTTCCTGAAGACTTTCCCATGTTGGAAAGGAGCACTGAGACTGGAGACTTCCAAACATTCATTCATTGTCTACCGCTTATCCGATCTATTCTCAGGTCACCTGTGCCTATCTCAGGTGTCATTGGGCATCAAGACAGGATACACCCTGGACGGAGTGCCAACCCATCACAGGGCGCACACACACACACACACTCTCACAATCACACGCTACGGACAATTTAGAGATGCCAATCAACCTACAATGCATGTCTTTGGAGCAGAGGAGGAAACCAGAGTACCCAGAGGAAACCCCTGAGGCATGGGGAGAACATGCAAACTCCACACAAACGGCGGAGGCGGGAATCGGACCCCAAACCCTGGAAGTGTGAGGCAAATGTGCTAACCACCAAGCCACCGTGCCCCCCACTGCCAAACATGCTGGATAAAAATAATAATAAATCTCCTCACAGTAAACTTCACCATATTAGTTACTTGCAGCTGTAACTATTGTCAAAGTTGCTGATACTGAAAAGTAATGAACACCTTCTGACCAAACTGAATTCAACAGCTGTACATGTCAGTTCAAAATAATTTGAATGATCTTAGTTGTTTATATTTGCCTAAAAATGTATTTTTCCTATGTAGATAAACTGTAAAGCACGTTTTTTTCTATCCAATAACTAAGGGGGATGCAAATTTTTGCACTGAACTGTATGCACACGCAATAGTTGATGCGTTTTTTAGCAGCATTTCTTTTCCTGCCCTGTCATGTTATGTGGTCTTTAATTAATAACAATTACAGCTAAGATTATCTCTAGGTAGGAGGAAATATTTTCCCTCCACAATAAAGGTTAGGTATGAGCTAGAAAAGAGTGATGTCAGCCATCTCGCAGTCGTCTGTGACCTTGGTGCTGCTGGAATTCATTCATGTCAGATTTAAGGAATGTTCCTACACAGATATAGAGGTCTGGCACAGGCTAGGCTATAGCCTCATGCTAGCATAAACCACCACATTCTGTGCTGACAGGTGTTTGGTGCACAGCAGCGCCAAGTGGAATTTTTGATTGAAACTGTTTGGAGGACGTGCCGGGAAGTGTGACTGGAAACTGTAATACGGGTCGTCTTTATTTCTTGCCGGTGATGAGCTACTATTTCAATACACAGCACACAGTGTGTGTCAAGTGCATGTTCAATTTGTAGTTGAATTAATTCATTCATGGCAAGCTTTCTGTTTCTGCAATTGCTCAGGACCTATAAATGCTTTATTTTGGTTTCTGATTATATAAAGCCGCAGGGCTTTGAAGCTACTATTTGGTGATTATATAAAATGAGGAGACTCATTTCCTGCGTCGACTCGTGAGCTCAAGAAATAATCTCTTACATTCTTCACACATTTGTTAGTGATTACAAATTTCTGGGTATCAATCACGGCATTGATAACAATATAATTTTTTTTAAATTAAAATGTTCATCAACTAGGGGGGCACAGTGGCTTGGTGACTTGGTTAGCATGTTTGCCTCACACCTCCAGGGTTGGGGGTTCGATTCCCGCCTCTGCCGTGTGTGTGGAGTTTGCATGTTCTCCCCGTGCCTCGGGGGTTTCCTCCGAGTACTCCGGTTTCCTCCCCCGGTCCAAAGACATGCATTGTAGGTTGATTGGCATCTCTAAATTGTCCGTAGTGTGTGAATGAGAGTGTGTGTGTGCCCTGCGATGGGTTGGCACTCCGTCCAGGGTGTATCCTGCCTTGATGCCCAATGACGCCTGAGATAGGCACAGGCTCCCCGTGACCCGATAGTAGATCGGATAAGCAGTAGACAATGAATGAATGTTCATCAACTAATTTATATTCAGCTTGGTTTATAGTCTCCTACATTACCCACAATGCCATTCAGCTACCTCTGATAGTGGTTCCAGTGGGATTTATCTCTTGCTTTGCCTATGTCTTCGTCTACTAGAGCATTGCTCTATTCCTTATTCTACGAAACTCTTGTATCTCCTCATCTGTACACTCTGCTCAAACAGATCAGCTTCCTTGGCTTTAACTTTCATGCTAATACCATCGTATGTACCATCTTGTAGATTGCTAACTAGCCAAACCTTTGTGTCATTTATCTGCATTGCAATCTCCAGTATACTGTCTGTTTGGTGGGCATTGATGGCTCAGTGGTAGGCTTCTTGGCTATCACGCGGAAGGCCCGGGTTCATTTCCCAGCCACTGGATGCAATGGCAATCCCAAGCCCAGAAAAAAATGGGAGGGTTGCGTCAGGAAGGGAATCTGTTGTAAAACCTGTGCCAAGTTGTTGTGCGGACCAGTTGGTCCGCTGTGGCGACCCCGAACAGGGAGCAGATGAAAGCAAGCAGTCTGGAACATTTTCAGTCTCCACCACTTCCATGTTGGATTTCCCATTAATATAACATTGCTGGAATTTGGTGACTGACAAAATAAGCTCTTGTACATTTGTTTTAACAAGCAAACATCCAAACCTTGCTGTATGAGTTTGGTGAAATCTCTTTTCCTCTTAAATGTCATTATACTACACTTGCAGTGTCCCCTTGTGACATTAGTGTGGCATAACACAAAAATATTAAAAAGACAGCACAAAATAACAATTCAGTCCTAGAATATTTCAATGTAAACATAATTAACATGTTTCTAGGTGAGGTTAAGTGTTACCCAACCTCTGAACTGTGTTTGAGCATGATCTAGTCAGTGTGAATGGGCTTGATTAAATGTCTCACATCTGTTTTTACTCTAAACATGCCATTATACTGAAAACTGACAAATATCAACCTGCACAGAATCCCAGGCTGTGTTGTTGTTATCTATCGACACTTCAGGAAAATGGTTCCTCCACAAATCAGCAAATCAAAGGCAGCAAGTGAAAGTCTGTTTTCCATTGCAAACATCCTGTCAGGCCTGATTAGAAATTATGTGCAGTACGCAACGTGACTAAGACTCTTCACACATTGTTCACTGTGTATAGGTATGGATGGATGGCGAGGCATCAGAAAACTGCGCAGTGTGCCGTGTCTGACTCATCGCTCCCACATTACTGCAAACATAGCAAAAGCAAACTGTGCAGCGAGCAGAGCATTTGGTTTAGTCTGCTGTTTATTTTGCAAGGCCCCATAGCCCTGCTGTTCCAGCCAATCAAAATCCAGGGATGTGCCAAGCGCCCAGTCTCGGCCGGGCCGTGGAGCATGAGGATGACGATATCGGTAAGGAAGAGGAGCGGTTGTCTAGGTGATCGGAACTGAACGGAAGAGTCCACTGGTTGGCATGGCAACTTGAGAACAGCCTGAGGGAAGGTTCATTATAAGCAGCACGATGCTATGCCAAAACAATCAACCGACAAAGGTGTTTGAAATCGAATAGTTCTTTCTATCTAATAGGTCACCCTTATATGTCTGAAAGAGAGAAAAAGAGTGAGAGGGAAATGATGGAAGATTTTCAGACAGTTTCACTGTGGCACAAAAATCATTTAATCACTGCTGTGTGTTTGCAGGTGCAAACTTTTCTACTTTTTCTTTGAAATGTTTTGTGAATTGCACTGAAAGTCAAGATCCTTCCCTGTGCAACAACTTTGTATTGAATCATCAGTCCTCATTTGTACACCATGGTTCTTCATCACTGCTCTTTATGTCCGATCTCTGCATCACAGATGTTAGGTTATAAAAGATGGATTAATAATTGCTTTGGATAGAGTAGACTCGTACCTGCTGTAATCATAAATACTGTTTCATACTCGTCCCAGGACTCTTATTAACTATATGATCATATAAAACACTCAGTACTGTTTCATCCAGCTTTGGATAAAATCCAGTAATGATTTGTAATCACTCAGAAGATAATAGGATCTTAATGATTTCATCCAGATTTTGATAAGCTCCTTTGTGACAGTGTCGAAGGAAGAACTAGAGACTAAGTATTAATAAATGAGTCATACTATATTAACACCTAAGTGACTACTATTAACTACTAATAAATACTGGGCAATTACTCAGTAAGTAATAATAAAGTAATAATTTGGCATAGTAGTGCATTATAATTTGCATTAAGCAATAATTACAGAGTTACTAAGTAATTACACGGTATCTATTAGTCACTATATTAATAAAGTCAGCATGATATTATTCATTTGCTCCTGTTTAATTCCTGTGTAGTTACTTTTAGGAGTTCTGACACAGTCAAATGTCTAATAACAACGAAATATGTGTTAGTACACATCAAGGCAACAAACTGCGAAAAGCTATATTTGTTATACCACATGTGCAATGTTTGTAAAAGTTGGCAATGTATAGTTCAAAGCTTGGACCAGACTGATCAGTCAGTCCTGAACAATTCAGGCAGAGTGTATGAGGAGAAACATCTTGAGCTCAAATTCTATTCAAGGTATTCTTTTCACTCCCGAGTGTTGCTGTTGAAAAGAACAGACTGCACACCTTCATCAGAAGAGCTATGAATATCAACAAGAAATGAGCTCCAGGATCAAAACGCTGAAAAGAGATTGACATTCTAAAAGAGGATGCAAGAATCTTTATTCATCAAGCTTTGATTTCCAGCTTCGCTCCTTTTACCTCTGAGCTTCTCAAACTTGCCTGTGTATCATGACTCAGGAACAGAGGATCTTCACCAGGCTTTTATACCATCCTCCTCTCATCCATTTCACTTTTTCGAACAAACGTCTGTGTTCCTGCAAAGGAGACAGCGACACAGGACTGGGGTGCATGGCTCTCTTTGTTGTTGTTTTTGCAAGCTTTTTCCACATGGGCAGAATTACAAGTGCAACTTGTGTGCGTCATCACATCGGGTTCATGCTCCTCTGAGCTCTCCTCTGGATGAGATGACCGGCTTCAGAGACAAAAGACAGCCACACCCACCCCTCCACCCCTCCCCTTCTGGCTTTCAACACTCCAGCATGACTGACGCCTGCAGATCAGCATTGGGGTAACGCTTCCCTCGTTTCTCTCACTTCTTTCATGCATCTCTCGCTCCCTCACTCGACTCAGTGTGAAGCCGAAGTGCATTGAGGGAACTGCGACTGCTGACTGCTTATTGAAGGATGCAGTCAGTTCAGTTCAGTAGAGCTGTGACGACTTTCACCGGCTACCTGGAGCTATTAGATGATCATTTGTATAGCTTCCAAATAAACAAATGCCACAAAAAAGCTACTCTAGTGCATCAAGATTATGTTTTTTTGTTGAGCACTCACAGGCTGGTCTGAATTTCAGCTAGCTGATATTAGAAAGTTGGTCAAATTTGACATTGCAGATGGTAATTAAAAACATTTAAAGATTCTAAAGATTAATACGCAAGTCTATCTTAAAATATTCAGAACTTTTTACTTGAAATCTTGTTATGACTCTGCATATGGGACACCATGACTATTTCTTGAATATTTTGTGTCATATGATATTATTAATGTCATGTGATGTGTTTGGAAAAGAGCTAAATACATTTTATCAGTTTGAACCTGTGACACAAACCCTATGCTTAATCTACCCGCTATTTATTACATTTTTTAAATTAAAACTCAATTTTTTCCCTACAGTGAGAATACATCACTAGTTGAAAACTGTAACTGTGATGAAAAAAATGGCCATGTGGGATACTGCTGTGATGATATGATGATATTTATTTTGATCAGAAAGTTGCCAACATTCCATCAGGGTGAGAAAATTACAGATTTGTATTTTATACATGCACTCTTTGCATCTTACAAGTAAGCATGACTTGTGTGGCTGTTGCTACCTTCTTGCACGCATGGTTTAACACCCACAGTTTGATCTTTCTGTTGATGACTCTAGTTGTTTATTAAAAGAGCCATGGCTCAATGTGTGTGATAGAAAGCTTTACTGAGCCGGATATTCATACGTTACACCTTCGTCTTTATTATAAAAGGTCTCAAATCATCTTTTGCCCTTCGTATCAGTATCTATACCTATCCGTTTCTCTCTCTTTCTCTATCTCTCTCTCTCTCTCCCTCTCTCTTTTGCTCTCTCATGCTTGCTCTGTCTCTCTCAGCCCCGTTGATGACTCATCGGCCAGCCTTATTAAAGATTAGAGAGACTCAGAGCATGCGTGCTCAGGCCTGGACTACACTGCACTAATTATTTTATTGCACATGCCTCTGTAATGAAATAGAGGGCAAAACAGCCCAGTGAGAAGGGGAAGGGGGGTTCGGTGGAAAATTGCTTTTGAAACGCTTCAAACACAGTTATGGTAATGAGATTCAAATATGAAGAGGTAAATGAAACTGCAGCAAATTGTTCTCCACTGCAGTGTAAAAATGTCATCTCCGTGTTTATGACTGTCTGACTGACAGACTGACTCACTGATTGTCTGACAGACTGATTCACTGTCTGAATGACTGACTCACTGACTGTCTGACTGACAGACTGACTCACTGACTGTCTGACTAACTGCCTCACTGACTGTCTGACTAAGAGTCTGAATGACTGACTCACTGATTGTTTGACAGACTGATTCACTGACTGAAGAGGTAAATGAAACTGCAGCAAATTGTTCTCCACTGCAGTGTAAAATGTCATCTCCGTGCTTATGACTGTCTGACTGACAGACTGACTCACTGATTGTCTGACAGACTGATTCACTGTCTGACTGTCTGAATGACGGATTCACTGACTGCCTGACTGACAGACTAAATTACTATCTGACTGACAGACTGACTCTCTGACTGTCTGACTAACTACCTCACTGACTATCTCATGACTGACTCACTGATTGTCTGACTGACAAATTGACTCACTGACTGTCTGATTGAATGAATGACTCACTGACTGTCTGACTGACAGACTGCCTCACTGACTGTCTGACTGAATGACTGCCTCACTGACTGTCTGACTGACAGACTGCCTCACTGACTGTCTGACTGAATGACTGACTCACTGACTGTCTGACTGACAGACTGCCTCACTGACTGTCTGACTGAATGACTGCCTCACTGACTGTCTGACTGACAGACTGCCTCACTGATGGTCTGACTGAATGACTGCCTCACTGACTGTCTGACTGAATGACTGCCTCAATGACTGTCTGACTGACAGACTGCCTCACTGACGGTCTGACTGACAGACTGCCTCACTGACTGTCTGACTGACAGACTGCCTCACTGACGGTCTGACTGACAGACTGCCTCACTGACTGTCTGACTGACAGACTGCCTCACTGACTGTCTGACTGAATGACTGCCTCACTGACTGTCTGACTGACAGACTGCCTCACTGACTGTCTGACTGAATGACTGACTCACTGACTGTCTGACTGACAGACTGCCTCACTGACTGTCTGACTGAATGACTGCCTCACTGACTGTCTGACTGACAGACTGCCTCACTGATGGTCTGACTGAATGACTGCCTCACTGACTGTCTGACTGAATGACTGCCTCACTGACTGTCTGACTGACAGACTGCCTCACTGACTGTCTGACTGACAGACTGCCTCACTGACGGTCTGACTGACAGACTGCCTCACTGACTGTCTGACTGACAGACTGCCTCACTGACTGTCTGACTGAATGACTGCCTCACTGAATGACTCCCTCACTGACTGTCTGACTGAATGACTGACTCACTGACTGTCTGACTGACAGACTGCCTCACTGACTGTCTGACTGACAGACTGCCTCACTGACTGTCTGACTGACAGACTGCCTCACTGACTGTCTGACTGAATGACTGCCTCACTGACTGTCTGACTGACAGACTGCCTCACTGACGGTCTGACTGACAGACTGCCTCACTGACGGTCTGACTGACAGACTGCCTCACTGACTGTCTGACTGACAGACTGCCTCACTGACTGTCTGACTGAATGACTGCCTCACTGAATGACTGCCTCACTGACTGTCTGACTGACAGACTGCCTCATGTACTGTCTGACTAACTGCCTCACTGACTGTCTGACTGACTGAATGTCTGATTGGCTGCCTAAATGTCTTACTAAGTGTCTAAATTTTCAAGATTTCTTTCAAGGGAAATTTCTCAATGTATTATTTGCCCTGATTAAAATGATTGAATAAGAGGTGCATAAAGAGGTGTTAAAACATGCATAGAGAACTGATTGCAATTAATATATTTTACATTTACCTCTCACACAAACCATCTTTATTTTCAAATGTAAGTTCCCATGTTTTATTTCACATTTTATAATTTTCGAATGAAGAAGAATGGGAAATGAGCAGCAGTGCACTTCATATGATTACTCTATAAATCATACATAGTGTCAAGGCAAAGTCATCTGTCTTCTGAATCTGCTTTCCTGAGATGCACAACATTGCTCTTGCAGAGAGAGAGACAGACAGACAGACAGACAAACAACAGCATTAAATATACAAGAGACTAAATCTACAGATGAACTTTAGTTGGAGAGGGGGCAGAAAGTGCAAGAGATAGAAATAACATCTAGTCCGGCCAACTGGAAAAGCACAAAACACAGGAAACCTCATGCTGCAAACACCTTTGTGGGTGTGCAGGGTTCAGGGGGACTTAGATAGGGTCATTCTAGGGCTGGACAAATCAGTGTACACACTTTCTGAGTGGTGGACTAGAACAAAAGGAATAGGCCTCATGTACAGAGTCATAACTTATACACAAAAAATGAAATGAGCAGGATTGCTATATCTCTGTAAATTAGAATGTACTTCATATATTCACAAAGAAAGAATGACCTAAATGTAAGCTTTTTTAAAAAGGCAATTATCATTTTGGTAATATTCAGAAAGAAGTTATTGGAACAGATTATTTTGTTATCATTCAGTCTATATCCTTGCCTTTGACGACACAGCACACTCAGCAGGGGGATTTAAACCCAGGCAGGCAGGCAGGAAGATAGAGTTAAATAAGCCCAAGCCTCTGAGTCACTCTCTAGACGAAACAGCGACTCGGTGGCCAATACAGGTCAGCTGAAATCAATGATTTAGGGGATGAGAATGTACAATTTGACGCTTGTGCAACAGAGCCCTCCTTACAGTCGTCCTTATCAGATGACAGCGAGAATGCAGTGACTAAGTCTACAGCTGCTTTTGGAATATATCTTTTGGGAAGTTCCAGACTGGTAATGAATAAACAGTTGAGCTGCCATGTTCAGCAGGGTCTGGGTCTGTTTCTACCAGCTCACAGATGCTGCATACAGCCTCTAAACTAACCGTGGCAGCCACTTGAACGTTGCTGGCGGGGAGTGGGATTGGCTGGTGCAAAGCAAGTTGTTGAAAGACATTTTGCTGCATATACAATGAACAGCAAATCCAAAGCTTTACTTTTTCTCTAATCCATACAGAGAATGAGCTTGCCAAAGCCTCCCACAGTAAGCCAGTGGTCAGATGCTCCAAGGACAGAAAGGGGAGGACCTGATTTTAACTGAACTTGCGGAGGAAGATGGCATTATTTCTTGACTGAAAACAATAACTACGTTTCTTGCAACATCTCCCTTCCTGCTCGCAGGTGTGTGGGTCAGAACAGGCCAGAAGAAAATTGGAACCGGTGCACAAACCATACCCCGATGTTTTGTGTGACCTCCAGTGTGTCACTAAAGTTTGTGGAGATGCTGGAGGCATATCGCTCTCTCTCTCTTTTCTCTCTCTCTCTCTCTCTCTCTCTCTCTCTCTCTCTCTCTCTCTCTCTCTCCCTCTCTCTCTCTCTACCCTCTAGTTCAATCTCTGAGATTTGGCAAGGGCTTAATGAGGGAGCCGGTGAGTCAGCCTCTTTGCTGCTCGGGGTGAGAATTACATGGAGAGAGAGGGTGAGTGAGCAAGAGAGAGAGAGAAGCCTGAATAGATTGATATGCCCAAATAAGGGGAGAAAGTACAAGGGGCACAGACAGAAAAATATGTAAGAAGATGACTTTAGGACATGGAGGAACACACAAAAAATGATAGAGAATAGACGAACCATCTCTTGTTAAAGCTTTGTGGATGGATTTTTATTTAATTACATATCATATGAATGAAGCCACAAGAAAAGGTCACTGCTTAAATATTTATATTTGTCATGTGAATTGTTACTAATCCACAAGACCATGCTGAATAAGGTGGCAGCTAATGAAATACAAAGCAAAGTCATTTTAAAATAACCAAATCTTAGAGAATAAAGCCTCCATGTCGCTCCATTAAGGGTCCTTTTTTGTTAATCTGTAGGAAATGTAAGAAATGTATTCCAGATAGAAGTCATTTTTGAAACTAAGAAATGAATCAAACCCTCAAGGACATGCAAGAAAACAATCAACAATGGAAACAATCAACAATGGGGTGTTTTGAAACACATTTTGAGGTTTTGGTTTTTTTTGTCTTATACAACAGCAATTTAACAATGGTTACAATTCTTCATTTATAAATGAATGTAGCATAGTTTTTTCTATCCATTTATTGTTGCATTCAACCAAGCCAGTCAACCAAGCCAACCTACTGAGTGATTACATATAAATACTTCCCTCCAGTGATTACAGAGCCCCAAAAAGACAAAAGCATTCACATTTGCTTCACGTTTGTAGCAAAGGTCTATAGGCCTAGCTCTCATTGAACAAAAGCTCCACTGGGCAACTTTAATATCTCTGTATTAACTTATTTGTAATGATTCCTATGGGAACTCTCACCAAAGGTCTGTGTGAGCGAGTAAGTCTACCATTAATCTCTGCAGTAGTGCATTGATTTCTGTGACACTAGACACTGCGATGAACACAGAGTCCTATAGACGATGCTCCCAAATCTCAGTAGACTGAACTTACACTCATATTGTCTGTACAGCTCTCCTGTCTCTCATCACTTCCTTATACAATAACATCCGTGTGCTCCAGAATCTCAGCTATGCATTGCCCCAAAAACCTCTCCAACTGCACCAACTTTTTTTCCCCATGACTGTGTTCGGGGAATGTTCCGACAGAACGCAGACGCATTTTGATTCATGTTCTACCTCTGGGGTTTTGTTGTTAATAAAAATAGCTGCTATTTCTGTGGTCTGCAGGAGGAATGGTGCAAATACTGTTCGGGATGCTTTACATTAAATCATCGGTATTGAGACAGTCGGTTATGGCTTCCTACATGAAAGGAGAGAAATACTTCCCTCCATGTTTGGGATGAATATTGTGGATTACCCTATCACAGCTGGCTTCCTTTTCAGTATCTCAAGGCTATGTAGTCGGTTACTGATAACCGTCCTGAACGTATAAACTGTTTGTACACTTTAGAGCAAGGCATGTGGCATCATTCACCCTTTCAGGGCTTGTACTGTGGTGGCTAATGATGTTCGACTCATGAACCAATTGTTTTTTGTTCATTTTAATAAAACAGTTAAGCCGTCCATCTGAATGGAACTTGTGTGCCCAGTTTGATTGCTTTATTAATTTAGGGCTAACAATTACATAATTTACCCACATCAAAAAAAGCTCATCATTATGTGTTGACTCCTAGTGATGTTTAAATCAAATAAGGCATAAAATAAACCATAAACGACACAATTTAATCACTCTGTAAACAGAACAAGCATCGTTCTCAGCCTTATTGACTGAATTACCTGAAAAACTATAATGACAGTTGATTAACTTGTTGATTCAATGTCAAATAAGTGATCAGCAATTGAGCATTTTGCCAAATTTGTGGGGGGTTTTAAGCTGGTGTCATAAAATTCACAAACAAATGGAAACACTCATTGTACTGAATAAAAATACACCTTAAGAACTGTGACTGCAATTACGTTATGCATCGTGTATGAGCTTATGAGGCACAGTTTGGCCACATCATTGAAAAAGACAGCTTGAAGGATTTGGTTCAATAAATTGAATCATAATTGCCATGACTAGCTGTGATATGATGCAGAAAAGACATCAAGCTTTGTTAGAGCCAGTAACCTTCAAGAGCTTGGATTGAGAAAGGTGACATTTTTGGTGAATTTTAGACTATGAGGAGTAAGAATATATGGAATATATGGATTAAGAATTTGTGAAAGTTTTGTGCAGGTTTGTTAGTTCTCAGATGAGGAAGAGCCTCCTTGTTTTTACATATCATTTCAGCTCAATAGCTTTATTTCCATCATGTGATCAACATTAATATAAATACCTACTTTAATATAAAGTGAAAAAGTATTTTCACATAACATTTACTACAGAATTATGTGATTTTCGATGACATACAATAATCTCTCCTCAGGATTTCATGATTTTTTTTCAATTGCGGAAATCGCAAAAACGCAAAATCAAACAATCTCCACAATATTCCAAGGGTTTTGCAGATTCTCTGCAGATTTAGACCAAGACTCGCTGTGTGACATTATCACAGCACACATTCGGTCAAACCCCTCTTCGATTCACATGAATCAGTCATGATTGCAGCTTAATAGAAAGTCATAGGAGTAGTAACACAATTATCATACATTACAACATGTGTCTTCACTGGTAGGAGTTTAAAAGAAGAATCCTGTGCTTGCAATTTCACCAATTTAAGTAGTTTTCCACAGAAAAGCAACAAAAAAGTTCCATCTGAAATTTTGAAAAAAAAAAAATGCAGCAAAATCAAGAATTTTTGGCTCCAAAAATCACCCCAAAATAAAAAACCCTGAGTATAATGCTAGAGGGGCTGATGAGAAAGTCTAACTGATGAGTGTTAACTTCTTACAATTGGAATTTGAACTTAATTTAATTTAGGATTTATGACATTAAATAACAAATCAGCTATATATTTTTTTTAATTTAGGTCTGAAACAGCATTTGGTTACAAAGCAGTGATTTTAATAAAGATGTCCATGTGTAATGACCTGTAAAATCCATTTCCCCCTCTTTTTTAAGCAGTCTATTAGCAAGCTAATAAATATTAATGAGCATTAGGTGAGTGCTTTATGAATATTAATGACTAGTAGATGGTGTCAAAACAGGCTATGAGCTGAAGAGGCAAAATATTTTATTTAAAATATGTACAGTAAGTATGACTTGTAAAGTAAAATCAATTATGTGTTGTAATGATATTTAGGAAAATAATGACTACATTATAATTTATTAAGGACTGTGTGGAATGGGGGAGTCCCAGAGGGAAGCGTTTGTCTCCTCACGGGTACATTGACCCTGGTTGGATTCTGACCTCGGGATGCTGTTTGTGTAGAGTGTCATGGGTTCCTCCTGATCTGCATGTTTCCTCTGGGTTCTTTGGTTTCCTCCTACCTCCCGTAAACATAGATAGATTCACTGGTGACTATTAATTTCACATTTCACTAATGTGAAATTAATTCCGAAATATATGCATAGCTTCGATGTCCTTAACATTTCATGAGCCTTGTTTTGAAGCTCCTTAATACAAGCTGCCCTTTGTTCAACACACTTCTAGGTGCTTTAAACTAATTGAATTCATGTCAAATCCTGTTGCAAAAAGACAGAGAGATGAGATGAACCCGAAGTGGTTTTGCTTTCACAACAAGGCATTTGATCCTCACTATAAGCGAGTCATTCATTTGACAGGATTATAGACACCTACTTCCTCATTATGTTGATGTACCGTCCCATGGTATGTTTCTATAAAAAAGAACGCACTGTGCCTACGGTCGGCGTAATCAGCATACCAGAGCGGGATCTGAATTGTCCACTTCGGCATCGATATATAGACGCCATCTGCTATGGAAGCTGAGACAAAGGAAAGTGATGTGAGACAGACACACACTCATTCCTGATGAAAGGGCTTCACACACGCTGAGGACAGCACACACCACAGCAAGCATGGAAGAAAGCTCAGGTAATTATGTGCAGGGAGCAGGACGCTGTCCTCAAGGGGTCACTGAAGTGCACTCCAAACTCACAGCAGCTGTCAGCTTTTATTGTCCAATCTGGACGGCCTCCTGCGCCCACCATGACTTTTTATACCTGGAATCTTTCCATTCGGCCTTGCCGGCTGCCGAATCAAAGGCATCAAGGCTTTCGACGTCTCCGCTGACGTCAAATCCCGGCATCAACCCCGATCCCCTGGATTTCAGCAGTATAAAGAGCGATGCATCGGCAGGTCTCTCGTCTCTGCTGCCTGTCAATGAATAACCTTCAGAAAACAGAGAGAGAAAGAAAGAGAGAGAGGGAGAGAAAGAGAGAGAGAGAGTTATGTGAAAGATGTGCAAGATGATTTGGAATACTATACAAGGAAATGTCAGGGGAGACTTACGTTCTGTTTTTAATAGGAATTAATGGAATTGTATTATAAGTCTAATGAGTAATCTTAAGTTAAGGCTTCAGTCAGGTTTGTTTATAAATGACTTATTGAAGGGCCGTACTTTTCTCTTCCACTTACACATGCATGACAAAAAAACAAAACAAAAAACAACAAGCTATATTGAACACCTTGTCAAATTGGACTAAGGGAGATGGGAGTAAACCTAACATCCTAAAGCTTGCCACAGGGCAAAACAATGTGCTCATAATACAAACCTTCAAGCACAATGGCTACGTCGTCATCAGCTCTATGTAGACCATCAAAATTACTGCTGTTCATGTAAATGGTTACAAATTGAATGAATCGCACAGTCCTGATTTCTGCGGTAGCTTCTTGGTAGGTTTCTTTGAGCACGTTAATAGAAATGCTATTTGAATTGTAGCTGACTAACCAATCAAATTCAAGAATTCAGCCATGCTTTTTAACCTAAACTCTATGCACCACTCAAGTTTTAATGTATTATAATGGATATTAAGGGCAGTGCTGGGGCATCCAATTATGCCAAGTTGATTTATTTATTTTTCACTCCCAGATACAGCATATCAAAATTCATCAAATTCCCCACCCTGACTAGAGAAACACTAGTTCTTCTAAACACTAGCTAAAAACATTGCTCACTATCTATCTGGCTGCTATCTTTTAAACTAATACCACTGCATGACTCATTGTGTGAAGATCTGCAGATCAGGAGCTTCCAGACAGACCTGTGACGGAAGCTACTACGTAATATCAGAAATCTCTACAAATTCCTGGTATATTCCCACAAAAATTACTGGAAATCCACACCAGTCGTGGCCAGCACTTTGGTGGGAATGTGCGTAATAACGTTTCCGATTCAGCCAGACAGTCTGGTGCTGGGAGGAAGCCGCAGAAATGGGAAAGACCCTCAGTGCCTAGCGAGATGCACTCACACATCCTATCAGGGCAGTGAACATTAAACAGCGCGTGTACAGTAGCTGATGTCGGCTAAGTGAAAGGTCTAATTAGTTTTAGCCCAAAGCCAAGCTCTCTAACTATGGAGGCACCCCATACGTCATTTATCATTGCTCTGGCACTGCTCCAAGAACACTCAACACACACACACACACACACACACACACACACACACACACACACACACACACACCACATGCATATACAGGCATTCTCTCTTCACTTCAAGGCCCATTACCCAAAAGCCCAAATGACTGACAGAGTAGGCATAGAAAAGATGGTGAAAGCCCTTTCAAGCTGACAGTAGTTGATGTGCGGTCGCACTGCTTTACACAGTACAGTACATACAGCACTGTGCCCACAGGGCAGCTAACCAGTCACTTAGCATTGCTTAGACAGGTGCGGTGTGTACAATTGGACTACCTTTTGTAAATGTACAGAAAAACCCTGTGTACTGAACATACAGAGTGAATAGAACCGAATGACTTTGAACAAGATGAACACTGCCAGTAGCATTTTCTATTTTTAGATATCAGTGAAGCATGTATCATTAAAGCATACCTGTAAAGCTAAAAATTTCAGTCTGTGAACAACAGAAGGAGTTTTCTAGCCAGTTTTCTGGATAATTTGAGCTAACCTGCCAGATATCTGAGAGGGCTTTTTAGTACATTTTATTCAAGCTAGACAGCTAGCTAATCTACAGGATTTCTGACAGGACTTTTAAGTTAATAATTGTTCTTAAACTGCTAGTGCTAGTTATGAAGCTAAAATGAGGTAAACTGACAGGGATTCTAACCGGATATTTTAAGCCATATTAATAGATATTCATAATCTTCACTGCTAATGTTAGTTAGATTGCTAAAATGGGGTAACCTGACAGGAATTCTAAGAGAATATTTTAAGCCATATTCCTAAATGTTTAAAATCTTCACTGCTAATGCTAGTTAAATGGCTAAAACAATGTAACCTGACAGGAATTCGAACAGGATATTTTAAGTGGTGTTCATAAATATTAATAATCTTCATATCTAGTGCTAGTTAGATAGCTAAAATGAAGTAACCTGACAGGAATTCTCTCAGAATATTCATTCATTCATTGTCTACCGCTTATCCGATCTATTCTTGGGTCACAGGGAGCCTGTGCCTATCTCAGGCATCAAGGCAGGATACACCCTGGACGGAGTGCCAACCCATCGCAGGGCACACACACACACTCACTACGGACAATTTAGAGATGCCAATCAACCTATCACGCATGTTTTTGGACTGGGGGAGGAAACTGGAGTACCCGGAGGAAACTCCCGAGGCACGGGGAGAACATGCAAACTCCACACACACAGGCGGGAATCAAACCCCCAACCCTGGAGGTGTGAGGCAAACGTGCTAACCACCAAGCCACCGTTCCACCGTTCCCCCGTCTCTCAGAATATTTAAGCCAAATTCATAAATCTTCTACATTCATAAAGCTACATGGCTAAGATGAATTAACCTGACAGGTTTTCTAATAGTCTTTCTAATAAAGGTTCATAATGTGTACTAATAATGGTAGTTACAAGACTAACATGGTTTAATCTGACAAGATTTGCTAGCCACATTCATAAACTACCTAACATGAGCGTTTCTGACAGGATTTTTTTTTAAAAAGACAAATTAATAACTGTTTAAAATCTTCATTGCTAATACTACTCATATACATGAAACATTTAAGGAATATCAGATGTTAGCTAAAAGAACAATGTTATTTATGTTATTAATGATTAGCAGCAACTGAAGGAAATGTTGGTTGGTAAACTTTTGGTAATGACTTTGATTGACTGTTATTGAAAATTCAAGTTACTGGATCAAAGATATCCTGAAACTTTTTGAACTTTCTAAAATAAGAAGTGTGATTACTGAGATTTTGCAGAAGTAAACCACAATAATACATACATTACATTAATGAGCACAGTGTAGTCCTTAATCTGGTCATGTTGCTCAGAACACAAAGCGTCTTCCTGTCTTTATGTTTGTACTGATAAGCTGCTAAACTCATTATTTTCATGAAATGTACCATGACTTGTAAGGTTATTTGGCACATCTGAATGCACTAATTGAATACATGAAAGTAAATGTTTTGAACAACATGGTTGAAGTGTATGCTGCAAGGGCATCATGATGCACCGCATTCTGATGAGGTTTCAGCTCCAGCTATTTCTCTGTATTAGGCAGGAGTTTTCAAATTCTGGGAGCAGAATGCTTGAAATGCAAAGTACAAAGATGTTACTATAAATTCACACAACACTCATGTCATATTTATAAAAACTGCAACTGCAAATAGTACAACTGCAATTAAGCTCCATTGTAGGCCTTTGGTCTACCATGTGTATTGTCATTTTTAATATCCAATTTTTACAGGATTTACACTCCCTATGAGCATGTTAGGCCCTGATTAAACACCATTCAGCTTCATATGGGGCTGATTATTCTTGATTGATTGAGTGGTGCTGACTGTCCCTGAGCACTCTTAGCAGCAGTGCTTGCAGACCAGTAGGACAGTGGACCTTCTCACTTTCTCATGGATTGGCAGTTAATAAAAGACTGTCATGTTGAGGTGATAAGGTCAAATTAAAGCCTGCATTCTCTCTCTCTCTCTCTCTCTCTCTCTCTCTCTCTCTCTCTCTCTCTCTCTCTCATGTCAGAAGGGCAATTCTCTCTTTTCCCATGCACTTCCTGACTCACCAGCTACACTATTGATACAGCAATTTAGGTGACTCGGAGGAAGC
This sequence comes from Hemibagrus guttatus, assembly GCA_033459395.1. NCBI lineage: Eukaryota > Metazoa > Chordata > Actinopteri > Siluriformes > Bagridae > Hemibagrus > Hemibagrus guttatus. Next base: position 12,428,469 of record JAUCMX010000026.1, on the reverse strand, counting down.
GTGGTGGTGTGAGTGAGCTGTTAGGAGTGATTGACAGCTGCTTGAAAGCTGTGTCTGTGCCTGGTTGCTCACTCCTGCATTCAGGGTGCTTGTGGTTATTGCTGGAGGCAGGAGTGATTTAATAACACTGCTGTAAGAAATACACTCTGTCGATCAGCCGACAGAGCTAAATTACATTCCAGTTTAATGGTGGCCCGAGCTCACTTCAGCTGCCATCTTCATATTCTGGGTCAGGTCTGGTCCTGCTACTATTCCATATGAATTCAGAAGGCTAGACAGTGTATTTTATTTCTTCTTAGTGTATGTTAATGGGTGGTGTTACATTCAAGGTGCCATCAGTACTTTTTTGTTTGTTTGTTTGTTTTTTCCAAAAAGTAGAAAATATGTGACCTGAAGCCAATGTAATATGCTCTTTTAAGCAAAGCAATAAGGGCATTTGGCTTGCTACCATGGTTACCTGCTGCCACAAGGAAGAAGACAGCATGAGTAGAAATGGATAGCATGGGTGACACTGTACATATCATTCAAGAGGTGAATGAAGCTTATGGGTTTGTAAGAATTGGATATATTAGTGTTGCCTAAATACCCTGACTGAGAGATAAGAAATCATGACATAAATTTTAATCCATTTCAACTTTCTAAAGGGCTTCTACTTAAAACCAGAGAACCATAATGATTCCTTAAGGATCTTTAGTTCTGCATGGGCCACTGTAAACTCCGGGCTAACAGAATCCTGGCTTATCTTGTTTCACATTTCACTACTCATATTTTATTCAATTTAAGAATTAATCCTGATTAGTCATAATCTGACATTTCACACTGTACAGTCCTAAACCCTGGCAAATCAACAGCCATGATTTTATATATATATATATATATATATATATATATATCAGTGGCGGACCGTCAGGGCCTGCAAGGCCTTCTCTGCTGGCCTAAAAAAATATTTGAATCACAAACTGATGTTAATTATATTTTGTCCATGAATACTTATTAAATAATTCCAAATGGTCTGTCAGCTTCCTTTCATAGCTTTTCCGATGGTTGTGCTGCTTCCAGACATGTATTTTCATATTAAAGCATTTAACCAATCACATTTCAGCCATCATTTGTTGCCAGGTAGAGTTAAAGTCAAAGAAGTCTGCCCGGAGGCCTTCACAATCCGTTCTGCAGGCCCTCTAGCACAAAATAATTGTCGATGAAACTTTTGCTTCAACCAATCAGATTTTGAGTTGGTTTCACTAGGGCCCTCTAGCAGGCGTACGGCAACGTCACCGTATTCAGACCCGTTGATTGGATAGGATCGTGTAATAGCTATTTTGTTTTTGAGGAAAGAGAGGAGGGTGGATTTTGTTTACAAATTATCCGGATTTTTGGTGAGTAAAACGTTGCGATTTTCCTAAATAATATTGCAAGTTTATGAGGTTATTATTGATGTAATATTGATGTAATATTATTGATGATCGGCTGTAGCTGAAGTAGGAGGAAACTTGTTCACCCCTGGTTTGTCTATTCAATAAAGGCATTTATTGTAGCTACAGGAGTTATATATCTGCGATGCAACGGCTCTTTATACTGTATTTCTCATAGTAAGATGGTTTTTATAACCATAAACTGGTTTTTGAGGGGCGGGTTGATTCAGACGGAGCACTACTGAAAGCCTAGGTGTGAAATGCACGGTCCGCCACTGATTTTATATATATATATATATATATATATACATATATATATATATATATATATATATATATATAATCTAGCCATGGGGGTCACAGTCCAGTGACTTCTGTGCCGGTCCCAAGCCCGGATAAATAGAGAGGGTTGCGTCAGGAAGGGCATCCGGCGTAAAACATTGCCAAATTTAACCATGCGAATCGTCAGTACGAATTTCATACCGGATCGGTCGAGGCCCGGGTTAACAACGACTGCCATCGGCGCCGTTGACCTACAGGGCGCCGGTGGAAATTGGGCTACTGTTGGTCGAAGAAGTAGAGGAGGGAGGAGAGTGCACAGACAGAGAGAGAAGAGGAAAGGTAAGAGTGTAGGACTGAGAATAGGAACTCTGAATGTTGGTACTATGACAGGGAAAGGTAGAGAGCTGGCTGATGTGATGGAGAGAAGGAAGGTGGATATACTGTGTGTACAGGAGACCAGGTGGAAGGGTAGCAAGGCTCGTAGTATAGGAGCAGGATTCAAGCTGTTTTATTATGGTGTGGATAGTAAGAGAAATGGGGTAGGTGTGGTCCTGAAGGAGGAGTTTGTGAGGAATGTCCTGGAGGTGAAGAGAGTGTCAGACAGGGTGATGAGTCTGAAGTTAGAGATTGAAGGGGTGATGTTGAATGTTGTTAGTGGTTATGCCCCACAGGTAGGTTGTGAGTTAGAGGAGAAAGAGAGATTCTGGAGTGAATTAGATGAGGTGATGGAGAGTATTCCCACGGGTGAGAGAGTGGTGATAGGAGCGGATTTTAATGGACATGTTGGTGAGGGGAACACAGGTGATGAGGAGGTGATGGGCAAGTTTGGAGTTAAGGAAAGGAACCTTGAAGGACAGATGGTAGTGGACTTTGCTAAGAGGATGGACATGGGTGTGGTTAACACTTATTTTCAGAAGAGGGAGGAGCATAGAGTGACTTACAAGAGTGGAGGTAGGAGCACACAGGTAGACTACATCCTATGTAGAAGAGGCAATCTGAAAGAGATTAGTGACTGTAAAGTGGTAGTGGGAGAGAGTGTAGCCAGACAGCATAGGATGGTGGTGTGTAGGATGACTCTGATGGTCTGTAAGAAGAAGAGGTCAGAGATAGAGAAGAAAACCAAGTGGTGGAAGCTGAAAAAGGAGGAATGTTGTGAGGAATTTAGACAGAAGTTGAGGCAGGCTCTGGGTGGTCAGGTAGTGCTGCCAGATGACTGGGAAACTACAGCAGAAGTGATCAGGGAGACAGGGAGAAAGGTGCTGGGTGTGTCATCTGGAAGGAGGAAAGAAGATAAGGAGACTTGGTGGTGGAATGAGGAAGTTCAGGATAGTATCCAGAGGAAGAGGTTAGCCAAGAAGAAGTGGGACATGGACAGGACTGAAGAGAATAGACAGGAATACAAGGAGTTACAGCGCAGAGTGAAGAGGGAGGTGTCTAAGGCCAAGCAGAAGGCATATGACGAGTTGTACACTAGGTTAGACACTAGAGAAGGAGAGAAGGACTTGTACAGGTTAGCTAGGCAGAGGGATCGAGATGGGAAGGATGTGCAGCAAGTTAGAGTTATTAAGGATAGAGATGGAAGGGTGCTCACAAGTGAGGAGAGTGTACAGAGGAGATGGAAGGAATACTTTGAGGAGCTGATGAATGAGGAAAATGAGAGGGAAAAAAGAGTAGAAGGGGTGAACTCTGTGGAACAGAAAGTAGATAAGATTAGAAAGGATGAAGTCAGGAAGGCTTTGAAGAGGATGAAAAGTGGGAAGGCAGTTGGTCCTGATGACATCCCGGTGGAGGTCTGGAAGTGTTTGGGAGAGGCAGCAGTGGAATTTTTAGCTAGTTTGTTCAACAGGGTTTTAGAGAGTGAGAGGATGCCTGAGGAATGGAGAAGAAGTGTGTTAGTGCCGATCTTTAAGAATAAGGGTGACGTGCAGAGTTGCAGTAACTATAGGGGGATAAAGTTGATGAGCCATACAATGAAGGTATGGGAAAGAGTAGTGGAAGCTAGGTTAAGGAAGGTTGTGGAAATTTGTGAGCAGCAGTATGGCTTCATGCCCAGAAAGAGCACAACAGATGCAATTTTTGCTCTGGGAATTTTGATGGAGAAGTATAGGGATGGTCAGAGGGAGTTGCACTGTGTGTTTGTAGACTTGGAGAAAGCGTATGACAGGGTGCCAAGAGAAGAGCTGTGGTACTGTATGAGGAAGTCAGGAGTAGCAGAGAAGTATGTCAGAGTGGTGCAGGACATGTATGAGAGGAGCAGGACAGTGGTGAGGTGTGCTGTAGGTCAGACAGAGGAGTTCAATGTGGAGGTGGGACTGCATCAGGGATCGGCTCTGAGCCCCTTCCTGTTTGCTATAGTGATGGACCAGTTGTCAGAGGAGGTCAGACAGGAGTCTCCTTGGACAATGATGTTTGCAGATGACATTGTGATCTGTAGTGAGAGCAGGGAGCAGGTGGAGGAAAACCTGGAGAGGTGGAGGTTTGCGCTGGAGAGAAGAGGAATGAAAGTCAGTCATAGTAAGACTGAGTACATGTGTGTGAATGAAAGGGAGGGAAGTGGAACAGTAAGGTTACAGGGTGAAGAGGTGAAGAAGGTACAGGAGTTTAAGTACTTGGGGTCAACAGTCCAGAGTAATGGAGAGTGTGGGAAAGAGGTAAAGAAGCGAGTGCAGGCAGATTGGAATGGGTGGAGAAAGGTGTCGGGAGTTCTGTGTGATCAGAAAATATCAGCGAGAATCAAGGGGAAGGTGTACAGGACAGTGGTGAGACCGGCCATGCTGTATGGTTTAGAGACAGTGTCACTGAGGAAGAGACAGGAGTCAGAGCTAGAGGTAGCAGAGCTGAAGATGTTGAGGTTCTCTTTGGGAGTGACAAGGTTGGACAGGATTAGGAACGAGTACATCAGAGGGACAGCTCATGTTGGACGTTTGGGGGACAAAGTTAGAGAGACCAGATTAAGATGGTTTGGACATGTTCAGAGGAGGGAGAGTGAGTATATTGGTAGGAGAATGTTGGACATGGAGCTGCCAGGCAGGAGGCAAAGAGGAAGGCCAAAGAGGAGGTATATGGATGTAATTAATGAGGATATGAAGCTAGTGGGTGCAAGGGTTGAGGATGCAGAAGATAGGGATAGGTGGAGAGAGATGATTCGCTGTGGCGACCCCTGAAGGGAGAAGCCGAAAGAAGAAGAAGAAGAAGATATATATATATATATATATATATATATATATATATATGTATATACAGTGGTGTGAAAAAGTGTTGGCCCCCTTCCTGATTTCTTATTTTTTTGCATGTTTGTCACACTTTAATGTTTCAGATAATCAAACACATTTAAATATTAGTCAAAGATAACACAAGTAAACACATCATGCAGTTTTTAAATAAAGGTTTTTATTATTAAGGGAAAACAAAATCCAAAACTACATGGCCCTGTGAAAAAGTGTTTGCCCCCTAAGCCTAACAACTGGTTGGTCCACCCTTAGCAGCAACAACTGCAATCAAGTGTTTTCGATAACTTGCAATGAGTCTGTTACAGCGCTGTGGAGGAATTTTGGCCCACTCATCTTTGCAGAATTGTTGTATATATAATAATATATATATATATATAAATATAAATAAAATCATTAGTGAAATTCTGCCCCTGATCAAGTATTGTTATCTTTAACAATTTTTAAAGGCTTTTTTAAAGTTAATCATGTAATTTACCAGGCGTACGTTGATATCCAACATCTGCAAATTGTTCACTGTCATATTTCCCACATATTTCCCTCTTGCTACAGAGACACACTTCCATGAATTTCAGTGTTTTGCTGGCTCTCTACCTACCAAGATGTTCTTGTTAAGTGTTGCTACATCCCGGTTTTCACGTGATATGAGGCACATGCTGTTCAGTTTTTAACAGGGTGTCGGTTGCTAGGCATCTATCTTTAACATTCTAACATCAGATCATTTCATGCTGTGTATGTTTGGCACTTCAACACTGGGCTAACTGGGTAGTGGTAGCTCAAGTGGTTAAGGCTCTGGGTTGTTGATCAGAAGGTCGTGATTCAAGCCCCAGCAGTGCCAAACTGCCACTGTTGCAATTAATCAAGGACCTTAACCCTCTCTGCTCCAGGGGTGCTGCATCATAGCTACCCCTGTGCTCTGACCCCAACTTCCTCAGCTGGGTGCAGTGGTACTCAGTCAGATGTGTGGTGATAATAAAAGCTTCTTCTTCTAACACCACCAAAAGTGGCACTAACCCTGCAGTTTCATAACCCTGGGTGAAAAGCACTGCTAACCCCGTTTCTAAATTTGAAGTGTGAAACATTTGTGTACCCGGGGTAAATGTGGTTATAACAATGGTGTTACGTGCAGTGTGAAAAGCCTTTTATAGTAAGTCCTAGATGCAGCCCCTTTTTTTTTTTTTTTTTTTTTTTTTTGGGGGGGGGGGGGTAGTTGAGAAATCTTATCTTCATTTGTACACTTTCTACATGAGAACCCAAGAAAGACAGAAATGGTGGTATTATGCATATTGTTTGTAGGTGAGTAAAGACTTTGGGTTTGTAAAAAGTCATAGGTTGGTTCTACCTAGAAACATGACCAAGATTTTTCTCCTGCTTAGAATTTTTCTAGAGCATTAGTGTTAGTGCTAAATGAAGCATTTTTTCTTGGAGGGTAGACAGGTTCTGCACTTTGAGGGTTCTTGGGAAAGGTAAAAGTTCATACAAAAGGTTCACTTGGAAACCTTCCTGGAAAGTTGTAGAGGTTCCTCCACTGGAACAAGTGAAAACTCAGTGAGTGTTCTAGATTTAACCTATTTCTTAGAGTGAAAAGTATTTATTACAGAATAGACATAATCCAAAATTCATTCATTGTCTACCGCTTATCCGAACTATACTCGGGTCACAGGGAGCCTGTGCCTATCTCAGGCATCATTGGGCATCAAGGCAGGATACATCCTGGACGGAGTGCCAACCCATCGCAGGGCACACACACACACACACTCTCATTCACACACTATGGACAATTTAGAGATGCCAATCAACCTACCATGCATGTCTTTGGACTGGGGGAGGAAACCGGAGCACCCGGAGAAAACCCCCGAGGCACGGGGAGAACATGCAAACTCCACACACACATGGCGGAGGCAGGAATCAAACCCCCAACCCTGGAGGTGTGAGGCAAACATGCTAACCACTAAGCCACCGTGCCCCCTAATCCAAAATTTAAAAATCTTATTCGTTATCTAAAAATATTTGAACTTATGACCTGCTTTTTGACAGCTGGTCCAATTAATCTGAATTTTTATTTGATGATTAATCAGCTGAATTACATAATTTTTGTTCATGGCTGTGAAAAATGTCTTGATTACACCTTAAAAACACAAAAAGCTCATCCACCCAGCATGCACTCATGGTGGATCTCTAGTGGAAGTAATTATTGTGTGGCTCAGTCCAGGTTCTGATCTTATCGTAGTCCATTTAGCTGGGCGTTTGGCTCCTTCCATTCACTGAGCTGATATATCTACTATGGATCCTGCTGTCATCTGCTAATTGTCTTGGAAAGGTTCTGTTATCTCTAAGCACCACAATTATAGTACAATCCTCTTCTCTCTCACTCTCTCACACACATGATTTGCACTTGACTAGCAACATCATTTTCCTGTCCGGGGTCAGGGACCATCTTTTACTTCCAATTTGGGCAGATCAATATTTCTCCAAGTGGCTTAATCTTATCTTGTTAATGCAATAATGAGGGTAACATGGGTTAAGTTTCTTAAGCGATAAAGCCTTAATTTGTTGATTGTGTGGGAAGAAGGGGAAAGAAGCCAATATTCCACAATTTCACTCAATATCTATTGATCCCCTAGACAGCCTTTAAATGGCTGTGTCCTCATGTCAAAGAAGTCTTCAGGAAAGACATGTCTCCTTCTCAAAAGCACATATCTTTCTTAAGTGCTACACACATGTGCATGTACACTAAGTAACCACAGGCACTTCAACCACTTTATTACAGTGCTTAGTCTTGAACTCTTAGACTTGACTGCCAACTAGTGGTGAAGTTTGAAACTGTGGCTCTAGCAGTCCAGACGAAAATGCTCTCTTACGTAGAAAAGAGCTGTGAAAAGCCACTGATACAACCCCATGAGCAACAGCTACATCTTTCCTGTGAAGCAGTTCATGCCTGACCATGGGTTAACCTGATGGTTACACTTTTATTGACCCACAACCTGCCTTTAACACACATTCCCAGTCCTGGAATACTGTGTATCTGTCCTGTATATCCAACCATACAACTGGTTACTACTCAAGATAGAATGGAAACCGGCATTTGTTGCGATTTCCACTCTCATTTGTCACGGAGCAGCTCGGAGCGTGAAGACTAATGCGTCCTGAATAATTACTCGTCGAATAGATGACACTATTAATATGGTCGTTTTAGCGTGGAGATTTCTCCTTCCATAATTAAATGGTGTGCAACATTGAGCACAGACAGCTCATGACAGCAGCTTGGCAGGACTCGCAATTTACTTGTTTGTTTGTTTAGTGTGTGTGTGTGTGTGTATATGTGTGTGTGTGTATGAGCGGGAGAAGGGGAGCAGTAGGGGAGAGAGAGGAAGAGAGGGAGAGGTGCTCAGATGAATGAATCACAACGCATGAATTACACATTCTTGTAATTCACCCTACTTATAGTTGATTCACGTCTCATTTCTCTGCTGTATCATGCAGCCATGTCATGAGATGAGCAAAGTCAAAAGTTCAGAATAGTGGAACTCATGTTAACTGCAGAAGAGACAGATAAAAGTTTTAACCCAGGATCAACACCCTGTTTTGGGGGATATAAGGAAATAACACACTCCGCATACCTGGTTAATAGAATACATATTATTATTATTATTGTACTGTATTAATGTTACCAACAAATAAAAGTTGATTTTATTAATTTGTTTTTTATTATTTCTTTTATTATTTGTTGATTTTATCATTATTGATATTATTCAATAATGAAGTGTTTTATTTCTGTTATACAACTATAATTTTCTGACACTAATAAATTTTCATCTGTGAAAGAACATACTTTAATAAATTATGCTATTTACTTTATTTTCTGTGGGATGTCCACAAAACTAGTTCATTCCCATAGTAAAAAAAAAAAAAGGCCACAACATGTCATGGTGCTGAGAAACCACAAAGCTCTTCATTCTTAAGAAACTCATTCACAAATTTACCATGGACTGTTACAAAGTGCTGACACTGGGGACTCTCTGTAAAAAATGTTAAATAAATGTCGCTTCACCTTTTCAACCATTCTTTAAATCTATTCACGTGGAGCATCTGCTATTTCAGCTCTTGCTACAGAAACAATTATGTGCACATATTTCAAGTTATGAAATATTTAGTTGATCACTTTCCAGAAAAAGTCTTGGATGTGTCCCATAAAGGTTTTGACCTCAAAGGTACATACAGTAAAGTGCCATCTTTCCCACTGTCCTGCACACTGACTGTGTTCCATGCCAAGTGTGAAGGACAGTGCTAATTAGCTGACTATAGGCAACGAGAACAAGCTGCACTATCCAAACTCTTCCTTCCTTCCTTTTGTCTTTCCTTCCTGCCTTCCTTCCTTCCTTTCTTCCTGCGTTGCATTCCTCCTTCCTCCCTTCCTTCCTTCCTTCTTTCCTTCCTTCCTTCATTACTTCCAGCATTCCTTTCTTCCATTCTTCCTTCATTTCTCATATCCATTCTACCTTCCCTTCCTTCCTTCCTTCCCTCCTTCCTTCCCTCGTTCCTTCCTTCCGTCTTTCCTTCCTTCCGTCTTTCCTTCCTTCCTTCCTTCCTTCCTTCCTTCCTTCCTTCCTTCCTTCATTTCTCATATCCATTCTTCCTTCCTTTCTTCCATCCTTCCTTCCTTCCTTCCTTCCTTCCTTCCTTCCTTCCTTCCGTCTTTCCTTCTTGCCTTCCTTCCTTCCTTCCTGCATTCCATTCTTCATTCCTTCCTACCTTCCTTGCTTCCTTCCTTCCTT
>JAUCMX010000026.1:12386273-12416273 GCA_033459395.1 Hemibagrus guttatus | reverse complement strand
AACAGTTTGATCTGAGATCATGACCACAAGAGAAAATGATCACATGATCATCTTTGTTGGTTTCATGATTAATAGCAATGCAACTTATTTTTGGAAATAAGATGTTTTTTAATGTCTATCTTACACAACAGGTTTTACCTGACCATCTACATGACTAAAGGACAGCAACACTACTTCCGGTTAGAGTCTCATCAATTGAAGGCCACTCAGTGCCACTAAGGATGGCTCCATGTGGACAGCCTGGAGATACATGAGATTGCTGCGGATAGTGTCACATGGTGACCGTGGAAGTGGCTTTGAACTGCTGTTGATACAATCATTTGATAGCTTTGGTGGAAAATTCATGTTAAAACTATAATGAATTCAGAAATCATGCTGGTGCTAAATGTTAAAGTAAATAATCTTCATTCATGTTCATGTTTTTCTCAATCATTGATTATGATGAGTTAAAGACATGTCAATGAAGAGGTCTGGAAAAAAAAAAAAAGAGAAAATCAGCCCAATAGAATTCAAATTTACAGTCAGGGCTAGAAAGAATGAACTTCTTCATTACCATTCTGTGTATTTTTCTTATGACAATTGGTGGTGCTGTTGCACTTGGATCCATTTATTAACAGCAAATAATAAAATGGCGGGGGACACGGTGGCTTGGTGGTTAGCACATTTGCCTCACACCTCCAGGCCTCCGCCGTGTGTGTGTGTGGAGTTTGCATGTTCTCCCCGCGCCTCGGGGATTTCCTCCAGGTGCTCCGGTTTCCTCCCCCAGTCCAAAGACATGCATTGTAGGTTGGCATCTCTAAATTGCCCGTAGTGTGTGAATGAGAGTGTGTGTGTGTGTGTGTGTATGTGCCCTGCAATGGGTTGGCACTCCGTCCAGGGTGTATCCTGCCTTGATGCCCAATGACGCCTGAGATAGGCACAGGCTCCCCGTGACCCGAGAATAGATCGGATAAGCGTTAGACAATGAATGAATAAAAAGACATGCTAGCTTGTTTATAATCAGCCACACCTGCACGGCTCGATCTACTCAAAATACTCCTGTTCTAGTGGGTGTGAATGAGACAAATTAATTTTACAAGTTTTAGATTGTACATCCAGCTTTATTGTTATAGATATAAAATGGTCTTTTGTTTGCTAAAGCTGCACTCATGGCTTAACCTGCAATAGAATCAGTCCAGTGCATGGCTGTTTTTGATTAAACGCATGGCTAGTTTGTAATCTCTAATATGCTAGCAATTTTTGACTGTAATACATTTGCCACCCATAACTCATAAACATAGAAGTAATCTTCCATGAAAACCAATTTATTCAATTGCTGAGGGATTTGTGTGGGTGTGTATTTATTGACTGACTAAATCATTCATAAACATACCAGGAGCGGATCTCCTGGCACTCGGGTGCAGTCACACTAGAGGCAGGGTTATGGTCTGGCTGGTGAGTCAATTTATTTATTGCAGAGCTTCATCATTAAAAATGCTTGAATGACAAACACTTACGAATGTTCAGATTTCAGCATTTCCACTTCCTCTCAATTCATCAGCTTTATTTAATTCTGCACAACATGTCTTTCCCATCACATGTTAAGCTATTTTCATTCTGCCATGCTCCAAGCATGCTCCAATGCCTCCTTCCTGACACATATTCCTATCTCATGATGTAGGTCATGACCTTAATCATCTTCCTTTACTATCTGGCAAGAAAATAGCCTGTGACCATGTCACTCCCCACCCTATACACTTTAAAAAAAAGATTGCATCTAGAACCCTAAAGGGTTTCTTGGGTTGTTCCATGTACAACCATGAAATAGTCACAAGGCTAACATATCCTTAAGCTCACTTAAGTAAGCTATTTATCCTGGTCAAGGTACAAATCATGAACACTGTACACATTTCGCGGTGAGAATACAGCTAGAGGAAGCCAGAAAACCTGGAGGAAACCCATACAGACATGAAACTCTACAGATAGTAACCCCAGCTGAGACTCAAACCAGGAACCTTCGAGCTGTGAGCTGTAATTCAACCCAATGCACCACTGGTAACATCCTTCATCTTAAAAAATCATTTAAGGATGGGATTGTCCACATGTCAGTTTGAGGATGCAAAATTGCCAAATGACTGCTGACATGTTGTCAGGGCTTCAAACAAAATGAGAAAGAGCACTGTTTTTTTCATGGACCCTGTAAACTGCTGATATCCCCAGTCTGATGAAATGATATGGAAGCAGTTGAAAATAAAGCAAAACAATAGAAGCAGATAGAGCTTGAGATTGAATGGTAACTTGAGACAACATCTATTAGAAATAACAATCTACATATAGCTGATACTTTATTAACTATGCTGCTGAAAAATTCGAAATAGTTTTTCATCTACTGCCATGAATCTTGATCCGGTCGTGATGTGACTAAACGACTGACAACAGATCATAAACTCACTTAAAAATTCCGAAGCTAAAGTATCTAAAAAATGTTCTAGACCTTGCTTATTGAAGATCATCAACCTGTCACTTTAATAAGGTGTTTTAACTGAATCGCTGGAAGCAGATGTATCACCTATTTTTAAATGGGTGATCCTCAAGCTATATGTATTTTGTTGAACGTAGCTGTGAAATGAGTGTCAAAGTGAGTCAGAGTGGGCGTATGAGGCAGGGGTTGTGAAATCATGGGACCAGCAACAGACTGAATTAAGCCTAAAATATACTATTACTGATTACCGTGTGAGACAAGCTTCTTTTTAAACATGAGCCAGCACAATTTCCTCCAATCACATGCATTTAAGGAAGTAATTTACCTGAAGAAAGGCAAAAGTGTTCACGGTGAGGCACTTCAAGTTGTTATTTACAGCCATGAGCAAATCACTGATGGTTAAGCATTCCGAGGTAATTGTTGTCATCATTCTGTCATGTTGATCACATATCCTGATGTTTATAAGCAAGCGCTTTTATGTAGCTTGACCTTCTGGAGTTGTAGTTGCTATAATGGCAGCCTATGGGGCAGTTACATACCTCTGTGTTCTGGAGAAGGGACCATGAGCGTCTGCTCAGTAAATTGTGTGCCTCTGAGCAGATTGAAGAACATAACCGTAAACACTGATTGTAAAAACAACACCTAGCAGATGGTCAACAAGGAAGACATTAATATTGAATGATATTAAAGTTGCTGCGGTTCATCCATTACACTCTTTGCGCTGACTCTGGAGGTCAGGAGGTTCACATGGTATGTTTGACATGGCTCCCTCATCACATACATCCCCCCAAACGCTTGCAACTTTAGAGGCGTTTAGAGCTAGATGGATAGCACTATACAGTAACTTTACCCCATGTTGTGAACTGATGGATGTTGTTCCCCTGTGGTGGTGGTGCTGGTGGTGTACTCATTACTCTTGTTCTTGGGCTTGGAGCAAATTCTTCTGTGTTAATTGCCCAAATGAATGAAGCTTTGCCGACAAATCCAAGCTTTCACTTTTGCCCCCAGCTTTCACTAATCAGGTCTGGGTACAAAAAAAAAATAGGTCTGCAGTTTCCAGCCGTGAACAACAGGGAACCAAGCTTATTGTCCCAATTTTTAGCATCTTGGTATAAAAACAAACAGATCGTGAGCTTTCATGTGAGTGTTAGTTAGGAACTTTCGGGTCAACTAGGTGCAGTGGCGTAAAATATAATTATTCTTAGTCTTAGTCTAAGTCTAAATCCTGTGGACTACAGAAAGTAAAACAAAAAATTAAAACAGTTAGCTAGATTTTGAATAAACAGTTCCTGTGGGTCATTGTCTGTCTGGGATTTCCGTTCATGTCCACCCCATGTCTGCATAGATTTCTTCAAGGTTTTCCAGTTACTTTGCACCGCTCCAAAACATGACAGTAGGTATACTGGCTAAGAAAATAAGTGGAAGTGGCAGCTCATTGGTCTACTGATTGGAAGGTTGTGAGATCAATTTCCAGGACCTCTAAGCTGCCACTGCTGGGCCCTTGAGCAAGCACAGCTGCATACACTCTGGATAAGGACATCTGCCAAATAAATAAATGTAAAGTGTGAAGTGTGATTATGTGTGTGCCGGTGCTCTGCAGTAGACTGGCCTCCCTTCCAGGGTGTATTTCCACCTCAGACCTAGTGTTTCTAGTATAGGATCCGGTTCCACCCAGGCCTGCCTAGGTTAAAGACAGTTACTAAATGTGAGTGAGTGAGTGATTGAGTTAGTATCAGTATAAACACTGCTTCATGATTAAAACGATCTTGTTCTTGTAATTATTTTTGTAAATCGTGCCTCTATCAGCTTAGGAATATTTAACTTATCCTTGTATGTCTCATCCCTCTTTTACTCTTTAGTTTTTGCATTAATTCTCTGGATTTTTGTGCTTGAGACATCATCTTAAAACATGCCCTCGTAACAAGCTGTCACTTTCAGCTGCTTCTTTTGTGAACGTCACCTAACAACTAACAAGAGCTTAACCAATTCTCTTTTTCTATCTTCTACTCAATACTGCTGCAAGCCATCAGTTCACTCCCCAGCTACCTGTCAATAGATGAGTCACCAGCACTAGCGAGAGAGACAGAGACAGAGAGAGAATTGCTAGGGAGAGAGACAGCGATAGAACAAGAGTGAAAATGCATGAATAAGTATACAGACACACATAGAGAGAATAGGAAAGAGACAGGTTGGTAATGAATTACTAACCCTAACCCTAACCCAAGGCCCACAGAGGGGATCAGGCAGAATGTGTGATGTGGTCTTTCATATCAAATGTAGTGCTTTCTCTCTCTTTCTCTCTCTCTTCTTCTTCTTCTTCTTCTTCTTCTTTCAGCTTTTCCCTTTTTCCCTTTAGGGGTCACCACAGCGAATCATCTCTCTCCATCTATCCCTATCTACTGCATTAATTCCATCCATATACCTCCTCTTTGGCCTTCCTCTTTGCCTCCTGCCTGGCAGCTCCATGTCCAACATTTTCCTACCAATATACTCATTCTCCCTCCTCTGAACATGTCCAAACCATCTTAATCTGGCCTCTCTAACTTTGTCCCCCAAACGTCCAACATGAGCTGTCCCTCTGATGTGCTCGTTCCCAATCCTGTCCAATCTTGTCACTCCCAAAGAGAACCTCAACATCTTCAGCTCTGCTACCTCTAGCTCTGACTCCTGTCTCTTCCTCAGTGACACTGTATCTAAACCATACAGCATGGCCGGTCTCACCACTGTCCTGTACACCTTCCCCTTGATTCTCGCTGATATTTTCCTATCACACAGAACTCCCGACACCTTTCTCCACCCATTCCAACCTGCCTGCACTCGCTTCTTTACCTCTTTCCCACACTCTCCATTACTCTGGACTGTTGACCCCAAGTACTTAAACTCCTGTACCTTCTTCACCTCTTCACCCTGTAACCTTACTGTTCCACTTCCCTCCCTTTCATTCACACACATGTACTCAGTCTTACTACGACTGACTTTCATTCCTCTTCTCTCCAGCGCAAACCTCCACCTCTCCAGGTTTTCCTCCACCTGCTCCCTGCTCTCACTACAGATCACAATGTCATCTGCAAACATCATTGTCCAAGGAGACTCCTGTCTGACCTCCTCTGACAACTGGTCCATCATCATAGTAAAACAGGAAGGGGCTCAGAGCCGATCCCTGATGCAGTCCCACCTCCACTTTGAACTCCTCTGTCTGACTTATAGCACACCTCACCACTGTCCTGCTCCTCTCATACATGTCCTGCACCACTCTGACATACTTCTCTGCTACTCCTGACTTCCTCATACAGTACCACAGCTCTTCTCTTGGCACCCTGTCATATGCTTTCTCCAAGTCTACAAACACACAGTGCAACTCCCTCTGGCCATATCTATACTTCTCCATCAAAATTCTCAGAGCAAAAATGGCATCTGTTGTGCTCTTTCTGGGCATGAAGCCATACTGCTGCTCACAAATTTCCACTACCTTCCTTAACCTAGCTTCCACTACTCTTTCCCATAGCTTCATTGTATGGCTCATCAACTTTATCCCCCTATAGTTGCTGCAACTCTGCACGTCACCCTTATTCTTAAAGATCGGCACTAACACACTTCTTCTCCATTCCTCAGGCATCTCCTCACTCTCTAAAACCCTGTTGAACAAACTAGTTAAAAATTCCACTGCTGCCTCTCCCAGACACTTCCAGACCTCCACCGGGATGTCGTCAGGACCAACTGCCTTTCCACTTTTCATCCTCTTCAAAGCCTTCCTGATTTCATCCTTTCTAATCTTATCTACTTTCTGTTCCACAGAGTTCACCCCTTCTACTCTTTTTTCCCTCTCATTTTCCTCATTCATCAGCTCATCAAAGTATTCCTTCCATCTCCTCTGTACACTCTCCTCACTTGTGAGCACCCTTCCATCTCTATCCTTAATAACTCTAACTTGCTGCACATCCTTCCCATCTCGATCCCTCTGCCTAGCTAACCTGTACAAGTCCTTCTCTCCTTCTCTAGTGTCTAACCTAGTGTACAACTCGTCATATGCCTTCTGCTTGGCCTTAGACACCTCCCTCTTCACTCTGCACTGTGACTCTTTGTATTCCTGTCTATTCTCTTCAGTCCTGTCCATGTCCTACTTCTTCTTGGCTAACCTCTTCCTCTGGATACTGTCCTAAACTTCTTCATTCCACCACCAAGTCTCCCTTATCATCTTTCCTCCTTCCAGATGACACACCCAGCACCTTTCTCCCTGTCTCCCTGATTACTTCTGCTGTAGTTTCCCAGCCATCTGTCAGCACTACTTGACCACCCAGAGCCTGCCTCAACTTCTGTCTAAATTCCTCACAACATTCCTCCTTTTTCAGCTTCCACCACTTGGTTTTCTCTATCTCTGATGTCTTCTTCTTACAGACCATCAAAGTCATCGTACACACCACCATCCTATGCTGTCTGGCTACACTCTCTCCCACTACCACTTTACAGTCACTAATCTCTTTCAGATTGCCTCTTCTACATAGGATGTAGTTTACCTGTGTTCTCCTACCTCCACTCTTGTAAGTCACTCTATGCTCCTCCCTCTTCTGAAAATAAGTGTTAACCACAGCCATGTCCATCCTCTTAGCAAAGTCCACTACCATCTGTCCTTCAAGGTTCCTTTCCTTAACTCCGAACTTGCCCATCACCTCCTCATCACCTGTGTTCCCCTCACCAACATGTCCATTAAAATCTGCTCCTATCACCACTCTCTCACCTGTGGGAATACTCTCCATCACCTCATCTAATTCATTCTTGAATCTCTCTCACAACCTACCTGTGGGGCATAACCACTAACAACATTCAACATCACCCCTTCGATCTCTAACTTCAGACTCATCACCCTGTATGACACTCTCTTCACCTCCAGAACATTCCTCACAAACTCCTCCTTCAGGACCACACCTACCCCATTTCTCTTACTATCCACAACATAATAAAACAGCTTGAATCCTGCTCCTATACTACGAGCCTTGCTACCCTTCCACCTGGTCTCCTGTACACACAGTATATCCACCTTCCTTCTCTCCATCATATCAGCCAGCTCTCTACCTTTCCCTGTCATAGTACCAACATTCAGAGTTCCTATTCTCAGTCCTACACTCTTACCTTTCCTCTTCCCTCTCTGTCTGTGCACTCTCCTCCCTCCTCTACTTCTGCGACAGTAGACCAATTTCCACCGGCGCCCTGTAGGTCAACGGCACAGATGGCAGTCGTTGTTAACCCGGGCCTCGACCGATCCAGTATGAAATTCGTACTGACGATTCGCATGGTTAAATTTGGCAATGTTTTATGCCGGATGCCCTTCCTAACGCAACCCTCTCTATTTATCCGGGCTTGGGACCGGCACAGAAGACACTGGACTGTGATCCCCATGGTTAGGTTCTCTCTCTCTCTCTCTCTCTCTCTCTCTCTCTCTCTCTCTCTCTCTCTCTCTCTCTCTCTCTCTCTAAATATCTCTCTCCCATACCTGCTCACTCATAGCCTCATATGATTTCTAGCAGCAATACTGAGCTGACATCACCAATTACACCAGAGTGCTTTTGAATTCTTGATTCTGATTGGCCAGTTGTTTTATAATAATCCATTCTTCCTCATGTATTCCTCTCAAGATTTTTTTTTAAAAACTGCAACTGTATACAAAATCACAACAGATTCAGTTGAATTCAAATGTTCCTTTAAAAAAAAACTGACATCCAAACCATACAGATTTGGTTCCCAACCATCACTGAGTCCCTGAATACCTAATAAAGTAACACCTTAGGTAATAAATTTGCAGTAAGAGAACTACAAAAAGAGCAATGTTATAGTTATCTGAAACCATTTAAACCCATTCATTAAAAATGTATGGATCCAGCGACTTTAAATGTGTTTGTGTGGCTCTAAAATCTAATAAAGTCTTACTGAAATATACAGCAGCAGCAAAAAATAAATAAAAATAGCTGGAGTCGCACCAGAGAATTCTCTGGTTTTGAAATTACACTGGAATCTTGATTAACTTCAATACTCCCACAGTCAATATTCTAACCGACGTCATTCGGTGCCTACTCACAGGCCTGTACTCATAACTCGTTTATAATAATCTATAAATCTTCGCCCCTTCACTTGCACTCTGTGAGTAAATGAATACAAGCTCTAAAGCGGGTGGTAGCTCAGCTGTCACGGAGCCAGAGCCGAGAAAATCAACAAGTCGCATACCACATACCTACACACTCTTACGCTCTAACACATTCTTAGAGTACACACACTGCTGTGTGCACAACAGAGCGCACGATTCCGACCCTCAGCATCCCCGGGAGGCCAGACCTTAGCATAATGCAGCAGTCTGACTTAATCACTCTGTTGCATAAAACTTGGAGCATTTTCATATTTGGTCTATTTTCGTCAGAGAGGTTGCTTGTACGATGTCATTACAACTAATTCACTTGAACTTTGTCTGAAAGTGCGTATGAATATGTAGATGTTGAAGCAACTTTGTTTCTATGCATATTTTAAACGCTATCTCAGAAAGACAAAAGCTTCTTAAATATGGATAAGCCGTAGCTGCATTTCACTAAAGATACACACGCTCATAATCATGCAGCTGAGTGCAAAAAGACTGGTGATAGAACGATGAGAAGCAAGGTTATGTTTTTGTGATACTGTTACAATATTAACAGCAAAATGTTTCCCTTATTGAGGGAGATATGCAATAAATATTATTTTTAATACACTCGTGTTTTGATCTTATCAAACACACACAGCTTGGAAATGAGATGCTACAGAAGACTCTTGAGCATCTCTTACACCCAGCTCATTACAATCCAGGAAGTCCGGCAGATGATCACCCAGGTCATTGGTCCCCATGATGACCTGCTCACTGCTGCGAGGAACGAAAACTGGGAAGGTATGGTCATATCACCAGATTGTCAGGCCTTGCAAAGATCATTCTGCAAGGTACTGTCCAAGGAGGCAGAACGAAGGAGACAAAAGAAAAGATGAGACGATAACATCCAGGAGTTATTTAAAACTCAGCGAAACAGTGAGAGCTCCCGAGGACAGAGAGAGATGGAGAGAGATGGTAAATACATCATCTGCAGTGCACCAACGATCCTCCGGGGTTATGGGATGGGATAGGATAGGATAGGATAGAATAGGATAGGATAGAATAGGATAGAATAGGATAGGATAGGATAGGATACATACATTCATGCTTTGTCTGTATGACTTCCTTCCAACTCTCCTGGATCCTCACAGTTGTATGGAGTTTTCCTCTGGACATACCTGTTCTTATTCTGATTTTATTTATTAGCATACTTATGCATAATATTATGACGTATCTGTTATGACTGTTTGTTATCTAATAGCTGTAAGTTCTTCAGATCGGGTCTGGACAGCATCATGGCAGGTCTTCATTTCAAATTTCTCTTGCTTTTGTTTCATGTTTTGAATTATTAATTCGGTTCCAGACGCATCCACCTTTTATTTTTAACTTTCTAATTTTTGTAGAATAACTACAAAATAGGAGAATTGTGATAACAGGGATTCATTTTTTGAAAATAGCAAAATAGGGATTTTTTTTTTCTTTTTTTCTCATTACCACACAGAGGGGATGCAAACTTTTGCACCCTGTAATTTTCACTGCATGGCCAATTGTTTTATTATTTAATCTCTGCGACAGCTGAAGAAACAAGTGCAGGCAGTTTTTGTGATCTGATGGAGAGAAGCTAAGCGTGACTCAAGCTATGACAAACATGTGATGAAGATGGAAAACATATAGACTCAAATGATGATGAAGACATTTGGTCCAGCCATGCAACCGAAGAAATAAAAAAAAACAAAAAACAGAAACCAGAAATTGTTTCCAATGGAGATCCATTGGGCAACAGTGACATATAGAGAGTAATAGTGCTCTGTGTGTGTGTGTGTGTGTGTGTGTGTGTGTGTGTGTGTGTGTGTGTGTGTGTGTGTGTGTGTGTGTGTGTGTGTGTGTGTGTGTGTGTATGAACTGTGTGTGAACTGTGTGTCCATGTCTGCCTTCATGCTCATCATGTACAGTTTTGGAGGTTTTTAAGGGTGAGTGTGGAAGACTTTCTAGTGCTCAGGCCCTTATTGGAATATATGTTTCTTGTGTAATTGTGAGTGGTGAAATAACTTACACATACTGTGCCTTGGAATTCTTGGGAATTGATTCTCTAGACTTGGTATTTGACCTGGGACTTTTCTGTCTTTTTTGGGGATTTAATTAGGACTTAAATTGGGACCTACCAGTCTCTGGATCAGAAGTGACTCAAGACTTGTCTGCCTTTAGTTGGGACTTCACTTGGCACTTGTATGTCATTGCTGAGGACTTGACTTCCTGCTTGATTGTTTTTACTTGGAGCTTAATTTTGATTTGTATTTTTTAAACTAGACTTGAAATGGTACTCTGGATCCTTAATACACTGGCCCGGATCCTTAATACACTCGCCTGTTCAGACCTACTCACAGAGTATCTCATCACATCTGGTCATGCTTTTTACATCTATGAATAGTCGTATCCATGAGACTTCCTTTCACAGAGTTACACACTCACACACATGCATCCCCAGACTACAGGTAGGAGTTCAATTATTGCTTATTCTCATCCAATTTCTTTCCCTTCACCACTCTTTCGGATTCTTGACTCAAGGTCAGCTACCCACGCCCTCCCTGGAGCCGCTCCTAACCCCCAAGCCACAGATACAATTATAAAACAGACTTTGAATAAACAGGTGTCTGCTAACCTTTTTATTGTGGCCGGCCTCTGTAGCCCAATAGGTGTGCGGTCCCAGTTCAGGTTGTTGGGTCTTTCGCTGGCCTTTCGAGTCCCGGGTTTCGGCACCACTAAAATATGTGAGACTTGGCATGAGACATGACTATTTTTACTGTTTTTACTAGGGACTCCTCTGTATCATTTTTTAAAGCTGCTTTGAGGCAATGTCCATTGTTAAAAGCGCTATATAAATAAAATTGAATTGAAATGAATTGAATATTTGCTTCACATTTGAGTTAGGCCTTGACTTGAGACTTGAGTGAGAATTTTCTGTCATTACATGAAAGTTAAATAAGTTAAATTAAACTTTAAAGATGTGTTTGTCGTTACATGGCAGCTGACTTTGGACTCACCCACATTTATTTGTTCTTTATTCAAGCTTTGACATATGACTTGACTTTTTCCTGAACAGGGAATTATCTATCTTTAACTGGGACTTAAATTGGGACTTGGCATTGCATCTGACATGACTCATAATTTGACTTGACTAGTCTAGACATTCTAGGATTCTTCCATATTACTGGTAAATGACTGACTTCTTCAGTCCTGTTTTCAACTGTGGGGAAAACGTGACCTAAAACATCAAAAACAGCTTTAATGAAATGCAAGAATTCACTGTTTTAGAACGTTTTTTACTATGGCGTGCCTGTCAACATGTGGGAGAAATTCAGCCCACACATCACTTGTTTGCAGCATGTATTACTAACATCGCTTCTGCTTTACCATCTTCACAACACACACTGAGTTACTGAGTGGAGGCACGTGTGGTAGATTTGGTGGTTATATCAGGGAAGAATGTGTTCATGCTTCTTTTTTTATTCTGACTTTAAATGGAGATACACTGACAATAACTGTTTTTTCGTACCTCTGGCAGCTCTTAGGATGGATATTCCCTGGATTGAAGGATCAAATCTAATTTGATTCAGTTTTTTTCTAGCTACAGAAATGATGTATAAAGCTTCTTATGATAGGTAAATCATTTACAACATAAATACACTTGTGTGGAAAAACAATGAAACCAAGACAAACAGCAGTGATTCATATTACAATGTGATATTATAAGGTATAGGATTACAGTTTTACCTAGATTTTACACTAAAATCCAGCTAAAGTGGCATCAGTGGAAAAACATGTGTTCTACATTTTCTTCTGTTATTTTAAGATATTTGTCTATACTTATGTATCTGTTATACCTGTATAATCATACCTGTGTTGTTCTTTCAGCTGCTCCGTGTTCAGGGTTGCCACAGTGGATTATTTGGTCCGCATGTTTCAATTTGGCAAGGGTTTTATACCGGATACCCTTCCTGATGCAACCCTTCCATTTTATCCAGGCTTGGGACCGGCACTGAGAGTTAACTCTTCAGTGGTTTTGTTAGTTCCCTGCCGGGGATCGAACCCAGGCTGTGGAAATGAGTGCAGGATCCTGCCGCTGGGCCACCAGGAGGCTCCTGTGTAATCATCAATGTGGATATGCTAATAACATTCAGGACTACAAACTAACATTAGCTACCACTTTATCCTGGTCAGATGGGATAGAGGGGACACCACACACAATCACAAACTCATTCACGCTTAAGGGCAAATTGTGTGGTCAAACCCAAAGGCTGGTTTCTGAGGGTTGGAAGGAAACTGGAAAACCCAGCGGAAACGCACATGGACATGAAGAATTCTACACAGACGATAGCCTGAGCTCAGGAGACCAAGATCATGAACTATATGTTTTGGCTAAACATATACAGGCTTACACATGCAGAGGGGCATCTAATAAATATCCGGTGTTACCCAGGCGAGGAGGGGTTCCCTTCTTAGTGTATTTCTTACTAATATTGTCTCAGGGAGTTTTACCGTGCCACCATCACCTCTGGTTTACTCATAGGGATAAATTTAATATCTAGAATTTCATTCATTCATTGTCTACCGCTTATCCAAACTATTCTCGGGTCACGGGGTCATCTCAGGCGTCATTGGGCATGAAGGCAGGATACACCCTGGACAGAGTGCCAACCCATCGCAGGGCACACACACACACACACTCTCATTCACTCACTACGGACAATTTAGAGATGCCAATCAACCTACAATGCATGTCTTTGGACCGGGGGAGGAAACCCCCAAGGCACGGGGAGAACATGCAAACTCCACACACACGGCGGAGGCGGGAATCGAACCCCAACTCTGGAGGTGTGAGGCAAGCATGCTAACCACCAAGCCACCGTGCCCCCGCACCACCAATACCAATCTATTATTATTTATTATTTACAAATGACGCATTTTATTCTTCTAGTCATGTTTGACATTATAGAACGTTAAATACTCTGGCAGCTATAAACCTAATCCTTTCCCTCACCAGACTTGTTTTACTCTCTCAGCAAAGTTTTACAGCAAAGTACAGACTACTCTCTACATCCAAAAACACCACATTACAGCTATACTGTTACAAAGCACTGATGCTGGAGATTCCTTCCCTAAATGCCCAAAAACAGGTATACAGTAAACTTCACCATATTTCGCAACTATTTTTTAAATCTTTTTATGTGGAGCATCTGCCATACGATTCCCCTGTGTAAGGTGTTACTATGGAAACGATAACGCATTAGGACAAGCGCATTACTATGAACCTTGCAGCTGGAAGCTGTGATGTTATTGAAAATGAATCACAACCGTCTAACTAATTAGTACTGTGCTGTAATTATATATAATATTTCAAATCATCCTAATCCTAACTAAAACTACCAACTAAATGGTACTCATTCATACAGTTTACAGTTACAAAGTCATTCATATTGAGTTTCTTGATTAAAAAAATATCAAATCAATATATAGATCTTCAAACTGGGTATCAAACCACACTGGAACACATGGAACATGCCGCAGCAGACCTGCAGGTTAGATTGATGAGAAAAGTTATTACAGCACTAGAAGCATCTACTGTATCGGTGGAGGCTCTTTTTTTATTTTAATTACAATTCCTTTTTGATATTTTAGAATTCATACGTCTCAATCTATTACGACGGTTTTTACAAGGAGACTTCTTTTGTCTGTACCAATAAAAATGTAAATACACTTGTTTTCCAGATGTCGTCTATAATTGAAATCAGAATCCACAAGACATTGCTGTGAATGGGAGGGAGGGAGGGAGGGAGGGAGGGAGGGAGGGAGGGAGGGAGGGAGGGAGGGAGGGAGGGAGGGAGGGAGGGAGGGAGAGGAAAACAGAGAAAGGGAGAGAAAGAGCATGCGTGTGCCAGATAGAGTGAAAGAGCGAGGTGAGTCATACCCAAACTCAATGGCCTCATACAAGCACTTGCTGCACAGAGGGAAGGATGACGTGCTTTTGCTCCGTTCCAGCATCAGTTATGACCATGAAAATAACATTACAGGACCCTGACTCACATGATCTGTGGCTTTTAAAGGCTTCACAACTTTGAAGTGATAAATTGCCAAGAACAGATTAAGATGCTTTTCATTCATTGGACTTGAGGTTGAGGTTTATTCTTTACCTCCTGCCTGCTTTCTAGGTACACACACATACACAATAAGCTCTGCTACATGTTTTTCTTCATCTCAGAACTTAAGTGAAATTAATGAACATGGACAAACAGAAAACAAAGAGCATCTCATTTAGCCTGCAACATTTACCTTTTACACTCTCTGTAAATGAAATGGCCTCTGGAGCATCAGGCTTTGTATGCATGCATGTAACATCAATAGACTTGTGACAATGTGTTTCTAGTGGCTTGATGGTTTTATTTATTCGCCAGATTGTTGGGGGATATTTATTTATTATCTTTATTATATTGAACTCCACTTAACCCATCCATGAGGCATTACAGCTCAGTGAATGAACTGATGTATAAGAAATGATGTAAATTATATGCAGTGGCCTTCACAGTCAAAAGATCTTAACACAGTTGAGCATCTACTGGAGATTTTGGTCTGCAGCAGTGTTAGACAGAGCTCTCCAGCACTAAAACACTAACTGGTGGAATATGTTCTGGAAGAATGGTGATGATCTCTCCAGTACAGAGACTGCAGGGACTGCAGAGAAGAATTTATACTAAGGTGTACTGAAACGGTGGCTGATACCTTTATTAACTCACTTGGTTCATATATGAATATCGGTGACGAATTAAAGGAAAACTGAAAGAAAGGAAAAAAAAAAAAAAAAGAAAGAAAGAAAGAAAAATTACATTTTATTTTATTTATTTTTATTTTTGTATTTTTTAATTTTATTTCATTTATTTTATTTTATTCTTTACTTTTTTTTTTTTTTTTTTTTTTTTTTTTTTTGTTTCTTTAATTTGTCACTTCTATGCCTGGGGAGGTTTCTTAACCTGGTCCTGGAGAACCTTCTTAAAGTGTGTGTGTGTATCTGCAGTACAGGGGGTTCTCCAGGACCAAAGTAGGGAACCTGTGTCCTAATCCATCAGCTCCATCTTTCTTTTGAAGACTACTTCAGACTCCCTTATTACCTGATATTAGTTAGTCAATTTTCCAGATCTGTCCTTCCATGCAGGTTTAGCCCTGGACAAGATGAAGATGTGGTTGTTCTGTAGTTAAACAACTGTCTGTGTGTGTGTGTGTGTGTGTGTGTGTGTGTGTGTGTGTGTGTGTGTGTGTGTGTGTGTGTGTGTGTGTGTGTGTGTGTGTGTGTGTGTGTGTGTGTGTGTGTGTGTGACTACTCTTCTTTTACTGCAGCCAGCATGGTACGTTTGCACCTCAGCAGTGGGCAGAGCTCAGACGTGCAGGTAGGGGGTTAACAAGGCCCTCTGAGTCACCTAATTGGTAGATCTGTCGTGTAGCTGCCTGCTGTAGGAGACAACCTTTCCTGTCCTTTTTGTGTTCACAGAATCATGTAGAAGACGTGTGTGAAGAGGGAGCTGGCTGTTAGGGCTTCAATAAAGAACAAAAAAAAAGCTGGCTTTCATGTCACATCTCCAGAAACACTGCTGTCAGGTAATTCTCTCTGTATAGACATGAAGGAAATGTCACGCCGATTCACCTTAACCTTTTACAGCTTCTACACGATTCTAGAAAGGTTTCCTGATTGCAAAGTTGGTTGAGCGTGCGTAAAATTACTCATCACGACTACTTCGAAGCATGGATTTGCATCCCTATTTATACAACGCTCAAAATCAGACCCTTCTTTCAAAGTCTGGGTTGTTTGTTTCCGAACCACGTTCATTTCATTCCATGTGTCGTATTAGACCGAGTCGTAAATTCGCCTGGTCTTTTTGTTGTTGTTTTTTTTTTCAAATGATAGTGAGGTGAAAGCAATCTGTGCTGGTCATGTAATAATCAGTATGCCTATCCAGCAGAAGAGTGAACTCTTGAGGGTCTCAGGCTTAGTCCGTCTCATTAATGCAGCCAACCAGACAGACGCCCTCGAGACAGGGCAGCAATCATAAATGGAATAATTTAGATCTGACCTGGAGCTTGATCTCAAGTAATACTGAACACGGCCACTGGGATTGAACCGAGCCGGACTGATGTCAGGTCTTTGTCATGAACGCTCGAGCAGACGTGCCGCACGTCAGGTGTGTGTGCAGATGTTCGTTAATTCGTCAATTATCGATAGATCTTCACATGCGGCAAAGCTGAACGTCCGAGAGGAGACACAGACACCGTGGAAGGACGAGGACGCAATCTGCACACAGTGCTGAGACAATCCACACTAATAAAAATACATCATTGTTTAAGTTTTATTCTGAAATGATAGGAAAGAGATGATAGTGAACATCATCGGTGAACTGTGAACACTGAGCATGCACAAATGAACCAACAGGTTTTTGCTCTTAAGGTTGTCAAGTTGCAAGCAGAAATGTTTCTCCTGTGCAACCAAACCAGTGAAAACATAATGTAATGTAAAATTTAAATACTACTTAGTCCAAATTATCATGGGGTTTGTTTTGAATATGCTAGTGACAATCACAGAAGTGTTGGTTGTTTTTTTTTTAGAAATATATCCAAAGTGTGTATTTTTTAATGCCATTACAAAGGTACTTCTTCTGCCACAGCTATCCTAGACATAATACATTACAGTTTATAGAATCAAACCATTTGCTTTTCTAGCTTATTTAATGATGTCTCTCTAGCTAGCAAGATACGTTAGCCAGCTAATATTACTGTATAGCAAACCGGCTTGAAAGAAAAAAAAAAGCTTTCTATTAGAATTGTGATTAGAACTAATGATGTTAAAAAATAATTGCAATCTGAAAGAGTTACAACAAATCAGCACTGGACTACAATACCCATCAGCCCCTTCACATCACATGACCCTGCATGTTACGTTCTTACTGAGAACTCACACTTGTTCTGCGTTTCTACTAATCTGTTACCCTTGTTAGGTTAAGTTCCTATGTCTTAGTGTATCATAGTCAAGCTTCTGTTTTGTGTGTTGCTTCACATCCGTAACTCATTCACAGTCTGTATTGCTGTCGTATTGATGTTTTGGATATTGGCTATTATGGATTGCTCTTGAAGTTCCTGCAGCTATATGATTACCTGATAAGAGCTGATAAGCTTATTCACACCCAGTGTTTTGCTTAGATGCTTACGTTATAGTTCACAGTCACTAATGAGGAAGTCAAAGTTGGTGTGTTCGAAACTCATTTAAATGATATGAGCAAGTACTAACTGGCAGGTTGAGCTGGTTGAGCTACTAACCAGTAATAATGTAGCCAAGTTGTTAAAAAAATAAAAATAATAAATAATCACACAATTAATTTCAGCAGCAGCAGCTAAATCAGCCTTTATTTATATCACGCATATACAGTACATTAGAGCACAGTGAAATTTCTTACTTCACATAGCCCAGCTTTGGAGGGTGGGGTCATAGCACAGGGTCAGACATGAGTGCTCCTGGAGCAGGGAGGGAGGGAAGTTGCATGGGTTGGGAGTCTTGCTTTAGGGCCCAACTGTGGAAGCTTAACTGTGCTAAAGCTTAAACCCCAACCTTCTACATTTACGGCATTTGGCAGACGCCCTTATCCAGGGCAACTTATATTTTTATCTCATTTCACAGAGCTGAGCAATTAAAGTTTAAGGGCCTTGCTGAGGGGCCCAGCAGTGGCAGTTTGGACTCCCAATAGGATTTGAACTCACAACCTTCTGATCAGTAGGCCATCACCTTAACCACAAAGCTACCATATCCTTCTGCTCAAGAGCCTAGAGCCTTAACCACTTGACCCACAATTGCCCCTTGATTTAAATCAAGGAATAAGGAGGGTGCTAAAAGGTACCACCAATGGATGTGGTAGCTTAGTGGTAGCTATTGGTCAGAAAGTTGTGAGTTTGAATCCCAGGTCCACCAAAAACTGCTACTGCTGGGCCCCTGGGCAAGGCCCTTAACCCTGAATTGCTCAGTATAAAATAAGATAAATTATTAGTCGCTCTGGATAAGGGCTTCTGCCTGAAATGTAAATGAAAGTGAGTTAAATCCTGTACAATTTTTAAAAATCCATATTCAAGCCTTAGTTGTCTTACGTTCAAGTTCTACCCCCATCATGACCAAACCCTATTCCTCTTTCTCACCAGATATAGATATCCAGCAACATGTGACCAATCCCGATTGTTCCACAAACAAGAAGCGCACAGTGCCTCGTGTGTATCATGTGATATTTTCATGCTTGTCCATGTTGATGACAGCTCATTATCATCATTACTCATAAAAACACACACTTCATATTCTGACTAATACTTAACTAGGCGTCTGCCTGAGACTTGTGGTCACTGTGTGGTTTGGAGAGCGCTCTAGCATGTCGGCCACATGAAGAACTCGAGGCCAGCAATCGAAACATAACTGACAGGACCACACCGGGTTTCCTTTTCATGGCAAAAAAAAAAAGACAGTCTCTCTCAATCTTTTTCCTTTTAGTGTGACGATGACAGTTAACGCCTGAAGCGAGCTGACCTCTGAACATCATCTGGTCACTATATTTCAGTCAGTGTTTTGCTCCCTGACGACTGCATCTGGAGCAATAAAGTGCACTTATGATGGTCGGATAGTATAATTACTGAATGAGACACGCATCGTGCGAACAACAACGGCTCATCATTCATGGAACACAGCAAATCAGTCAATGGTTCCATTCAGGAGAACAGGAGAAAGACGGCAGCAGGGAACATGTCCACAATGCCTCAAGGATATTTATGTAATGTTGACTGAGCAATGCGACAAGTATTCTGCGGTTTTCTACTTTCATGGTCATTTCCCTCTCGTTTGAAACTATTAATTGAGCAATTTGAAAGATGCACTTGTCTTTTTCTCGGTTGTCCATCTCTCTCTCTCTCTCTCTCCCCTCTCTCTCTCTCCTTTTCTCTCTCTCTCTCTCTTTTCACCCACCCCACTGCTCTCTAACTCTTCTGATGATCACTTGACAGCACAATAACAGCATTGTGAGCATATATGTCATAAACTGACTTTTTTTTGTCTTATCTGTGCAGCGTCCTGTTATTTGTGAAGGGCAGCCACGTCAGGGAGGATGAAGAGCGCCACCTAGTGATCGGCACTCCCAGCACTCCCCTGGCCCTGCTTGAGAGTTCACTTTGCCAGCAAAAGCAAGCTGGACCTTTATATTAGTGGAGAAAAATTTTTAGGTCCAGCCTAAATCTTTAGTATTGAACTCTTCAACTTATAATAATACGTGTAAACAAGAACAGGTGTTCACTTATATAATATTTGCATTTTTTTGCTTTTTTTTTTTTTTTGCTTTTTTTTTGACATTTCCTGCTTGTTACACTTCTATCTATCTAACTATCTAGCTAGCTAAATAAAAAAAATTTAAATAATTAAATAATTTAAATAAATAATTCTATTTATAAATATTATATTTATAACTTTATACATTTTATAAATAATAATTATATTTAGAATTTTATTTATTTTATTTTTTAATTACTTTTTTTTTTTTCAAACCTAGTGTGTTTATTCAAGCTGGACATTCAAGCAACATTTTTAGGTCTGGCATAAAACTTTAATAAAGTTTAAGGCTTATTAATAAAGCCTTAACCTTAATTAGGGAGAAACCTGGGATAATGATCAGAGATCATAGGATGCGTTTTAGATTGTTGTGGAAGAGAAATTGTTTGTTGTTGGTCATGTTAAAAAAAATAGATTTATTTCTACTTTAACATTCTCGTAAACTATACAACAACACTGCAAATTATTATTATTATTACTATTATTATTATTATTATTATTAAGAAGAAGAAGAAGAAGAAGATGAAGAATATGACTTTAAAATATTAATAAAAAATAATTTAACATATTTTACATATTCCTTATTAACTTAAATGGTATAATATTTAATTATTACATATATACATAAATAATTATATAATTAAACAATATTATATTTATTTAAACATAATTTTATAATATTTATATTGATAAGTTCATAAATTGAACAAACTTGAAGTTGTTTTTAAGTCAAAAGCAACAGAAAGGGGGAAAAAAAACCCTCCTTTTATTGCTATTAGATTTTTTTAAACAATTCAATTTTATTTCTCCTTTTAAATTTCATCTTTCTGTAAACACCTTCATTAAACAGTGGGAAATACATGATCTAGCATTTTACACGTTTATTGTTGCTTTATTATTTGTTGAGTCAAAAAACAAAAAAGCCAAAAGGACGTTTGAGGAAAGTTTTATGCTCTTAAAATGATTAAGAAAGCATTTATTAGTTCTCCTTTTGCTTTCATTTTTCCCTGTAAACACCTTTATAACATAGCAGCAGCAAAAACAAGTTTTTAATTTTATAATTTTTATGCATATTGATCATTTTTGTAAGATATATCATTTATAAACCTCAGTGCACTTCTTAATTTCTAGGAATGAGTGAAAATGTGTTCCCGCACAGAGCTGATGATGAATCCAGCCTTATGAGCCTCATCTTCTGGGCTGAGGGGAAGAACTTATCCGGCATGCTCCGGATGGATGAGGTGGAGGGAAGTGGGATGAGTCAACTGTGCTGGTGGTGGATAACGAGGATTAAATGACAGGAGGGTGGAGGGGGATTTGTCTGACGCGCACGGCGTGACGTTCTAGAAGGGGTTTTATTTCCCGATCTGATTACTGTCGATCAGGTCCAGACAGATGGGGGGAAGTGTGTGTGTGTGTGTGTGTGTGTGTGTGTGTGTGTGTGTGAGAGAGAGAGAGAGAGAGAGAGAGAGAGAGAGAGAGAGAGAGAGAGAGAGAGAGAGAGGGGGAAAGTGCTCAATTATCAGTTATTACATATTGCAGCCAGCAGAGTCATTAGTGTGTTTTACTGTGTGAGTGTGTTTGAGTGTGTGTGCTTATAGAGAGAGGAAGAGTCAGAGAAAGAAAGAGAGGAAACGTGCTAAATGATCAGCTATATATTAGCTATATATTTAGCATTCATTAACATTTTACTGCTGTTGTGAGCCTAAAGAGAGAGAGAGAGAGAGAGAGAGAGAGACTCCAAAAGAATATTACATGCAATACATAATATTTTGAGATTTTTTCATTTCAGTATGGCTTTATAGTCAGGGTCAAGGTAAAAACTGGACGTTAGTTAGTGTGGACACACTAAATGCTAAATTATACTTGTTTTTAACTCCACAAACATGTGGATGCAAGATGGCTCCCGTGTGTGTGTTTTGTTTCTCCTCAGAAAAGAATATCGAGGTGCAGCAGCAGTGTGTGTGTGTGTGTGTGTGTGTGCGTGTGTGTGTGTGTGTGTGTGCGTGCGTGCGTGCGTGCGTGTGTGTGTGTGTGTGTGTGTGTGTCTGTGTGTGTGTGTGTGATCATTCTAGCACCATGTGCCACTTTTACTGAATACACAAACTAATATTATGTCTCAAATCACATATCGCTCAAATCACTCACACTAACCTAGTGTCTCATGTAGCCTTCAAACCTGCCAAATGGTCTGTTTTGAGACACGGCTCATGACCGCAATCACAAGAGCAACACAGTGCGTGCGTATAAGGTCACTGTGCATGAAATAGCTAAACAGGACAAAATATTCCACTTGGAACCTTGATGGACAGATTTTTTTGGATTGACGTGCCATCTATTGGGTGTCACAGTTAATCCTTCGGGCATATGTCAAGTAAAAACCAGATTTAGGGGTAATTTAGAGTCATTAATGTGTGTTTTCAGGAGGTGGGAGTGAACCAGAGAGAACCTGGAGAGAACTCATAGGGAGAGATCATGTTACGTCTATAGATATTAAACCGAGCTCAGGATTGAACATTGGAGCTGTGAAGAGAATAACACTGGGGTTTTTTTTATGTTTCACTGGTAATTTATAACTGGTAATTATATAAAGTATAAACCAGTCTAACTGGTATTTTAGATGCTTTTTATATACTATTATATACCTCTTTAATGTTATAACTGCTTTTTGTATTTATTCATTCATTCATTGTCTGATGCTTATCCGATCTACTCTCGGGTCACGGGGAGCCTGTGCCTATCTCAGGCATCATTGGGCATCAAGGCAGGATACACCCTGGATGGAGTGCCAACCCATCACAGGGTACACACACACTCTCATTCACTCACACAATCACACACTACGGACAATTTAGAGATGCCAATCAACCTACCATGCATGTCTTTGGATTGGGGGAGGAAACCGGAGTACCCGGAGGAAACCCCCAAGGCACGGGGAGAACATGCAAACTCCACACACACACACACAGCGGAGGCGGGAATCGAACCCCCAACCCTGGAGGTGTGAGGCAAACGTGGTAACCACTAAGCCACCGTGCCCCCTCCCTCATTCATTCATTCATTCATTCATTCATTCATTCATTCATTCATTCATTCATTCATTCATTCATTCATTCATCCATCCATTCATCCATCCATCCATCCATCCATCCATCCATCCATCCATCAGACCCCTTTTTGTGATGCTTATGTTTGGTCAAATTTCAAAAGACTTTTGACCTGGAATTTAAATATAAAATTTTAATTTATTTCAATTGCGGCCTCCTGGTGGTCCAGTGGCAGGATCCCGTGCTCTCGTTGCCACGGCCCGGGTTCGATTCCCTAGCCACTATAGAATAAACTCTGAGTGCCGGTCCCAAGCCCGGATAAAATGGGAGGGTTGCAACAGGAAGGGCATCCAGCATAAAACCTGTGCCAAATTGAGTGGACCAGAAATGATCCACTAAAAAAAGAAGCGGACCTTGCCATTGCACGGGACAAATGCTAAGATAAAAAATTTTTTTATTTCAGTTGCATTGGTGTTGATCATTTGAACACATTTTTGAAAAAAAATACAGTTATAAAGTACATAATTTGTTAATAATGCCTATTTTACACACTCATTCTCTCTAAGGGTGCCAATAATTCTGGCACGCCATTTCCGGTTGCATTTTTTTTTGTGCAAACATTGTAGTTTAAAAGTCATCATTGTATTGACGCTTGCATCAGAGATTAGGTCATAAACGTACAATTTCATGGCAATAAAGTGATGAGGTTACAGCAGGAAGAGAGACAAAGTGCAAAAGAAAAAGAAAGCATTCTGTGTGCAGTTTTTTTTTCTTCATTTTTCATCTTCCTTTTTTTGCCTCAGTTTGAACTTTAGAGAAAGCCTGTGGTCAGCGGTGTGACCCGTGATCAGTTTCGCATTGTTGACCCTTTGACATGTCACAAATGCAGCCCTAGAGCGCATGGAGCTGAATTGAGCTTCAGCACAGGACAGAGCTTCTCTATAATCTGAGCTCCGGTGCCTGAGATCGTCCCTCTGCACTTGTTTCATGCTGAACTCTTGTGGCAGCAGCTCGGCTCTTTATGCGGCGGCTAACATGTGAAAGCTTTCCGAACAAATCCCAAATTTGTCATGATTGCAGGTTTTCGGTGGCAGGCGCAGTGTGTAGCGGTTTGTGGTTTGTTTTGGTTAGAGCCAGGCTTCCTGCCAGAGCAGCAGGGTGCCAGAGCACAGCACAGCAGAACAGAACTGAGCAGAACTCAGCAGAACACAAAACAGAAAAGAACAGAGAATAGAGCAGATTGTAGAGTAGAGAATAGAGTAAAGTAGAGAATAGAGTAGAGAACAGAGTGGAGAGCAGAGTAAATAGAATAGAGAATAGAATAGAAAATAGAGTAAAGCAGAGAGTAGAGCAGAGAATAGAGTAGAGAAAAGAGTAGAGCAGAGAAAAAAGTACATAATAGAGTACAGAACAGAGTAGAGCAGAGAATAGCGTAGAGAATAGAGCACAACAGAGAATATAAGTGTATAGAGCAGAGAATAGAGTAGAGAATACAATAGAGAATAGAATAAAAAATAGAGTAGAGCAAAGAGTAGAGTAAGGAATAAAATAGAGAATGAAGCAGATAATAGAGTACAGCATAGAATATAACAGTGTATAGAGCAGAGAATAGAGTACAGCATAGAATATAACAGTGTATAGAGCAGAGAATAGAGTACAGCAGAGAATATAACAGTGTATAGAGCAGAGAATAGAGTACAGCAGAGAATATAACAGTGTATAGAGCAGAGAATAGAGTACAGCAGAGAATATAACAGTGTATAGAGCAGAGAACAGAGTACAGCAGAGAATATAACAGTGTATAGAGCAGAGAATAGAGTACAGCAGAGAATATAACAGTGTATAGAGCAGAGAATAGAGTACAGCAGAGAATATAAGTGTACAGAGCAGAGAATAGAATACAGCATAGAATATAACAGTGTATAGAGCAGAGAATAGAGTACAGCAGAGAATAGAGTAGATTATAGAGTACAGAAAAGAGTAGTGTAGATAATAGAGTATAGAATAGATTAAAGAATAGAACAGAGTAGAGTAGATCAGAGAACAGAGTATAGAATAGAATAGAACGTAGAGAATAGAACAGAGAATAGAGTAGATAGTAGAATAGAGAGTAGAGAATAGGATAGAGAATAGAGTAGATAATAGAATAGAAAGTAGAGAATAGAATAGAGAATAGAGTAGATAGTAGAATAGAGAGTAGAGAATAGAGTAGATAATAGAATAGAGAGTAGAGAATAGGATAGAGAATAGAGTAGATAGTAGAATAGAGAGTAGAGAATAGAGTAGATAATAGAATAGGGAGTAGAGAATAGGATAGAGAATAGAGTAGATAATAGAATAGAAAGTAGAGAATAGAATAGAGAATAGAGTAGATAGTAGAATAGAGAGTAGAGAATAGAGTAGATAATAGAATAGAGAGTAGAGAATACGATAGAGAATAGAGCAGAAAAAGTACAGCAGAGAATATAACAGTGTATAGAGTAGAGATCGAGTAGAGTAAAGCAGAGGATAGAGCAAAGAGTAGAACAGAGAATAAATAGAGCAGAGAATAGAGCAGAAAACAGAGTACAGAAAAAAGTAAAGTAGAGAATAGAACAGAGAATAGAGTAGATAGTAGAATAGAGAGTAGAGAATAGGATAGAGAATAGAGTAGATAATAGAATAGAAAGTAGAGAATAGAATAGAGAATAGAGTAGATAGTAGAATAGAGAGTAGAGAATAGAGTAGATAATAGAATAGAGAGTAGAGAATAGGATAGAGAATAGAGTAGATAGTAGAATAGAGAGTAGAGAATAGAGTAGATAATAGAATAGGGAGTAGAGAATAGGATAGAGAATAGAGTAGATAATAGAATAGAAAGTAGAGAATAGAATAGAGAATAGAGTAGATAGTAGAATAGAGAGTAGAGAATAGAGTAGATAATAGAATAGAGAGTAGAGAATACGATAGAGAATAGAGCAGAAAAAGTACAGCAGAGAATATAACAGTGTATAGAGTAGAGAATCGAGTAGAGTAAAGCAGAGGATAGAGCAAAGAGTAGAACAGAGAATAAATAGAGCAGAGAATAGAGCAGAAAACAGAGTACAGAAAAAAGTAAAGTAGAGAATAGAACAGAGAATAGAGTAGAGTGTTTTGGATGTCAAACCAGAGCAGCAGAAGGCGTACTCTATCTATCTATCTATCTATCTATCTATCTATCTATCTATCTATCTATCTATCTATCTATCTATCTATCTATCTATCTATCTATCTATCTATCTATCTATCTATATTTCTGACCAATTAGCTTAGATACTTTCTTTCTTTCTTTCTTTTTTTCTTTCTTTCTTTCTTTCTTTCTTTCTTTCTTTCTTTCTTTCTTTCTTTCTTTCTTTCAGGACAGACTCAGTGTTACACTACAGGAAAGAAGAGAATCTGTCTCTGATTCCAATGCTGCATTATCACATGTTAACATTAACCTGCCTCCTGTATAAGCTTTGCATTTCCGACAGGTCTTCAGTCACCTGATGCCTCCTGAGCTGAGGAGCCCCACTGGCCTGATCCATAATGTCTCCACAGTATAGATATTCCCAAATGTCTTTAGGCTTTAAGTCCTGCATGAGCCGGAGTCGTGCTGTATTAATGATTCACCTTCTCCTGATGTCACAACTCTGGAGAGCTCTTACTGTCTACAAAATCAGTCAATCTGTCTTAATGATCGAGTGAACAATTGCACGGTTCCACCCACAGATTGTGAATTATTTACGGATTCCGCACTCCTGAGCCTGTGAGTGATTATGTAATAATATTTATCTCTGCGTGGGGATCAAGTGTCCTCCCTTTAACGACAGAAAAACACGATAGTTTTCTGTGTCTTGGGGGACATTTAATTTGGGTTAGACAGAGCATTATTTGTCAAAGATAGACTAAGAAGTGTGTGTGTGTGAGAGAGAGAGAGAGAGAGAGAGAGAGAGAGAGGAGAGAGAGAGAGAGAGAGAGAGAGAGAGAGAGAGAGAGAGAGAGAGAGAGAGAGAGAGAGAGAGAGAGAGAGAGAGAGAGAGAGAGTGAGTTTCGGCCTAGCGGGGCATTTGGGCACATAGAAAACATTTCTATTTAACAAAAACTGTAGCTTTAATTTGGAAAAACTTAAAAGAGGCAAAAGATTCCGATTTGATTTCATCTTAAATTAGCTGTATTGTTTATGGGGGGATCTGGTAGCTTAGTGGTTAAAGTGTTGGATTAACTATCGGAAGGTCATGAGTTCAAATCCCAGGTCCACCAGGCTTGAGCCTTAACCATCAACTGCTCAGCTGTATAAACAGAGATAAACTGGGTTAGTTGTCGCTCTGGATAAGGGCATCCGAATGGCAGTAAATGAAGTATGCTTATGGCAATAGAAGGTCCCGACAAGACTTGTAGGACACGTGTGTGTAGCAAAAACAGCAAAAAATTATATATTCTGATTATAATTACATTTTAACCTACCTCATTGAGACAAGCAATACTTCAGAATGCTTCTCCTTTTGCTGCTTTTCTCAAAACTGAAAGGGTAAAACAGCTAAGATTAGAGTTAGTTTTAGGATTTGGCATGTTTGCGATATATTTTTAGAAATATTTTATTATATATGTCGTTACATACGTCCTGAAACATCACAAAAACGAATGGTTTGAATCTCCTGCTCAGTGATTTTCTTCTATTCTGTCAGTGCATCCACTACGTGGCGCTGTTTCCTCTCTCTCTTCCTCTCTCTCTCTCTCTCTCTCTCTCTCTTCCTCTCCTACCACCCCCCACCCCTCTCTCTCTCTCTCTCTCTCTCTCTCTCTCTCTCTCTCTCTCTCTCTCTCTCTCTCTCTCCCCTCCCTGTCAAAGCAGTCAGGTCAGTATTATTACACCCTTTCATGCATAGTGTCCACACTTATGAATAGACAATTAAAGGGTCCTTTTTTAATTTTTTTAGAATCAGAGAAAATGTCAAATGTAAATTAACGTATAAAACATATATTCTAAAACATACATTTTATTTTATATTAACATATATAAAATATAAAATAAAATGTACAGCTTTACTGTCAATTAGCATAGACATCTGAAGCTCTCTAGACTATTTGTTGTTCTCAGTCTTTGTACATTAAATAAAATTACATAATAACAGTAATAAATAACAAAACTAAAGTAAAAAAAAAAAAAAAACTGGAGGATTTAAACTTTTTAAATGATGTCTTTATCATTTTAGACACCTGAACGATTGAAATGTTGGACACTGGACACTGATTGAAATGTTGGACACTGGACACTGATTGAAATGTTGGACACTGGACACTGATTGAAATGTTGGACACTGGCTTTAGTTACTTTTGAATTATTTCATGTTTGATATTTAGACAGATTCAAAACTGATTAATCGTGCAATATTAAGAGAAAGAGGAAATCTAAATGATCTGGATATGCTAGA
Organism: Hemibagrus guttatus; assembly: GCA_033459395.1. Taxonomy (NCBI): domain Eukaryota; kingdom Metazoa; phylum Chordata; class Actinopteri; order Siluriformes; family Bagridae; genus Hemibagrus; species Hemibagrus guttatus. The sequence goes on along the minus strand of JAUCMX010000026.1, from coordinate 12,387,841 downwards.
AATCATTTCTGCATGAAAGGCTATACACAATTCCTCCAGCAGATGGAAGTATTAGCATTCTTACAGAGACATACAAACCACACACACACACACACACACACACACACACACATACACACATACACACATACACACAAACATGTCTAGCAAAGATAAAGCCTTAATTATTGTATTATTTAATATATTTGTATTAATTGAGCTCTGTTTCATCATCTGCAGTCTCCTGTAACTAAATTCATCAAAAAGAAATTAACAAGGCTGAAAATTAAATTTGGGATCTATTTCATTGCCATGAAATTTTGCATAAATCTAAACAATTTTTATTTTTATTTTTTACTTTCTCTGATCTGAATGCTGAGTGACAAAGCAGTATTTCAGTGTGTTATTTCTCCCTACATCACATTCAAAACCCTCATCAAACATGTCAGATCACTACAGAGCAAACTCTGACCACTTCAGATGCTCTTATCCCTAACCATTAACCAACCGTTCATTTTAATTAAACTGCATTAAACTGTAACATTCTCATCATGTTAGTTATGTCAGCTTTTCCTGACTGTTTGATGTTGCCTGACCTTAAATGGAAATTTTAGTTGAATACCTCTGGAGTATTTCCAGGGGTATTTCACCTGTTCCTGTTAAATACCTGGAGGTCACGTATTAAGTATGATGATATTAAGTAGCAGGCTATTGTCACACAATTCCTGGCCATGACTTCACTATCCCACGGTCACAAGATGAGCTACTTAGTTTGACTAGTGTGCTGCATTCGAATAGAGTGTGTGACTTGAGGGTGTGACTTGTAATTCCTGACCATTAACCAGGAAAAGCCGAAGAACCTCCCCAACCCCACCGGAATAGTCTTTTGTAAAGTGCAGTGACTTTTATATTCCTCTAAATGTCTTCTGATATATTTTATTCAGTCACAATGTATGCATGAGTATGAAACACATTACTGTCCAATCTTTTCATGTGTCATACTACAATTGTTTTATTTCAGTTCAAAATATTTGTATAGCACTTTTAACAGTGAACATTGTCCAAAGTAGCTTTACAGAAGTTTAGAAACAGAGAATAAAAAATGAAGTTACTATTTATCCCTAATATTTATCCCTACTGCTACTACCATCACTACCACTACTTCTGCTACTAAAAAGAATGTCTATTTCTAATACTTCTACTTCAACCACTACTACTATATCACCACCACAACTGTTACTACTACTACTACTACTATAATAATAATAATAATAATAATAATAATAATAATAATAATAATAATACTTCCACTGACACTACCACTACTACTATACCACCACCACAACTGTTACTACTACTACTACTATAATAATAATAATAATAATAATAATAATAATAATAATAATAATAATAACAATAATAATACTTCCACTGACACTACCACTACTATTATACCACCACCACAACTGTTACTACTCCTACTACTACTACTACTACTATAATAATAATAATAATAATAATAATAATAATAATAATAATAATAATAATACTTCCACTGACGCTACCACTACTACTACTACTACAATAAT
>JAUCMX010000026.1:12356273-12381273 GCA_033459395.1 Hemibagrus guttatus | reverse complement strand
GGCGCTGCCACTGCTGCTGGAAATGAATCCCACATGTCCGGTTTGCCGTCTCATCTCGAGCACATCGCATGTCATTATACGCATTACAACTGGAGTAATGTGATGACAAGTGGGGCTAGTAGTTGAGAAAAAAAGGTCAGCTTAACTCCAATACTAAGTAGATGTCCATCTAATTGTTCGATATAGTAAAGCTGAGAAATGTTAAGTCAGTTCAGAAATGATGAGAAAATTGGACAAAAATGTCAAGTCTACTATCCTTTGAGCAGCTGACTAAAAGATTGAGCTTCTTCCTTGAACCAGACTAAATACAATTCCATTCCTCCTCCAGACATTAATCTGCCACTAAGGTGCCTGTGCATAGCAAGAAATGTGATTTAAAAGCCTACACTGGAAAAATAACAGTCAAATTCAATATGATGATAAAAGATCAGGGCATAGCATTAGACGATAAGATAATGCTGCAAGGTCTAGACAAATATGTGTCTGTAAAAGCAAGCTTTAGCTCGTTTAGATAAACCTGACGTCAGTGGAGCAGTGACTGTATCGAAGTGACATGACATATATGGAAGATTTTACAGCTAAGAAGCAGACTGGCCAAACATGAAACTCTCTCTCTCTGTCTCTCTCTCTCTCTCTCTCTCTCTCTCTCTCTGTGGCATGTCCGCTTCTGAGTCAGAATACTTAATCCCTGAAGTGCTACAGTGCAGTGTGTTTGTCTGTGTGTAGCTTCTTGATGGCTTTTAAAGTTAACAGACAGTAATGCCAGAATAAAAAGAGTCCAGGAGGCTTCACTCTCCAAACTCCAGCGCTGGTATGAAGTTCAAAAGTATGTTAGGTGACAGTGTAGATTTTTTAATCAAAGGAAGACGACATAGTTCACGCCTTAATATGATTTCCTCCTCAGTTTGTTAGATGCAATACAAAGTATTCACATGGCACAGCTGACTAATACCCAGAGAAAATAAATCTAAATCTAAGAGTATTTGCAGTGGGTATTTACACCTAAATAACTTATAAGCATTCATAACTATTGCATAATCATTTCATTAAGCGACGCTGGAACAGTTATTAAGATAAGTGGTGGTGTGTTAAGATTAGATGGGAGGCTACAATCTATTATCTATCAATAGCTTGACAGTGAAACTGTTAGCCTTGAGCAATGCTTCATTAACACAATCTCTCTTTAACAGCATTATAAGAATGATGTGGGGTATTTTATATATATATATATATACATACTCACACTCTGAAAAGCGTTAAAACTCCACAAAGCTTATAGTTCTGTCATCTGTCAGTGTTGTGTGTGTAAGCTGTACTTTTATTCTGCAGTGTGAATTATAAATTTTTAATAAATTAACGTTACATATATAAATTTAATAAATTTTTCTAGGTAAAATGATGGATAAAGGATGATAGAATAAATTCTTGTGTGTGTGTTTTCCAATTTATTTATTTATTGTAGTTGTTATTCTCTTGCCAGCTTACCTTTTTTAGCCTTAATTTATTTCTTTTGCATGGATTGAATGCTCTCTAAACTAAAATGGTGATCCATATGTCCACATGTTACAACTTCACAAATGATTAATCAAATCCTCAAACTAAAATGCTCATTGATTTGCACTTTGTGTTACATATATCCTGTACATCATATAGCCAACTGAAGATTCATTCATTCATTGATTGTCTACCGCTTATCCGAACTATTCTCGGGTCACGAGGAGCCTGTGCCTATCTCAGGCGTCATTGGGCATGAAGGCAGGATACACCCTGGACGGAGTGCCAACCCATCACAGGGTACACACACACACTCATTCAGACACAATCACACGCTACGGACAATTTAGAGTTGCCAATCAACCTACCATGCATGTCTTTGGACTGGGGGAGGAAACCGGAGTACCCGGAGGAAACCCCCGAGGCACGGGGAGAACATGCAAACTCCCCCCCCCCACACACACACACACACACACACACACACACACACACACAGACACACACACACACAGACACACACGGCGGAGGCGGGAATCGAACCCCCAACCCTGGAGGTGTGAGGCAAACATGCTAACCACTAAGCCAAAATGCTAACCACTAAGCCACCGTGCCACCGTGCCCTAATACCTTGAAAGATGATCAAATGAAATAAATGAGGAAATGAAAGCATTTCATTATTCCTCCAGTATTGCTTTATCAAAGATTTGTGCGTTTGTGTGTTGTGTTGTGAATGCCCAATGTAGATCACCTACAAATAAAGTGTAACTAAAAAAAAAACCTTAATCACTGTGTGACTGACCGACAAATCACAGGCTGGATTTTAACAATATGAATAAAACTGTGCAGTGCTTTGCTTTATTATAATAAAACTATCTGAAGCATCAATCTGGCTAATCTGGAGGATTTCACCAAGCATGTCGTTTATCAGCCCTTATTTTCTTTTGAATTATCACACATCGAGGACTGGGCACATATGTAACATGTTAATGACACTAGAAATTTGCTATTTAAGTCTGATTACATGCTGATGAACATGCACTGATGTCATAACACTCAAATGGTATGTGCATACTGAAGTGCTTGCATCTTGCACCAGGGGTATGTTTACTTTCAACAAAGCTTGCACCCACAGTGTCTGAGACCTTCTGCAAGAAATGCAGAAGGTCTTTCCATATATACTTTTCATTTATAGTGTGTAATTGTGCAGTTATGGGTCATACAGTACCCATGAGTGCTAATTTGTTAACTGAGTACGTTATTAAAAATTTTGGTTCTTTAGTTGTGGAACTCTGGGGGAACTCTATTGCCAAGATAAAAAATTGTACTAAGGTAAAACTGGTGGTCATGGGTGTGTGTGTGTGTGTGTGTGTCGATCTCGGGTCCCATTCATATTCCTCTTCCTATTCCTTTACGCCCAGTTTTCCCTGGGATCCGCCACCACTCTGTCCAAGAAGTCAAAGTGTCTAGGTCATATGAACAAATACATAAATTTCATTTTGCCTGCAACATTTGTAATGCCTGCATTTGTAAAGCAGCATCCGAGACCTGAAGTATTACATTTATTATCACAATTTTGAAAGAACAAGGTTTCAAGGTCTGGACCTTGAAAGCAGTTGAACCCAGTATTGTGTTCTTTCAATGTTGTGATAATGGATGTTTAAATAATTCAGGTCCAGATTCAAAGCTGTAGTGTTTACAAAACATTGCACTAGTTCATCTCAATCTCATTAAATGCTGTAAATCTTCATTAAACAGTGTAGGCTCTTTGCTGTACGGATTGTGCTCCTTTTCTCTCTGGCACCTCAGGACACTCTCTGTGCGGTTGAACTTCCCTCCTCTCCAGCTATTAGCCATGTTGAGAAGTCATGAATATTCAGCAGCTCATTAGCATATTCAGCAGCTCCTGCGTAGCTGGTTGTCCCGAGCAGAAATCGGGGCAGGATCGCGGGCACTGCACGAACCGAGGGGCGGATATCGCGGGAGTGTGTTTTTCAATGCGAAACGGAGGAAACACGCCGAAACCACCACCACCTCCACCACCTCCACTACCGAGGCGCTTTTTTTTTTTCCGCTCGTCGTTCTCTCACCCTGTTCTCCAGCGAACGTTCGGGAAGCACAGCGCGGTGCGCGGTCTTGTTGTTTTGGTTCGAGAAACAAAAGCGGAAAAAACGGGGAAAGGTGTTTGCCTGGCTGTACGGGACTCAAGGCTGCGCGGCATGACCGCCCGCTCACCGGCCCTGTTTTGGGTGAGAGGGGAGCGCTCGACTTAACCGCGACATGCACCGATAAACAAAGAGGCGGCTACTTTCGTGTCCGTTAACTCGCCCTCAGATTGAACTCTTAAAAAAAACCCCGCACTCAAATAGAAGGAGCGAGGGATACGGCTAGCGGTTCGGTCTCTGGAGCTGGTGTGTGTGTGTGCAAGAACATTAAAAAAAAAAAAAAAAAAAGCCACGATGATGCCCTCGCTTGCCGTCCGGATCCTTGTTCTCGGCTTGTGTGTGCGCGGCGCCGCGGCTCAGGCAGCGTCCACTCCGGCCGTGTGCGCGCCCGCGTGTCGCTGCGACGGAGACGGAGGCGCTGACTGCTCCGGGAGAGGACTGAGCTCCGTGCCGAGCGGCCTCAGCGCCTTCACCTACTACCTGTGAGTCATCTTTCTCTCCGCTTCATTGAGAGCCATCAGCTCGTCCGCGGTGTTTCATGTGTGCTGGTGTCAGGGTTAGGGGAAAGTTGTCCGTTTCCCGCACGTACGGGGTTGCAAGGTGGTGAGAAATACCCCGCGGCTGAGTACAGTGTTTGAGAAGTATGTCGTGGTGAATAAACTCTGTTACGGTCTTGGATGAATTCTGTTGCAAGCTTTAATTACAGCACCATGATACACACACTCATGAACTCTTAGTGGTGAATTAAATGGGGGTACAGTTTAGAATTAAATACAGCTGGGAATAACTCTGACTTGAATAACCTTTAATAATAATAGTGCCTGGACTCTGGTGCAGTGTTTAACACACTCTTGCATTAACTTGTGGTTTTTGGATTAACTCTATAATGGTAACTGTTACAGTGTTGAATTAACTCTTGGTGGTTGAATCAACTCAGAGTCTAGAATTAGACTATATGATAGTTACAGTGCTTACTGATGTATTGCTGATGAATTCACTCTTTTACAGTCTTGAATGAACTCTATAGTAGTGAATTAAACCTTGATACACTCCTAAATGAACTCTGTTACAAGCGGTGAAGTAATTCGATGAATTCACTCTGTCTTGAATGAACATTTTGTGGTGAGTTAAACCTGGATGCAGTGTCGAATTAACTCTATGGGGTAAATTTTATCTCAGTTACAGTTTTGAAGTAGGTTTTAGTGATGAATCAAATTCTACATCCTTGAGGTATCTTCAAGTGTTAAATGAACTGTATAGGAGTGAATGAACTGTTACGGTGTTGAGTTAACTCTATTGTGGTGAATTAATTCTGTTACAGTGCTGAAGTAACTCTGTTACGGTCTTGATGAACATTTAGTGATGAATTAAAACTGTATACACTCTAAAATGAAACCTTACTGTGTTGAATGAACTCTGTCGTGGTGAATTAACTCTTGATTCAATCCGCTTTTATTTGTATAACGCTTTTAATAATGGACATCGTCTCAAAGCAGAAAGTTAAAGATTTCATATTAGACTTATATTTATATTTTATTTGTGTTTATCCCCAAATGAGCAAGCCTGAGGCTAATATATGGCAAGAAAAAAGTCCCTGAGATGTTAAATGCTTTAGGGATCTATTAGTGTAGAATTAACTGTACAGTTTTGAATTCGTTCTGTTATAGTGTTGAATTCACTCTATATAGGTGCCTTAACTCTGTTACAGTCTTGAATCAACACTTAGTGTTGAATTCATTCTGTTACAGTGTTAAATGAACCCTCTATTGATGAATTAACTTAAAGTCTAAGTCTTGAATTAACACATAGTACTGAACTCTGTTATACAGTTGGATTAACTCTATAGTGGGAAATTAACTATGTTGCAGTGTTGAATTAACTCTACAGCAGTGAATTAAGTCTTACAGTGCCGAATTTACTCTGTAGTGTCGAATTAACTCATGTACAAGTTTTTTTGAAAAATTTACTTTTTTTTTAGTGTCAAATTAACTCATTTACAGTGTTGAATTTACTCTCTAGTGTCAAATTAACTCATTTACAGTGTTGAATTTACTCTCTAGTGTCAAATTAACTCATTTACAGTGTTGAATTTACTCAATAGTGTTGAATGAACTCTATGGAAGTAAACAAATTCTATTGCAATGTAGAATTGAGTTTATAGCTGAACGTTAACTTCTACAGATTTACAATGTCTTTTCTTAACGTGATGCTTAACATGAAGTTACTACTAGTCCTAAAGCCACGGGTTTAGCGCAGCCTGGAGCACCATGTCATGTTTCTGTGACAGGACCATTGTTTTCTTTGGACAGAAATTGGAACGAGTGACTACTCTGACCAATAACCGGCTCAAAAACAGCCATTTCCCTAAGTAGAGCAGGGGGCGGGGGTGTGTATGTGGGGGTAGCTAAGGGGGACGTGTGGAGGGAGGTGGAGTGAAGTGTGCAGTACTACTGCCGCTTTATTAAACACCTCTCAGACTGGCTGCTGAACTTTGGCAACCCGAGACAGAGCTTTTTATGTGCCTCAGACCGATTCCCAGTCCTTTTTTTTCCCAGAGCATTCCACACACTCAGGCAGGAGAGGATTGTTGCACTGTAGGGTGTTGAGTTATACAAGGCTCATGTAAATGCTCTAAAATGTTTAGTTCTGTTCTGCTGGCCCTCGTATACCTGTAGTGTAAATTATGGGTTTCTAGTTTGGCTCATGTAGAAGATAAAAAGCCTTGGCTTTATCAAAAACCATCATTACAGTTTGAAATGACTAACTGCAGTTCAGGTTTATAAGCTCTTTACAAGCGCATGCAGGGAGGGGATGAGTTAGAGATTGATAAGTACGTCGAAGTGAATGTGTACAGCTTGTTAAAAAGTAACAGCAGCCCTGATGATGCAACCGGTCAACATTTATGCAGGGAAACGGTTTATTTTTTATAATAAGAAAGTAAAGTGGTGATGGGATTGGTTTCTTGTAACAGTAATTTGAGATAAATTACTCTGTGCATATAAAAGTACTGTTTACTCTAGACTCCTGATTTTAGTTCTTTATTGTAGAATGAGGATATCTTTGAGCCTCATCTTCTCAAAAACCACAGAAGTGGATAAGTTCGTGTGAAAGCCACTAGTCGTAACAGCTCTTCTATAAAGAACTAAGCACTTTTACCGAAGAAAAATAATCATCATAGTCAACAAAGTGTATTATTTTATATATAAAATTAATTTCCTGAACTGTTTTATCACAGAACTTTGTCCACAATTACAATATTTAACTTATTAAAGACTACCATGCTTTAGTAACCTAACTTAAGCGCTATATGAATAAATGAAAATTGAGTAATTTATAGTTATGTTTAATGTTGTCCTGCATTTGCAGAATAAGCTAGACCCCATGTCACTTAAATTCCAGCAGGGATAAAGCTCTGTTCCTTCACTTCACTCTTTTTCTCCTTTGTGAAGGTTATTCATTCATTCATTGTCTACCACTTATCCGATCCATTCTCGGGTCACGGGGAGCCTGTGCCTATCTCAGGCCTCATCGGGCATCAAGGCAGGATACACCCTGGACGGAGTGCCAACCCATCGCAGGGCACACACACACACACTCTCTTTCACTCACGCAATCACACACTACGGACAATTTAGAGATGTCAATCAACCTACAATGCATGTCTTTGGACCAGGGGAGGAAACCGGAGCACCCGGAGGAAACCCCCGAGGCACGGGGAGAACATGTAAACTCCACACACACGGTGGAGGCAGGGGAAACGAACCCACAACCCTGAAGGTGTGCGGCAAATGTGCTAACCACCAAGCCACCGTGCTAACCACCAAGCCACCGTGCTAACCACCAAGCCACCGTGCTAACCACCAAGCCACCGTGCTAACCACCAAGCCACCGTGCTAACCACCAAGCCACCGTGCTAACCACCAAGCCACCGTGCTAACCACCAAGCCACCGTGCTTTTGATTTATTGTTTGGTGACTTGTACAGTGTTCTTTAGTGCTAAATTTCATGATTTGAATCAATTACAATCAGCACGACTGTCAGAGCTGCTGTTACAGACAATAAATCAACAACCTGACCAATCAGAATCCAGAATTCATTAGCGCTGTGTGTTTTATTACTTTATTCATTTGTTATGCAAGAAAACAATAACAAATCCACACCATGCACACACACACACCCACGCAAAAACCCCCCCACACACACACACACACACACACACACACGTACACACACGTACACACATGTACACACACACACACACACACACACACACACACACACATACACACACACATTGGTTTATCAGTTATTGCAGTTGTTAAAGTGAAAAGTTGTGTGTCAACACCGGGGCTTGTTTTTATTGGAACACCACCATCAGTGTTTTTTTTATTTATTTATTTTTTTGTGAGTTAGTAGATGACTCTTGACTCACATTTTCACACACTTCTCTCCTGTCAGCCTGACGGTTGTATATCAGTGAAGCCCCTCCTCGTTAAAGCCCACTTCTCTTTATTACCTCACCATTCCACTTCCTCGAAGTAGCTCTGCACTGCATCTTTCCCAGCCTGGCCACTCTGAAAGCAGCTTGCTGAAGCTCTAGAAATATTTTTGCCAAGCAGCAGAGTGTAACCCAACGCCAGGCTAAGTCCAGTTTGCGGAAGTGATAAGGCCAGAAATAAAGCCGGAGCGTTAACACTCACCCTGGCAGGGGCCATCTCAGATATAGCAGCATGATACGGAGCGGCCGTGCACTCGCATGACCAGAGTCCGTCCGATCTGCTCCGACTTTTACCTGGGCTTGGCACACTAGCTTAAACACTTTAATGAAATTTTTTTTCTCAGACTTGGCCAAAGTCTTCTTATGAGAAATGATTAATGATGGCACTTGGTGTAATTGCCTTTTGTGTAAAATGACTAATGGGCAAAATGTTGTAAATAGTGCTGATATTTTGACAATGTATGCTCAAGTTCAAGCAAAAGCATGAACATTAATGAAGGATGAAGCACACAGCTGGTCACTACGCACAACTTTTCAAGAAAAAACACACTGATTGAGGCATGTTTTTGTGATTTCTTTGAAAAACATTCCCTAGAGGGACGATCCAAACTTGAAAACCCGTAAGAGTGTTAGATTTAACATGTAAGACTATGCTTATATAGTGTGTGTGTGTGTGTGTGTGTGTGTGTTTATGGCTTAGTGATCAGCATGTTTGCTTTGCACATGTGGGTTTTGGGGGTTCTGCTTCTTGTGTGTATGGAGTTTGTGTGCCTCAAGGGTATTCCGGTTTCTGCCCTCAGTCCAAAGACATGCGTGATTGGCATCCCTGAATTGTCTATTGTGTGAATGGTCTGATCCAAGATTTAAAGGATCTGCTGGATACCAGTTCACACTGGTCTTGTGGAGTTCAGGCCTCAATGGCTCAGAGCTGTTTTGGCAGCAGAAGGGGAACCTACACACATATGATATAATATGATATGATTTCCATCTCATGATTGCTACCAGCTAGGGAAGTGTGGGAGATTGAGTGGGTAGTGTTGCCACCTTACAGAGTTCCTGGTTCAAACCTGTGCTTGACCTGTATCTTCACCGGGTCAGTGTGTGTTTCCTCTGCTCTCTCTGGTTCCCTCCAACCCTCCAAAAATTCCCAGTTTGCACCCAGTTAATAAAGTAAAATAAAGTGATTTAAGATTTTTTTGAACCAATATGTGTTGTCACCTGGTGCATAATTATAATAATTCTGTCTTGATTTGGATTATTTTATACATTTTTTTGACACAACGTTTATGCTTAATTGGTTTCCAGCAGTTAACAAGTTTCCTGCTACAACCTTAAAAATCTACAGTCTACAGTTAACGGGGCTGATTGGAAAGGAAATAACGACAAAGTAATTAAAAGGTTACTGCTTGCTGTATTGCTTGACTGTCAGTCAGTACCAGTCATGGCTTGAATGGCAGGATTTGTCATGATTTGAGAAATGCCCTGGCACACAGCCGACTCGCTGTGCTGCACGCCTTATTGCATTTTTGGTATTTATTTATGTAATTGATAATAGTAGGGCACCTCTCTGTGCCTCCAGTCGCCTGCTGCTGCTGCCGCCGCCGGGTCTGTCCTTGCAGAGAAACAGAGAGAGCGCCGGACAGGATCAGAGGGGAACATTTCAAAAATATATAGAAAGAACAAAATCAGATTTGTGGACAGAAGTGCATAGGCGGGGTGTGTGTGTGTGTGTGTGTGTGTGTGTGTGTGTGTGTGTGTGTGAGAGTCTGGTTGATAATTATCCTCTCGTGTGCACAGAGCAGCTCCAAGGCTTGTGTGGTTAATAAAGTTTGCACAGTTTCAGCAGGTCGTTGCACAACATCTCAGGTTAATGATCCACCACGCGAGGCGGGGCGCAACGGCGGCTCTATGACGCAGAACTCCAGCTTAAGGAACAAACACGCAGCCGTCACAGCCGTCGCCTCGGCACACAAATGAAACCTTGACCTTGAACTCGGATGAAAATAGGCTGTAACCTATTATAGCGCAAGTGTGACCTGCCCTTCGTAGATAACACATACAAAAGCGTGCATTGTGCATTCAGTGCATGATCTACGGACATTTACTGATACAGATACAGCGGATTCTTTTCCAAGAAGATTAGCATCGAGATTACTCGAATTATATTGTTCTAGCGCTCGACCCCAATTTCAAGCCGTTTGACTCTCAGCACTCTGATGCCATCTTATCTTTTGCGCCTCATCCGTCTCAGCGCAGACTCTGTAACTCTGTGACCGCCGTGTATGTGTGCGTGAAGCGGAGACGTCCCCTCCCTCGGCAGTCTGTCCACGCGCCATTAGCAGCCCCTTGTTTCAGACTCACTTGAGCAATTCCTCATCCAGAGTATGGAATGCGTCTTTGTATCCCGTTAAGCAAACAGAGGCGCCATGTTGTGCCGTGTCTTAAAAGGCCCTGGTATGGGACGTGACGGTTGTGTTCGGCCAGACAGAACACACACCTTGTGTTTTCCACACGGGCGTGCGTGCATGCAGGGCTTTTAAGGAGCTTTCCTCAGAGAACACAGTGACAAACGTGCGTGTGTGCATGAATCACGGGTGAAATGGAAAACCTAATGCTTGACTAATGCACTTTTAATAGTTCTTAAAGGAGCTGTGATACGAACAGGTTTGAAGGTCACAGGCGTGAGGGTTTGAGGTTTTCTAGCCAAACCTTGGGCTTGTTTTTGAGCAGGCTTTATTGTTTACGGTCTGCTTTATTGATCGCTCATAAATTTAGGATTGGGTTCAAGCCTCTGGGACCGGTGCTGGGGTGGATGTGAGACTTTCCAGGTTCTAGTTTGATCCCTACTGTTACTCTACGACCTGCTGGGGAATGGGTGTGGAATTTATATATCACTATCCAATCACAGCACGAGCACATTTTCTCCTCAAATCTACCTCAAATGTAACGAATCTTCCTCTCAGTAACGATTGCTTGCATTTATTTGGCTCCAAGAACTTCTTCCAAGGCTAGGGGAAGAGATTTTTTAAGACAGGACATTGTTTAATTCCTAATTACTTTCCAGCAGCTGTTAATAACATAGTTACTCCGAGGAAAAACATCGGCCGCTGTAAATAGGAGCAAAAACAAACAGTGTGGACCACCAACATCCAACCTGTCAGGACAAGAGGAAGCGTCTCCGCTCACTTGTTAGTCATGTCGGATGTCAATTTAGGACTAGAGTTCAGGCGTTTTGGGAGGGAGGGATGTGTGTGTGTGTGTTTGGATTTTGAGCTTCAGCTAACTGTTTTTTAAGCCTGTTTGACCCTAGGGGCTCCTTCCATGAAGGGTAAATAAATGTTCTTTTAACTGAAAAAACGCACCTTAATAACCATTAAACACTGTAATTAATTAACGACTTTACATAAGAAAGTCTGCTTATTAAGTTTACATCCACGTCTGTGTGTATTAGATGTCGGTATAGAAACAATAGCAATCACAAGAGCATTATAACTCCGGCATTTGCCTCGCAGGCGGAACTGCTGAACTGTCAGAGCTGCTGGAATAGAAACGTAATTAGACTTAATCCTCTGACCAACCAGAATCAGGAATTTAACAGCACAGTGTTCTAAAAGGATGTCACTTTTTAGCCTTCAGTATTTTATCAAAACAGTGTTTTATTATCTTGTGCTTGCATTAAACCTGGGCCTCACTTTTGTGATAATGGGAAATGTACACACCCCAGAATTCCCCTCTTTAGGAATACAAGAGCAAGCTGATTCCAGGAAGTTAGACAGATGAGCTTTATAGATTTTAACACATATAAGCCGCATCCCAAATAACGTACTACACCCTTACACAATGTCACTATGTACTCCAGCATATGCATATTAGGACGCAGTGCAGCTGAGCAACACTCTTCACTTTCATTCACACTCTCCCTCGCTTAATGGCAACAGCTCCAGGACAACTTTAGAATCAGACAGAATATAGAGAGAGTTTATGAGAGTGTGTGTGTGTGTGCTCTGATATTTGAAACTGTGTCCCTTGCCAGATATTGTAATTTATTTATTTATTTTTTTATCTCCACGGCAATCACAGTTGCACTCTTTACTTTTAAAATTTTTTGCAACCCTCGTAAAAGCTGATTTGTTGCAATGACTTTAATTGTTGATGGAGTCTTAATTGCAGGAGTCGCATTAGAGTCACCCAGACCTCATTCTGCACTGGCACAGCATTCTCAATCTTTTATTTATTTATTTATTTTTTTGGGAGCACAACGTTAAAAATGATCTAATGTTTTTCTCACACACACAGTAAATCCCGGAGTTTAATAAAAATGTGAAATTGGATTTTATAATTACTCAGATTCTTGAGTTATTACTTGTTCGACGGTTGTTCTGTAAGCAGAAACAGCTGTGAGGGTCTGAGAGAGACACAATAGCTCAGTGTACTGTTCTGAAAGACTTGTTCTGGACATTGGCTTTTAGAAAAACGCTCATATTGACATATTGAGGGGGGCAAAAAGGCTTGAGACGATCCAGAAATTTTCACATTACCTCAGGTGTAATTTGGTCCTTCTTTTAATCGCTAACTGCTGAACATCAGCCAATTAAAACCTGTATCATGCCATTGTCATAAATCTTGAAGGACAGCAATTGCAGAATCAGCGCTTTTATTTTCCAGCGGATGACTCGGATAGTGGATGAGAGTCGGATAGTGGATGAGAGGTCGTAATTAAATAAAAGGAGGTGTGGTGCAGAAATGGTTGGGTGTAACAAACCACAGTGTATATTAACACAGCCATAAATCACAAAGAATTTTTTATTACACACGTTTCCATATTGTGGATTAGATAAACATAGGACATTGCAAACTCAAACCCAGGCTCAAACTCAAACCCAGATTCAACCTCAAACCCAGACTCAAACTCAAATCCAGACACAAACTCAAACCCAGATACAAACTCAAACCCAGATTCAAACTTAGACCCAGACACAAACTCAAACCCAGACTCAGACTCAAACCCAGACTCAAACTCACACCCAGACTCAATCCCAGACCCAAACTCAAACTCAGACTGAAACCCAAACTCACACCCCGACTCAAACTCAAACCCAAACTCACACCCAGACTCAAACTCAAACCCAGATTCAAACTTAAACCCAGACTCAAATTTATATCCAGACTCAAACTTATACCCAGACTCAGACTCAAACTCAAACCTGGACTCGATCTCAAACTCAAACACAGACTCAAACTCCAACCCAGAATCAAACCCAGACTCAAACTCTAACCCAGACTCAAACTTAAACCCAGACTCAAACTTAAACCCAGATTCAAACCCAGACTCAAAGTCAAACCCAGACTTAAACTCAAATCTAGATTTAAACCCAGACTCAAACTTAAACCCAGACTCAAACTTAGACTCAAACTCAAACCCAGACTCAAACTCAAACCCAGACTCAAACTCAAACCCAGACAGGAAATGCATTTTAATATCGTATTTATTATGAACGCTGATATTTAATAACTGAATCTTAAACTAAAATCACAAAGCTGCTTCAATGCAATAAAAGAAATAAAGGTTTTGATTCCTAAATCTTGGAAGCTTGAGGATACAGTAACAAAGCATCACACGTCACGTTTCTTACTGCTGCTCGACTAATGTGTATGTTAAGAAAACAATACTAAAAAAATAACTAGCTAGTGAACGTTAGATTCTCCCCAGAAGCAGACATATTGTGCATATGCATTCATACCTAATATGTATACATACATATTAACTTACTAGCTACAAGTTCTTCAGATCAACCAACCGAATCGCAATTCCACAATACGTCGGATCATTTACGAAGCCGTCTCGTTCGACAACACACTCTAGCGAATTTATTGTAAAATCCTGCCTTTTGCTAGAATTTTCTGCTAGCAGTGTTGGCAGCTCTGTACTTGTCCTGAAACCCTCTAAGCAGCTGTTCTAAGCTATTCAAACTGGTCAATCATGCAACACAGGAATGTAAATAGAGATGCAGAGCAGTCCTTAAATTGATCTTAGACCTATGCAACACACAGCGGAGTAGTCCAGCTCGGCACCGAGTACTTCTATTGTGTATTTGTGCATAATTTAAACATCAACCAAAAATAATTTAGCAAATGCAAAATGTTTGATGAAGTTTTTTTTTCTTTTTTTTCTCTTTCATGTGTAAAAACTGGATATCTAGATTTTTTTGGTTTTTGCTTTTGTTATTATTTATTTATTAACTATTTTTATGGTTTTTTATTTTTATTTATATGTTCATAATATCACTTAATTAAAAAGTTTTTTTTAATTTGGGAATGAATTACCCAAGGATAAAATATTATACTTAGAAAAAATGTGTTTAAAAAAAGATTTTAACATTCAGGTCTATAATATTAGGTAATTAGAATATTACAAAATTAATGTTTATTAAATATTAGAATATATAAGAAATTAGCTTTTTTGAATGCAATACATATTCAATGCATGCGCAACTGATAAAAATGTACATTACATGGCCACAAGTCTGGACATACCTGACGATCACCCTCATGCGAGGGTCTTCACCATACTTCTGCCCCAAAGTTGAAAGAATAAAATGTCTTTGGATGCTGTAGCTTTAAAATTTGCCTTCAGTGGAACTAAGATGCTCAAATTTGCTCCAGCATGACAATGCCACTACGCACAAAGCACACTCCATGTATTAAGGTTGGAGTGGAAGAACAGGCAGTGGTAGCTCAAGTGGTTAAGGCTAAGGGTTGTTGGTCAGAAGAATGGGGTTTAAGCCCCAGCACTGCCAAGCTGTCACCCTTAGGCCCTTAAGCAAGGCCCCCAACACACCCTGCTCCAGGGTTGCTGCATCATGGCTGACCCTGTGCTCTGACCCCAACCTCTGAGGATGGGATATTACTGTGCAGTAATGTATATGCGGCAAATAAATGCTACTTAACTCGAGTGTCCTGCACAGAGCTCTGACTCTGACTCAACCCCACTGAACACCTTTGGGATGAACTGGATTAAACCCCATACATCAGAATCTGATCTCACTAACACTTTTGTAGCTGCAGGAACACAAATCCAGTATATATGCTGAAGTATTGGGAATGTCTAGAAAGCCTGATTAATGTTAAGTTAGTGTAAAGGTCCCACGTGATTTGGAGATGATTTACATCTTATATTTTCCTAAAAACTTCAGTTGACTGCCATGAGCTCGGACACACTGTATGAAAGGGTGATTGTGTGCTTTATGGAAACATTTTGCACTAAGGAGCAGGTCCGTCACAAAAGGCCTCACAAGGTCCAAGAGACTTTTTAAGCATCACTGCATGACGTCTGCGTTCGTAGCTCTCAACAATAACCAAGCGAAGGCGCTGTGCAGTGCAGGGTGCAGAGTGGATTAATGGACTTTTCATGCTTAAGTGAGCCTGCAGGCTGTTCTAACGCCCTGACATGTTATCAGCATTGTAATGGGCCTGGCTTTGACAGTTCTCAGGATATAAGCCTAAACCGTTAATCATAGCTGTTACAGTGTCAGTGTGATTCTCTTTCGGTTCAGGTATTCACTAATAAATCTTCAACGCGAGACAGCCAACGTCTGGAAAATATTTGGCCCGCTGCGTTAGTACGCCTTCCATTTCTTCCCCAAAACTCACATAGTGCTACGACGCACTCTGCCTCCCCGGCTTATCGATACCGCCGGCTAGAGAAGGGTTCCGATTAAGTTTCACAGGAAGTACTTTAAGATCCAAGTATTTCATCATCTCCACAGAAAAGGCAGCCTTTCTCTGGCTTAAAAGCTCAATGACAGTCATGATACACCTCAATAACTCTCAGCAGTATCATTTTTCTCCTGCTAGCTGTTGCACAAGAGCAGCGTCTCAGCACCAGGTGCTTGCATGCACTCAGTATGAAGGGTGTCTTCGACTAATCAGTTACACACTCAGTGATTAACGACCGAGCATGCAAAGAAATGATAAACGTGGCTCAGGTTTGCACCGCAGCCCACGCTAAGTTCTCGGTAAACTGCGCCGTAATCCTAGCACGCTGTCATATATTTTTTCTGTTATACCGTAATGCTGCTGAATTCTTAAAGCTGCGCTTAACAGCTCGTCTCTGACAGTTGTACCTCAAATCCACAGGTTTATATTAATGCACTCTTTTTATAATGCAGCTGATAATTCACAGATGCTTGTGTTAAGTTAAGTAGCCTTTATGTGTCGCATATACATTAGTGCACAGTGAAATTCTTTCTTCGCATATCCCATTCTTGGAGGGTTTGGGGTCAGAGCACAGGATTAGCCATGATACAGCGCCCCTGGAGCAGAGGGGGCTGGGGGCCTTGCTCAAGGGCCCAATGGTGGCAGCTTGGGGCTTGAACCCTGATCAAAACTTTTTACCACTAAACCACACTTCACGTAGCCTAAGCCTAATACTGGAAGGATTTTGAAAAGCATTTCTGTTTGATAAATAACGTCTCAGCATAGATACGATGAGGATTTCTGCAAGGAGATGTTCATTTAACGTTTCTGGAAGGGGTCTCCAGTGTCTTTGAATCTCCAGTTACTATGTAACACGCTGACGTTTTTCTAGCATAGCAATGCTATGAAATCCCCTATCATACGAAGGCTAACACACCTGAAACCATCCGATCACACGCTGCAATCACATGGTGAGAGCGAGAGATAAGGAGAGAGTGGTCTACCCTCTTCCGCATACACGAGCTGATAGTCGCTTGTGACTGGATAGAGTTAGTGTGATTGACAGGAGAGAGAGTGTATATCTACCATGACCTGGGAGAGTCAGGTGGGGGACACCCTGGATGGAGTCCACTAGAGGGGACAATCACACACACACACACACACACGCTGCGGATAATTTTTAGATGTCAGTCAGCCAACAGTGCTTGTCTATGGACTGTGAGAAGAAACCAGTAGCCCCCAATCTCCGAATATAGCAAGATGATTTCCTCAAACCTCCGATGTTTTTGAGTGGTTCAGGTGACTGTCCTTGTTTTCAGTTGAATGTAGCTATGCGAGAGAGACAAACAGCATAGCTGGTTTAAGAATATCCTCCTGGTAAAAAGCTCTCGTGTATAAAATGCAGCCGATTGGCCATTCACGTATCCAGCGTTTTCCTGCTCGGATTATTTGGTAGAGTTCTGTTAAACACAGTGCTATTATTTTGCTGCCACACACACACGAAACATGTGGTTAGGGATTTGACGGAGAGGTAGGAGAAATAGGTCTGAGAAAGACTGCATTTGTCCAGCCAGCTTTGTTCCTGCGACAGTACTTCATTAAAGAAGGAAATAACAGTGATTTGAGACGGAAATGTCTTTTTAGCGTGCACGGCTGAGTGATCAGTGTTTAGCTGAGTGGCCTGCTGGGGACACACAGTCTCCACAACCCAAACAGGAGGATGTGTGTGCTGTGTGGGCTGAATTCATTTGAGCCCCAAGCTTGTGTGTGTGTGTGTGTATGTGTGTGTGTGAGTGTGTGTGGAGGGGACAGACGGGTCTTTCTGGGTAGAGGTAGCTGGCTTTACTTTCCGTTGCTTTCAGTAATGCTCTGTTTAGGTGGCACACCTACACTTCCTGTACATGCAGACATATATATATATGTGTGTGTGTGTGTGTGTGTGTACAGTAGAGAGTCTATTGGGGAGATGTGGAGATGTGGTCTTCCCAGTTTAATAAGGCCCTGTTTAATACAGCACCCCTCGTCTTCCTGCACAGTCTTTTATATATATATATATATATATATATATATATATATATATATATATATATATATATATATATATATATATACATATATATATATATATATATATATATATATATATATATATATATATGTGTGTGTGTGTGTGTGTGTGTGTGTGTTTGTTTGTGTTTGTGTTTGGTCATACGTACTGCCACTTGTCTGGCATTTCCTGTCTGTATGCTGTATATGCTCCCTAGTGACTTCTGACCATGGAGCATCCTGTCATGGCACAAAACACAGCAACTCCCAAGACCTCTTGCATCCGTGTGTGTGTGTGTGTGTGTGTGTGTGTGTGTGCTGAATTTATTTAAACTACATTGAAAGACACACCGTTGAATAAACAGTCTCTCCCAGTTCATCTTTTTCTTCCAGTCACTCATTTCAGGTTTCCAGCGTGTGGTTTATTTATCTTTCATGCCTCATCTTTTCTGAGCTTCCTAAAGAAGACTGAAAGGCAGAACCAGCTTTGTGTGTGTTTGTGTGTGTGTGTGTGTGTGTGTGTGAGAAAGAGAGCGAGAGAACTCTCTGACCATAGGTAAAGGCCTGTTTCAGTTTTGATTATTTACATGAAGCTGACTGTAGATTTATGTGTTTTTAATGTTAAATAGATTTCATACTTTTTTTTTTTTTACCCAGAATGCCACATACACCCGTCTGCCTTCACGCTCTTGATACACAGTATTACACATGGGTGGGTAAATCATTAGCCCGGGCGCCTGGGACAATCAGATTACACATCTGGGTGGTCAGTTTTTTTTATTTCCTGTTGCTCAGTGGATAAGTGACTCAGTAACCCGGTGATCTCCAGATTTTTTATTTTTCTTTCTTTCGGAGAAGGAAAGTCCTTGCTAGCAGGTCATTTGCTATATTTCTGAAAAGAAAACACTTCAGCAGACTGATGAATTTGTGTCATGAGTAAGGGATGTGAATTTGCTGCACATTTTGATTCGTAGCATACAAAACGATTCGATTCCAAAATGACAGTCAAAGAAGCAGTGATTCAAAATGATTCGGTTCATTGGAGATATGATTCAGTTCAGATTTGATCAAAACGATTCAGTTCAATTAACACATGTGTGCTTGTGTGTTGATGTGACATGTGGCTGCCAATAAAGTACTAAAGGACTCTTCTCTCCTCTTTTCTCTCTCTATTATCTCTCTCTCCCTCCCAATATCTCTCTCCCTCTCCATCTCACTCTCTTCTCTCCCCCTCTATTTCTCTGTCTCTCTCTGCCTTCTATCTCTCTTTCTCTCTCTCTTTCCCTCTTCTCTCTCTCCCTCTCTATCTCCTTCTCTTCTCGCTCTCCCTCTCTCTCTTCTATCTTTCTCTCTCTCTTCTTTTTTCTCTCTCCCTCTCAATCTCTCTCTCTATTTCTCTCTCTCTCCCTCTCCCTTTCCCTCTCCCTTTTCCTCTCTCTCTCTCTCTCTCTCTCTCTCTCTCTCTCTCTCTCTCTCTCTCTCTCTCTGTCTCTCTCTCTCTCTCTACGAACATTAAGTTCTGTAAATAAAATTTCTCAGTGCTGCTAGCTTCATATCTGCCCATGTGCTCCACTAGCATCAAAATAGAAAACCCCAGGAGCCCAGTCCTTATACATACACAAGGACATCTGTCTTGAACACAGGGACTTTAGCTTCTTGGCATCGAAAGCCCTCCATCTACTGCACAACATGTGTTAATGTTAATACCAGGCTGTGTTATTGCGTTGCTTACTAGCAAACTAGCTAATTATTACTTCTGAATTAAGTTACTGTAGCTGCAGTTTTTAGCCTTGCTTATACCCCTAGTCTTTTAGTTTAACTTATTTCAATGGACATTATTTGACTCTGATTTCAGCAGTAGAAACAGAAAAAGGACTCTTTTGTCTATCTGAAATAGACAATTCCATACTCCGCTGAGTTTTGTCACAAGATCTCATCGGAACGCTCAAAGAACGTCAGTCTGTTTGTTTTTGTCTGTAATCAGCACTCGCCTTGACTCCACGGTTCCCCAGATCTCCATTGTAGTTTTCATCTCTAAGCACTAGAAGGGTTGCGCTGACTGAAGCTAGAGTTTCCACTCTGTTTCAGGGTTGTTACGGAGGCGGTGCACATTTCATCACGCCGTTTTCTCTATGCTGTAAGGGCCTCTTTATCATTTATATGAGCAGCAAAGCGCAGTCAAGGTCAGTACGATTCAGTGCAGTTGCTCCAAATGAAGCCGAAAGAGACACGTCAAGTTCCCTGATGCTAGTCCTCGATTTTCCCTCTCCAGAAGTGTGCAGTGTGTGTCTGGCTGAGTGAGAGAGAGAGAGAGAGAGAGAGAGAGAGAGAGAGAGAGAGAGAGAGAGAGAGAGAGTGAGAGTTTTTTATATGATAGATTGTAAATAGTGTTGTTGTGTCCCGGCCACGTTGCCATGGCTCTTAATGAGGTTACTGAATACGAGCTTCTTGGCGAGTGTGGTGAGCAAAGCAAGTCGGTGTATTAACACAGCCTGCCATGTCCCATCACACCGTCTTTCACTAACGCACACCAGGCCAAGCAGCGGCCAGAGAGATGGGCCTGAAATCAGCACAACAGAACCAAAAGAGAGCGAGAGAAAGTGAATGAAAGAACAAGAGGAGGTGGGCAGAATAATAAACATAGCAGGATGAACAGGAAATGCTGTAAGACACATATAAAGACACTCATCCACATAAATAGGCGCAGGTGGCCACAGACAGGTCTCTGTACAAACACACACACACACACACTTACTGGAAGGTGGTAAGTCTCTCAGCTCTCAGTGGAATGTGAAATAGCTTCCCAGAAAACTGGGTTTGTTTGGGTTCACTACCCACCGTGGAGGTGGCCTATCAGATTCAGGCCACCTCCACTGTGAGTGATACACACACACACACACACACACAAAATGAGGAAAATGAAACTACTACTCCTTCTATTAATGAATATAAATGGCGATCTGAGGGGTCCAAGCACACTGCAGAGGTGTGAGATTCTATAACAAGTAGCTCACTGATAACCCTGTGAACTGCCAGCTGGAATCTGATTGGCTAAAGGCACCCATGTCTTTTTAAATAATCCGGTAATCACTCTCAGTACATCAGAATCCATGCGCTAAGAATTCTAAGCGTCGTCCTGGATTAGCCACCATACCGATCATTGCTTGTCCCATCCCTTCTACAAACACACCCATGTTAATTACGCCCTGGGGATTAGAGAATTATCATCTAGCTTGTTTGTCAAAGGTATCTTTTTTATAATCGTGTCAATTAGCAATGCCAACACATGGCACACATTCTGATTCTTAGCTTGTCAAGAACCTGTTCTGAAGTGAATCACTGTGGAATGTACCAACACCCATTAGTGTGCCAACACCCCTGCACGGTTACTGTACGCAGACTGTGTGCAGCAAGGCCAGACGAGTCCGACGGCTTCACAAGACTCGTAAATGCGTGCAAAGCTTAAGATATATGCAAGTTACCTTTTATAAGTTGTTGACATTGCAGTATGTAAACGAAGACACTTGGCTTATAAGGAGTGTGGAATAAAGCAGGGAGTAGAATAATCCATGACAGGGTGGGGTGATATGTTACCACCCTAAACAGCACATCCTGGGAACCTGGAGTCTGTCTCAGGGACTCAGGGCACAAGGCAGGGGACTCCTTGGATGGGGTTCTAGCCTTTCGTAGGGCACAATCACACGCCCATTCACACACATTTAATCAATCAGTCAATTAGCCTAAAGCACTATGATTGGACTGGGGGAGAAAACCAGAGTACATAGAGGACTGAGGGAGGAAACCGGAGTACCAAAGGACTGGGGGAGGAAACCAGAGTACCCAGAGGACTGGGGGAAGAAACCGGAGTACCCAGAGGTCTGGGGGATGAAACCGGACCACTCAAAGCCCTGGGGGAGAAAACCGGAGTACCCAGAGGACTGGGGGAGGAAACCGGAGTACCCAGAGGACTGAGGGAGGAAACACCACACACAGGGCGGAGGCAGTAATAAAAACTCCAAATCCCGGAGATGCGAGGCAAATATTCTATCCACAAAGCCACCGTTCCCCCTGACAGCTATTATGCATTTTTTAAATCTATTAATAAACAAGATTTTTATCCATTTATGCTTACACTTGATGCCATGGTACGCAACACAGTTCAGTTCCTTTTATTCATTTTATGTCTTTCCTTCATGTTAATTCACAGCTTGTCGTGATATTGGAGACATATTAACACATTTTCTTTGTTAAATAACGCTATTTCCTGTTAAGCTTTGACCATTCGACATGTCAGGCGAATTCGATGTTACTACGGCAACGGCAGGGTATTGCTACACCCACAGACTCCTGACTCTGCACTGAGAGCTTTTCTTGGCAGAGAGTTTTATATTTACTTGTATCCCCAACCTGCTGAACCTGCTTGATTTATTGCCATTTGTATTTATACCTGAATGAAATAAATCATCAACGTGAATGTCATCTTTAATGACATGAAAACACTTAGTGGCTTTCTGGCTTTCTGTCCAGCGTGATGCAGTAAAACGTAGTGAACCGAGGTGCAGGCAGGAAGGTGGAGGAACAGCAGGTTCTTTGTTAAACCAAGTGACAAACAAAACTAAGTTTACATGTGTGATTTGATTATTAAAAAAACTATGTGGTACTAACCCTGTTTAAAAAAGGCTAGCGTGTGTGTGTGTATGTGTGTGTGTGAGTGTGTGTGAGTGTTTATGCTGCTTGTGTCAGGTGGCAGTGTGTCTGGCCTTGTCTCGTATCTCAATTAAGATACTGTATCTACATAGCCAGTGTGTGTGCGTGTGTGTGTGTGTGTGTGTTTGTGTGTGTGTGTGAACATGAAAAAAAAAAAAACCTCTCAGCTGTTCTCTACTCTTCTAAGTCTCTTTCTGGTCCTTTTTCTCTTTTTTTTGGTTCCTAGTATCCTCATAGTAACCACATGCTTCAATAACACTTTTGTTCTTGGCCACTGGAGGTGAATGTGTCTGTCTGTCTCTCTTTCTGTCTGTCTGTCTCTCTCTCTCTCTCTCTCTCTCTCTCTCTCTGCTTGTTTGTCTTTGTCTCTGTCTGTCCTTTTGTCTGTATTTCTGTGTATGTGTGTGTGTTGTCTGTCTTTTTCTCTGGTTTTCTCTGTCTGTCTGTCTGTCTCTCTCTCTCGCTCTGTCTCTCTCTCTCAGGCTCATTGCATCCAGCTCTTTATGTTTGTTTTTTTTGTGTGTGTGTGTGTGTGTCTGTTGCTATCTGTCTCTCTCTCTTGTACTCTGGTTTTCTCTCTCCCTGTCTGTCTGTCTGTCTGCCCCCCCCCCACTCATTGTGTCCAGTACATGTTAGCTCTTTATGTTTTGTGTCTCTGTCTCTGTTTCTCTCTCTCTCTCTCTCTCTCTCTCTCTCTCTCTCTCTCTCTCTCTCTCGTTCTCTGGTTTTCTCTCCCTGTCTGTCTGTCTGTCTCTCTCTCCCCCTCTCTCTCTCTCACTCTTTCTCTCAGGCTCATTGTATCCTGTACATGTTAGCTTTTTGTATGTGTGTGTGTGTGTGTGTGTGTGTGTGTGTGTGTGTTTGCCGAATCCCTCCATGGCCCATGACTGTTTTGTTATTTATATAACCATAAAAGCACATGTAAAATCTGGGAGCACAATGTAACCCTGGCTCAGTGTAAACACTGGTATGTAGACTAGAGAAGTTTAATGTAATGCTGTGTTATCAGTGTATCTTGTAAAAATGATTATTTTCATTGTTCCTGGAGAGTTTCATGTAAATGGGGACAGACTCTCTGTTTGTTTGTGTATCTCATGCTTTTAGATGTAATCGAGCCTTCAGGTCTTAAAGTGTAGAGCGCTGACACAGATCAGTGTTTTCCTGAAGCTGGAATGTGCTGGATTGAGCTCACGGACTCTTCCTGACCGGCCTTAATTTGCACCGTACGAGGTGTCGATAAGTTCACTCACTGTAATCTCACAGCAAAACTCCTCCAAGGCATCTCCTCCACGCCGCTCGGGTGGAGCCCGTGCTTAAAACACACTGTCTTTAATTTTCATCATTCCAATTTGTATTCTTCACACATCTGTCAGTACCTTAACACAACACTTTAGGAGGCTTGTCAATCATCCAGCTTATTGGCAGGAGCGGATGGGCATGTTGTGGGCAGCGGTGACTGGCGGGAGTCCCTGCTGCGGTCGTGCCGGGGTCCCATTGGGTTTTGCGGGCACACGCCAGAAGGAAACACACACGTCTTGCCAACTCTGGGAACACTGATCTACAGTTGTATTTGAGAACTTTAATGTATCCCTGAACATATCATTTAAACAATTAAAAATAATCTGTGTAATAAAATAGTCAGATAAAACAGACCAGGTGTTCTCTAAATAATCATGGACAGGATGGTGTCATTAGCACCAACACAAAGTTACCCTGAAACTGGCTTTATTCATTGAAACATGCCATACTTTTATGCATTGTTCAGTCCCTATAGAAGTTTTTTCGGTGATTGCTGCAGCCAAAAATGCTTGATTTTGCAGCTTTTTTCGAGATTTGCAATGTTTTTTGCGATTTCTTCCTGGAAAACTGCTTGAATTAGTGAAATCACAAGCACAGGATTCTTCTACCAGTGAAGCCATGTGTAATGACTTTCTATGATAGCTGTACACACATGTGAATCGAAGAGGGCTTTGATCGAATGTGACGATGTCGGGATCCCGGCTCAAATCTGCGTAAAATCTTCTAAAAGCTTCTAAAAAGTTAAGTGGAGTCTGCTTGATTTGGTGCCAGTTTCTGCAATCACAAAATTGCAGATTTCCTGGAGGAAGTTTCCCTTGTTTTTTTTCTCTCATTTAAAGCTAATAAGACAAAAAAAATGCAGCTTGTGATGTTACCAAGAAACCATAACTTTCCAGGGTCAGCATTATCTCTGTTAAAAGAGCTGAGGTCTTCCCAAACTGCTAAATAAACACAATCTCCTTCATGATCTCATATGAAAACTTCATATCAACAATTACAAGCTTGCGTATCAATTGCGTTCACGTGAAGCGTCGATGTGTTCGCGTATGTTTATCTAAAAACCGAGTCCATCATCATCATCAACCTGTGGTTTGAATTA
>JAUCMX010000026.1:11753773-12351273 GCA_033459395.1 Hemibagrus guttatus | reverse complement strand
TTGTAGATGTTCGATCTTTTTTCTATTGCTTTTAATTAAACAAAAACTTTCCCAGGTACATTATAAACCCTTATGCTGCTTGTAATGTTCTCTCTCTCTCTCTCTCTCTCTCTCTCTCTCTCTCTCTCTCTCTCTCTCTCTCTCTGTCATGGAAAAGAATAGAGTTTGAGAGATATAGCTAAAGATGATAAAGTTATAAAGGTCCAGACATATGAAAGATGTAGAGAAAGCAAAACAAAGAATTAGGAGAGGACAGAGAGACATAAAATCACAGCGTAGGGAAAAGACGTCTATTTATAAAGAGAGCGAGGTGCATAAATAATAGATAGACAAAGACGAGAAATCGAGGGTGAAGGAAAGGACAGAGAGATGATACAGAAGATGAAAAGTTACAAACCAGAGACGTAGAGAGAGATGTACGAAAAGAGAAATAAAGTTATTTTAAGGTAGAAGCATAGCAAGGCAGGGAAAGAGCAGTAGCCTGTTAAAGAAGGAGAAAAAGAAATGGAGAGAGAGAGAACTGTAAGGAAATAGTTAGAAATTAAAAGAGATAGAGTGGAAGAAGAATAGGCAGTTATAAGAGAGGGAATGAGACAAGGGAAGACACTTCTACATTTTTGTCATGCTGCTACATGCTGTACAACCTACAAGCTGTGTGTCGCTCCTCAGAGCCTCAAAGAAAGAGGGTGAGAGAGAGAAAGAGAAAGAGAAGGTTGAGGAGATGGGGGAGGGGCAAGTTGGATCTCGAGGCTTTTGTTTGGGGCGTATTTTTGGCTTGTGAAGACCCTCAAGTTAGTGCAGGCTCTCGTTAAGATGTGAGCCGCGTTTGAAAGGAAGACTAGAACCCGAGCAGCGCCTGTACACTTCTGATGTCATACTTGCATGACAAGAGAAGCAGATGATCGTGGTACAGTATCACGGAGCAACTCAGTGCCACCGATCGCATCTCCGATAAGCTCTCATTTAGGATTCCTTTCTATTATTGTAGCATAGCTTCTTCATCTCAGCCGCTCATCTGGAATTGGGACTTATCTGCGCTCCCGAGCATAGCGCTTTTGAACATGTGGATCAGCTACATCAGCTCGAGGAGGCAGGTTGGACTGGAGCTGGATCTGATACAAATAGATCAGATGGGATGGGAGCGGGGGATAGAGCATGTCCACACACACACACACACACAACACACACACACACACGGTCATGGATGCTGAGGGCTGAGCTCTTTATTGTGATTTATGTTCTGATTAAGATTGAGCACGATTGAGGCGGTGATTAGACGTACACGTCAGTGTCAAGGTCTACACCCCAGAGCGATGCAGTTCAGTTCAGAGTTCAGAGAGGTGTGTAAGACTAGACAGTAGGCCCTAAACATGTCTGTCTTCGATTTTTTTGCTTAGAGTGGCTGCCACATCTGATTTTATTCACATATCTGATCTTTTTTTTTTCTCTTGAAGTCTAAACACCAAAGCAATTACATCTCACCAAATCTTTTCACTTCTGGCTTTGGAAGATACCCAAATACAGATGTGAGCGAACCATTACATGCCTACTGAATGTCAGATTAAAAATCAAACGAGTGGAAAAATGATCAAACGAGTGATTTGTCGAGTCCAGAATGGTGGTGTTCCAATAAATATGAATTAAATGGCCACACTTTTGTGCATGCTGACCATTACACACAGATGTGGTTCCTCCATACACTGTAGACTGTCTGTTTGCTGTAGCTTTACATTTTCCCTTCACTGGGACTAAGAGGCTCAGACCTGTTCCAGCATGACAGCACCCCTGTGCACAAACTGAGACGTATCAGCTTGTTTAAGCTGTGACACCGATTATACAGATCACTGTTTTGAGGACAAGAAAAAGGAAAGATCATGTGGAGGATGTGGTAGCTCAGTGGTTAAAGTGATTGGACAGATGTGACTTCAAATCCCAGGTCCACCAAGCTGCCACTGCTGGGCCCCTGAGCAAGGCCCTTAACCCTCATCTGTATAAAATGGGATAAAATGTACACTGACCGGGCATAACATTATGGCCTAATATTGTGTTGGTCCCCCTTTTGCTGCCAAAACAGCCCTGACCCGTCATGCACTGTGTATTCTGACACTTTTCTATCAGAACCAGAATTAACTTCTTCAGCAATTTGAGCAACAGTAGCTCGTCTGTTGGTTCGGATCACACGGGCCAGCCTTCGCTCCCCATGTGTATCAATGAGCCTTGGACACATGACCCTGTCACCGGTTCACCCCTGTTCCTTCCTGGACCACTTTTGATAGGTACTGACCACTGCAGACCGGGAACACCCCACAAGAGCTTTTGGAGATGCTCTGATCCAGTCGTCTAGCCATCACAATTTGGCCCTTGTCAAACTCGCTCAAATCCTTACACTTGCCCATTTTTCCTGCTTCTAATACATCAACTTTGAGGACAAAATGTTCACTTGCTGCCTAATATATCCCACCCACTAACAGGTGCCATGATGACATAAAGTAAAGTTATTCACTTTACTTGTCAGTGGTCATTATGTTATGCCTGATTGGTGTAAGTCGCTCTGGATAAGGGTATCTGCCTTGCTGTAAAATATCAGACATTACAGATAGTTGGTTTGAGTTTGATGATGCTTTAGCAGTTCAATGAACAACATGAATCATTATTATTAACTGAGGTGACTGTGGCAAGGAAAAACTTCCTTTAGAGGAAGAAAGCTTGATTATTATAAACACCAGAGTGTGAATATAGATTGTTATAAACACCAGAGAGTGTGATTATAGATTATTATAAACAGCAGAGAGTGTGATTATTGATTGTTATGAACAGCAGAGAGTGTGATTATAGATTATTATAAACACCGGAGAGTGTAATTATAGATTATTATAATCACCAGAGTGTGAATATATATTGTTATAAACACCAGAGTGTGAATATAGATTGTTATAAACACCAGAGAGTGTGATTATAGATTATTATAAACAGCAGAGAGTGTGATTATTGATTGTTATGAACAGCAGAGAGTGTGATTATAGATTATTATAAACACCGGAGAGTGTAATTATAGATTATTATAATCACCAGAGTGTGAATATATATTGTTATAAACACCAGAGTGTGAATATAGATTGTTATAAACACCAGAGAGTGTGATTATAGATTATTATAAACAGCAGAGAGTGTGATTATTGATTGTTATGAACAGCAGAGAGTGTGATTATAGATTATTATAAACACCGGAGAGTGTAATTATAGATTATTATAATCACCAGAGTATGAATATATATTGTTATAAACACCAGAGTGTGAATATAGATTGTTATAAACACCACAGAGTGTGATTATAGATTGTTATAAACACCGGAGAATGTGATTATAGATTGTTATAAACACCACAGAGTGTGATTATAGATTATTATAAATACCAGAGAGTGTGATTATAGATTATTATAAACACAGGAGAGTATGATTATAGATTGTTATGAACAGCAGAGAGTTTGATTATAGATTATTATAAACACCGGAGAGTGTGATTATAGATTATTCTAAACACCGGAGAGTGTAATTACAGACTATTATAATCACCAGAGTGTGAATATAGATTGTTATAAACACCAGAGTGTGAGTATAGATTGTTATAAACACCAGAGTGTGAATATAGATTGTTATAAACACCAGAGAGTGAATATAGATTTTATAAACACCACAGAGTGTGATTATAGATTGTTATAAACACCGGAGAATGTGATTATAGATTGTTATAAACACCACAGAGTGTGATTATAGATTATTCTAAATACCAGAGAGTGTGATTATAGATTATTATAAACACAGGAGAGTATGATTATAGATTGTTATGAACAGCAGAGAGTTTGATTATAGATTATTATAAACACCGGAGAGTGTGATTATAGATTATTCTAAACACCGGAGAGTGTAATTACAGACTATTATAATCACCAGAGTGTGAATATAGATTGTTATAAACACCAGAGTGTGAGTATAGATTGTTATAAACACCAGAGTGTGAATATAGATTGTTATAAACACCAGAGAGTGTGATTATAGATTATTATAAACACCGGAGAGTGTGATTATAGATTGTTATAAACACAGGTGAGTGTGAATATAGATTATTCTAAACACCGGAGAGTGTAATTACAGACTATTATAAACACCAGAGTGTGAATATAGATTGTTATAAACACCAGAGTGTGAATATAGATTGTTATAAACACTAGAGTGTGAATATAGATTGTTATAAACACCAGAGAGTGTGATTATAGATTGTTATAAACACAGGCAAGTGTGAATATAGATTGTTATAAACACCAGAGAGTGTGATTATAGATTGTTATAAACACCGGAGAGTGTGATTATAGATTAATATAAACACCAGAGTGTGATTATAGATTAATATAAACACCAGAGAGTGTGATTATAGATTATTATAAACAGCAGAGAGTGTGATTATAGATTGTTATAAACACCAGTGTGATTATAGATTATTATAAACACCAGAGAGTGTGATTATAGATTGTTATAAACACCAGAGAGTGTGATTATAGATTGTTATAAACACCAGTGTGATTATAGATTATTATAAACACCAGAGAGTGTGATTATAGATTGTTATAAACACCAGAGAGTGTGATTATAGATTGTTATAAACACCAGAGAGTGTGATTATAGATTGTTATAAACACCAGAGAGTGTGATTATAGATTGTTATAAACACCAGAGAGTGTGATTATAGATTGTTATAAACACCGGAGAGTGTAATTACAGACTATTATAAACACCAGAGTGTGAATATAGATTGTTATAAACACCAGAGTGTGAATATAGATTGTTATAAACACTAGAGTGTGAATATAGATTGTTATAAACACCAGAGAGTGTGATTATAGATTGTTATAAACACAGGCAAGTGTGAATATAGATTGTTATAAACACCAGAGAGTGTGATTATAGATTGTTATAAACACCGGAGAGTGTGATTATAGATTAATATAAACACCAGAGTGTGATTATAGATTAATATAAACACCAGAGAGTGTGATTATAGATTATTATAAACAGCAGAGAGTGTGATTATAGATTGTTATAAACACCAGTGTGATTATAGATTATTATAAACACCAGAGAGTGTGATTATAGATTGTTATAAACACCAGAGAGTGTGATTATAGATTGTTATAAACACCAGTGTGATTATAGATTATTATAAACACCAGAGAGTGTGATTATAGATTGTTATAAACACCAGAGAGTGTGATTATAGATTGTTATAAACACCAGAGAGTGTGATTATAGATTGTTATAAACAGCAGAGAGTGTGACTATAGATTGTTATAAACACCAGAGAGTGTGATTATAGATTGTTATAAACACCAGTGTGATTATAGATTATTATAAACACCAGAGAGTGTGATTATAGATTGTTATAAACACCAGAGAGTGTGATTATAGATTGTTATAAACACCAGAGAGTGTGATTATAGATTGTTATAAACACAGGCAAGTGTGAATATAGATTGTTATAAACACCAGAGAGTGTGATTATAGATTGTTATAAACACCGGAGAGTGTGATTATAGATTAATATAAACACCAGAGTGTGATTATAGATTAATATAAACACCAGAGAGTGTGATTATAGATTATTATAAACAGCAGAGAGTGTGATTATAGATTGTTATAAACACCAGTGTGATTATAGATTATTATAAACACCAGAGAGTGTGATTATAGATTGTTATAAACACCAGAGAGTGTGATTATAGATTGTTATAAACACCAGTGTGATTATAGATTATTATTAACACCAGAGAGTGTGATTATAGATTGTTATAAACACCAGAGAGTGTGATTATAGATTGTTATAAACACCAGAGAGTGTGATTATAGATTGTTATAAACAGCAGAGAGTGTGACTATAGATTGTTATAAACACCAGAGAGTGTGATTATAGATTGTTATAAACACCAGTGTGATTATAGATTATTATAAACACCAGAGAGTGTGATTATAGATTGTTATAAACACCAGAGAGTGTGATTATAGATTGTTATAAACACCAGAGAGTGTGATTATAGATTGTTATAAACACCAGAGAGTGTGATTATAGATTGTTATAAACACCAGAGAGTGTGATTATAGATTGTTATAAACACCAGAGAGTGTGATTATAGATTGTTATAAACAGCAGAGAGTGTGATTATAGATTGTTATAAACAGCAGAGAGTGTGACTATAGATTGTTATAAACACAGGCAGAGTGTGAATAGAGATTGTTATAAACACCAGAGAGTGTGATTATGAGTAATGTCCTTTCTACAGTAGATTTAACACCAACTCCTCCATGCCGAAGCCTTCAGACGCTCAGTGATGTTGATATAGCATGTCTCGAATGTTAATTAGTTCACGTCTATAACTGATGTGTGTTTGTGTGTGTTTTTTCCCCATCCTGTAGTGACCTCAGCATGAACAACATCACAGAGCTGCCTGCGAATGTGTTCAAGAACCTGCCGTACCTGGAGGAACTGTAAGTCCATCGTGCCTCTTTTTGTTTTTCTGTCTTTCTCTTTCTCCATCGCTGGTCTTTTGTGTAGCAATGGGACATGTTACATGTGGACATGTGTTTAAATGTTTGCGACCTCTTTCTCAGCGTGATTATAAATAATAATCTAAATAAAAATATAAATAAAACCTACCTGAGAATTTCAGCCTTCAAATTTCTCTATAGTCAGTTAATTCTTTCAATTATGCATTGTTTTGTAAAACAGACTCGCTCTCATTTTGAGCTTGGAGTTTGTTTACTTTTTATAATTATTTATTTATTTATTTACTTTTGCACGCAGCTGTATTCATTATTTCTGTCAAGGCAGTGTGTGTGTGTGGTGCTGTATAAAATTTCATAATGAAAGAAAATAATAAGAAAAGGTCTAAATTGTAACAAAAAAAAAAAAAAAGAAATTTTTTTTATTGTTTATTTAAACAGTAAATGTTTATATTTAAATAATAATAATAAGAAGAAAGATTTTTAAATTAAGTATATTTTCAAAAAACAAAACTAAAATAATTTTGTCTGCTTAATAATAAATATAATAATATTCTTCTTTTAATACCAGGCATTCATAAAATGTATTTATTTATTTAGGTTAATAATGTCACTTATGAACCTGAATGCTAATTGAAAAGAGATTAAAGTCAGAGTGCATGAAGTTTTCTCCACACGTGAATATTCTTTTCATGCTCTGATCAGTTTGCACTGATTTTTGTTTATCATGGCCAGAGCATTAGCACATGAGTCTAATCTCGCGGCGTGTGTCTGGCTCTCGCAGTCGCTCTGCATCTGTCCGTCTGCGCCGGCCGTGTGGGAAGCGCAGATATCATCTGTCTACCTGATAGCAGGTAGCGCCACTCTCAGACGGCCCCGATGACCAGCTCCTAAAAGCCTCCTCATTGTTATCCTTGGCTTTTCTTCTCTTCTCTTCCCTTCTCTTTTCTTTTCAGAACAGGACTGTGTTTTCTTACGCCCGCTCCCGTCTTTCAGCCACCCCAATCTCTGCACCTTCTTTCCCAAACACGGGGCCTTCGAGCGCTTTGTCAGAGAGCAATTTACTTTTCAGCACTTTGTGCCGAGGAATGCGAGGCAGGAAGGAAGAGGGCCAAACAATGGTTCCTGGGACAGGCAGAGTTCACGAGGAGGTTTTTTTTTTTTTTTTTCTGAAATACGTACATTTGTTTTCGGTTGTCATCGGTTCAGTGGGTACTAAAGGGCTCATAATCCTGGGTCATGAGTTCACCATCATTCTTCCTCAGCGCTGGATTAGTGAAAGACAGACGGGTTTAATGAGAGAAAGATGTACTACGAGCCCGTGCATTTAAAGAGTCATTTCTGTCATTTCATTAGTGTAGTCATTAGTGCAGCACTCATTACGTTGCAGTGTGTGTGTGTGTGTGTGTGTGTGTGTGTGTGTGTGTGTGTGTGTGTGTGACCTGTGGCTGGTGTCCTTCAGGCAGACTTAATGAGAGGGAGGGACAAACCCACAGCACCACAGAAAAACATTCTGTACCTCAGAGTCACGCAATACACACACACACACAGACACACACACATTTGCAGCACATTCAGCCATTCAGCCTGATAGATAAATATATAGATATAGTATGTGTGTGTGTGTGTGTGTGTGTGTGTAGTGTCAATAACTGAACAGTAATTTAAAACAGTAGTCCACTCGTCATCGTTTCTGTAGCTAAACCTCTGACTGATTCAGGATGTCTCTCTTTGTAGGCTGTTTTATTTATGCAGCACTTCTATTAACAGCTAAGAAAATAATGTCAGTGTTTTTTCTGTCTACGCAGTTAACAAGAATATGTAAATATGCAAAAAATACAATAAATGTGCAAAAGAATAAAGTATCCGTGAAGTTTCCTGAAACGTGCAGCTTTAATCGACGTGTTGACGTGATTTCCACTGAAACAGGAAGTCAGGGCGGGGCATATCCAGTGGCTCCTCCCTCTATTTAAATAGCCAAGCTTACCTTACAGCCTAAATTAATTTCATGTTAGAAAGAAAAATTCATTCATTGTCTACCGCTTATCCGATCTATTCTCGGGTCACGGGGAGCCTGTGCCTATCTCAGGCGTCATTGGGCATCAAGGCAGGATACACCCTGGACAGAGTGCCAACCCATCACAGGGTCACACACACACACACACTCATTCACTCACACAATCACACACTATGGACAATTTAGAGATGTCAATCAACCTACCACACATGTCTTTGGACTGGGGGAGGAAACAAGAGCACCCGGAGGAAACCCCCGAGGCACAGGGAGAACATGCAAACTCCACACACACATGGCGGAGGCAGGAATTGAACCCCCAACCTTGGAGGTGTGAGGCAAACGTGCTAACCACTAAGCCACCGTGCCACCGTGCCCCCGTAGAAAGAAAAATATTTTTAAAATTTTTTTTATTAATAATTGTCAAGTAAAATACTTATTGTGCATGTGGTGTCTCTGCCAGTTAAAGGTAGCTTGCAGAGAGCAGCTAACTAGAGAGCGTTTGATTGGATGTTGGAGTTGTTGACTTCTATTGGTGGAAGAGAGAAATTTCAATGAATGCGAATTTTATCAACGTCTTGGAACACACTAGGCTTATGGACAACTTTAAGGCTAACATATTTATACTCAAATCCACAAAACATTTTTTAATCTAGATTTCATGGAGACTTGACTTCAAGGTCATACCCTTTCTTAAAATCTCACACAAGCTAGTGGCTAAGCTGAAGGCACGGATTCGTAATGTTATAGCAAGCGGCACAGCGTGAAAGCTTCCCTCCATGTTCATCTCAGAGCTAGCATGCATTGTAGATCTCACTCGAAACTAGCTGAGTGGAACGGGATAACGATGTGCAACTGGTGTCTCTGAAAAGAGGCACTCTTACTTTTACAGTTTGCACAAATATTTCACTGTATACACAGTGATATCAAATATACTGGTTCAGTCCTGTGAAGCAAAAGAAATTGAGAAGACTTGAGTAGTCTTGTGCAGCTGACTGTCGAATGGGCTTCATTTACTCTGAAAGATTAACTGCTTTCTTTAATATGCGACTGTATTTTTATAAAATACAATTTCTTAAACAAAACACAATAGAAATGAGTAGTATTTAACGTATAAAGAATGTTCTATGACATGGAGATAAAATTGAATGTTTTTTAATATGTATACAATACAGTTGTCTCAAAAAGTTTGAGAGTAATATTAATATTAAAGTTATATTAATTTGTAAGTTTTCATGAAACATACGTTGGAAATTCTGACAGAAACAGTGTTTTTTTTAAAAGTATTTTATCAGTAGTGCTGAGGAAAATGACAATATAATTTCGATATTGTCCTAAATTATATGACTACTTTTCCGACATATATCAAGTTTTATTATTATATTTAAAAAAAAAAAAACAGTCACAAACTCCGATTAAAAAGCAGTTTATTTTTATGCTAGAATTTTATACCGAATTGTTAAAATTGTGAAATGGAAATTATAGAATATATTCTATTTTACTTTTTTTTTTAATTTCATAATAAAACCCAGTCTGATAAATGTATGTTATTTAATTAATCAAAATTCTTCATTTAGTTAACTCTTTGTTTAATACTTCATTTAGTATGTGGAAACCTGCCCATCGCATCCATATCTGCGTCTTTCCCACACTGTTTCCACAAATTTAGATGTACGTTTTCTCTTCAGTGTCAAGAGTTGTTTAAGAGGCTCAAACCCGCTCCAGCGTGACAATGCCCCCGTGCACAAAGCAAACTCCATGAAGACATGATGTGTTAAGGTTGGAGTAGAACTCGAGCGTCCTGCACTGAGCTCTGACTCTGACTCAACTGGACCTGACTGAACTGGAACACCGACTGAACCCCAGACCTTCTCACCTGACATCAGAGCCTGATCTCACTAATGATCTTGTAGCTGAATGAACACAAATCCACACAGCTACGCTCCAACATCAAGTGGAAAACCTTCTCAGATGAACGGAGGTTATTATAACAGGAAAGAGGGAATCAATCTGGAAAGAGATGTTCAGCAAGCACATATGGCTGTGATGGTCAGGTGTCCACATACTTTGGTCATATAGTGTATCTTGATACATTTTGTGTATTGGAGAAATGTTTTCTAATATTGTGATGGGATTTGTTGCTGTTGTTAGTATGCTTAAACGTATTGCTTTTAATGAAGGCTTTTAAAAGTAATAAAAATCTTAAAAAAGTCCAGGAGATTTTCAGTTTTAGGTTTTTTTTTTCCTTCAGTTTTGTTATTTTTGTGTCTCTGGTCTTCAGCCAGGAATTTTACATTAATTAGATATTTATGTTCCAATGGGATGGAAATGTGAGCATAATTTCTACCTAAATATGTCATGTTTCCTATAGACTGTTTTTTTTTTATTATTATATAACAGAGCAGAGAAAATGGAACGGTCTTCATGAATATTAATCATCGTCTACAAGAAACACAGCTTTTGGTTTCGTTAAACATAATTATTTGAAACCAGCTGTAATTTGTCATGATCAAAATTCTTTTTCCGATGAAATTTCAGGATATTTTTAAACTCCTTTCTCTCGTACGTTCACTGCACTAGTTGTGTGCGTTATCCTAGCAGCATTTCTTTCCTAGCAGCGCTGACTTGCTGCACAGCTGTTCCCCTGAAGATGGCCTGTACAGCCGAGCCCAGCGACCGCAGAACCCAGATTACATGTGCTGCAGGCAAATAAAGATCAGGGATGTCGTCTCCAGAGCCCAGAGAACCTAACCGCCCTGCACAGAGGAGCGAGTGCATGTGTGTGCGCGCGAATGACCTTAATTGGTGGCTTTGAGACTTGGCCAAAAGAGAGCGAGAGTGAAAGGCCATGAGCTGTTGTGTAGCTGGTCTGTATAGAGCGGAATGCACACGGCTACCAGATGTGTTAGCGCTCGCTGCACATTTACTCCACATACGTAAACAACAGTTTTAGGAGCTTTTGTGGAAAGCAAGCGGGAAAGTAAACATACGCTTGCTTGAGGAATCCTTCCACTGTCTTGTTTTTCTTAGGATGTGTGTGTGGTACTCTGAGCCTCAGTGCTGTAGATCTGCACCCCTATGATCATCCCTGCTGATAAGATGCTGCTGTCATGTCCCAGTTAAGCAGTTTTACACTTCTTTCCACTCTTTCTTCTCTTCTTAACCCTCTCTCTGGCTACCATGTGCTGAAAGACTGCACGATCAAAAAAAGCGCTGACAACGGATAATAAGTGATAAGTATTGATTGCAAAGAATATCAAACACAGATTACACAAAAATCAAATATCAGTAAAATGACAGATTCGTGAGGGGGGCACGGTGGCTTAGTGGTTCGCACGTTTGCCTCACACCTCCAGGGTTGGGGGTTCGAGTCCCGCCTCCGCCATGTGCGTGTGGAGTTTGCATGTTCTCTCCGTGCCTCGGGCGTTTCCTCCGGGCGCTCCAGGGTTTTCCCCCCCCAGTCCAAAGACATGCATGGTAGGTTGATTGGCATCTCTAAATTGTCTGTAGTGTGTGTGTGTGTATGTGTATGTGTGGGGTGGGGGCGCGTGCGTGTCCTGCGATGGGTTGGCACTCTGTCCAGGGTGTATCCTGCCTTGATGCCCTATGAAGCCTGAGATGGCACAGGCTCCCCGTGACCCGAGTGTAGTTCGGATAAGCGGCAGCCAATGAATGACAGATTCGTGGCACTGGGCTCGTGATTGGACCAGCAGTGCTCAGGCATGTGCACGTCACTTCTGCATTTAGTCAGTTAGACATGTTAGCCAGTGACACCTTAATCAGTGGGCGTGTCCTGGCAGCTCTTTGTGCTGTAGTTACAGGTCTTACTGTACAACCTGCTAGTCCTCAGGTTTCATCATTTGCTTTTGTTGATCCTACTCAGGTTTTCTAACATGCCAGAACAGCAAAAAAAGATGCGTGTGAAGTCGCTTAAATCATCCGTGTGTAGATTAGCTTTAAGCCCAGTTTTATCTGTGTTACAGTGTGCAGCAGTAAATATCACTGTGTAACAATTCAAGCACGCAGTTCTGAACAGTCTTTAGTTCAACAGCTTGCATTGATAGTAGAATAAAAAAGGAAGCAGGATCAGCTGTACATTGGACAGACAGATTTACAGCATGGACTACATTCCTGTGATGGCACCGGAATCCAGTTAAGTGTATTTCAGTTCCAGGTTGTTCCAGGAGCTGTTCAGGGCTATGGAGCGCTTCAACATGCTCAGAGGAGAACGCTAGGTATAAAATGAAGTAAGGGAACCATAGCGACTGCCAAGCTGGGTTACAACACCATGAGGATCAGGTGATATTCAGACGTAGAGCTCGACACGGCCTCTCCAAACACACTGCACTCTCAGGGCCGGGACCATTGTGTACAACACGACAGAGATATAGATGATAGAGAGAGAGACAAAGAGAGATGGAGGGAGAGGGAGAATGAGAGTGAGAGAGGGAGAAAGAGAGAGAGAGACAGAGAGAGATGGAGGGAGAGGGAGAAAGAGAGAGCGAGAGACAGAGAGATGGAGGGAGAGGGAGAAAGAGAGAGAGAGAGAGAGACAGAGAGAGATGGAGGGAGAGGGAGAATGAGCGTGAGAGAGGGAGAAAGAGAGAGACAGAGAGAGATGGAGGGAGAGGGAGAAAGAGAGAGAGGAAGAGAGATGGAGGTAGAGAGAGAATGAGTGAGAAAGAGAGTTAGAGAGTGAAAGATATGGAGGGAGAGAGAGAACAAGAGAGAAAGAGAGTTAGATAATGACAGATATGGAGGGAGAGAGAAAATGAGAGAAAAAGAGAGTGAGAGAGAGAAAGATGGAGGTAGAGAGAGAACGAGAGAGAAAGAGAAGGAGAAAGAGATGGAGGGAGAGAGAGAGAGAGAGAGAGATGGAGATGCATACACAGAGCAGAGACACAGTGGCAGAGATGGAGGGAAAAAGAAAGAGAGAGAGAGAGAGAGGCAGAGATGGAGGGAAAAAGAAAAAGAGGGGAGAGGGAGAAAGAAAGAGGACTTCTTTGTAGTTAGATTGAAACGTTTCCCTACTCATCCGAGCAGCTTCTTCAGTCTGAGGGAAGTTGGCAGGATTCCACAACTTTCTGTCCTCCAGAGTCAAGCATCCTTCCCTGCCTGGGAAGCCTCATTAACAGAACAAGGGGAGGTGAGAATGGGAGGAGGTGTTAGGAGTAAGGGGAGTCGTTTAGGGTGTAACGACCCCAGAGAAGGAGAGTAAGGAGAGAGTGTACTGGAGTATTAAGGGTAATGATCAGAGAATGTGAGAGTGGATAAGGGAGTCCTTATGTGTGGCTTTCTTGGTGGACGTGTGAAGAGGTCTTGACCTGCTTGGGAATGGATGAAAGAGTAACATGAAAATCTAGGGGAGAATCCTTGACCCTGGAGGACATAAATTCGTGGAATTCTGCCAGCTTCCCTCAGACTGAAGAAGCTGCTCGGATGTAGTGAAACGTTTCTTACTACGTGCAGTTGTCATGACTCACCTTCCAGATGTTCGCACATGAATGACTGAGAATCTTCACATGTCGTGTATTCATACATTTATCTCAAAAGAAAGCTGCGAGAATTTATAAGTGGGGCTAGAAAAGAGAATTACTCCTGTCACACTCAATCTGTGATTAGCAAGTGTTGTTGCTGTGTCTGCATGCAAGCACACGTTTGTGTGTGTGTGTGTCTGTGTGTGTGTGTGTGTGTGTGCGTGTGCATGAGACGAGAAGGATTTTATTAGCTGGCAGGTTTTTGGCCTCAAACATGTCCGCTCACACCGATCCACCACATTCTGCCACCTCGGAAGGTATTTTGGTCAGGAGGGAAGTTCGGGCACAGAGCTTATCGTCCACACAACGAGTTCCAGACACACACACGGACACAGACGCTGACAGCATAGACCTGATAACAGCCATGGAGCAGAGCTGTGTATCTGACCAGACCAGGGCCTGATGCTGGTATCTGCTTGGCACTTTTCCTTCATCATGCCTTTATTTTTTCATGCTTCTCTTAAGCTCTGTTCATCCAGGGTTGAAATATGTTGTTAACCCTTTTTTTTCCTGCTCATAATGATTTGATTTAAAATGCTGTCCCTGTAAACTTTAGAGGTGCAGTGAGTAATATTTAAAAGGCGTTTGTATTGTACAGGTATATAATATCTAAACGATTTTAAACATATTTACAACCTACCTACTTATATTGTGATGCATTTCATTTGCCTGATTTTCTCATTTCAGGCTTTTGTTTTACATTATTTCTGGCCCAGAAATGAGCTCAGGAAAAGATTTTCCATAAAACGCTTTTCCATAAAAGGCAAAAAAGAAAGTGGAGTATGTCAACGCACAGGGCAGGAATAGTGGAGGATGTCATGGAGTAGGCCAGCAGAGAGCTCTGGAACTTACAGACAGCTGCTTTAACCTGATCGGGAACTAGAGCTAGATCTGAATATATGGATTGGGTTGCTGGATGAGATTATTGGAAATAAAATAAAACAAAAACATGTATACAATTGCTGTAATAATTACTCAAGCTCTGTCTCTTTTTCTTTTTTTTTGTTGTCTTTGTAGGAGATTAGCGGGTAACGATCTTACTTTCATCCACCCTGAAGCTCTGTCTGGACTCCACCAGCTCAAAGTACTGTAAGTACTCTACACACACAGACACACACACACATACACACACACGGCTCAAATCGGAAAGCCTGTTATTATTAGTGACAGATGGAACGAGTGGCGGTATTGACTGAGGACGTGTTCACCGGCTCCGTGTCTCCGTCCGCTGATCACAGGCAGCAGGTGGAGTGTTGAGTTCCGTAATAACTTCGAGTGACTAACAGGAATCTGACCACTACAGGATCTTCAGGTCTGTCACCGGGATGGAGAAGGGCCTCCCAGCATGCCTCAGTGCTGATTAAGGCTAGGCCTCAGGACAAGCTCAAGCTCTGTCTCTCTATCTGTTTCTATCTGCGTGTCTCCTTATCTCCTTCTTTCCTACCCTGGCTCTCTGCTCCAGTACGTGTGTGTAATGCTGTAACGGCTTTGTCCTTGAGGTGTTTGGCGAGCCAGTTCTGTCGAAGCTTATCGTCCCTCCGCGTCGCCTCGGCTCTGCTTTGCATAAAGCTCTATTTCCGTCTTCCTGTCCTCCTTCTGGCCTGCACGTTGACCCTGTGATGCACCCAGACTCTGACTCCGCCCCCGGTTATACCAGTCTAATCACCTGAGATAAACCTGACCAGTTCGACACCAGCTTCTGCATCAGGAAGGATTTCGCCGAGGAGCTCAGACCAACACGTCTGATCAGACACAGGAAGAAGCCAGTGAATCTCTGCTTAAGACTGTTTGTGGAAAATGACTGGTATTTGAATGCGATTTACTTTCGTAATCGCAGGACAATGAAAATCGAGAAAAGTGAGGAATGACTCATCGTGGTTTAAAGAGCCTGGATCAAGTCGTTAAAAGGGGGGGGGGGACTATGTGTAACAACACGGGAAAAAAAATTCCCACATCTTGCTACATTCCCGTGAGCAAGCTGGGAACAATTAACAAACACATAGGACGGTGAAAAAAATCATTTATTACGATATATAATAAAATTAGTATAATAAAAAGGTTGTGTGCCCCTAAGTGTATGTTACGTTTTTAATAGTATCATAATGATCAAGGATGATTCCAGTCCAAAAAGTTTGCTTTTCCCATCTTGAATGTGATACAAGTATTTTATAAACTTATTTTGTATGCATTGGACATCGTTTAGATTCTCTCAGTTGGTATTAATTAATATTGGCACCCACTCCTCTTTGCTCTTGTTCTACAGTGATGTTTTGGATTTCTTTCCAGCTGTAGGAGACATCCATGTTTTCCATATGTCATCTTTGTAGAAATCAGAAGGAAATCTAGACAAATGATGCATGGTGATACAGCTGCTGGGTTTCTGCTACACAGCTCCAGGGTTTGACCCTGAGCTCAGGGTACTGTGTGTAGATGTTGACATGTTCTGTCAGGTGGCTTTACTCCAGGTTTCTCCCAGAAACATGCCGGGAGATGGATTGCCTGCTGTGTATTGCCCCGAGATGTGTGTGTGTGTGTGTGTGTGTGTGTGTGTGTGTGTGTGTGTGTGTGTGTGTGTGTGTGTGTGTGTGTGCATGGTGTCCTAGAATGGACTAGCTGCTCATCCGGGCCATATTCCCTCCACACGCCCACTGTTCCTGGGATAAATTCAGAATGGATTGCTTCCTTGACCAGGATGAAGCTCTTACTGAAGATGAATGAATGATCAGTTGTGAAACCGAAGCAAACATTTGAACTCAGCCACATGCTGTGCTTTTGCTCTTAATGTTGCTCCGTTATCTGCAAACACAAACCCAAATCATGAGTGTACTTGGCCTGCTTAAACGATGTTATATTGAATAAGTAAAATACATACATAAAACAAAATACAGCAGGATGCAGACTCGAGCCCTGTGTCAGACAAAGTGCTTTTTGTTAGCACGAGCCTTTCAGTGTGGTTTAGTTTAGGGTAAAAGTTTTGTCCTTGCGGCTCGTGGCACTCGAGTGGCGCCGAAGAGGGCTGATAATAGGAGAAAGGAAGAGAGATGTGGACTGCGATTAGCTCATTCTGTACACACACACACACACACACACACACACACACCCCAGGCCTATCTGATGTTTCTGTAGCTATGCTTTATTACACATATGATCATTCAAATCACATTTATTCATCAAACTGGAGTTTTGGACTCTACAGTAAAAACTCTGCTTTCAAAACTCATGCCTCTATTCACCGCTGACTTTTCATACTACTTGCATTTTATAGACCATGGCAAATTGGAGAATTATGATAGCAGAATTTTTGAAATATGATGAAATAATCACTTGCCGTTTTCTTTTTTTTTTTAAAGCATGCTTCAAAATAACCAGCTGAAGACAGTTCCCAGTGCTGCTCTGAAAAACCTTCATGCTCTGCAGTCTCTGTAAGTAACACACACACACACACACACACACACACACACACACACCTCTAATCTAAACACACACAGACATTTAAATGGGCAAGTTGTGTATGTTAGCTC
Organism: Hemibagrus guttatus; assembly: GCA_033459395.1. Taxonomy (NCBI): domain Eukaryota; kingdom Metazoa; phylum Chordata; class Actinopteri; order Siluriformes; family Bagridae; genus Hemibagrus; species Hemibagrus guttatus. The sequence goes on along the minus strand of JAUCMX010000026.1, from coordinate 12,333,652 downwards.
TCTGTATCAGCTTGGTACATGGTTTTATGGATTCAGGTGTGTTTGAGTGTGAGAGCTGGGCCAGCTGTGTATTTGAAGGGGAAAAAAAGCATTTCTCTGCCGTTATCACCTCTCCAGATCCCACCCCCACTCCCTTCTTCGCTCACTTGTTTTTTTGCAGCTGTGTGTCCCCGCGGGGCTGAGGCCAGCGCTCCGGACCTGAAGTAATGCATTCTGGCATAGACACTTGGCCCGGTTCTTAGATCAAGATTCTCCTAACAATCTGTACATCAACACGCCTTCTGCCCTTAAGCACTGTCTAGTCTGGGTGGAAGGATAGGCAGCTTAGAGAGACAGACAGAGCCATTCGCTCACAGACCCATTTCTACACGTATTCTGGGGCTGTCAGAATTGCTATTTAAATCCTATTCAAATTTGCATTCAAAGCAAAAAAACATTCAAATGTTTAAATTCCAACGTATGTTAAGGTGTTTTAGGTAAGATTAGTCTGTTTCCCCCTTTTTCTTTTCTTTTTTCATCTTTTTTTTTCAAGTGTATGTCTCTAACAGTTAGGAGAGATCGACATTTGAATGAGTCCCACCCATGTTCATGAAGCTCCGCCCCCTGGACCTTATAGTGTCTGTAAAATGAGTGACAGGAGGTGCATCCAATCACAAACAAGAATTGTGGCCAGACATCAATTAAAAAAAACAATTTAATTTCATTTTGTTTAATTTTGTTTTATTTTATTTTATTTTATTTTGCATATCTTTCAGTTTATTTGTGCAAGTAAGGATTCAAAAAACTTTCACCTTTAATGCAGGTCTGTTAAAGCAAGTTTCTTAAACACTTTCATAAAAAAAAATTCACATCTATTTGTTTACATTTCAATTTTGTAAGAAATAAAAAACACTTTAATAACACTTTGAGACATGCGTTCATAGGAAAATGATCAACGACATGTAGTGTCATTCATATCAGTCCACAAACACCATAAAGTCACCATAACAGCACATCCCAAGTTTTACTGCTCTTGTACAATTGCAGTTTGCCAGAAATTAAACATTTTCTGTTTATTTAAATAAAATGACACTTTATACTTTTGTCCATTTATAGTTTCAGTTAAGGTTCAGGAACATTCAGAAAACAAGTTAGGTCTTGCAGGCACTTCTATCAACTACAAACAGTCATTCCCTCACTGGCCTTTTTCCTTTCTCCCTCTTGAAGTTAATAAGACAAAAAATGCAGCTTGTCATGTTACAGAGAAACCACAAAGCCCTCAGTCCTAAAGACTTTTCCAGGTTGGAGAACTTTAAAATTACAGTTTTACAGCCTCTGGGTTTCACAAAGCGCTGACACTGGAGACTCCTTCCAAAAATGTCATTTTTTAAAAATCTCTTTATAAAAAGTCCTTGTGAATGTTACTATAGAAGCAACAATGTATTGGAATATGTAACATGTGGAATATGGAATATGTCTTTTTGAAAAATAGTAAAATTGTAAGTAGATGGATGGATGGATGGATGGATGGATAATTGAAAGGTTGGGTAGATGGATGGATGGATGGATGGATAATTGAAAGGTTGGGTAGATGGATGGATGGATGGATGGATAATTGAAAGGTTGGGTAGATGGATGGATGGATGGATGGGTGAGTGGATAATTGAATGAATGTATGTATGTTTGGATAATTGAATGGATGGATGGATGGATGGATAATTAAATAGATGGGTGGATGGATGGATGGATGGATGAATGGGTGGATAATTGAATGGGTTGGTAGATGGATGGATGGATGGATGGGTCGATAATTGAATTAATTTATGTATGTATGGATAATTGAATGGATGGATGGATGGATGGATGGATGGATGGATCGATTAATGGATAATTGAGTGGATGGATGGATGGATGGATGGATTTATGGATTGGTGGGCGGTTGGATGGGTGGATGGATAGATATATGGATGGATGGATATATGGATGGATGGATTGATGGATGTACTTTATCGATCCCCAAGAGGAAATTTGGGGGAAAAATGAAGAAACATGTTATTTGCTTTTTTAATTACAGTGCCATGAGTGTAGCCTGCAGCATTCTCCCACTCAGAAAGCAGAGGACGCTCACTACACCTCTTCCTTCAAATCCCACTCTCATTTCATTCTTTCTGCTTAAATCAGCAAGACATGAGGCTCCGGCACACTTCAAAGCCTCTGACGGGGCTTCTGCGAGCGTGCTGAGGGGCTCCTGCGCTACCGTGGGGAAAATTCGCCAGTTGTTTGAAGCCCCTCGCTGTTCTTGGCACTGACGGCTTCCTAAACCACAGTCCTAATTACGTAGCCAGCTGTACTTTGAAATTGTTGCGCATGTCACATAGCGTGAAATGAAGATCTGTTGCCCAGAAAGTCAATATTGTGACAAGAAGGCAATTACGTACTATCGTTTTCTGTTAATTGCTTCTCTTATAGGTGGCTGTATAACGGCGGTGTCAGTTGAAGTAGTAGCTGTTAGAGATGATGGGGGGAAAAAAATCGATGAAATTGGATGAAAGGAAAGTTTGCCATTTCTGAGAGAATATGCCTTCGGTTATTTTGTCTGCCTTTCACTCAAGTGCGTATGTAAGTGTGCTTGTAATGTGTGTGTGTGTGTGTGTGTGAGTGAGACATGTCTAGATTTGTTCCTTGTGCACAAACTGCTTTTTCAGCAGTTGTTACCTGATGTTCATCTCTCCACCACAAATCAGCCCTGAAATCTAAATTAGAGTCATGTTTTTCTTATTCTAACCGTAATCACAGTTACATAAAAAAATACAGAAATACCGGCTTTCTGAAACAACACCCGAGGCTACTATCTGTTTATTTATCAGCCCTAAACAAGCTGCTCTGGATTTGTACCATCTTAGATGTGAAGTATACATAATTGTGCCTGGGGTTAGTAAGTGAACCCGAGTTCACGTCCAGTGCAGGTGTCACTGAGATCATCACTCACTTAAGATAACAAATATCTCAGAGACGTCCTGTCGAAAAGCGCACATCAATCAAACACGCGCACCAACACCAAACCAGTGCACCTGCATGCGCATACTTTCTTTGGCACACGTGTTGTTTTGAATCGTCCTTTCCCAGAATGCTCCGGGTGAACAGGAGAATGTGTCAGTCTTCCCACGAAGGCAATGTTTAACCAAGGTTAGTACATGGCTCTATAAAGGTCTCTTAACAAGCGCAGGTTGTATTTGTGTTTACTCAGAGTAGGAAGTGGCTACTGATTAGGTAAAAGCCTTAAGGGTTGTACACTGTACTTAACGATAACATTCAGGAGCAAGGAGTGTGGCCTAAATTGTGGGAACGTTTCACGAAACTACTAGATGTCATAGATATACCCGCTCTAAACAACATGCTGGAAAAATAAACACAACCTAAATCCCAACCCAATTCATGTGCAAGTAGCCATATAAACATTTAACCATGGAGTCGAGTTTTAGCAGTTTGCTTTAAAATGTTACAGTCAGACCAAGACGATAACATCGGAGACTCTTTACATAAATGTAAAGGAAACAACTTTCCTTGTAATCCATGTATTATCAGGCTTGGATTACATAGATCGCCTGCTACACAAGTCCCTGCTAAATGCACTGTTGCTATAGAAACAAGTATGTATTAGATTAAATGTACAACAACGAACCTGTTACTCCGAATTTCAGCTAGAAGCGATGTCAAAGCCGCTGTTATTGAAAACCAATCAGCAGAATCAAATTCACCAATTCAACAACGATGTGATAGAAGTTATAATAACATCGTGAGGAAAATTATTATTACAACAGATGTTTTCAGAACATTGCAGGAATGTTGATTTTGGAACATTCCAGTATGACTTTTCTTGCAGTCCATATTTTTCTTTTTTTCTTTTTTTTTCTTTTCGATTTTTTTTTTAAAATCATGGCGCGGACACAAGGTCAGATCACAGGACTCTATGTGCTCTGTATTTTTCTAACAGGTGGTAACTGTTAAAAAGTATAGAACTGTGTATAAATGTTGCGGTCAGAACGAACATGTAATCAAGATGCTCGATTCGTGATGCCGCCGAAATCCAATCAGATGATCTGCTCTGCTTTCATTTAAGTGTTCCTCATTTTCATAACGATATTCACTTAGATTTCGGTTACAGATTTCAACTTGAGAGTTTAGGCATGGAAGGACGGAAGGTAGACACACACACACACACGCACACACACGCATACACACAGAAACTTAGATACAAGTGCAGGCAAACAGTCTTGTAATCCAGGATTGTTTAAAAAAAGAAAAAACAGACAAGACAAACAAATGAGCAATACACCAGTATTTGATCAGCGCTAGTATGAGACCAGAGCTATAGATCTCTAAACCGTAGCCAATATCTGTAACTGGTTCCTATAAGCTTTCAATCAAAGTGACAGGTTTTTGAAGTGGGTTTAAGGGTTTGGTGAAGATCCATCCAGCAGTATTACCTATAGACATCTATGGAAATCCCCCATAAGGATAGCGTGTGCATGTGTGTGGTATGTACTGGCAGTGACGCTCATACAGGATGATGGATGTCAGCTGAAATCCTGTCTGAACACAACCCCTGGTGCACGCCTCTCCTGAGCTGCTCTCCTGCGCCGCTCCTGCACCCTTCACCCGTCCACACGAACCACGTAATCTTCCGGATTGAAATTCAGAGTCATTCATAAACAGGATGTTCCCACCCTCCATTCTAACCCATCTTCCATCATCTCGCTTCATCTCCAGCATCCATGTCAGTTCATGAATCACCGTTTAAGAGCCATTATGTGTCGAGAACACTTGGGAATTACATCATAACTGACACTAGTCAAAATATTGTACGCACAAGGTCTCCATTCCCCATGCAGAAGAAACACAAGGATTGTGCTTCGTGTTTATTTATAAGAATTAAGGTTTAAGCAGAGCGTCCTTAAAACATTTTTGTCCATAAAGCTAATGTTTTACGTGCACTCCCTTAATCTGAACACATTCTTCACCTCTTAGCTCAAAACCTGCCGTGTGTGCCAGCGAATACACAAACAGTGACTCAGATCTGTTAAGTGGCTGCAGTATTTGGCACAGCTCAGCTTGCTTTGGCCCCATGCCCTCCAAGGTGTGGCCTCTGACCCCTCACCTGGACTCTGAGATCATGGAAAAGGCATGTGTGGAGGAGTGTAACATTAAGTGTGCTCTCAACACCTTGGCAACACGCACAGTGATGATGTTATAACAAGGGCATCATGATCTTCTTGCTTTCTGTACCTCAGGAGCTGAGCAGGTGTAATTGTTTTGTGTATATGTTCTCACCTGATGCTATGTGTTAGGGGAGTGTGAGGACAAGGAGTGTGTGTGTGTGTGTGTGTGTGTGTGTGTGTTGGGGGGGGTTTGTGGTGTGCAGGTTGTGTTCACTTCCTGTGTTCTCATATGCCTGGAATTCACCTTCACACAGTCAACACCAGGGTGAAGTGGTCATTAATATGTACAGTGACTATGGACAGCGTTCAGGCATTTGAGATAGTTAGAGTGTAATCAAATATTTTGTAATATTTTATAATTTATAAAAAGAAATTATTAATAAATCACTCTGAAGTAGGTTTTCCAACTTTTTGCGACTTCTCTATTTGGCTGCATTCATGCTTCCTTGAATTATGACCAGTATCTTCATCTCTGCCACTAAGAAGCACTCCAAAGCCTGATGCTACCACCAGCATGCTTCAGCCATAGTGATGTAATAACCAGTTAATAAGCAGAACGAGGTTTTCACCAGACATAGTGCTTGGAGTCCAAGCCAAAATCTTGTCATTGTGTATTTCTGTATAGAAATGAGTGAGGTAAAAATTTGAAGTGTGATCTATAACACAGTAAAGTGAAAGAGTCTTTAGAAGACTTTCAAATTCAGATGAGCTTGCATGATGAATCAATTAGAAAAAGTCTGAAAATGTCTTTAAGGTGGTCTTTAAAAATATTTTTATCACAGATTTTTTTGTCGAAAATTGCCTGCTAAAAGAAAATTCTTTAATTCTTTCTTTCTGTCTGTTTTCCCTTTCCCTTCCTGTCTGTCTGTCTGTCTGTCTGTCTGAAAGAAAGAAAGAAAGAAAGAAAGAAAGAAAGAAAGAAAGAAAGGGGCTTTTAAATGTTCTTTTAGCAGGCAAATTTAGACACAGAACAAAATTGCATGAGTATTTTTTTAAAAGACCACCTTAAAGACTTAATTCTGAGACTTTTCCCCTTCTTCCTTCCTTCCTTCCTTCCTTCCTTCCTTCCTTCCTTCCTTCCATCCTGTCTGGCTTTTTTTTTTCTTTCCTTCTTTCCTTCTTTTTTTCCTTTTTTCTTTCTTTTTTTCCCTTTTTCCCTTCTTTTTTTCCCTTTTTCTTTCTTTCTTTCTTTCTTTCTTTCTTTTTTTTCTTTCTTTCTTTCTTTCTTTCTTTCTTTCCTTCTTTCTTTCTTTCTTCTTTTTTTCTTTCTTTCTTTCTTTCTTTCTTTCTTTCTTTCTTTCTTTCTTTCTTTCTTTCTTTTTTTCCCTTTTTTCTTTTTTTTTTCTTTCTTTCTTTCTTTCTTTCTTTCTTTCTTTCTTTCTTTCCTTCTTTCCTTCTTTTTTTCTTTCTTTCTTTCTTTCTAAATTCCACAGAAAGCATCAGCATGGTGTACAATCTTGTCCACTAGACACAAAATGTGACTTTCAAAGCTTCTTTAATGAAAATAATGCATGGCCACATGGAAACCACATTTCGATCTAATTTCCTTTCCCCTTTTTTTTTTTTTCTGCTTTATCTAGTCCTGTGATGGGGTAGGGAAGTAGTTGGACGATTTTACTGTGAATACAATTCGTAAAGATTTCAACTGGATATTCAAATGTTTTAGATGCAGCATTCCACTTCTAGTCTCCTAAAAGCAAGTCCAAATAGAGTTCATGGATTTTATATGTTTTGGTTAAAAGACTTGTCATGATGGATCTAAATAAATGTTTGTCTTCAAAGTTGATGTATTAGAAGCAGGGAAAAAAGGGCAAGCGTAAGGATTTGAGCGAGTTTGTGATGGCTAGACGACTGGATCAGAGCATCTCCAAAACTGCAGCTCTTGTGGGGTGTTCCCAGTCTGCAGTGGTCAGTATCTATCAAAAGTGGTCCAAGGAAGGAACAGTGGTGAACCGGCGACAGGGTCATGGGTGGCCAAGGCTCATTGATGCACGTGGGGAGCGAAGGCTGGCCCGTGTGATCCGATCTAACAGACGAGCTACTGTTGCTCAAATTGCTGAAGAAGTTAATGCTGGTTCTGATAGAAAGGGGTCAGAATACACAGTGCATGACGGGTCAGGGCTGTTTTGGCAGCAAAAGGGGGACTGACGCAATATTTGGAAGGCGGTCATAATGTTATGCCTGGTCGGTGTACATTTTAAAAATATTTTATTTTGGCTTGCATTAATTTTTGAACCAAATATATAAAACCGTACCAAATTAAGCGACCTAAAAAATTTAAACACACACTTAAGTGAATCATTCTTTCTCTTGTTCACTGCTCTGTTGTTATGTTTTACGCTCTGGGTAGTGAGCGTATGTGGGTAAGTGGAAAGACATCAAGTAGGAATTTGCCCTAGCTTTGTGAAGACCAGTTAAATCTAGCTAATGAAATGGAGCTAAATATCAGCAACACAGAAACATTACTACGTGATTATTATTATGATAAATGATGATATTGCTTAGTTGGAAGTTATTTATTGTTTCTTGATGGTTAGTGTTGTAGCAGCTTGGCATTATAGGCTCAGTAATATATGAGAGCACTTGAATTTTTATACATCTTTAAATAAATAAAATTCAAATGGATTATTATTTTTTAAAGAATTTGACACATCCCATTGCCCCCCTGGTATCTGTATACTGTATATGTACATAGGTAGGATGACAGTAACAGCGGAGTTGTCTCGATCCTGTCTCCCTTCAGGCGCTTGGATGCCAACCACATCACAGTAGTGCCCGAGGACAGTTTCCAGGGCTTGCAGCAGCTCAGACACCTGTGGCTGGATGATAACAGTCTGACCGAGGTTCCAGTCGTGCCTCTGCAGCATCAGGGGAACCTGCAGGCGCTCACACTGGCCCTCAACCGCATCGGCCACATCCCGGACAGCGCTTTCGCTAACCTCTCCAGCCTGGTGGTGCTGTGAGTACAGTTATTTTCTACTTTTATCAGCTTTTGTACATGTTAAAAGTGGTGTAATATGGCGCACTTTTTGCTTTTAGCAAAGAACATTATTCATTCATTCATTATTCACAACAATTAATGTATAGTTTATTTGATATGCCCAAGATGTTGTTTTATTGCTATGGGCTCTTGCTGACTGGAATGTGGATAACAAAGAATTCTAGTAATTATTTGAGATGCACTTTATTGCATTATTACTACTTCTGCTACTTCTACTACTCATTATTTTGACTGAATACATTATCCTGTTATTTTGTCTTAATATCTGACATCCCACAATCTATTACTAAGAATATTAATATTAATATAGAATATTAGCTTATATTTCATTTCCCTTATGCTGTTTCTCAGGCACTATATAAGCCAGAAGTGGAAGCTTTAGTGGAATTTACTTGACATATACTCTATGCATACGTCTGTGTTCGGTTCTGGTCTGTCAAATCCCGACAGTTTCAAGTGTTTAGAAGTCAAAATAATAAAGAGGCATCTGAAAATAATCAGGTCAGTTGAAATAATGAAGTGTTAAGTCGAAATAATGACATAGCACTTAAGCTTACTATATAAACTTGAAGTTCAGGGTCTAGTTTGTCTCTTCGTGACACACTTGAGGATTGCAGTTGTAAGTTGGTTTGTGCCAGCCAGTGTTACTACAACTGTGTGTTTTTTTCTCCTTCACAAATCAGCCATTCTTGGATATTTCGGATTGCCTTACTGTGTTTACATCAGCTAAGTCTATCAACTTCCTGGATAAATATGGGGCCTTGGCAGCTCAGGAAAAGGCTTCATGCTCACACACACACACACACACACACACACACACACACACACACACACCACACCACACACACACAGATACACTCCGTGTTGACAGGGATTTTGGAAAACAGTAAAAGCAGAATCCAAAAGGTACCCAAGTTTCTTGCAATTTCCAAAGGAAAATAAAGCCCTGCATCTGTCTCTCTCTCTCTCTTTCTCTCTCTCTCTCTCTCTGTCCCCCTCCTCACTCTCTCTCTCTGTCTCTAGCTCTCTCTCTCTCTCTCTGCCCCCCCTCTGTCTTTCTCTCTCTCTCTCTCTCTGTCCCCCTCCTCACTCTCTCTCTCTGTCTCTAGCTCTCTCTCTCTCTCTCTGCCCCCCCTCTGTCTCTCTCTCTCTCTCTCTCTCTGCCCCCCCCTCTCTCTCTGCCCCCCCCCCCCCCCCCCCCCCCCCCCGTCTGTCTCTAGCTCTCTCTGTCTATCTCTATCTTCCCGAACATTTCTCTGTGACTCTGATTTACCAGTTCCGTTCCTGCTTCTGGAAAATATTTGTCTAAGGAGTGTAGGCCAATTAGTCTGTTAAATAGGCTGAACAAACAGGCAGATGTGCACAAGGGCTGATGAGTTCTCCGCTCCGAGCCTGCACAAGTGTTCCTCTGTTTGGGGTTTCTCTGCTCAACCAGGCTTCTTTTTAATGACTGGAAATTTACAGGAAAAACAGCCATGTGAGCTATCTCAGTGATAATAAATTAGATATATAGATATTACACCTGACATTTATTGCTGTATCAGTTAGAATTCCGTAGAGCAGTGCAGTCGTCACTGAACACACATGTGAATACACTTCTGTTTTAGAAATGCGTAGCAGCTCCGTGTGGAGGATATAGTGCTGAGAGTTAGCTGTGTAACATCTTGTGCATTTTAAATTCTTGTGTTTTACTAGATCAGGCTTTCAGGTAGTTTCAAGGCTCAAGCTTCAGGGATCCTCTGCTAACTGTATAAAATAAAATAATGGAACAAATGTTAGGATAAATGTATACATTTATATAAAAAAAAAGATATATAGTTAGAATTGATTTCTGTAGAGCTGCTACACTATATTGCCAAAAGTTTTGGGACACCCCTCCAAATCATTTCCTTCCAGTGAAAGGAACTCTTAATGCTTCAGCACACCAAAACATTTTGGACATTTTCATGCTCCCAACTTTGTGGGAACAGTTTGGGGATGAACCTTTCCGGTTCCAACATGACTGCGCACCAGTGCAAAAAGCAAGGTCCATAAAGACATGGTCCAATGTTAGTGCCTGACCTCACAGATGCGCTTCCAGAGGAATGGTCAAACATTCCCATAAACAAACTCCTAAACCTTGTGGAAAGCCTTCCCAGAAGAGTTGAATCTGTTATAGCTGCAAAGGGTGGGCCAACTTCAGATTACTTTCATGTGCATGTAAAGGCAGACGTCCCAAAACTTTTGGCAGTACAGTGTATGAGTGTTAAAATTAATAAAACAACAAATGTATTTACTTATTTGCTTGTTTGTTTGTTTGTTTGTTTGTTTATTTGTTTGTTTATATTCTTTGAAATATCAGGCATATTTTTTAAAGGTGTACACTAATATTATGGCTATTTTTTTGGAGTCAGAGGGTTTGTTTTTTCCCTAAGCTTTCCAGCAAGAGACACTTTTATAGACATAATATCTTTGCTAATGGTAGGTTTGGGATTTCCACCACTGTAGGACTCCCTGGCCATGCTTCACGGACTGCTTTGGGAATTCCGGACCCCACTCCGAGAAGCACCGGGTTTAAAGAGGTCACTACTCATAAAAGCAGTACAGTATGTGAAGAGCATGAATAAAATAAAATAAAATTTCTAGTTTGCAAAGATGCCCAAATTATGTACTTGTCTGGCCAGATTTGTATGCAAGTATGCAGCCAGAGGTATCTTCATGGTTAACTCCCTCCCACACACACGCGGTCACAACATGGTCATTTCATTTTTAAAATAAAAACAAGCCACAATACTGCGACTATACATCGAAACGCTGTGGTTATACTAAGTGGTAGATTTTTTGTCGCAGGTAACCAAACATGTATTTGCCTGTGTGAACATGCCACGGCTAACAAACAGCTGTTAGCTATGGCTAAATCTTTTGTTAATATGCTAATATTTTATTTGTTGTTGTGAGTTAGTTTTGACACATTTGTGGATTTAATTTTAATATTTCTCCTTAAAGTCTTATTAATTATGACATTTTTGTTAAAATTTTGTTAAAAATTGTTAAAGCTTTGTTTTTATACAGAACATATTGCTAATGATTTCTGCTAGTTTAAGCTAGTTTGTGCTTTTAATTTATTCACACTGAGGCTGAAGACGTTTGGACTGCTGTTACAGTTTTCTACTGCCTGTTAAAAAGTTGTTTTTGGCTTCACTCACCAAAGGTGAACACATTTTAGCTTGTAGTTACTGTGAAAATAAAAAAAAAAACTGAAGCAGTTTGAGGTAAATCTGAGGTAATATTGCTGTTAGTCATTATAATTGACTAAATGACCGTTTTGCATACTGCATACTGTGATGCATACAATCAGGAATCATACAGTATGTAGTAATATTGTATTCTGTTTCTGTCTGATATCTTGAAATTGGGATTTTTGTGCTCAGTAATTTACAAAGCCGCTGAGGTGACATGGTGGATATTTTTTAATAAAGCATGGCCACAAATGAATAAGTTAAAGCCTCCGGTTAAAGCGTCTTGAGATCTACTTTGTGGCCATGAAATCTTGTGGCAATGCTTGTGTTTTACTGAGATAAAAAGAAATGAATTGAAGTAGACCAGCGTGGTCTCAGGAACTGAAAAACCACAGAGATCTGTTTCTTCCTGCCAAATAATGAACTAGAGGCAATGTATTAAGTGGTGGCCTTGAAATGTTAACTTGTGGCTTGGTATAACAATTATTACAAATGTAACCTTGTTAAAAGTTGTTTGGTTGGTGGCAGGGTGGTGGAGCAGTGTCCAGGGTTTCAATTTTTGTCCCCTCATCGGTTTCTTCTGGGTTTTCTGTTCAACTTCCACCAAAATACCAGGTGGATTTGCCTATCTAAGTTGCCCCTGGTGTAAATGTGTGTGCAGTGGTGCACTGTGAAGAACTGGCATTCCATCCACTGTGGATTCTCTCACCTTACTCTCAGGATAAAGTGGCTACTGAACATGAATAGATTGATCGATCCATTGTAGAATTCTTTTTGTTTTACACAAAATTCACTCTGCCAATTAGTCACGTTTCCTACATAAGGTATATGCATTAAATGCCTCACTAATGCTATCACTCTTTTTTTTTCAGGCATCTGCACAATAACAGGATTGAGGAGATTGGGAAGAACTGTTTCAGTGGCCTGGATAACTTAGAAACACTGTGAGTATGATTCCCAAATAATAAATCATTCATTCATTCATTTCCTATTCAGCTCTTTTAATCGCACTGAAAACAAATGGAAATTTACTCAGTTCAAAATCCAGATTACTGAATTACCTGCTTGAAGAGTTGTAATGAGTTCGCTGCTGTTGCTCCGGCGCCCTCTACAGACCAGCTTCCAGCTCTAAAGCTGTAGACCAGAATTTTCGTAGTCTTTTTTTTGTGCTTCCCAGCTTTGACTACACCTAAACCAAAGGAACGAAGAGCTCTAACTAACTGTGACATGTGTGTTAGGGGATCATAGAGAGCTGAAATAGAAACGGCGACTTTCTGGAGGAAACACTGCAACATGCCGAGCACTTATTGGTCTAGTCTGTGATTTATCATTTTTAAAAGCAGCACAGTTGACACGCTGTGTTTAACTCAGTCCAGCCAACAGAGCATCATTTGTATATGTTTCTGGTCATGCTACTTGTTTTGTGTATATAAGGTGGATTCTGTGCTTACCATACAGCTATTCGCTCGTCTGTACGTGGCCGCGTCTTACTCTGTGTAGGAAAAACGCCCCCTGTTTTTTTCCCTCTCATTCGGACGGTCTCGGCTGGAAGGAGCTCGGTTTAACCTTTTGTCTATTCATTAACTTGAGAAGTCAAGAATGCTAGGGGAGAGCGGAGGAAGTTTATGCTGGGCCTTGTTCTTCATCTCAATCTCTCTCTCTCTTTCTTCCTGTCTTGCCCTCAGCAAGTGGAGGAAGAGGGGAAGGGGAAGGCAGATAGCCATCGCTGACTCGGCTTTATTTACACTGGCCGCAGTTAGGACAGGAAGAGGGCACGCCAACATCCTTCATTCCCTTGGGGGTAGAAAGACACGGGAAGAGGGCACGAGTGCTTGAGGAGGAGGCAACAAGTATCATGTAGCAATTATGACAAAATAAGCGGAAACAAACACTAACCCTTTATTTTTTTTAATACCTGATATGCACATCCTGCGTGCTGCAACAGCTGTAGACAAGAAAGTTTAACACAAGTGCATTAAAGTTAATATCAGTCCTGTGCAAATAAAATCCCGGATGTGAACTTGTAATTGTGTGGTTAAACTGTGCTGACGCTGTTGTTTCACTCTTTCATTGAATTTGGAAGAAACATCCAGGAAACCAAAAGGTGTTTGAATTCAGAAACCACAACCACATCAACATGTGCCTGGATTAACCTCTCTGACTCTTTTATTGCTATTGAAGCCCCTGACCTTTTCATTCACTGGTTATAAAATCAGAAAAAAACATCTATTGTTGAGCTGTAGCCATGCCGGGTCTGGTACGGAGCTGAACGTGAGAGCTTTTCAAATAAATGGGAGTTTTTCAAACAATGTTAAAATTTCCGTTGAGCAAAACTACAAAAGGAACTTGATGTTTTTGCCCAGAGCGTTATTTTGTTATAGAAGCACTGCACTGATGGCCACAAGAGCTGCATTCACACTGCTTTAACTCAGGGATGCCAACATGTACACTTTATTCATAGCTGCATTTTATTTTATTTTTTTTACAATTTTTGTTCAGCGAAACTGGACACACCTCAGACCCATATCAACTCACCTGCTGGAAAAGCTGAATTTGCGTATGGTTGTAGTTACTTTCACTTTTTTTTGAACTTTGACCTGTTCGGTCTTATGGCGGGACTAATGGTTTCTTTGTTTGTTTACGAAAATGGAGGCGGTGCTTATTATTCAGTAGTGGATACATCAGTGTTTTCTTACTAAAAAATAAAAATAAAAACATTCATACTCAAAAAAAGTCATATATAGATGGATACATGTTTATTAAATGTTCATGTTACTACAATAAATTAAGCTTGTAAATGGTGAGATTTCTATTTAATGTGCCCATGCTGTTGTTTCATTGAATTTGGAAGAAACATCCAGGAAACCAAAAGGTGTTTGAATTCAGAAACCACATCCATCATCAACAGATGCCCGGATAAACCTCTCTGATTCTTCTATTGCTATTGAAAAAAATAGAAATTTGTCGATAAAAAAAAAAAATAAAAATAAAAACATGTACATGCTAAAAAGTCTTATGCAGATAGATACATATTTATGTAATGTCCATGTTACTACAATAAATTTAGCTTGTAAATGAACAGATTTCTAACATAAACCTGCCTTTATTTCATTTTTGGTGAACTTTCATGTTTTTTTTTCCTGCTCTTGTTTAAATTTGTTAAAAATGTCTAGGAACGGTCTTTTTTCCAGAGCGCCTGGGGGTTTGCTGATAAAACGTGGTGGTGTTTTTCTCTCTCTGCCTGTTAGGATTTTCTTGTTAGCAGTGTTGGCACCTCAGGTGAAGTGTGTCGCTTCTCCACAGCTTTGCTCTTCAGTGTAATCAGTGTAACTTCAGATTAGATGCCATTGTGCAGCTTTTAAAGCGGCTTTTAAAACACGACTGGCAGGTTTACACGCTTTCAGCTTCGAGTGTTAAGCAAAAAATTAGTGGCAGGGATCATGGTGACCAACAGGCATGTGAATAAACCCCAGGGTTTGTGCTGCTGCCAGATTGATCTGTGACTAAGCGCCTGCTGATTGATCTCTATGCAGTTGACTTATTGTTGTTTGTTTGTTTGTTTGTTTGTTTGTTTGCTTTACATAGCTAAAAGTGTTAAAGTCGCTAGGGCTCTAACTCATTTGAATAATTTATTAATATATATATATTTTTTAAATCAGATTAATCAGTTATTTGAGATATTTCTGAGGTAAAAATATATGCAAAATAAAAAAAAAATATCCACAAAATAACCAAAAACATTTGTGTAAGGTAATTGATTCAAACTGATTTACAACTTGTGACAAGTGACATAAAGTGTATCTGAATAATTAATAAAACTATTTGAGAAACAAATTATATTAGCAGCACATTGTTTTGATTTTGTAGATTTGTTGTCATGGACAATTTTTTATTTATTTAATTTTTTTTTATTTTTTATTTAAATTTTTTTTATTTTTTTATAAAAGTGTGATGCCTAAAGAAAATGTTTCAGAAAGTCATTTTTCAATTTCATTTCCATTAAAAATGACACTGTTGCCATGCAAAATTAAAAAAAGCGTGACAGATAGACTGTACTGTCCATCCCTTGAGAGAGGAAGCTGCTGTATTTACAGAGACATAGCTTCAGGTTTCAGTAGTTCCTCTCTTGTCTAATCTTCAGTGACTCAGACTTTAAATTTATCAGAAATGAACATCAGACATTATTTCGTCTCATTTTCCTAACATGTGTCTGTGTTTGTCTCAGAGATCTGAACTACAACAACCTGAAAGCCTTCCCTGAAGCCATCCAGACTCTCCCCAAGCTGAAAGAGCTGTAAGTAAAATCAGCACACACTCTTCCTTCTCTTAAGGAAGTTCTCGAGCGAGGGGTTGGACCCATTACCTCACAGATCAAAAGCAAGCACATTTTCTCCACTTCCCCCTGACGAGAGACAAAAGAAACTAAATCGAGGAGTGTACCAGGTGTGAGTTTATTCAGACCAGGTGCACAAGCCACGCCCATCTTTTCACAACCTGTCAATCATACAGAAACTAAAGGAGACTCTATGCACTAAGGGTTTTTCTTTTCCCACCATACCTGGTTCTGGTGCACTACACTGCATTTTCACTGCTTTTAAAATCGGATCCAAATAATCAGCTAATGAACAGACTTTTTCAAAACGTGTGTGCTACGTCTGGGGATAAATAAAGACTCAAAAAATCCAGATTAATTACTACTAAAATAAATCACACTCCTCCTCGTTTTCTTCCCTGCCGAATTCGATCACAGCCATAAAGCATTTTTATTTCACTGACACTTTTAAAGCCATAAAATGTGACTATTAATTCCTTTCCTATTATCTTTGCCTTCTTTTTTTATAGAGCTATTCATTTCCAGTTTATTGATTTATATAAAAAAGTTAATAAAAAGTTGAATTTATTTTCAATTTATAAAATATTTATGTTTAAGTCCCACGAATAACAATAAATCTCTGAGAATTGCGAGGAATTCTGACACATATTTAACAAGATTGAAGACTAACAAGATAATAGCCTCCAAGGTTCTTAATGATGGTACAGTAAAACAGAATTTAATTAATTTCGGCATAATTTGTCGGAGCATGCATTTGCATTTCTGCTTTTTTTTTTTAAATTCTCATCCTCTTGACACAAATTCTTATTCTAAAGGATAGGGATAAAATAGTTTATTAGTTTAATTTAATAATTCTTTTTTTCTCCTTTCTGTTTCTCGACTTTTCTAAAGCTGCTTTGAGACAATGTCCATTGTAAAAGGCGCTATACAAATAAATTGAATCGAATTGAAAAAAATTAAAGGGATAATTCTATATCTCGTGATGTGTATCAAGTGAAATGTCTTCATGTATCATGATATTTGTGTCACATTACTCATCCCTATATTCAGTTTCACTCTAATAAAGTACGAACGCCTTAAAATGATGCTTCACTTAGTAACAAAGTGCTTTATAAGTAAATCATTCTCCATATAAACAGCCTGCTGCTATCTACAGTTCCCTGCAGAAATATATCAGTTAAGAAATATAAATATATCAGTTAAGAGGGTGATATTTTTGGAAGCTCTTTCTCGTTTGTCCTATTTTTACTTATTTATTTTATTTATTTATTTAGTTATTTATTTATTTATTTTATTTTCAGTATCTTATTTTATTGTATTTTATCTTATCTTATTTCATTTTATTTTATTTTATTTATTTGGTAATTTTTGTCCGTTTTGAATGAGACTGCCATCTTGTGTTCAGACTCAGTATTGCTGGATGACTCATCATTCTTTAGAAACCTTAGTGTCCCAACAGGATTAAGGATTATTAATAAAATATCGTTTTTATTAAATGACACTTATTAATTAAACTATATTTTCTTCCGCAGTGGCTTTCACAGTAATAATATTGCCGTCATACCTGAAGGAGCTTTTCATAAGAATCCACTGCTACGCACCATGTGAGTACATTATAAAACAGCTAGAATATTCACACACATGCACACTGTTTTAAAAAATGATATTTTATTCAAACCATTTTTTATTCATGGCTGGTCTGAAGAGCCGGAGCTCTTGAATTTTCATACTGTGTGTGTGTTTGTGTGTGTGTGTGCAGTCATCTCTATGACAATCCTCTCTCCTTCGTGGGAAGGTCGGCTTTCCAGAACCTATCAGACCTGCACTCACTGTGAGTTTGCATTTCACTGAAGTTTATCCACTACATCTCTTACATCACTAAAATGAAATGCTCGGAAGATTAGATCCTGATGAAAACAATGCGCAGGTTATACTCTTTATATCTTTTGCTTGGAACACTTATTTGCTTATGATATGACATGCATGTGCTTTGAATTGGACTTATTTAAGCTCTCCAGTGAGCACAGAGAGGCTTGTGGAGCTCTCTCAGTGACTAATTCAGCTTAGAAAATACACACCGATCACAGCCGTAACATTAAAACCTCTGACAGGTGAAGTGAATAGCACGGATTATCACATTACAATAGCACCTGTCAAGAGGTGGGATATATTAGGCAGCAAGGAAACTGTTCGTTCCCAAAGTTGACATGTTGGAAGCAGGACAAATGGGCAGGCGTAAGGATCTGAGTGACTGCATCAGACCAAGTACACCTTTTCATCGCAAACATATTCCCTAATAGTAGATAGATAGATAGATAGATAGATAGATAGATAGATAGATAGATAGATAGATTGAACTTTATTATCATTGCATAGTACGGGTACATGGCAGCCAAGTGCTGTTTAGCATCTACCAGAAGTGCAAATAGAACAGGTGCAGATAAATATGTAAATACAGTGGAAGCTCGGCATATGAATGCCCTCCCTTGCAAATTTTCGCCTTAAGAATGAAAATTTTGCAAAAAATTTGTATCAGAATACAAAGCATTTTCGGCATATGAACGGAACAACACCGGCTAAGTTGCGCGTACGTCCTGGAAGCGTTCAAATTTTCACCTTAAGAGCTCGCCTCCAGAACCAATAAAATTCATATGCCGAGGTTCCACTGTATATGTACAACAAATAAATATGCATAATAATATGTGCTAGTTGTATATACAGCACAATACAGTGGGGCAAAAAGTATTTAGTCAGCCACCAATTGTGCAAGTTCTCCCACTTAAAAAGATGAGAGGCCTGTAATTTTTATTATAGGTACACTTCAACTATGAGAGACAGAATGAGAAAAAAAAAATCCAGAAAATCACATTGTCTGATTTTTAAAGAATTTATTTGTAAGTTATGGTGGAAAATAAGTATTTGGTCAATAACAAAAGTTCCTCTCAATACTTTGTTATATACCCTTTGTTGGCAATGACAGAGGTCAAACGTTTTCTGTAAGTTGCCACAAGGTTTTTACACACTGTTGCTGGTAGTTTGGCCCATTCCTCCATGCAGATCTCCTCTAGAGCAGTGATGTTTTGGGGCTGTCGCTGGGCAACACGGATTTTCAACTCCCTCCAAAGATTTTCTATGGGGTTGAGATCTGGAGACTGGCTAGGCCACTCCAGGACCTTGAAATGCTTCTTACGAAGCCACTCCTTCGTTGCCTGGGCGGTGTGTTTGGGATCATTGTCATGCTGAAAGACCCAGCCACATTTCATCTTCAATGCCCTTGCTGATGGAAGGAGGTTTTTACTCAAAATCTCACGATACATGGCCCCATTCATTCTTTGCTTTACACGGATCAGTCGTCCTGGTCCCTTTGCAGAAAAACAGCCCCAAAGCATGATGTTTCCACCCCCATGCTTCACAGTAGGTATGGTGTTCTTTGGATGCAACTCAGCATTCTTTCTCCTCCAAACACGACAAGTTGAGTTTTTACCAAAAAGTTCTATTTTGGTTTCATCTGACCATATGACATTCTCCCAATCCTCTTCTGGATCATCCAAATGCTCTCTAGCAAACTTGAGACGGGCCCGGACATGTACTGGCTTAAGCAGGGGGACACGTCTGGCACTGCAGGATTTGAGTCCCTGGCGGCGTAGTGTGTTACTGATGGTAGCCTTTGTTACTTTGGTCCCAGCTCTCTGCAGGTCATTCACTAGGTCCCCCCGTGTGGTTCTGGGATTTTTGCTCACCGTTCTTGTGATCATTTTGACCCCACGGGGTGAGATCTTGCGTGGAGCCCCAGATCGAGGGAGATTATCAGTGGTCTTGTATGTCTTCCATTTTCTAATAATTGCTCCCACAGTTGATTTCTTCACACCAAGCTGCTTACCTATTGCAGATTCAGTCTTCCCAGCCTGGTGCAGGTCTACAATTTTGTTTCTGGTGTCCTTTGACAACTCTTTGGTCTTGGCCATAGTGGAGTTTGGAGTCTGACTGTTTGAGGTTGTGGACAGGTGTCTTTTATACTGATAACAAGTTCAAACAGGTGCCATTAATACAGGTAACGAGTGGAGGACAGAGGAAGCCAGAAATCTTGCTTTTTTGTAGATGACCAAATACTTATTTTCCACCATAATTTGCAAATAAATTCTTTAAAAATCAGAAAATGTGATTTTCTGGATTTTGTTTTTCTCATTCTGTCTCTCATAGTTGAAGTGTACCTATGATGAAAATTACAGGCCTCTCTCATCTTTTTAAGTGGGAGAACTTGCACAATTGGTGGCTGACTAAATACTTTTTTGCCCCACTGTATATGTAAAAAATATGTAAT
The DNA here is from genome assembly GCA_033459395.1 of Hemibagrus guttatus. Taxonomy (NCBI): domain Eukaryota; kingdom Metazoa; phylum Chordata; class Actinopteri; order Siluriformes; family Bagridae; genus Hemibagrus; species Hemibagrus guttatus. Next base: position 12,313,581 of record JAUCMX010000026.1, on the reverse strand, counting down.
AATATATGTGTATGCATTGTATACATTGTATGTACAACAGTAACCGAGATAATACATAGTGTATATACAGGTAGTATATATACAGAGAGAGATAAACTGGGGTAAGCAATGAATTTACAGTTATATACATAATTCTATAATTATTTAGAGAAGATGTAATAGAATGCCCGTGACATCCTTTCATCGGGATATTGCGCCCTGCTACACGCAAAAATTGTTCAGTAAGGGTTTTTTCAGAGAACACAAAAGTACAAGATGCTGACTTGGCCTCCAAATCCCTCAGATATCAATCTGATTGAGAATCTGTGGGATGTTCTGGACAAACAAGTCTGATCCACAGAGGCTCCACCACAGAACTTACAGGACCTGGTGCTTGATTGTTGATCTCAGTAATGTCCTTGTCGCTAAAGTACAAATACTCACTCCAAAATTTTGTGGAATTACTTTACAGAAGAATGGAGATAATTATAGCAGCAAAGAGGGGATAAATCAGGAACAGGATGTTTAACAAGCAAGTATGGAAGTAATGGTCAGGTGTCCGGTGTATTTAGTAGGTTAAATGTAATAGTGAATATTTCTTGTGTGAGAGTAAGAGTAAGGGGTTCCTGAATAGTTTACTGTATCCTGTATTTTACTGGGGTTTTTTTGGTTTTTTTTAATAATAATGCTTTGTTTTTGTTTTTTTGTGTGTGTGTGTGTGTGTGTGTGTGTGTGTGTGTGGGTGGGTTAGGATGCTACGTGGTGTCAGTATGATGCAGGACTTCCCCAGTCTGACTGGAACAGGGAATCTCGAGAGCCTGTGAGTTTTCACTTTTTCCTCTCCCTCATATTTATAGAGATAATGCAGTGCAGTATAAACCGACAAGAAATGACATCTGGATTTATATTTTTCGTAATTCAGGCAGTTTTTGAAAATCGTATATTATTACAGACAAATTGTTACGTTTTCACACAGTAAGTTCCAGTCTCAGTCTACCACTAGAGCAGGCGTAGGGACAGAAACGAGTACGATTCAGTTATCGATTAAATAATAATTGATCAGATGAGGCAGGGTTTACTGTAGGTTCACTTAAATACTGTCTCACATGATTAATAAATCTAAATAATAAAGGAAGATTGTCAGATCAATTTTTCTGGTTATCATCACACGTGTGTGTGTGCGTGTGTGTGTGTGTGTGTGTGTGTGTGTTCTCCAGCACCCTGACAGGCACAAAAATCAGAGCCGTACCTGCAGATCTGTGTGAGGATCTCTCAGTTCTCCGGACTTTGTGAGTTATATTGCAGTCCCATATGTTACGTGTGTGTGTGTGTGTGTGTGTGTGTGTATAAATACACCGAGCTCTTGACCCTAATTCTTTCCAATCACTCTCTTCCATAATAATGTAGCATACAATTTTATGTTTAATTGGGTACACGTTATGATCACTTGATCTCACACACACACACACACACACACATAGTCTCTATTGGCACTTCAGTTGCAGAAAATGACAAAACATGTACACCAATCATACTCACACTGATACTACTTGCAGAAAGAGACAGAAGTGAAAACATAAATGTGTCAGTCAGACTGCCGAGGTGTGTAATTAAACCTGACTCAGAAGTGACACAACGAAACACTGGAGGCGTGCTGTTATAAGAAATCAATCAGCGATGTCGTGCTGTGATACGGCGTGATCCGAGGAGTGTTTCCAATGCTCCTCCCCTTCTACAGCTACTTGTTAATGAGAACAGTTTTATATCAACAAAAAGTCTTACCCTTACTGTCTGTTGAAGTTATTAAGAGCAAAATATAAGTAAATAAAAACTGTGTAAATGATGTAAAAGTTTGATGAGATTTTAGTTTTAATAAATAAAATAATTTGTGAAACATTGCTGTAGTATAAGAGGAATGAAGTAACTCTTGCTTCATGTCAGGTTACATTGCAAACCACATACTTAATATTAATGAGATGTACACTATATTGCCAGAAGTTCAAGTTCATTGAATTCAAGTGTTGCTTTTCAGGGGTTGGGCTTGGCCCGTTAGTTCCAGTGAAAGGAACTCTTAATACTTCAGCATACCAAGATATTTTGGACAGTTTCATGCTCCCAACTTTGTGGGAACAGTTTGGGGATGTCCCCTTCCTGTTCCAACATGACTGCGCACCAGTGCACAAAGCAAGGTCCATAAAGACATGGATGAGTTTGGTGTGGAGGAACTTGACTGACCTGCACAGAGTCCTGAGCTCAACCCCATAGAACACCTTTGGGAAGAATTAGAGTGGACACTGCGAGCCAGGCCAAAACTGGGACATCTGAGACACTGATGTTAGATGAGAAGGCCTGGCTCACAGTCTCCGCTCTAATTCATCCCAAAGCTGTTCTATCGGCAGCTGTTCTAAGGTGTGCAGTCATGTTGGAACAGGAAGGGGACATCCCCAAACTGTTTCCACAAAGTTGGGAGCATGAAATTGTCCAAAATGTCTTGGTATGCTGAAGCATTAAGAGTTCCTTTCACTGGAACTAAGGGGCCAAGCCCAACCCCTGAAAAACAACACCTGAATTCAATGATTTGGAGGGGTGTCCCAAAACTTTTGGCAATATAGTGTATCTTGAGTTTTAGCGATACATGGCAACCTCCTCACTGGCAGATAGCAAGATAGCAGCCATAAGAACTTTCCCAATAACACCACAAAATTTTTCAGCACTCATTAAGTGATATCGTAACCCAACACCACACACCTCTCTGCCAAGTCCACAATCAGGAGGAAGGACTACTCTGGCCAAGTCAATTTTCCAGTTTTTATCCAATCAGGCTCTTAACTCCCTACTAACAAGCTTAAAACCTCGTTAAAGATACTGCCAGTAGATCACAGCCTTAAAGTCATAATAACATACATGCCACTGATTTTATTTGATAATACAGAGTTTTAGAGCTATCAGGCTCAGGTTTAACTCGTTTCATCTGTGAGACGCAGCATGGCTTTAACTCCAATCAGATTTCTGTATAACTTCTCAGTAAGTGCCAAAACTTTAACACTCATCAGGAGATGTAGTGAGACAACAGTACAAAACATCACCCACTGATTTCATCAGGAGGAAGCAATCGAAAAGAAAGTTGTGTAGATATTACTAAAGCGCCCCAAGCTTACTGTAAAGCTACTCCGTGTTTAACTTGTCTTTAAGTGTGACTCAAACTAAGCGTGTCAGTATTTCACCCTGATATGCAGTGACTTCTACACCAATCAGCCATAACATTATGAGCAGTGGCAGGTGAAGTGAATAACACTGATTATCTCCTCATCATGGCACCTGTTAGTGGGTGGGATATATTAGGTAGCAAGTGAACATTTTGTCTTCAAAGTTGATGTGTTAGAAGCAGGAAAAATGGGCAAGCTTAAGGATTTGAGCGAGTTTGACAAGGACCAAATTGTGATGGCTAGACCACTGAATCAGAGCATCTCCAAAACTGCAGCTCTTGTGGGGTGTTCCCAGTCTGCAGTGGTCAGTATCTATCAAAAGTGGTCCAAGGAAGGAACAGTGGTGAACCGGAGACAGGGTCATGGGCAGCCAAGGCTCATTGATGCACGTGGGGAGCGAAGGCTGGCCCGTGTGATCCGATCCAACAGACGAGCTACTGTTGCTCAAATTGCTGAAGAAGTTAATGCTGGTTCTGATAGAAAGGTGTCAGAATACGCAGTGCATGATGGGTCAGGGCTGTTTTGGCAGCAAAAAAGGGGACCAACACAATATTAGGCAGGTGGTCATGCCTGATTGGTGTATAGCTACAGCTTGTACCTACAGACTGCAGCAACAATGACATTTGGGAGACACTTTTATCTTACTACTTACATTTTTTTTATCTCATCTTATAAAATTGAGGGCTAAGGGCCTTGCTGAAGGGCTCAGAGGTGGACGCTTGGTGGACCTGGGATTTGAACTCAGTGATCCAACACCTTAACCACTAACATACCACATGAGATGACAGCTCACACAGCTCGGATCAATGGCATCACTAAAAGGACAAAAACTAAATTTGGCTAGACCAGTACAGTTCCAGTCTTCAGCTGACCAGACTTGGTCACTCTGTCCAATCAGTGATCTTGGCTGGCACGAGTAGAACCTGATGTTGTAGCTTGTCCACCTCAAGGGTCAACTGGTTGTGGCTTGTGAGATGCTTTTCTGCTCATCCCGGGTGTAAAGAGTGCAGTATTTGAACTGGATGCTCTTTTCATCCACAGTTCTGTTGCTCACTGGATCTTTTTGTGGCTCCACCTCTGAGGGTTGGATGCATGGTGCTTTCTGGGGGTCTGTCCATCCGTCCATCAGTGTTATATGTCAATAAAGTGCAGTTGAATGTTTGTAGGATGTGTATTAAACTGTCATTGGTATCAATTCAAATAGGATCAAGGTCACGGCAAGGTCAAATAGTTTTTTGTTGTTTTTTTTCAATAGCGTCCTTCACGTTATTTAAAGGTTAAGTATATTAGAAGTGTATTTCAGGCATGCAAATTCATTACAAGAAGGACTAGACTTGTTGGCAGTGAAGGCATGCACATCGACGCCGGAGTTTTATTGTTAACCAATAAAAATGATTCAGTGTTATTTAATTCCATGACTTTTAGGGTTGATGTGGCTGCATTAAGAGGAGAATAAAACCCACATGACCCAAATTACCCTCAGGAATAAAAAGCATGAATGAATGAAACACACTCGCCTCTAAATAACTGCGGCTGAAGAAGTGAAGGAAATGAAACACGTGAGATGTTCTGTGTAACACAAAAACCGTCAGACCTGAAGACTGTACATGTCACACGTGTGATCAGACCCTCTGCTTACATGTTCTGTTGAAAATCTCCACATGTACACACACAAAGATATACACACACACACACACACTGTTAGGGAACATCATTCTAATGGGCAGCGTGTAGTGTGTGTGTGCTGCTGTATGGAGGTTAAAATCTCAGCTCTAATGATCTCCCTGAGGAACTGCAGTCAGAGCTAGGCATCACCCACACATACACACACACATGCACAAACACACTCTCTCACACACACACATGCACACACACACTCTCTCATAAATACACACACACACACACACACACACGCACACACACTCTCTCATAAATACACACACATACACACACACAAACACACTCTCTCTCACATACACGCGCACAAACACACTCTCTTTCTCTCTTCTCTCTCTCTCTCTCTCTCTCTCTCTCTATCACACATACACACACACGTACAAACACACTCTCTTTCTCTCTATCACACACACACACGCACAAACACACTCTCTTTCTCTCTATCACACACACACACGCACAAACACACTCTCTTTCTCTCTATCACACACACACAACACACCCCCTCAAAAAACCCCCCCAAAAACACTATCTCTCACACACACATGCACAAACACACTCTCTTTCTCTCTATCACACATACACACACACACAAACACACTCTCTCTCACACAGACATGCACAAACACACTCTCTTTCTCTCTATCACACATACACACACGTACAAACACACTCTCTTTCTCTCTCTCTCTCACACACACACACACGAACAAACACACACACACACGTACACACATGCACAAATAGACACACACTACTTGTTCACTGTGGCTTCTGCACTGTTTATTTGTATGAATGGTTGTTCTAATAAAGGCTGGCTTGCATGGATTGTGTGTAATTGTGCATAATGTGAAATATTAAGTCTTACTTGATGAAATGTGTGTGTCTGTGTGTGTGTATGTGTTTGTGTGTCTAACAGAGATCTTTCCTACAATGAGATTGAAGAGCTGCCTTCCTTTCAGGGTTGTGTGAGTCTTCAGGACATGTGAGCATCACTCTCTCTCTCTCTCTCTCTCTCTCTCTCTCTCTCTCTCTCTCTCTCTCTCTCTCTCTAGTCCAGACTTCCTCATCTTACTCTGTTCTTTTAAAATGCAGGACTTTGATCTTTTTCTCCCTCTCCGTCTGTGCAGAACCCTGCAGCAGAACCGCATCCAGCAGATCGGGCGCGACACCTTCCTCGGCCTGACTAACCTCCAAGTCCTGTAATCCATTTTCACGTGAACATTTCTCAGAATATAAGGAGACAGGATGTGCTGTGACACTCGTTTTCTTTCTCCAGCTTGAAATAGCGCCTGTTGTTTGGCTCACAGCTTAGTGACTAACGTGTGGAGTAGCTGAGGAGTAGCACTTTCTCCAAGCCTCATGTTCAGCCAGATTTTTCTGATAATAACCCTAAAATGAGATTACTGCATATGAGTGTCTAGGTGTAATCTGCCTGGGTTGTGAAACAGGGTGAGGTGAGAAGAAATCCATTCTCAGAAAGAGAACATAGATGTCCTGCTGCTGGAGGCCCAATCAAATTAGCTTTCATATTTTATTAAAACAGCGTACAGACGGCAATTTCGGAATGATTTTTATATACGATTAGGTTTCTGTTAGAGGTTTTACTCTAATTTTTTTGTGGTAGAAATCACTATTGCAGGGACATTTGGAAATTCTAGTACAGTGGAACCTCGGTATACGAATGCCCTCACTTATGAAATTTCACCTTAAGAATTGAAATTTTACAGTATTTTCATATATGAACGAACCAACCAGGAGCCGTTCAAAACTTGTTAGCATCAGTGGAAAGCCAAGCGAAGCCAACTGAAGCGAGTTTATGAATTTTACGATTTTTTTTTTCAGTCAGCAAAAGCTGTTTGGAAAGAGTCAGCCCACGACACCAACGTTAAAAGCTAGGCGATTTTCCGCGTGTTTTTTGTTGACAGATCGGTGGTGTGAGCGGTCTGTTCTATTTTTAGCCCAAGCTTGGTGGCACGACTTCCTGTGAGGAGCCTTGACATGGAATGCTTGGCTTGGGTCAGTTCTTTGTAAGCAGCCACACAGTTTATGTACACTATATATTACCAATTGGTAATATTGGCAATATTTTTGGGAGGCTGGAACGGATTATCTGCATTGACATTATTTCTTATGGTAAAAATTTTAACAAATGATGTTCTCTGAATGAAAACGGTCCAGTTCATATTTAGCAGCTGCAACAAAAAAGCTTCTTATTTTATTACAGATAATAATTGAGTCAGCTGGGTTTAGTTAGGCTTTGGCAGAAGTACTGCACATGCTTGGTGCTGTGGGAAAATCTGTCAGATGTTGCCGTTATTTCTCTCCAAATGTTCATTTTTTATAAAGCTAGGTTTTGACAAAGATTGTGGTTTCCTGCCTATAATAAAACCTTTTCACATCTCAACTTTAAGAAACTATAAATATATTTCACTAAAATGACATAGATTATATTTGTTTTTGCATTTACGTTCTAATCTCGTCTCTTATAAACAGCAGAGGTCATGTTGGGGAGACGGTAAACACCTCAAACACAGTGAGAAGAAAACATCTGCTTAAAGATGCATTAAAATCTTGCTAGCTCAGTTTGATTTACACACACAGTCAGTGTCACACTTTGGTCAAGTCTTTGGAAAGTTGCCTGCTGTTGCAAAATGGATCTAAGGCCCTGTTCACACCAAGGATTAACATCTGTCTCGAGAGATACCATCACAAGCTGACACACGGCCGAGACACAAAGCTGATCGTGCGGCTTTAAGAATACGTCTCCTGTGACCACTTGCGGTCAGATCTCATACGTCGATTCTGCTCTAGAAAGAGAGTGTCACACACGTTCATTGTGTTCAGGCAGAAATGTACCACGAATCCTATAGACACATGCTGCTATGGGTGCGACACTAGAATGCAGATTGGTGGGAAAGAATAGTGCTTGGGGAATTCTCCAGCAAGGGGTTTCCAGCTAGGACAGGGACGGAGTCAATAAGGCGCTCGCTTATTTCTGTCCAGGACGCTCGCAGATACAGTGGAACCTCGGCATACAAATTTAACTGGTTCTGGAGGCTTTAACTGGACTTAAGAGTTCTTAAGGTGAAAATTTGTATTACGAAATGAATTTTCCCATAAGACATAACGTAAATGCAGATCATCCATACCAGCCACCCAGAAATATGACCAATATTACCAATACGAAGCGTATGTAAACTGTAACCAAGCATTGCATGTCAAGGCTCCTCACAGGAAGTCGTGCCACCAAGCTTGGGCTAAAAATAGAACAGACCACCCACGGCACCAATCTGTCAACAAAAAAACCCGAAAAATCACCTAGCTTTTGAATGCATGCTGAAAGCAACGTTGGTATCGTGGGTTGACTCTTTCGCTCTTTTGCTGACTGAGAAAAAAAAACAACCTAAAATTCGTAAACTTCGCTTGGCTTTCCACTGACGCAAACGTGTTTTGAATGACTCCCAGACATACGCGTTTGGTTCCATTCGTTTGTATGCCAAAAATGCATCATATTCCAATGCAAATTTCTTGCAATATTTCAATTCTTAAGGAGAAAATCCGTAAGTGGAGGCATTCGTCTGCCGAGGTTCCACTGTACATTCGTGTTCACAGTACAAACGTGATGTGGCCAGATGTAGCCCAAATCCAGACATCTCCAAATGGGTTTTTTTAGTGATACGAGCCTTCAAGACGAATGTAACCCTATTCACAACTATTCACTTACCAGGACGTTTGCTAACAACGGGTGTGAACGAAGTCTAATCCACTCAGTTTATGATCAGACACTGGCTGTCAGGAAGCCTGTGATGCTCCTGTGCTGTTTTATTTAAGGTGGAGATGCAGGCAAAAAAGGATATATTCAGTTCAAGCCTCTAGGTTTCAGAGCTGTATATAATAAAAAAAACAGCAAAGCAAGAGTTTTCCCTTTCCACCACGCATTTATGCTAAAGTGGACTGACATAAGCAGACCACTTCCACAAAACCACAAAAAGAATGAGGTTTTAAGAAATGCAAAGAAGAAAAATGACACTTTGGCCTCGCGTCTGCATTTAGAGAGGTGAAGACGTCATGCAGGGCTGTTGTCTGAGGATTCGGGAAAAAAAAAAGAAAATCATTTTGAATGTCACGCCCCTTGTCAAGCCTGTCCGCCTACTTAGCGTTTATTTGTGACTGCGAACATTTCATCTAATTGGCAACAGTAAAAACGGCTAAGCAGCACGCCAACGTTACATCAACAAGCTATGCAAGAAAACCCTACAGCCGTCTTCCTGGCTAGGATTGTGTTTACGGCTTCCTGTGGATAAAAATCACTTTGGATAAAGATAATAAGTGGATTTCATGTATGTAAGTCTTAATGTCTTCTGTTACTCGAACTCTCTTTAGAGACCTGAGCAGAAACAAGCTGAAGTTCATCCACCCAGACGCCTTCCACTCTCTCGGTGCTCTGACCAGCCTGTGAGTCCAGAACCTTCTCACACTTACAGCTGACACTGCAGTTCACATCTAAAATAGTAACGATTTTTAACCACTGATCCACCTGTCAAGCAACCAGAACGTTGGCAGAATGCATATTTATTTACACACACACACACACACACACACACACACACACACACATATAAGCATGCTTCTGTAGGTTCTTATGGATCCGTTTGTTTTGTCCAGGGATCTGAGCACCAATCTTCTAGCCAGTGTCCCCACAACCGGACTAAACGCCCTGAACGAGCTCATCCTGACAGGCAACATGGACATGAGGAGCAGCCTGAGCGCCGCTGGCCTCCCTAAGCTCAGGTGAGCCGTGTCGAGCTGAGTGGGCGTGACTGATTGCGGGTCATTCAGGGCTCTTCAGTGTCCCACTTCAGTTAGCTTGAATAAAGTGTTGATAATTTCACCTTCATCTGTGGTCAGCTTTTATTACGCCAATGATATGCATAGAAGGGGAGGTTTAACATATAAACCCTGGTCTTATTTTTACTCCATCTCTCTCTCTCTCTCTCTCTCTCTCTCTGTGTGTGTGTGTGTGTGTGTGTGTGTGTGTGTGTGTGTAGGTCTATAACAGTGCCGTATGCATATCAGTGCTGTGCTTTCATTGCCTATGATGGCACACTGAGTTCCCCCGAAAGTGAGGACAGGAGGAAAGGCATTGGTATGACACTTCAGATCCACACCATTACTTTTATCTCTTTTATTTCTGACTAAATGCCTCACTGCCTCAGTGGACAGTTTTGTCCTTCTCAATGACAAAGTTATATCTACATGCCAAAATTTGCCTGTTAGTTGTTTAAAATAATGTTTTGTTTGTATTTTTTTTTCTCTTGTGCGTGTGTGTGTGTGTGTGTGTGTGTGTAGGTATAGATGAAGAGATGGAGAGGCCAGCCCTGCACATACTTTGTTCTACTTCCCCAGGTCAGTACACAATCTTAATAATAAATTAATCAGTGTTTGTCTGTTTAACACTAATATTGATCATTTGTTTTCAGCCTTTGAGTCTTTCTTTATTTCTCATTATTTACACGACAAAATCTCAGCACATGGAAAAGGTCATTTCGACATAAAAACATATAAATGTTTAAAAATCGAAAATGCATTCATTTCTCTGTACCACATGCACATATTTTGCACCATATGTATTATGCATAACCCATTATATTGTTCTGCTTATATCTGAGTATAGCTGTGTAAAAAAGTGCATATACACACATCTGCTCACAGTAATTCAGGGGCCAAACACTTGATTAATATTTTACTGAGCAATGATTTGTTTATATCAAGAAACTAATTAAATTAATGAGTGTGAACTGTAATACAACTGTGTAACTCAAATAATAAGTACTTACTCACATAATACTGATGAACTATAATATAATCATGTTCAACTAATATTATACTGATTAACTCCTGATCAACTTAAATAAAACTGTTTAACTGAGGATCAGGATCAACTCAAATAATTTTGATGAACTCAAATGATCCTGATTAACTCAAAAAATCCTGATCAACTCAAATAAAACTGATTAACTCAAATGATTGGGATCAAATAAAAAAATCCCGATCAATTCAAATAAAACTGATTAAGTCAGATAATACTGATTAACTTAAATGATCCTGATTAACTCAAATAATCCTGATCAACTCAAATAAAACTGATTAACTCAAATGATTTGGATCAAATTAAATAATCCAGATCATTTCAAATAATACTGATTTATTTAAATGATTCTTATAAACTCAAATAAAACTGATTAACTCAAGTAATACTGATTAACTAAAATAATCATGAATATTTCAAGTAATACTGCACAAATGATTGTAATTAACTAAAATAATCAAGATCAGCTGAAATATTCATTGTCATTTCCAGCAGTCCTGATCAGATCAAGTAATCATGATCAATGCAAATAATCCTGATTAACTCAAATAATCCTGATCAATTCAAATAAAACTGATTAACTCAAATAATACTGATTAACTTAAATGACCCTGATTAACTATAAAAATCCTGATCAACTCAAATAATCCTGATTAACTCAAATAATCCCGATCAACACAAATAATATTGATTGACTCAAATGATCCGATTAACTCAAATAATTCTGATCAACTCAAATAATACTGATCAACTCAAGTGATTGTAATTAACTAAAATAATCAAGATCAGCTGAAATATTCATTGTCATTCCCAGCAGTCCTAATCACATCAAATAATTCTGATCAACTCATCATTGAGTGTGAAAAGTCTCTGTGAATTTTCGCACTTCTTTGTTCATGCGTAAAAAGTTATTGGAGCGATATTTAGAATGTGGTTCATATTGGGTGTTGGGTTTTTATATATACTTCAGTTTTCAGACTGGATGACAATAGTCTGTTTTTCGTCCTTGGCCCCTGTGCAGAAGAAAAACACATTTATCCGATGCAGACTAAAGCAGACGTCAGACAAATATATTTTTATCCTACAGATTTATGCAGACTCAAATGCAGGTCAAAGCAAAAGATGGATCTTAAAATGGCATTTAAAATGTGGAAAAGGACCTAGTATACCTTTATAAACTCTTCCATAGCTTTGCCAAAAAAATATGAGCGATGATCCAGCATTGCAGAACCTTTCATCTGCCCCATATGCCCCTGTGGAATGATGTCAACGAACTCCAAATTGGGATTTCAGCAAATAGCCACAATTCTACCTTGATGAAACCGTATTTCAGGCAAGTTGGACCGCTTGTGGCTGAAAATCGACTCGCAGCAAAAACAGTAAATGTGATTGATTGCGTGTGGGTCATATTTTGGCTCTGACAACGCAACACTGAAAATTGCTGCTATAGTTGTCGCTTCTTTGACACGTAATGCACTTTACATGGGCGGTGGTAGCTCAAGTGGTTAAGGCTCTGGGTCGTTGACCAGACGATTGGGGTTCAAGCCCCAACACTGCCAAGCTGCCATCGTTAGGCCCTTGAGCAAGGCTCCCAACCCACCCTGTTCCAGGGGCAGTGCATCATGGCTGACCCTGTGCTCTGACCCCAACCCCCTAGGATTGGGTATGTGAAGAAATAATTTCACTGTGCAGTTATGTATATGTGACAAATAAAGACAACTTACCTTCTCCTTTGACTGTCCTTCAGGCTGTGTTTGCCAACATCATCTGTTTAAAACAAAAAAAGGTTTTAAGAGGTCAATTTTTGAGCACATGGGGTGGACAAATTCCCTTAATCCACATAAATCCATTAGCAAGTAAAAGTGCTAATGTGCTATTGAGTCCCATGTTTTGGTTGCTAATGGAATCTGTTAATATACTATAGTGCCCTAGATAGCTAGTTAAGTACACAGACAAAAATGTTATGAAATTGTCATGTAGGGGACAACTAAAAAAAACAGAAGGCAGCATCATTAGCCAGTATTTGGCTATGAGCCGTGATGTTTCTCATCAAGTTGGATATGAGTCGAGTCTGGGTAACATTATTTTTTCTCAAAGTGCATGCCGATTGATTGTACTAGCAGTAGGGTGATATGATGACTTTATGCAGAGCTGCATGATCCAGCACAAAAAATCTATGAGGGTAGGTCACATCAAGTCAAACAAACCATTACACCAGATACCATCCACCGCTTGTAAAACATACTTATGTTCCAAAAGTCAACCATATTGCATACTTGTTTGTGTTAATTTTCACTCTGTTGTAGTTTACATTAAACTCTGCTTTTTATCCTCTCTCAGGTGTGTTTAAGCCATGTGCCCACCTGCTTGGCAGCTGGATGATTCACCTGACCATATGGTTCATCTGCCTGGTGGCTCTCCTGTTTAACTGCCTCGTCCTGGCTGCAACCCTTTCTCCACGCAGCTGCCCGCTTTCATCCACCCGCCTGCTCATGAGTGTCCTGGCAGCATCCAACCTGCTGACAAGTTTCTATGTGACTGCACTGGTAGTCCTGGATGCCACCACCTGGGGCTCCTTCGCATCCTACGGCGTGTGGTGGGAGACGAGTGTCGGGTGCCAGGCGCTCGGCGTGCTGGCTGTGTTCTCATCCGAGTGGGCCATCTTGGTGTTGCCTCTGGCCGCTGTGGAGCGTAGCCTGGCTGTCCGGGCGCTGATGGGTAAAGCGGGAGCACTGAGGAGCTGTGACCGGAGGGGCCAGAGAAGGAAGTTTGGACTGGCTGCAGGACTTCTGGGTGTACTGGCAGCTGGGGTGGCATTTTTAAGCCTGTATCAAGGAGCAGTAGAGGGTTCTCCACTGTGCCTGCCCTTCTCTGGAGGTTTGGCCCCCGGGCTGGGTGTGACGGTCGCACTGGTGTTGCTGAACACACTTGCATACTTGTTGAGCGCAGTGATATACACAAAGCTCTACTGTGGTCTGGGCCGGGCACAGCTTGCCGACCCAGAGCAAGCAGGTTCTGTAAGACACGTCGCATGGCTAATTTTTACCAACTGCATTTTCTTCTGCCCCGTTGCAGCCTTCTCCTTCGCCCCACTGCTGACCGTAATGGGCACTGCAGTCGAAAGCCTGGACATGGCAAAATCAGTTACATTGATCTTCTTTCCTCTGTCTGCTTGCTTGAACCCAGTGTTGTACGTCTGCTTCAGCCCTGCCTTCCGGCACGACTGGCTCCGCCTGAGGGGGCGGATTAGACTCGGGAGAGGTACGAAAGCTATCGGGACCGGTTCAGGGGGCATCACCGGATCGGGTGAAGGCGGAGTCTCGAGTGAACTGGGCTACAAATGTGGCATGTGCGAACGCTGCGAGGCAGCTCTTCTAGCCAGAGCATCTTCATCATCTGCCTCGTCATCGTCCTCTTCCTCCTGCACCTGCAGACATTTAGTGAAGTGGCACAGTTGCCCGGCGCTGACAGCGGGCGAGGTTCCGTGCGCGCGTTTCGACGGTGACTGGGCCGACTGTGGCACTCTGTCAGCGCACTCAGAATATGCAGACGAGGGAGATTCGTTTGTATCGGACAGCTCGGAGCAGGCACAAGCATGCGGACGCGCCTGTTTCTGCCAGAGTCGCGGCTTACCTTTAGTGCATTACTCTTACAACGTGCCCAGCATTAAAGACTGAGAATGAGTCACTGCACACACTCACACACTCGCACTTTCACACTTTCGCTCATTCACTACAGAGTGTCTGCTCACATGGCACACACACAGAAGCACATTAGGCAGGGAGCACTGGGCGATTTGAGACACGCCCTGGAGCCTGAGACACTCAACTGGTCAGGAAGCACTTTTTTTTTTCAAACAAATCAGTGTGTGTGTGTGTGTGTGTGTCACACATGTGAAGCGATGCTGACACCACATCAGTAACTAAAAAGGGAAACTGACAATACGAAAAAGACTCACTGAGCCAAATGTCAGCAGGACTTGATTTGCTTTCTGTTTTTTTCTTCATGTCTGCATGGCTGCAGCGAGCTGTCTGACTTCCCTAATCCTTAAAGAACACAAAGCCGAGTGCTTCTGCCCGCCTCTCACTCTTCGACAGAACTTCAGTTTGCAAAGATTTTTGTTAAGCAGGGATAAATGTCTCCAAGCTGAGAATATTTTTTTTGTCATGATTTTGTTCTTCACTGTTGGCATTCCTTGTTCTATTGACCTCAGCGTGTGACGGAAGTGTGGGATCTTTTCCCATGTAGCTGCATTCATGTATGTGTTAGTCATGGAGAATGTAACATAACAGAAACTTTTGAAGAGCGAGTCTATTTTTACTGCCTCTTTTCTTGGAAATTCTGCTAATATTTAGCACTGGCCAGCAGCCATTCCTTCATACTGTTCAGTCCATCTTGTGCTTCGATGGAGCCTTCGGGGTGAAATAGCATTTCGAAGGCACAAAAGATCGGACGTCAAATCCAGTTCTGTTCGTCTCTCTCTCTCTCTCTCTCTCTCTCTCTCTCTCTCTCTCTCTCTCTCTCTCTCTCTCTCTCTCTCTCTCTCTCGGCTGTAGCAGTCGTCGTTTTTGACCTTAGCAATGGCTTTATCATACACATAGTGCCCTAATTTATAAACATGAAATGTGTGTAAAATTGTTTCAATTATAGTGATGTAAATAATTCAGAGGTTATGATACTGTATATGAAACAATTGGACCTGTTCCTGTTTTTGCATTCTGTCATCACGTAGATGGACACTCAGGCCCTGATTTACTGAAAAGGTTTAACATCACGTTTATCATGTTTATATGTCTGGTGAATATGGAATAGAGGAGCAAAATATATTGTACGAGGGTGCTGATAATCCGATTATTTTCCAATAATCCATGCCCAGAAGTGTTTTATTCCTCAGATCCAACAGCAACATATCAGTTTATTTAAAATCGTTTATTCATGTCATAATCTCAACCAATTTTAGTTAGTTTGGATACTGGGGAACATCCACGAGACACGTTCTCCTGATTTCCTGTTATCACTCATGTTATAGCAGCTAGAAACAGTCAGTCACCAGCATCTCTTTTTTCTCTCTGTTGAAGTCAATATGACAAGAAAACACAGCTTATGCTCTGAAACACCTAGAAACACTGAAGAATCCTGCCGTAAATGTTAAAAAAAACATCTGGGTACTGCACTATAAGTGTGATCTACAGGTTTATCAGTGTGAACATGGCTTCCATAGAGAATTGTTTGTCAATTTTTGTTATTGATAATCTTTTCTCTTTTACATATCGCATTTCATCTCTGTAATGTTTCTAACACTAGTCACCGTGGACTCCATGTTTCAGAGCATGATCGTTAAATGGCGTGACACTTCCAGATTTTTATACTGTCATAATTACAATAATCTTATAAACAGCATATTTACTTCCACCACTTACATGTCCAAAGAGCAAACATATATGTATCATCTTTATTTGGTATGCTTTCAGCCTGATCTCAGTGAACAGAAGCCTTTCCATGTCACTTTTCACTTTACTTCTCTGTAGAATGACTACCTTCATCCAGGTTTTTTTTTTTTTTTAATTCAAGCTGTTTAATTTATATCGTCGTGTTAGACAAATAAGCTTTCACCAGCTGATGTTTAAGGTTAATCTCTTAAATGCAGTAGCAATTAATGTCACTAACAAATTCCAGAGGGTTGAGTGTGTCGTGTCTGTTGTGATTCTATCGTTTTACGTTCGTCTGCGTTCGAGTGTTGTAAATTATTTGTGTTATCGAGAATGGGATGCATTGTCTAACCATGGAAGCTACCTCTTTAACTGTAGTGGCTGCCGGTAGTGTGCCGAGTGGATGAGAGAGTGGTGGCTCATGTGTTTTATGTTCTTTATGTTTTATGTGGACTGTATGATTCCTCGCGCTGTACATACATCTAGTTTGTATTGTCACTGAATGAAAGTCACATTTTAGTTTATACCAATTGTGGGAGGAAACTGTACGGTATATACGGTAAATTTTGTAAAGCAAACCATATAAAGTAAATTGCTTAAAGTCTGAGGCTGGTTTCTCTTTTCCTTCTAACCTCGTTTCATTACATACTCATCTTTTATTTTTATTATTTTGTATTTGTCTCAGCATGACATACTTACACTGACCAGGTATAACAGGTATAACATTATGAACACCTGCCTAATATTGTGTTGGTTCCCCTTTTACTGCCAAAACAGCCCTGACCTATCATGCACTGTGTATTCTGACACCTTTCTGTCAGAACCAGCATTAACTTCTTCAGCAACAATAGCTCGTCTGTTGGATCAGACCATGCGGGCCAGCCTTCGCTTCCCACGTGCATCAATGAGCCTTGGCCGCCCATGACCCTGTGACCGGTTCACCACTGTTCCTTCCTTGGACCACTTTTGATAGATACTGACCACTGCAGACCA
Source organism: Hemibagrus guttatus (assembly GCA_033459395.1). Classification (NCBI taxonomy): domain Eukaryota; kingdom Metazoa; phylum Chordata; class Actinopteri; order Siluriformes; family Bagridae; genus Hemibagrus; species Hemibagrus guttatus. The sequence goes on along the minus strand of JAUCMX010000026.1, from coordinate 12,296,425 downwards.
GGAACACCCCACAAGACCTGCAGTTTTGGAGATGCTCTGATCCAGTCGTCTAGCCATCACAATTTGGTCCTTGTCAAACTCGCTCAAATCCTTACGCTTGCCCATTTTTCCTGCTTCTAACACATCAACTTTGAGGACAAAATGTTCACTTGCTGCCTAATATATCCCACCCACTAACAGGTGCCATGATGAGGAGATACTCAGTGTTATTCACTTCACCTGGCAGTGATTATAATGTTATTCCTGATCGGTGTATACTGTATGAATAAATCCTCAACAGATCTCTTTGCACTTACTGACCAATTAAAGGGCAAAACCCAGGATTAGTCCCATTTAACCTCCTCACACAAAGTCAAGCTGTGTTCAATATGTTAAACAAGCCTTGAAATGCAGGATAAAGATCAAACCTCCAGAAAACGTTCTCCTAGCTGTTACTGTCCCTCTTAGAATCATTGCTATAACAGCTTTCATAGTTTATACATTTAAAAAGCATTTTCAAGCTTTTCATTCATCTTTAGTAATCTGTAGTGCTGGTTAAAGCTACTAGTGGATACAGAGCCAGTCTCAGGAGCATGGGACATAACGCCAAACACACACTCAACACGACACACACTTGTTGACACCTGGGGGCAGTTTAGCGTTGACAATTCACCTGATATCTTTTTTTGGAGGTGTCTAGAGAACCAGTCTGTAAGGGTAGAGTTTTGACTAAACTAGACGTGTGGCATCATAGTAGATAGTAGTTTAAAAGAAGAATCCTGTGCTTGCAGTTTCACCGATTCAGGTAGCTTTCTCAAATTTTGAAAAAATCCTCAGCAAAATCAAGCATTTCTGTCTGCAACAATCCCGGGGGGAAAAAAACCTCTAGAGGGACTGATATATGGATGTAAAAATTGTTTTCATTCACAAGCCATGTCATAAACATGAAATAAAAAAGAGGTCCAAGTGGATTTGTATATGATATGCTCCAGATCTCCACTCAGAGAACCCACTGGATCTTTTTGTCTTTTCCTGAAGACTGAAGCTCCATAAACTCATAATCTCTATCCACTCTCTTCAATGCTGAAGTAAAAGAATGACCCTCTGAAAGCACACAGGCCTCAGACACCGCCTGGAGGAGATTGAGGGTTTTCTAATAAAGCCTTGAAATGTACTTCTTTCTATTTTTTACCTTATCAAACCCCTGATGCATTACTCGTGGGACAGAGAAATTTAAAGAACAGCCCCTGCAGCCGGCCTCAACTACGAGATCGTCTCTCTGCAGGAATCTGCTCTCTCATAACTTAAGCACAGCCGGAAAAGTGCTTTGTCACCGCTACAACGGTTTAATGGCAGTAAAATCCTCCTTTATAAGATTCCTGTAATTGATCACTGAAGCAGCAGAAATGTGGATAAGGCTTTCATTTGTCACGATGAGCTCTTTGGATCTATCCAGCGTTTATGGTCTGTTCCATCGGCTGATGACTGTGGAGCTCGGATCTTGGATCTTTCTGACAGAAGGGAATTATCTGTCCTGTCGAAAGCATACTAAACAATCACTCCTGGTGTAGACCCTGCTGTCGGTGGAGAATGAATAGCTTTGATTAGGCAGAGGGAGAAGCCGAATGGGCTGCCAGGGTTTCCGTGTTACCTTAATGCTCTCAGGGGTAAGGCGAGGCTGTTCGCACTGCCTTTCAGCAGCAGCTGGGAAGAGACTGATTACTAAGACTAATGTGATCATCAGCGCAACTCAATGTAGGGCTCACGACAGGCAATACAACATGTAATTAGTGATTCTGACAAGGGAGAAAACCCAGCGAGGATTTCAATCCACTCGGCCCGAGTTACTTTGATGTTGCAGCACTAGGTGGCAGCGGTGTTCAGACAGTTAACATGTTGCTGCAGTATTGAGCGCTCTGTAGCAAGTCTAGCAACCATGCTCACTACACACAGCACACGATCCCTAGACCGATGGGAACATAATCAATTCCTAGATACAGGGTTAGAATTTGCCGTTGCCACGTTCTACAAAACATATACAAATGTCAGCAAACATCACTGATGACAATTTAACAGTATGATGTATGAGCTTCGTCTCTTCGCACAGTCCAATTCGTACATTTTTTATATGTTGTTGTGATTAGTACCATCCTGAACTGAAATATATATATATATATTTTCTTCTCTATGTATCTCGTCTAAAGCAAAAAAGAAGAAAAACACATTTAAAAGACTCCGATTTCAATTCAAGACGCCAACACACTGATTGTCTAAACCCAACTGCTATTTATTGATTTACTATGTTCTATCTTTATATCCGACCTTATTCATCGCCTACAACTGACCTTGTCTACCCTTATCTACCCAGCATCATCTCTGCAAAAAGCCTAGGCGAGTTTAAAAAAAGTTTCTACATCGATTAAATTAAATATTTTTATGTTCTCTTAAAATAGAGGCGTCAGCATGCTATTAGCGGAAAAACAACCAATTCTGGTCAAAAACAGTGTTCTTGTAATATTTAGCTGCTTGCAAGAGTTCATCCAGCATCACTGCAACATCTGTCAGGTTTTTCCCAGACCAGCACGTTCAGGGGCTTTTATTAGTATTTACCCCCTTGATCTTTTCTACATTTTGATTAGTGATCAAATTTGGAATAAAAAATGGATTTATTTGGAACTAGTAATGAATCTACATGAAAATACCCATAAAATTAAAGTGTATAGTTTGCGAAATGATAAACAAACCTAAAATTGCATAAGTAATCACTGTGAGTTTGCTGTGAAACACCTAAATTAGTTCTGGTGCGTTCACTCATTAGAAATGACATAATTAGTGGAATGGAGTCGACCAGTGTTCAGTGGAAGTCACACGATTTTAGGATAAATACCCCTGTTCCTGGAAATCATCAAAGATTTTAGAGGACATTTATAAAAACAGCATCACGAAGACCAAGGTCAAGGATGAAGTTCTGGAAAAGAATCATTCAGCAGTTAAATGGAAAGGATATGGCACAGAAACTGAAATCTGCCTAGAGAAGACTGTCAATCAGTCAGTTAGTGAGTGGGTAAGGATTAGTCAGAGAAGCAAGGTGGATCAGCTGCTCTAACATTCCCCCTAATGTGTTCTGTGGTTGACTTCCATCCCGTCCAGGCTGAATTGCATGATAGGAAACCTGACTATTTGATGAAAAATGACGGTTTTATAACGAAGTTCACCTCTCCGATCTAACAATAACATTAACTTAACATTAACAATCGAATTCCGTATCATATTTCACCTAATAATGTAAAAAAAAAGTCACTGAAAGCTACCTCATTTACCTGCACATATGCGTTTGTCAGGAAAAAACCTTTTCCTAAGCTGGTAGCACGATCCTATGATAGGCTGGGGATCTGCCGTGGCCCTGACCAGGATAAATCATTCCCTGAAGATGAACAACAATGAATGAAAGTGTGAGTTGCTTAGAGATTCTCATCCCTAATACTCCAACAACTAATCGCCTGCTAGAGCATATGCTTTCCTGGTGTTTCTCTCATCCTGCAAAGCGATGATGAATACACTCTAATGAGAGGAAAAGTAGCTGCTTAATAGATGCTTCATCGTTATCCCATTGCGAGTTTCGAGGAATTTCTGGTCATCTTTCTGTTGGAAGATAACAAATGTAACAAGGTAGTATTTTGTCCAGCCTTAAAATAAAACTGAAAATGACTGAAGCTGCAATATTCAACAAGCTGCTTATCAGCAGTCAAATTTAATGCCTTGACTTCATATTAAATGATGGAAAAGTTGAAACTCAAAAAGTATTGTGCTTAGTCTTATTTATTCCACACTTCTGTTAAATTCTTGAATCTGGTATTGATCAGATGTCGATTTATTTGTATGACAGGTGTCGACAGGTTTGTATTAATAATAAGTAATTAATTACCGTTTCTACACTTCAGAAAATAACATCTTAAATATGATCTAGCATTTCTTGTTAAAATCTAAAAATGTTTTTTTTAAAGATTTAAAAAAAATAAGATAAAAAAAAAAAAATCTAAGATTACTAAATCTAGTTCCAGACATATTTTATTATTTTTAAGCATTAATTTCTAGACAGAAACAAAATGATCTGCCAGTGTAAATAAGGAAAGGGAAATAAAAGCTTAAAAATAAAAAAATATTTATTTAAATAGGCTTATAAGTAGGTTTAATAACCTTATATTTTGTTAGCTGTAATCTTATCATAAGAACTCAGCAGTGTAAAAATTGCAGTATTAAATGTTATTAACTCCCAAAGAATTGAAATAACATCAAATCTACAGTGTTGATGAGAAATGATATTTTTACATTGAAATTGTTTTGAAAAATGCCTGATTGTCTTGACTCCGCCCCTCAATGATTGTTACCTCAAACAAAACAACAGCTTTATTTTGTCTACATGCAACCGAGAAGCTAAGTTGGTAAGTTTTTTTTCTGTTCTCTAAAATTAAAAGTAAAATACATTTTTACCTAAAAATATAAATGGTGTCAAAAGGATCAGAAATAACAAATTTTGTATGTTTTTGTCAGGATTAAGGATGATCGTTAAAGTTAAAGTTTCATGCTGATTTGAAACTTTTTTCTAATAAAATAGTGGATAATTTGACTAGATTTAATGTATTATCACTGGCTAAGATGACATTTTTTGCAGTGTTTACAGTGAAACAGCTTCTTTGCAGAGCAGATCTATGGAAGATGCTCTTATTTAAACAAATACACACAAAAAAAATCTAATTGTTTGTAAGGTAAAGCTTTCAGGAAGAAAAAGTTTGAGTTAACAGTTATGGAAGAAGTCTCCAGTTTCAGCACTTTGTAACACTCAGTAAGGTTTTGTACCAAAAGTCTTCAGTCTTCAGGATTTGTACTTTCTACTTTCTGTAGGTTTTTAAGGTGAAATAAAAAAGAGGGAACAACTGTACTACCTACTCTAACATTATTGCGGTGTTCTATAACATTAGATGTAACTATAAATGGATAAAAGTGTGTTGTTTGATGTGCCATTCAAATGCTGAGGTATTTTAGTTAATTAATCACATTGGAATGTGCCGTTATTGGAAAATGAGCTAATTTGGGGTGGTAACGACTCACATTCCCACAGCATTGATCATTTTCCTATAACAACAAACCCCCATGTGTTTTATTCCTTCGATCTATTTGAGATATATGAAGGAAGCATTTTGCTGCAGACTCCTAAGCTTTTCTATAAGAGATAAGTGAGTCTGCAGAAATGCTGCAATTCTAAATATAACGAACCTGCAGATCACTGATTATAGCTTCTATATATACGTTCTTAAAGTCACCTTCCAAAGGTCAACAATGAGAGTGTAAAGAGATCACTCATGTTAGATTATAAACCCATAAAATGGCCTTTAACCTAAGCGTTTCACCCTCTTTTCTTGTTATTTGACCTAACAGAATATCGCTTCGAATTGCAGCTAATAATACCCTGTAATTTTAACACAGACGTAGCTCAATAGTCTGTTCTATTCTCAGTAAAAAGCCAGCCGTAAGAAACTATGTGGCGCCTCTGAGGAAGAATTTTGCCGTTTCCACTCACAATTGAGCATGTCCGCTGAACTCTTAAGTGGCTGCTGATTTGATTAACCTACTTCATAACTGCAGAATTATAAAGCATGCGCCATAAGCTGCATAAAGCAACTCTCAGCTGTTTTTCATTTCCAGCTTATATCCGTCGAACAGTTCTACATTGCTAATGATGTGGGGTGTAGCAGTGCCTAGACTCTCATGCAGCAGCAAAAGTGGCAAATTAAACCCCAGACAAAAAGGATGAAGTGTTCGGAAACCCGACAGCACTGATTTGTCATAGACCTAAAAAAAAAAAGGCTTGGCATAATTATATGCATTTTAATTATCATGCTCATTCACTGTTTATTAAATCTATGATTTATATGGAAACACACTGTGCGGTCTAAATGAAGCGTTAAGGATGAAGCATGGATGGAAGAGGGAAAAAAAACATACTAAAGCAAGCAGAGCTTCTGAATCAAACGTAACTGGATTATAAGTCTGGAAAGCCGTAATTTAGGGTTTCACTACAGCGTGGACTTTAACAAGGATTCAATAAATGGACTCATTAACATGTAAAAAAATCATTTAAGGGACAATTGCAGAAGAGGAGGTCCAATCCAAATCTTTCCTGTAATGTCTGAGAGAAGTGTGGAGCTGGATAGAGGGTCGCTAGAGCCGTGGAATAAAACAAAGAAAAGCCATTAGCATTCAGAACGCCACAGTTTTTCATCTTGTTTAAAGAAATTATGCCATTGAAGAAGTAGGCTAGCTCGAGATTAACCGTGAGGCGCTGTGCCCACAAGCCAAGTGCTTAAGAGTCTGCCCACTTCCTATTCATCCCGTTGCACCAAAAGATTACATCCATGCATTATAGATGCTCTGAGAAAGAGAGCCAAATTCTTTTAAATATTCTTCTGGTCAATAACAGATTAACTGTTTGATTTCTGGCATATATAGGAATGTACTACATCAAAATATTGAGTGAATTGACCATATCAATAGAGCATTGAGTGTTTATGAGAGTTCGACAGCGGTACGTTAGTGTAGCTACGGAGTCTTCCAAAAGTTTACACTGCCCTTGAGCTGTTAAACATTTAATTGAAATGTATGATTGAAATGGATTTAATTAATGGGATTATATGCCATGAATCTATCCAACATATCCTTAATAGTGAAATCTGGGAGAAAATTCAATATAGTTTCCATTATATCTTATTTACAACTTTTAAAAAAAAGCAGGATAAGCATAAATATTCAGCCCCTCCAGTGGTAGCTCAAGTGATTAAGGCTCTGGGTCATTGACCAGAAGATCGGGGTTCAAGCCCCAGCACTGAAAAGCTGCCACTGTTGGGCCCTTGAGCAAGGCCCCTAGCCCACCTTACTCCAGGGGTGCTGTATCATAGCTGACCCTGCACTTTGACCCCAACCCCCAAGGATGGGATATGTAAAGAAAGAATTTCACTTTGCAGTAATGTATATGTGACAAATAAAGACAACATAACTATTGCTAGGAAAGCCCTAAACTACTTGCAGTGCAATCTGTAGCCATGGGAAGTTCAATGGAGTTCACCTGTGTGTAATCAGAGTGTCACATGATTTGAAATGCAGCTGATCTTTCAAGACCCTAGAGGTTGTTAAAGACACCTAAACAAACAGCATCATGAAAATCAAGAAGCTGTCAAAAGAACAGAAAGAAGTTCTTGTAAAAATGAAAAAATCTATGTAAAAATACATCTATCAGAGTTTGATTATAAAGCCAAAACTTTGAACATCTCATAGAACCATTAAAACCATGATTTAATCAAAAGAATTATAAATAAAGAAGGTGACAGCCATGAGGAGGTAGAGGTAGAGGAGACCAACCAACATGCTCAGTGTCCAGGTAAGTATGGCATTAGTCATTAGAGAAGATGTGGGAAATGGCAAAAGGAACTGTGCTGACCCAAGTTATGGTTATGATAAAGCTAGCTTGGTGGAAACTGCACAGATAAAGAAATTTATGGGTTTCTGTTAAACATGTTATTGGAGAGAATATCTGCATGTTTAAGATCAGACGTAATGCTTGCTCTTACAATCAGCCGTGTTCTGGTTTTAACAGGTGGCATGATGTTTACACTGCATTGCCCATAGATGTGAATGGCCCTACTGTAGTATGCCTTGACGTCCATACACGAAGTTTACCTCTCTGAGCTATTTGTTTGTATTCAGAGTTTCCCAGCTGAAAAGTACCTATAATGCTCATTCAACAGCCAGAGAAATGTAGAGAAACTTATGAGAGAATCAAAAAATTCTTGCTATTGGCAGGATCAATTCACTTCCACTGATGGCATACTGTACAATCTTTACAGAATCTGGAAAACAATGTATCAGAGAAATAATTTGCAGTACAAAGCTGCCATATAAATCTCCTGCTAGCATGAGGCACAGTCACTTCACGGTTAAAAATATACAGAGAAAATAAAAACGCTAGTCAGATTTTTATGTGTGATACAAGAAGACAATTGCTCAGACAAGACAATGTCCAGTCACTTCATGATGTTCTGTTAAGGGCATGAATACATTATACTGCATTAGGCTCTTGATTTAGTGAAGGATAATGACTTTAGCTACACGAAGTCATCCTTATGCTGGAATTTATATAATTGTTTGTGTCTGTGTTAGATAGCAAGTCAAATAGCTAGCTCAATTTGTAACCAAGTTGCTTGTAATCCATGAGACTGGACAGAACATTGGAGCATTTCCTAGCTAATAGGTTTATGATTTGTCCATCGCTGCATGTCTAAACCATCTCAAAGTGAGTTTACAGTCAAATAATCAACAAATTCAACTAAAAAAAATTTACTGCATGTCAGCGTTTTACATTTAACCTTCAGGAGAAGAACAGTACCGAGAACAACCTTAGCCTTTATAACAGTTAGCATTAGTTAATGTTTCTAAATTCTATTCAATGTTTCATAACCACGCCATCTTCTCCCTCTGTGCGTTATCTCTGACAGCACACTCAACTCGTATCAGAAGACATGGCGGGGCAAAGGAAACGTTGAGCATGACTGTGGTAGCAGATTAGCGTTAGCTAAAGTTACGCGCTAATTCACAGTGGCAGATCTGCCATCTTGATTGTTTTCACAGACAGCAAGCAGCTAATTACGCCGAAGCTCATGGAGCAGCTGAAGGTGAGAGCTGCCTCACGGGGGAAACACTCCAGCTCAGTCACTTCCTGCTCATTGTCAAAGGTTCACTGTCAAACCTCTGCTGGTCTAACGTGAGATGTTTTACTGGGAGCAAGTGTGGCGGGTGAAGGCTCATTTTGAAGGACGTGGTGATAAGGGCTTTATTTGTGAAAGGAAAGTGTGGGCTGTTACTGTTTTGTTTTGTTTTTCCTTAATGAGACCAAGCGATCATTAACGGACAGGAAATACTGCTAGTCTTCTATAAAATTGCTACAATACAGTAAGACAGTGTCTAGCTAATGAAAAATTACACATGATTTAGATTTCAGCGAGGGGGATAATCTAATGAAACATCTCTCTTGTCTTATAAAATGCCAGCATTCTTTGCTTGCTAGCAAGGTGGTTATGGCTAATATTATCAGTCAGTGTTAACATAAACTAGCACCGTCAGTCTCTGTGAATGTTCTAATTACTATTTATCTAATTATTATTAAGAGTGCACTGTCTAAATGTTTATTATAGTCTATAATTTAATATAGTAGTTATTATATAATAAGTAATAAAATTATATAATAATTAATAGTAATTATTATAGAATTTTATATAATAGGCTACAATTTTACTTGCAACAGATAAGCAAAATATATTAATGGACTGTTATGCTCAAATGAACAATAGACAATGTTTTTTTTTTGTTTTTTTTAAATGTATTTAGGAGTCTTCCAAAATATCTCGGCAAAGAAAATATTGGAGTTTTTATTGAGTATTAAAATAAGGACCTCATATAGCCTTTGTTACTAGCATAAATACTGAAATACTGTAAGATTCTGATGCAATACTAGAAGAACTACTAAAATCATTAAGACTGGTTTATACTTAATGTATGACTTTGCGAGCGTATGCAAAAAGCATTGTTTACATCCTTGTCTGTGCAGTTTGTGTACCTCTAGTGGATTGAAAACGACATCCACATCCACGTCAGAACTGAAACATCTGTGTCTGTCAGCAAGGTTAAGCACACTGAGGATCTCTGTCGCTTTATTAAACCTTCTGCTGTCACTCAAATCGAAAACTCTGACCTTGCATATTTAAATATATTTAATACTCTACAAAAATATTAGGTGGCTTTGAATTTGACTGAATTAGATTAATTAATTACCTAACTGTAATAGATAAACAGTTAGTATTAGGGTATACAAGTGGTCTTGAATAGTACACAAGTATCTAGAACTAGCTAAATGCAAAGAAATATATCCTGGGGTTAAAATATCATATTAAAACCATTAAAATAATATTTTATTTACAATATATTTAGAAAGTTCCTAGTAAATATAAGAAGGTAAATGTGCTCCTTCAGAATTAGATTACTGTTTCCCCACACTTCCTTTTGCTAGTTTTATTAAGAAAAAAATTTATTTTAATGTTTTAATGTATTTATTTATTTATTCATTCATTTATTTCTTATTAAAAAATATTATTATTTCATTTATTTTTTTATATTTAATATGATGATTCCACATAAAGTCCACTGAACCTTTCCTAAAAATAACCCTTTAGGCTACTAGATTTTTTTCTCTCCAAGTGCCTACTAATATCTGGGCCAAAATACTTGTTTTTGCCACATTGTTGTATCATAAATGGAAAATGTTCTCACCATTAGGCATAAACAACTCTTTCTCTTTAATCTAGAACCCAAGGTTTCACACACGGTTCCAAGTAGAACCATTTCTTGGTTTCTGTCTCTTTATAAGGCTGTAAAGATTATCTGCCTGTGATCACATGATCTTGCAGTGCTAGAACAGGTGTCTTTGGGGCAGGTGCAGTCTGATGGTGTCATAAATAAAGGCACATACACTCTGTTCCTGCAGACATTTCTGTTATGCCATGCCGCAGTGATGCCATGCCAGGCCCGAGGCCAGGGGAAACTGCTCATTGACGTGTTTGAGGTCAGAGGATTAACTACAGTTTCCCCTTACAGAACATAAATCATACAGCAGGGTCGAAAAGTCACTCCACAGTACTGTGTTTTTCTTCAGTCATTATTGTTATCATTATTGTTAGTTAGTTTGTTGGATTTTTAAAAATTAGTTTTTAATTTCATTTCATTTAAAGGTTATTTAACGCTAAAATAAATGTTTTTAAATCTTTAAGAAAGCCTTGTATGAAACTCAAAAGCTTCAGTTGATCCAGTTTCACGCCATTTGAGTTAATTTAGGTTTAGAATTAACAACCACCATAAACATGAATAAGTATTTGCAGAGATGGACAATAACAGCTAACTGTGTCCTATATGTTTGTGTCTGCAATATTTGCAGAACTGTGAGCTTCACCTTATATCCCCATGAGTGAGGGTTATTATGGTTTCTAAGCAGAGACTGGTGAAAAGCAAGAGTGTTGTGAAATCCGTGGTGAGTTGGTGACAGGTATGTAGCGCTACCGCTCAAGCATGTGATTGTCCAGGGACTGCCACTGTGGCTGTGTGTTTGTGCTAAACTGCAGTCTGATCACTCCTGACTGGTCTAATACACTACATTTCCAGTCACATCCAGAAACAAACGAAAAATGCATCTAGCTGTTTATTAGTGTTAAATTTTAATGTTTAAATAAACACTCGATATTTTTTTCACTTTTAATTACATGAGGTTAACTCTAGCTCCCCAGCTGCTGTGCTGTTTCAGAATTAAGTAGCAAGCTAATATTTTCTCAGCCAATTCATTCATCTTTAGTAGCTGCTTTATCCTGGTCAGGATTGCGATGTAGACACACAAAGCCTATTCCAGGAACGCTGGACATGTGGTCGGAAAACAGCCAGAACAGCATGTTAATCCATCACAGGACACCATGCTCTCACACACATTCTGGGGGTATGTGGTATCTCAGTGGTTAAGGTGTTGGACTACTGATTGGAAGGTTACGAGCTTGAATCCCAAGTCCACCAAGCTGTCATTGCTGGGCCCTTGAGCAAGGCCCTTAACCCACAATTGATCAGTTGTAAAAATTAGATAAATGTAAGTTGCTCTGAAAAAGAACAAATGTAAATGTAGAGTAGCCAGTCCACCTACTGACATGTTTTTGGGAGGAAACTGACAAACAGAGTGAGTTTCCTTTAACACACGGAGAAAACCCAGAAACTCGGCACAGCACTAACCCGGATCAGGATCCTGCAGCTGTTAGGCAGCAATGCTACCCGCTGTGCCACCTCCTGCCAAAACATTTCCCTCCACAATGTAATGTATTATTCATTCGTTCATTCTGTGATGTACAAACAAACATTCAAGCTGCGGTGAATAACACTGGAGTAGTTGTACTTTGTTACTATACTCAAGTATTAGTTTGCTGCCTTTCTAATTTTACTTTACATTTTTATGAACAAATTTATTTTAATCCTTCCATTTTTATTTAGACATTCAAATTACTTGTTACAAATCACAGAGGTCTTTTTTTTTTTTTACTGCCAATAACTTGATGCTATTCATCATTTTAATGGGTTTTTAGCATCGGGTTATTTCAGTTTCAATCCCAGTCAAGTTAATTGATATCGAAAAATCAAGAATTGTGCCAATTTGTCACTTGTCGTTACCGTCTCATGCTACACAATGGAGTTAGTGCTATAGCTTTGTATACATCTGTGTATGTTCAAATATAGAAAAGCCAGTCGAGTTGAGTGTGAAATTTGATTATAAGCCCTCCTTTAAAACCTTTCAATATGCTGGAGTAAGCAAAGCCTTGTATAAATTTAGCATCTCCTTTTGCCTTACTTCAAGGCATAAAATCCATCTAATTAAAAAAAAAAAAAGCATGTTGAAGTGTCATTAATTTGCTAACTAGCTATAATAGACGTTTTTGCTAATGCCGTTTTAGACTAACATTGGTTCCAGTAGCTAACATAATTGGCTAGGTAGCAAACCTTGCAAATTTACAGAGACTGATGTTTTCGTGACAAATAACATTGTTGCTATAAAGCAAAATATCCTCTTTTAAGATGTCATTTTTTTCAAGGATTCATCTGCATTTTAATATTTTGACACAGTTGCTGTACTTTCACATCAGTATACTGTAATATCTTTGTCGACACCTGAATATCCTATACACGAACAAGTGAACAAAGCAAGTCATTATGTCTCTTCTGCTGTTATCGTTTCAAGTTTATCAAGCTCATGAGCACAAACCCTTTTTAGAACGATGCTTTCTCCTGTGTATAGTGTGGTCCAATCGTAGTATTTTGAAATATCCATTCTAACAGTCTTGTGTTTTCACTCGCTGCGTTAAAATTTATTTGTGCACATCTCTCTTCGGTGTGTCACGGGATTGTTCCAGAGATGTCATCTACAGACACACACACACATTGTTCCTAAAAAAACACACACACACACACACACACACACACAGTGATGTATAAAACATGCTTTAGGTGTCACCTGTCAGAAAAGTGCATTGTGGGGACCTCTACGTCTAACAGGCTTGGAGAAAAAAACCTTAGGCCTAATACCAACTCTGACACACATTTTTGTTTCTGAAGTTATTTTTGTAATATGACATTTTCTACTCAGTATATGACGTGTGTGTATGTATATGTGTGTGTATGTGTGTGTGTGTTTTATATATATATATATATATATATATATATATAATGTGTATATATATATATATGTGTGTGTATATATATATATATATATATATGTGTGTATATATATATATATGTGTGTATATATATATATATTTTTATATATATATATATATATTTTTATATATATATATATATATGTATATATATATATATATGTGTATATATATATATATATGTGTATATATATATATATATGTGTATATATACACATATATATATGTGTTTTATATATTTTGTATATATATATATATATATATATATATATATATATATATATATATATATATATATATATATATATATATATAAATTTTTGCACTGATTAATCAACAATGATTAGTTTATTTTCTAAACTGCTTTTATTCTTTTACTGAGTCAATCTCTCTCTCTCTCTCTCTCTCTCTCTCTCTCACACACACACACACAGTGGAATTGCAGCAGCTTACCACTCTGGTCTGTATGCAGTCTTCTGTTTATCATAATTGAACAAGTGTAATCCTAATTGTATTTAAATGCTGTATGAAATGTGTGGCTTTTCAAATAGGCTGCCCTTCCAAACTGCTAAAGAACTGCTCTCGCAATGTGAGAGAGAGAGAGAGAGAGAGAGAGAGAGAGAGAGAGAGAGAGAGAGGAAAATATAAAGAAAAAAGAATGAGGTGCTCTGAAGGTAATAGGCTGAGAAATAGAAAGAAAGAGAAGATCCTAAAGAAAGACAAGAGAAAGTCACCCAAAGCAATTCCTGTGAACTGATGAAATGCTGACTAACATTACTCTTTGAGCATCATTGCTTTAATGTGACTAGGCCACATGATCATCTGAAATCCTAAACTGAAACCCTATTTGCTTATATAAAACATTACTTGCAGCAACGGTTCAGTAAAATGAATTTATCATTCATATTCGTCACTGCTTTAAATCAGATCTTGTTATTTTGTCTTGAAACCTGCGCTTATATTTGTGTGCTTGAATATTTTTCATACACACTGAAGCCAAAGAATTGACAAGAATTCACAGCTAAAGAAGCGACACTATTACAGGAAAATTCCTGTGTCTCGTATCCTCAGGGGTAAGGATGCTTCCTCACGTTTACTGTGTTTCTTAATACTATAGCTTATAGTACAGTATAGTTTACATTGCATAATTTTGTAAAAATCATAATTTAACATACAATTTAGTACCATTGCAACCAAAAACAGCAAAAAGTTGTGAAGAATGTCTAAAATGTGTGATCACTGCTGCAATACTTGTTTAAAACACACAAACAGGAGGACAGCACAGGATGATATCCAACCTCAAAGTGAAACGTTTGTTTGAGCGTGTCGTCATTTAACCCTTTTTTCCAGTACGCTGATGATCCATCTCACCGGCAGAATGGATATCGACGGATATCGATGGATATAGACGTTTTCAATCCGGATAAATAAATGAATTATTTTCTGGCTGTGAGTCTGATAAATGAGACAGGACTCTGTTGGATTTCAGTGAAAGATGTGTTTTTCCCTCTGTTAGATAACCTTACACAGAATTTCAGGGGTTGACGATAACAACTACAAATTTTATGAACTTTTGACCAAGCACTTGGGGCATCTCAGAGAGCAGAAATGGGGTTGATATCACCATTAACTTTTAAAGAAAGAAACATTTGTGTGAAAAAAAATTAATATAATGCCTCTAAAAAGGCTAGGTAAAAACAGAAATGTTTATTCTTACCCTTAGTGTCTAATTTTTCCATAGGAGCCATTAACCAGCACTGTGGAGTGTGACATGAAAAAGACATTTAATCCTGAACATGTCAAAATGATAACAATAGTTCACCATGCGTGCTAATGTTTTTGAAGAGCATTTTCTGCAGGCATATCTGATGCGATATACTAATGGTGTCAGCTGACCGTAGTCATTTTTTAAAGTTCTATCAAAACTAAAAGCACTGCTAGAGAATTAATATAAATAAGGGTTATAATTAGGAAGCTAATTTGATAAGATTTAAGAAAATATTGTCTTGTTAATATTCCAGCAGTGCACTTTCACTAAAAATATCATGTCTGTTTTTTTGAGCATTCTCTGGCATGCAATGCGACATCCCACTTTATATGTGCCTGCATGCAGTCGAGTTGCAAATGCAGCTTTTATTCAACTGATTTTCTGCCACAGCAAATGTAAACAACTTTCACATCTGCAGTGTCATATCAATCTTTATTTCACCTTTATTACTACTAATAAGAATTGTAACTGGCCAGACTTATTTTGTCACGTCAGCACAAAAAGCATCCCAGCCGGCCCTTTTATTCTGTTAACAACTAAATGGCAAGTGTGAAAGCTCCTTAATCCTTTCAGTCATATTAAAATACGTTTCTGATTAGATTATTAGTATCTGTGTTGCAGGGGTTGGCAGGAAAAAAGTGCAGTATTTAGATCACCGAAAAGACCAATGGACATTGAGAAGTCATAGATATAAACTATATAGAACAAAAAGGACTTTCAATCCAGATCCAGAGAAGCTTCAGGGAATTTGGGGAAATGCTGGATTTATTATTGTCCCTGTTCACCATTAAGCTGCTGTTATACTGTGTACCAGTTAGTCAAATCGTGCTACTACACATTGTCCTTTCAAGAAACTTGTCAATACTGCCCCAGCCATGGAGCATGAACAATCAAGTGGTAGCAAACTGCAAGATAAACATGTAGGCAAAGCATTGTGAATGATTTATATTCAGATTGAACTATCTAGAGAGTAATAGCAGCCTGCTAGCTGTCTTAGTATAGGTAATCTGCTAATTAGTTAGCTAATTGCCCATCTAGATAATCTAGTCTCCTGCGTACAGGAATGCATCACCTCTCGTTTACTGCTGACTTGATTGTTTCATTGTGGATTAACAAATAGTACACTAAAAAGTCAGCTCATTAAGGGGAAATTGTAGCTGATAACGATCGTCTCTCTAACTAGCTTGCAAAGATGCTTGTTCTGTTAAATTAGCCTGTTGAGGTAAGCCTTCTCAGTGTAGCGATTACGAGTTTCAGATCAGACGTAATGCACTATATGGCCAAGATATGGACATCTGACCATACACACTTATGTATTCTTGTGAAACATCCCATTCCAGATATAGTTGCCCTTTCCGTGTTATAAAAACCTCTATTCTTCTGGGTGGCCTGGGGTGCAGTCAGTGTTCCAGTTCACCCTGAAAGCATTCTGCAGGGGAAAACATCTGACATTAACAGCTCCAGACTACCTTATTCACCTTTCCAAATGTCTTTTCTTCAGGCATAACTTATTGATTGTATCATACTGATGGTACAGAGTGTAGTCGATTTCTTTTAATTATATACTAGCTAGCTTGCAAATATGTTAGTCTGCTAAATTAGCCAAGTTAGAAATATCTACTCAGTGTGGCTAGAGTTTCAGATCGTAACACACTATATGACTATATACTATTTTGTGGACCATAAACACCCATTTGTGCTTGCAGAACATCCCATTACAGATGTAATTCCCCCTTATGCTGTTATACTAATCTCCATTCCATCATCTACTGAGTCACACAGGATAGTGGGATTATAAATCATTACTATGATATAAAGTCAGCCTGTACTGTGTTGAAAGGATGTTCAGTATTAGCATATGGTGAATAAATCTTAGAATGAACACAGGAGAGTTTTTATGATTACAGCAACAGCTACAGGCCTCCAGTTTCCAGGTGGGATTATCTACTCAAGCAAGCGTGAGAGTTTGCCATTAATTCTGTACCTATACTACAGTATGCTGGTCAGTATGCTGAGAGAGAGAGAGAGAGAGAGAGAGAGAGAGAGAGAGAGAGAGAGAGAGAGAGAGAGAGGGAGAGGGGGAGAGAGAGAGAGGGAGAGGGGGAGAGAGAGAGACGGGGAGAGAGAGAGAGAGAGAGAGAGAGAGAGAGAGAGACGGGGAGAGAGAGAGAGAGAGAGAGAGAGAGAGACGGGGGGGAGAGAGAGAGAGAGAGACGGTGGAGAGAGAGAGAGAGAGAGACGGAGAGAGTGTGTGAGTAGAATGAGGCTGGTATATAGTTGGTCCAGTGTCAATGGGTGTGTGTGTGTGTGTGTATAGACAGTATATATTTATTTATTTGTCTTTGTCTGCTGTGTGTCATCATGGCTAGAGATGGATAGAAACGCTTGCAGGGTCGAACATGTCTGCTCCCATTTGTCATTTCAGACAACAAGGCGTGTGTGTGTGTGTGTGTGTGTGTGTGTGTGTGTGTGTGTGTGTGTGTGTGTGTGTGTGTGTGTATTGGAGTAGCATACATGTGCTTCAATAACTCTGCTCTCTATCCAGAATAGTCAAGAGGCCAAAACACATGTATGAAGGGATCGGAGTTGTCATACACATACACATACACATATACACACACAGAGCTGCTGTACATGACTATGCACATACAGTACATAACATGCATGATCAGACATGCACGTTTTCGCACGGGTAGGCTGAACCACTCATCAGTATGACTCTTATTTAAATATGCACTGCCATAAATAAACACACGCATGTGCTCTCAGTGGTATGAGGCAAGGGTCTCAGCTAAATTCAGGCAGACTAGTCCCTCTAGGCCAATTCTTTCTTTACACATGAGAGTACATTCTTTCCTCCTCGAGTCTTTCTTCCTGCTCCTGTCTGCTTCATCCATAAGCACCAAACACACCATAACACACCACATTAATCGTTCATCACAGAGATGAGTTCACCACGGCCTCCTCAAGCTGTCTCCCACATTCCTGTTATATAAGAACACAAGGAGCCTCACTGCCTTTGTCTGTTCCTGTTCATTTACGCAGGTCTTTCATGTTCTCTATGAATCAGCTTGGAGCTAAAGCACTGGACCGTATTTTGTATATCACCATTCACATGTTTTAAGGGACCGAATGGATCTCAGAAAAGCCAGTCGCATTAATGACAGAACCTTGGGGGCTCTACTAAAAATCTAAATCTGTGCCTCCATATTTACAGTAATACTTTAAAAAAAAAACAAAAAAAAAAAACAACCCGTTATAGTAAATTGTTCATGTAGTTAGAACGGTATTGGCACATTTTCTCTGAATTATCCTTTTATCAACTTTTTGAAATGTGCTATTATAGAGAACTGAAGTCAATTTCTTTTAATTATATACTAACTATATACTAGCCAAGTTAGAAAAATCTACTCGGTGTGGCTAGAGTTTCAGATCATAATACAATATAATATATATAATACTGTATAAAATTTTGTGTATACGTGACCATAAACACCCATATGTGCTTGCAGAACATCCCATTACAGATGTAGTTCCCCTTATGCTGTTATACTAATCTCCATTCCACCATCATCTGAGTCGCACAGGATAGTGGGATTATAAATCATTACTATGATATAAAATCAACCGGTACCATGTTGAAAGGATGTTCAGTATTAGCATATGGTGAATGAATCTTAGAATGAACACAGGAGAGTTTTTTACAGTTACAGCAGCAGCTACAGGTCTTCAGTTTCTAGGTGAGATTATCTACTCAAGCAAGAGCGAGAGTTTGGCATTAATTCTGTTCCTACACTACAGTATGCTGGCCTCTGAAGCGCTAGGTAGCAAATTTCACCAGAGCTAATGAAGTAGTGAAGCAGCCTTTAAGATTGCCCTCAATGAGAAGAGAAAAGTCAACACGGGCATTTTAAAAACAGAGCTGGATTAAAGAGTTGTGTTGCACTGCGGAGGAGAAACTCCAAATCTAGCCCGTATTCATAATCATACAATCACATGAAATGACATGAAAACACCACTGCTCAACTTTGTAGATGGATAGAGAGAGTGTGTGAGAGAGAATGTACTGTTATAGAGAAAGACAGGCCGTGACCCCAGAATTATTGACACCCTTTATAAAATATTATATTATGTTTATATGCATCACATTAACTCACAAATCAGACAGCCATACTGCACCTGCACCTCTATCTTACCTTCCCTACCTCAAACTGCGAGTTTTGCACTGGTCACTGGTCATTAATGTACAGTTACTGTTTCCATCTGCACTGACTGTAGCATTGGTCAATTAATTGTTTACACTGGTTCACTTTTTATACATTATAATACTGCACTATTACACAGTGTATACACTGAGCAGCCATAACATTATGAGCAGTGAGAGGTGAAGTGAATAAGACTGATGATCTACTCATCATGGCACCTGTTAGTGGGTGGGATATATTAGGCAGCAAGTGAACATTTTTGTCCTCAAAGTTGATGTTAGAAGCAGGAAAAATTGACAAGTGTAAGGATTTGAGCGAGTTTGACAAGGGGCAAATTGTGATGACATTTAAAATTATGTGATGACTGGATCAGAGCATCTCCAAAACTGCAGGTCTTGTGGGGTGTTCCCGGTCTACAGTGGTCAGTATCTGTCAAAAGTGTCCAAGGAAGGAACAGTGGTGAACCGGCGACAGGGTCATGGGCGTCCAAGACTCACTGATGCACGTGGGGAGTGAAGGCTGGCACGTGTGGTCCGATCCAACAGACGAGCTACTGTTGCTCAAATTGCTGAAGAAGTTAATTCTGGTTCTGATAGAAAGTTGTCAGAATACACAGTGCATCACAGTTTGACCAGTCAGGGTGCCCATGCTGACCCCTGTGCATCGCTGAAAGCAGCAATAAATGGGCACGTGAGCATCAGAACTGGACCACAGAGCAATGGAAAAAGGCGGCCTGGTTTGATGAATCACGTTTTCTTTTACATCACGTGGATGGCCGGGTGCGTGTGCGTCGCTTATCAGGGGAACACATGGCACCAGGATGCACTATGGGAAGAAGGCAAGCCGGCGGAAGAAGTGTCATGCTTTGGGCAATGTTCTGCTTTGCCTGTATGTGTAAAACCCACAGTACTTGGCAATAAAACTGATTCGGATTCTGTGAACTGAATGACATGCTTTTGAGCCTCATATCTCTCTCTGTATTTAATGTGCAATATTAATGTTAATTTTAGAGGTCATGTTTGTTGCAAAATCTTAATTTCAGAAGGACATGTGCAGTATGTCTAATAGCATATGCTTATTTGCATTCCATTTACATAAAAAAATATTTAGCTCTCTTTGTAACACAAAATTAATGTTATTCATCTAATGTCACAAAACACCTGACCTGTAGCTCTGTAGTAGCTCATATTCACAGAAAAACAGCAGACAATATTAGTGTAGTGGAGCCTGTTATCGTTTCTTTACTTTATTCAGCTTTATCATCAAAGTGCTTGAGAAACCAGGATCAGTTACTACATACTATTCTTATAAAAGTTGTGACCAGATTCAGTGAGTCTTATTAAAAGTGAAGTTTAAAAAATGATGAAGATGATGTATGACGAGTCATTAGAGTAGAGTTTCATTATGAGTTTCAGAATTGACTATTTTAATAAGTTGCTGTACCAGTATAGGGATATAATATGTGAGACATTAGTTCGGTGACAAAGACTCGTATTCATGTTTTGTTAATGTTCCTTATAGAACCTTCAGCTGTTTTGGAAAAGTTTAGAGAAACAGGATGATGACATCAAGCACAAGCTGTGTAATGTGTTACCTTTTAAGCATCCCTATATGATTTCATTTGATTTAAATGATGTGTGCCTTTCTGCTGTGATTTTAAATGAAGTACAGCCATATGATTTGATTCATTTGCTATAGTGCACTGTGAACACAAGATATGTAGTAAAATAAAACAAAAATAACTTTTGTAAGCTTAATCTGATGAATGCTACACTATATTGCCAAAGGTTTTGGGACGTCTGCCTTTACATGCACATGAATGTAATATGGATTTGGCCCGCCCTTTGCAGCTATAACAGCTTCAAATCTTCTGGGAAGGTTTTCCACAAGGTTTAGGAGAGTGTTTATGGGAATTTTGACCATTCCTCTAGAAGCGCATTTGTGAGGTCAGGCACTGATTTCAGATGAGAAGGCCTGGCTCGCAGTCTCCGCTCTAATTCATCCCCAAGGTGTTCTATCGGGTTGAGGTCAGGACTGCAATCTCGCTCATCCATGTCTTTATGGACCTTGCTTTGTGCACTGGTGTGCAGTCATGTTGGAACAGGAAGGGGACATCCCCAAACTGTTCCCACAAAGTTGGGAGCACGAAATTGTCCAAAATATCTTGGTATGCTGAAGCATTAAGAGTTCTTTTCACTGGAACTAAGGGGCCAAGCCCAACCCCTGAATTCACTGATTTGGAGGGGTGTCCCAAAACCTTTGGCAATATTTTGTATATAAAGGAAGACCCTTATGTATAATGTCTCACACACGAGTAATAACAATAATACTGAACTAAAATGATTAGTTAAAGTTACAGATAAAGAATAAATATTAAAGTACTCACTCATGTAATTGTGCCTTTTATTTGTTGTATGTTTTGCATTTAATTAACATGAGCTTTATGAGGATATTTATGTGGCTAAAACCAAGAACTACACTTCCCAAAAAACTCCAAATAATGTCACATGACCAGTCATCTGAACACTGCTTCATCCCCGCTGCTGGACTCTTAAAGAGTTACACCTGTTCACAATCACACACACACACACACACACACACACACACACACACACACACGGACACACACTCTACACGCAGCTTTAAATAACACTTACATGCTGCAGGTCTTTGGGACAACTTGCTCATAGTTTTGACAATGGTGCTGCTGGGCTGGTTTTATCTGGGTTTAATTTTGTTTTACCTAGTTTTTAATTTTTAAATTAGGATTTATTTTAGAAGTAACTCTGGTCAGTATGACATCAGAGCATCAGATTAATAGAAATCAGATTAATAGAATAGCTATGGCAGCCTGGGACTTGCATCACTGAAAAACAGCCAAAATTGAATTTTCTTGCCAGTAATGTATAATGACCTCTAATTTAAGTGAACAAAAATGATATAAATGTTGTTATTTGGGCTTCTTTCTCATCTTGCCTTGGCTAACCCCAAGATTACATTTTGTAATAAAACACTGAGGTAAAATCAGGCTAAATTTTTTTGTCAATTCAAGTTTTTGCACAGTCTAATCAACTGCATGAGGTTTATGGCAGACACCCTTATCCAGAGCAACTTATTTTTATATTATTTATACAACTGAGCAATTTAGGGTTAAGGGTCATGCTCAGGGGCCCAGAAGTGGCAGCTTGGTGGTCCTGGGATTTAAACTCATAACCTTTTGATCAGTAGTCTAACACCATAACCACTAAGCTACCATTTACCTAATGACAGGGTTGCCAGGTTTTTAAACTAAATTGGGACATTTAAAAATAAATAAATAAATAAATAAATACTCTGTGGTGACCTATATAATTTTACAGCAAAGATTTTGAATGAAATCTAATACTTTTGTTTGTTTCTACAAACAGAGATAATGTGTAAGTGCCAAATGTGTCTATGATAAAGAACCATTTCTAAACCACTTTTGTTGTAAGATATATTTCAGAGAGGAAAGCTTGAGAGAGGAAAAGGGGGTTTTGTGGAGTGGATTGTTGGGATTGTGGAACCCTCTGGATGGATGCCATATGAATAGTTACATGCTCTACAATTTTTTTTTTACATGAACTACAAATATATATATATATTATACCAGAACTGACTGAATGAATGAGTTATTATTTCTCCGCTGATGTTAGTGTGAATGGAGATCAGTGATGAGACAGAGACTGGTGTGGAATCAAAATGAACTCATTTCACATTGTAAACTTATCATTCTTTCAAATTTGCCTCAATATAATAAAATAATCTAAGCAAGATGAGGTTATTAATGCAGTGTGATGTCTCAGTGGAATTGGAGATCAAATCTTTCATTCTGAATTTCTCCTTTTACACTTTTCGGGCAGATTTTCTCACGCTAGAGCTATGTGTACTTGTAACTGAGGTAAGTATGTAAAAAAATAGAATGTTCAGGAAAGTCTGTAGTTTTGAGAGCTATATGTATTTCCCAGGCTGCCACACACACACACACACACACACACACACACCAATAAATCAGAAATTTTGACCTATTTAAAAGTATATAAATATTTAAAAACATGTTTAAAAGCTTTTTTTCTCTAGTACATTTGATTAGTTATTAGAAGTTAATCTTACAAGGACGCTGATGAGATCATTAAATTACGCTCAGTGTTGCAGGATGGATGCCGTTTAGTGTTTCTCAGTTTCTCTGTTGTGCCATTTTTGGAGACGATTTGGCCGAGTCTGACTTACACAGATGTGGATGGACTTTTGCCATGCATTCCTCCCTCCTCTCTCTCTCTCTCTCTCTCTCTCTCTCTCTCTCTCTCTCTCTCTCGCTCTCGCTCTCTCGCTCCCTCGCTCTCGCTCTCTGCTGGGGGCAGTAGGAGGAGGAACCCACATAAAGTATCTGGTGTAATTATGGTACCAGATGCACTGTGGTATCAGTCCTCAAGACTCACAACTCATTTTATAGCCCATAAACTCTCTCTCTCTCTCTCTCTCTCTCCCTCTCTCTCTCTCTCTCTCTCTCTCTCTCTCTCTCTCTCTCTCTCTCTCTCTCTCACACTCACACACACACACACACACACACTGCACATACAAACACAAACTAACTTTTTGTCTTTCTTTCTCCCTCACACTCACACAGACACATAAGCTCTCACTCTCACTCTCTCTCTCTCTCTCTCTCTCTCTCTCTCTCTCTCTCTCTCTCTCTCTCCCTATCCATTTGGGAGTAATTTAGAGAAAAATGTTATTTTGTGACTGCCATAGTTCTTTTGATTCAGACACATCCATCACTGTATAAAACAGAACAGCAAGATTAATGCACAGTGCCTGGCTCACACACACTCAAGCATTCCCTCACGCACAACCTCACGTCAGAGCAACAAGCTTACACACACACACACACACACACACACACACACACACACACACACACACACACACACACACACCCCACACACACACACACACACACACACACACACACACACACACACACACACACACACTCTCATAAACCATCAACAGTCATTCTCAAGTAAATCCTGGAATTTTTTAACAGGTTTCCAATCACAAAATCCGTGCTCTCATCACATCTACGATGTGTTCCTCGGTTTCATCCCGAACACGAGCGTGAATATACTTTGGTAGACTTGCACCAGTTTGCATCATGGCTTCCTCGACACCACTCCTCAGTCTCCATTCAAAAGTGGGTGCGTCAGCTGTCACTGGTGTGCTCTGTGTCATGCGAGCGAGTCTGTCTGAGCAAGCGGTCACATTAACGTCTACTGATTCATGCTGATTTGCCGTCTCGCAGGTCCTTCTGACACTCACAGGACATTACATATGAAGATGTAGTGAGTGTCAGTCTGTCAGTGGCTTTTAGGCGTGTATTCAGTGTCTTGATGGACAAAAAGCACGTGACATGTTACCTGATGAAATACCAGACTAGCTAGCACATGGTTAGCTCTCTGCACCATTACATCATTCACCTTCAGGACATCCGATGGCAAACGCAAACTCAGCCTCTCTTTCTTTCTCTCACTCTCATAATGAATCTCTCTTGTTAGATTTCAATGCCAAGAGTGATGATGTAATCTGGTAATTATGAAAGGAATAAAACACTTCACTATGTGCTGTTATAGGATAATAATTAACCCTGATTATTTTCTAATAACAGAACATCTTACAGCTAAGCAAATCTGCTTTGGTACAAGATTACATTTTTTAATTATTGATGAATGACATCCTTTTCATCAAAGTTTATTACATTT
Organism: Hemibagrus guttatus; assembly: GCA_033459395.1. Taxonomy (NCBI): domain Eukaryota; kingdom Metazoa; phylum Chordata; class Actinopteri; order Siluriformes; family Bagridae; genus Hemibagrus; species Hemibagrus guttatus. The sequence goes on along the minus strand of JAUCMX010000026.1, from coordinate 12,271,356 downwards.
CCCTGGAATGCAGTATTTCCAAGAGACACATTTAGTCCCAGTTAACATGTATCAAATTTAAACAACTATTTCTTTACAAGCTACTTATTAAGATGATAAGAAAAAACACAGCTTGTTCTGCCTGGGAGACTTTCCTGTGGAGGAAAACTTTATCTGACACTGGAGACTCCTTTCATAAATAAATAAAAGTCAACCAGCAGAAAAAAGTTGATGTATTTGTGATTTTAACTTTTCCTTTGATAAATGACAATATATTGTTGTTATTATTATTAATATTAACAATAACAATAATTATTATTCAATGTATACTCGGGTCATGGGGAGCCTGTGCCTATCTCAGGCGTCATTGGGCATCAAAGCAGGATACACCCTGGACGGAGTGCCAACCCATCGCAGGGTACACACACTCTCTCATTCACTCACACAATATGGACAATTTAGAGATGCCAATCAACCTACCATGCATGTCTTTGGACCGGGGGAGGAAACCCCCGAGGCACAGGGAGAACATGCAAACTCCACACACACAGCGGAGTCGGGAATCGAACCCCCAACCCTGGAGGTGTGAGGCAAATGTGCTAACCACTAAGCCACCGTGCCCCCCGTTGTTGTTGTTGTTGTTGTTGTTGTTGTTGTTGTTGTTGTTGTTGTTGTTGTTGTTGTTGTTGTTGTTGTTGTTGTTGTTATAATAATAATAATAATAATAATAATAATAATATTTTGAATCCATTTTATTATTAAGCTCAGATTAATTGAGATGACGTTGGAATAGTGTGAATAGAACATTCGGGGGAAAAGCTTCCTTAGAAAAGTGTTACTAATCCAAATATGAGAAACGCTGTTTTGTCTCAGCACAAAGGCATGTTTTTAAGTCCTAATGGCTAATTGTTTCCTTTAAAAGCTCACTGCAAAAATTAAATCGCAACAATATGATCCAGTCTATGGAATAAGTTCTATGATGGATAGGAATACTGTGGTTATTACATAAGAAAACCCATCAGAATCATTAGCCGAATATCATTATATATATATATATATATATATATATATATAAGCAGCATGATATAACCTCAAACAAAAATTAAGTTTAGAGGCACTCTCATCTGGCTTGGACTGTAGATTACTGTCTAGTGCATTTTTAAAATACCCCTGAGAATGGGCAGTTGAGCTACGACAACATGCCATCATCCAGAATGCAGTCTAGCAGCTCGTTTTTACAGGTTGGGATTTGGTTTAATTCAGCCACCATGTTTCATATTGCTGTTTTCCAGGCATTCACAGAAGACAAGGCAGGTTTCAGAAAAACATCCATCACATCATCATCATAAAAATCCCAAAACAGACATGAAGCTTTCATTAAAAAGAAAAAAAAAAAAAGTAATTGGAAAATTGAGATTTTTCTTCTTTTAGTTTTTGTACATTAAACAAGGCCAACATGGTTCACACTCACTTCTAATGTATAGGTATTACATTCTCCGCAATCCCCCTTTTCCTCTCTCAGACTTTCCTCTCTTAATATATCTTTCAACAAATGTTTAGAAGTGGTTTGTTACATCATAGACACACTGTTTTGCATTTACACATTGTCTCTGTTTGCAGAAACACAATGAGCTTCGATTCTAAATTTTTGCTGTCAACTAATATACGTAGGTGGCTGTAGTGCATTTATGTATTTTTAACTGGCATGTTTTGGTTAAAAAACCTGGCAACCCTGCTATTAGGGAAATGGTAGCACTTAAGGAGTTGGACTACTGCTTGGAAGGTTGTGAGTTTGAATCCCAGCACCACCAAGCTGCCACTGCTGGGATAAATGTAAGTTGCTCTGCATAAAGGTGCCAAATGCTCTTTTTGGCTGTCTGCTGCTACAGACACAATCTTAGCATGAATATGGGGCAGCGTAGTTCTTTCTCTAACAGAAGAAGCCTTTATTATCGCAACACATACATTACAGCAGGTGGAATTCTTTTCTTCACATATCCCAGCTGAGGAAATTGGGGTCAGAGCACAGGGGCAGCTATGATGCAGCACCCCTTGACCAGAGATGGTAAAGGGCCTTGCTCAATTGCCCAGCAGTGGCAGCTTGGTGGTGCTAGGGCTTGAACCCTGACTACCACTGCCCCAATCAATCCATTTCCTATGCATAACCAAATCTCAAGGCCAGACTAAAGAACACAACATGAACCCAGCCAAAAGGCCTAGAGAAACTAGAGAACACAAGTTGGCTTAGCTAAAAGGCCGAGAAGCGATATTAGCCCTCTTTTAGTGCTTGTTGCAGTTCACATTTTGACCACTATGTGCAATGATAAGTCTGTGGAGCTGAATAGGACAGTGAGTGCGCTCTACAATAGCAAGCAGATCAATAGATCATTGGCTTATATGTAAAAAGCTAAATCTTTTTGTTCTTTGCTCCCTCCAAAGAGGTAATTAATATTTCAATGAAATTTAAAATGCATGGAATTGTGAATGCCCCTATGGATAAGCTGCCTCTGATATACATGCTGTTTGTATATAGTTTGAAGATAATAAGTCACTGTAAATTATTTAACACTAACTCAAAGCTTCACTGTACTATCATCCTTCATGGTGCCAAAACCCAAGCGAAAGGCAAACAATACTCCGTGTACTTCATTGTGCTAATGTTGCAGCGCTATTAGAGAGAGTGAGGGATGAAGACTGCTTTACGAGCACCAGTGTCAACTTGTTTATGTCAAACACCAACACAGGCTTTGCTAGTCACCCCAAATACAGCTCTGACATCATATTCATCTAACGTATGGGTCATGGATTAGAACAGGACTGTCTTTAGCACGGTCATCTATTTTGATGCTCAGGTAGGGACCCAGATGGAGGCTGCAGGATGGATTTCATTTCTTCTGATACGAAACAGAGTTTTTATTTTGGCAAAAATCCTCACATTGATAGTTGCTATAAAATTCTAAAATAAGTAGCACTTATTTTAGGAAGATTCTATAGGCTATCATAAATTATAAATTATCCCTTAAAAGTTTTTATTCAGTGATAAAAGAATGTAATGTTACCATTATTGTTACAGTATGACTGGTTTGATGCTCTAAGAGCTTATGCTAAATTTGCTGTAAAGTGTACTCTAACATGTTTTATGAAGCATGCTTTGTGAAAACTATCATACAATAAGTAATACCAGGGCCATAAGAATATCCAGTGTAATGGTAATGTTTTACCTAAAAGAGAGAGCAAGATAACAGTCCTTAAAGTATAATCATAACATCATGCTACTACACCACTTAAGACATATTTATGTCAGTCTTATGATGCAGGTAGTTTTTTTTTTTTTTAATCTTAATTTAACAAAAGAAAAGCAAGCAGTTGCTTTTTTCTGTAGTTCCCCAATGACTAAAATAATTAACAACATATCAAGGGCTTGAAAGCAGAGGCGTGAAATACATTTATTTTTTTAAATATAGAAACTTTAATTTCATTTAATTATTAATGTCATTATTTTGAGGCTTCTCTACTTTACAGCATTTCTTGACTTGTACCTAAGATGCATTATAACAATATATCAAAGACCTTATCGAAGTTTACCTACTACTAACAAAACAATATGAATCTTTAGGCAGTTTTAAATCTTCTTCTTCTTTCGGCTTTTCCCTTCAGGGGTCGCCACAGCAAATCATCTCTCTCCACCTATCCCTATCTTCTGCATCCTCAACACTTGCACCCACTAGCTTCATATCCTCATTAATTCCATCCATATACCTCCTCTTTGGCCTTCCTCTTTACCTCCTGCCTGGCAGCTCCATGTCCAACATTCTCCTACCAATATACTCACTCTCCCTCCTCTGAACATGTCCAAACCATCTTAATCTGGCCTCCCTAACTTTGTCCCCCAAACGTCCACCATGAGCTGTCCCTCTGATGTACTCGTTCCTAATCCTGTCCAATCTTATCACTCCCAAAGAGAACCTTAACATCTTCAGCTCTGCTACCTCTAGCTCTGACTCCTGTCTCTTCCTCAGTGACACTGTCTCTAAACCATACAGCATGGCCGGTCTCACCACTGTCCTGTACACCTTCCCCTTGATTCTCGCTGATATTTTCCTATCACACTTTAGGCAGTTTTAAATGTTGGATTAAAAAAACACAATGGGGCATAAATAATCAAAGAATAATCTACTACTACTACTACTACTACTACTACTACTACTACTACTAATAATAATAATAATAAATAATAAAGGAAAATAATCAGGGAAAGGTTGGGTGATGGCGTGTTCCACATCCTACAGCTAAATCCCATAGGGTTTTGTTCCTCTTACCTCAAAGAAAACATCCAATCATTTACATTTTTATATTTAAAGAATGATGCCTCTTTATTTTTATCCATTTCTAGTGCCTTGATTATTGATGCATGATTAACATTGTGGCAAACCAACAAGTTAGTGCTGAAGACTTTCCTGTAGGGGAAAACCTATTGTTGCAGTGTTACCTCTATCTGCTTTAAAGCACTGACTCTGGAGACTCCTTCCATAAACACTAAATAAACATCTCCTCACGGAACAGTTCACCATACACTGTTTGTGTGCAGCATCTAGGTTGTTACTATAGAAACAATCTTGCAGACAGAACTATTGTCAACCGCACTGTGGTATAAAGATAAATAAAACAGAACAGATAAATAAAAACCTAAAACAGTCAGGCCACTGTAAGGTCAAAGTTTGTCTAGGCTGGCTTCCAAGCCCACTGCATTATGTTTGTGACATAAATATTTGGAAAATCTCCCTCTCTCTCTCTCTCTCTCTCTCTCTCTCGCTCTCGCTCTCGCTCTCGCTCTCGCTCTCTCTCTCTCTCTCTCTCTCTCTCGCTCTCTCTCTCTCATACACACACACACACACACACACAAAAAAAACATTGCATACTTCTTTTTCTAATCAGATATCAGATTACAGTGTATATAGCCATTATTATTCTCCTTGTTTACATCTCTGCTTTTTTTGTAAGAACTTGAACTAGCATGTGACCCGTAGTCACCCGTATCTCCGCCATGTTTATTTGTTCTTGTAGCACAGCATTGACCTGACTTGTCTCTATCCTGACCCCTTGTTCTCTCACAGAAAATGATGCCTAGGGAGCAGGATTTGTATGGCCTACACGTTTTTCCTCATTGCACCAAAAGAGACTCCACATGACTGAGGCTATTTTAGGGGCTAACTTGACCTGTGAACCTTACAGTCTATACACAATGGTTAAATGACACTATTTCCAGTAGAGCTTCCAGCCCAGGCAGTGACATAAGAACGTGTCGGAAAACAAACTAAATGAGGAAAAGATGTGCAAAGAAAACACTTTGGGCTTTACCAAATAAAACAGGATCTCAGGCTAATATTCCTTTGCTTTGTGAGCACTAAAGCTACTTATGCAAACAAGCCACGTTGGCAGGCAGTCTTCAAAGAATATGAAAGACCAAGTTGATGAATTTAGGAGCGTCTCTAAAGCTAGGGATGAATAAAAAATTCAATCTAATGTGAATGCATAAAGAAGTAACTACATGGAGTACATTAATGTACAGCTAGACTGCTAGTCAAAACACCCCTGCTTGTAGAAGGGGATGTTTCATTATTTTCAAATAATAATCAGTACATTAACACTCTAAAATTACATGCGGAATTATGTAGTGGCACGTTACGCAAATTAAGTGCATTTTATATTTAAACATTTGGACAATATTCCTAATAAACTCTGAACTGAATGAGGCTCTGGGTTGTTGATTGAAAAATCGGGGTTCAAGCACAAGGCACCTTGGTGGTGCTGTTGAGCAAGGTCCCCAATACCCCCGATCCCCCCCACCACCACCACCACCGGCTCCAGGGGCACTGCATCATGGCTGGCCATGTGCTCTGACCCCAACCCTTCATGGATGGAATGTGCGAAGAAAGAATTGTGCAGTAATCTATATGTGAGAAAGATAAAGGCTACTTAAGTTAACTTGACTTATGTGAAGCTTTACCCAGGAGGCTTTTATTAAGCTTTCTTAATAGACTGAGATCTTCACTGTTTCTCTGAAATTCTATTCTGTTTGTGGGAAAACAATACATTTTCTAAATAATTCTACTTCTTAAAAATGCATTTTAATTTATGCATAAATAACAGTTTTGAATCATAAGCCTTTATCAATCTAGCGTACCCGAACTTTTGATTGGTTTTGCATCCAAATTAGATATTAGCTCTCTTAATTCGAAGTACACATACTTTTCTCGGTAATGCTTCATTTTATCTTTAAAAAAAAAAAAAAGAAAAGAAAAGAAACGCATCTCGGTGAAACACTGCTGCCAGATTATAATACATTTTCAGATTGTTCCACTCAATAAGCAGAGATCATTTGTGTTCAATGTAGTTTGAGCGAAGATTAATTAGAAAATTTCAAGCAAACGGAACGGAGTTTTGCCGTCGCTAACTTTAAATTGATAGCCTAATGCTATTTTAATCACAAGTCTTTTAGAAATAATGTTTCACAGATATTGCCTATAATAATCCATAATAAAGAAAGCCATAAATCCCTCAATAAAAAGGCATTTTCTTGGCTTGTGTCAGAATGACGCATGTGCTTTTTCATCCATAAAAGATTTATTCATAAGTGTTTTTTCTTCACGTCTCTTTCCGCATATATATATATATATACATTCGCCTTCACAAACAGGAATCCTGGATGTTTCTTTTTCTTTCACTCTGCCAATAAAAGTCAGTTTATAGATGGAGATATTGATCCCAGCACTCTACACAGTCTCTATGCTGAGTGCACGTAGTGTATACTGTACAAACCGCAGTGTCTGGTGTTAACACTGAGGACAAAGCTCAGCCGCTCTGCCAGGAAACCTTTACCAAATTCCTGCACCTCAGCGAGCTGATCTAAAATGTTCCGCAGGCACGTCTTCCTTTAACAGCCTGCAGAGTTTGGAGTTGACTGAGGAAAGAAAGAGAAGCACATCTGGTCCTTATTGAAACCAGAAATGATCCCATCTGAAGCCAACAAGATTAGACAATAATACAGATTGGTTGGGACTTACAGTAAAAGTTCATGTGCGTCATCCGTATTATGTGTAAAGTTAGGAGAGAGTTGTTAGTTGAGGCCATGGAAATTAAAATAACACTCAGTAGCACTTTATTTCAATACAGCAGTCCCAAGCATGCCAGATGACAACAACAGTAAAATGAACAGGAAAAGGTTTGTAGTCTTGAGAATGAGGAATGCCTGGAAAATCTGGATGCCTTCGATGTTTAATGGTGCAATAGATGAAATAAAAGTGCAAATAACCTAGAAATCTATGTAGAAAAGGGATAAAAATTATGGCTTAGTATAAGTGTACATAGTTTTACAGACTGGTTTTCTCCCTCGTAATATGTGTAATGGTCTGGAATGCATGTTTGTGCTTGGATGGGACTCTTGTCAATCATTTTACAGACACTCCCTCATGTTATTTTACATCACCCACATCTCATGCTGAAATCAACAATTGTTTGATGGTAAAATGGTAAAATTGTTTGAATTGCCAGCTTTACCTAATAAATCAGGCATTTTTTACACAAAGAGAAAGACAGCAGCTGCATGAATGAGATTCCTTTTAAATCATTATTAGCTGAAGTTTGTGTGGTGATGCTATTATCACTTGGCTTTCGAGCAGCTTTCATTTTGGTAGCGATGCTAACGACAGCACAGAACTATCCTCATGAAACTTTATGACCTGTATTATGCATGGCTTCTGAGCAGCTGAATATCCAAGTGTAACTCTAGTTGAACCACTTCTGGAGGCTGTTCTGGAGGCGGAGCTTTGTGTACATGGGTAGGAGTGGGGAGACAAATGGAAATGGGATTAAAAAGATAATAAAAATTTCATGTTGTATTTAAAGTTAAGTTGCAACTTGTGATTCCTTGCTTAAAAGTGGACAAAATCCAAAGAAAACGCACTCAAACTTTCATCTTTAACTCATCGAATTGGGTTTCTTCTTGGTATATGGAGTGATTTGTATTTGTGAGCTTTAAAACTCATCTGATTCATTTTAGATGATTTACATATAAAGTGCACAAGTGGAAAAGTATATACTCTTAAGACCAAATGAGGGGGCATTTGTTTAACCCATACATTTACTATATAAAAATTTTACACATTTATGATAAAAAAAAAAAAATCAAAAGTTTTATTTAAATAAAAAAATTTAAAAACTTTATTAAAAAAAAAAAAGCTTTTATTTCCTATTTTATGCATTGTTTAAATATTGTCCAATAATTTTTATATACTTATGTTACTACCCCAGTGTTTTTCACACCTCTGACAAATTCTGGAAATTTGTTTTCGCATTGTGTTTTGGATTGTTAACTGTTTCTGCAACAGTTTTTTGAATATATACATTTCTTCACTCAAAAACCATTGAGGTGAAAAGCCAATATCCTAGCTCCCTATGTGCAAAAAAAAAGACTAAGCAAAACAAGCAAAACTAAGCAAAACATAAACCCATTTTCATCAATATTTAGTAATAATTTGATAAGTCAATTCCACAAAACAATATGTTTATGCCTTTATGACAGCTATGGTTTCATTAGCTGAATTATTTTTCCTTTTTCTCAATGTAGGTCATGCCTAACACGGCTGTTAATGTGATTTGAAGTTTTCCACACCGTTCTGCTTCTCAGACTGTCTACAGGATGCATGTTTACTTAAGAAAATTTTACCCTTATGAGATAGAAGAGCGCTCCTGTGCACAAAACTGCACAACAAGCTTTAAGCACACTATTCACACAGGCACAATGAAGAACGTGTGGCTTTCTGCTTGGCAAACATTTACATGAAGTGGCTTAAACAAGGCCACATCCAAACCCACACACTGACATAGGAAACCTGAGGTGGTGTACAATTCTGACATGCTATTTATTATGAGATTATGTGGCTTGGGACTGAGAATGAGACTTTACTGTTACTGACATACCAGCTGACCACACTGCTACAGTTTACTGCAATGCAGAAACTTGCTTACAAGCAGAGCCGTTTTATTTCAACTAGGCTGGTGTGTTAATGTGTGATGGTAAATCCCAAAGTGGGTTCTGTGTCGCATCTGTTCAGTAGGATAGAGGCACACAAGAAACATTCAGTAAAATAATGCTTAAAAATACGTCTATGTAAAAGTCCCTTGGGTTTCTTATTCAGAATTTCAACAGGAATCTTGTGATGAACTGACACCGAAGAAATATCAAATTGTAATGGGAATTGATAGTAAATTTCATTAGTTACCCAGAGAAATAAGGTCTGATTTCTATTGCAGTTTCTATTGTTATTTATTCATGTGATCTTCTGTATATTACATTGTACTGTCTTGCCCAAACAGGCAATTTGAGTGTTATATAACAGAAGTTTATTCTTTTTTTTTTTTTTTTAAAGCTGCTGAGGTGGCAGTGGTGTGTGTGTGTGTGTGTGTGTGTGTGTGTGTGTGTGTGTGTGTGTGTGTGTGTGTAGATGGATGGATGGATAGATGCATTTTTATTTATATTTAGTTCACAAATAGTTAATTTTCTTTAGATCTACTTGGTGTAGGATTTTTAATAAACAAGACCAATTTTGTTGAAATCCAAAAAAAAACAGTTATCTTATCAGCTCTGTATTTTTTTTTTATTTTTTTTTTTTATTCCAACAAAATTGGTCTTGGTTATTAAATATCCTACGCATACAGTATTTTGTGATCTCAGATTTTTTCTCTGCCTCCACACTCAGTAGAAGAGCCTCTCAAAGGTCCAGGCCAGTTGTGCTTCAAATTCACACCTAAATCCTTACTGTCCTGGGTAAATAAACAATCTATCTATCTATCTATCTATCTATCTATCTATCTATCTATCTATCTATCTATCTATCTATCTATCTGTCTATCTATCTGTCTATCTGTCTGTCTATCTATCTATCTATCTATCTATCTATCTATCTATCTATCTATCTATCTATCTATCTATCTATCTATCTGTCTGTCTGTCTGTCTGTCTGTCTGTCTGTCTGTCTGTCTGTCTATCTCTCTCTCTATCTATCTATCTATCTATCTATCTATCTATCTATCTATCTATCTATCTATCTATCTATCTATCTATCTATCTATCTATCTATCTATCATGACATTAATAACATTATTGCTTAAAGTAAGAAGACCAGCTCATGGCTTGAACCAGTGTCAGGGTTAATTACCCTTTACACTGAGTTTTCAGAAATGCTTATTACTCTCCATACATCAGTTATATGCAGTGCTCTGATTATAAATCACCCCAGAGCAGGTGCATTTGGTTGGCTGTAGGAAGAAATTGCGCCACATAATTTGTTGTTTTGTTTTTTTTTGTTCATGTAATTAGCTTTTTTCCATTATGTTTACAAAAGCTGGATTGCTACACAGACTAGAGTTCTTCCTTCAGGCTTTTATATTATTGACTAGAATATAAAAGACTAGAATAGGAGGAAAACCTTTTATAAAACATTAGAAAAAAGGTTCTGGCTATGTATTTATTTGTTTGTTTGTTTATTGACCAATTGGGAGATTTATTGAAGCCAGATGTGGAGGATTATATATTTTGCTAGCTGTCATTTAAAATGACAGGAGCAGGAGCAATAATTTAGTGATAAATGGTGGTATTATAATGGACATAAAGTCCAAGAACACACATACCACATGTATTCATTGCATCAGAATTTAATGCTAAATGTTACTCAGGTAATACATAATTAGCATATTATATTACATATTAAAATATAATACATTTAACATATTGCATTTTATATAGTGTATTAAGTTTTGCACAATGATCCTGAAGAAACATTTTGTCCCTGTGTATAATAATAATAATAATAATAATAATAATAATAATAATAATAATAATAATAATAATAATAATACTAGACATGTACATTTCCTGAAGAAAATGTGAGTGGTGCTTGCCGTGGCAAAAGTCATCCGTGACGCATTTCCCCATATTGTGCTGAGCGTTTTGATATGTCACATATGTTGCAGAAATTTTGTGATTACCCATAAATCCGGTGGGCTGGTGCACGTGACGTCACGTGACGTTACCCGGATACACCCGTATCACTCACTTCCCCTCATTGTGCTGAGCGTTTTGATATGTTACATGTGCATGTAGTCGTAATTTTGCGATTACCCATAATTCCCAGGGAGAGGGGGGTCATGTGATGTCACCCGGATATACGTCACTCACTTCCGCTGAGTATACAGAGTGTTATATGTCACATGTGTATGTAGTTGTAATTTTGCAATTTCCCATAATTCCCGGGGTTTGGGGGTCACGTGACGTCACCTGACGTCATCCGGACACACGTCACTCACTTCCCCTCATTGTGCTGAGCGTTGTGATATGTGATATGACTATGTTGCAGTGCGTGTGTGAGTTTTATTGAGGATTGAAAATTCCGCCAATTCATTTCTTTGGGACATTTTGGGGCGATCCGAGGGGCGCGGCAGGAATACCGAAATTCCGATCGCTTATAAAAGTCATAGCACATCTTTCCCGAACAAGCCGCACGATATGATACCTCATTCGTGGGTCTATGACAAATTGTGCGGGACTAGTTAGGGGACAAAATTTTGTACGGAAGAAGAAGAAGTTCATCGAATAGTAATAGTGTGCTCTTCAAGCACCACTAAATAATAATAATGACAAATGTTACATGACTTAATTTGACCTTAAAAAAAACAAAAACATTTTTATCAATTTATTTAAAATCTATAACCTGCTGTTATGTAGAAATCTGTTACCAAACTAAAGGAAAACTCCAGTCTAAATAAACATTAAATATTTTATACTGAAATATTTGCAGTGTAATTAATGATCATGCTGCAAATTTGTTGTTTGGTGCTGTATTGTGAGACGTTAGCAGTTGTATGCTGCGCTGATGTCTTTGGGGTGTTGCTAGCACAGAAACAATGGCATTTAATAACAGAGGAAATTCAATGTCAGACATAAAGGATAATGCTCAGGTTTTGCTGTTGGCTCCAAAAGAAAAAAATGCAAGAGCTATTTTTCTCATTCACTGTTTTTGTAGTGACATCCAAATTCATATGAATGAGAAATCCAGTATAGAAGTCCAGGAAATGTCACTACAGTATGACACAACTGATCAGAATAACAGTTTGGCTAATTAGTGATCTATGAGATAATAAGTGTAATGATGTGATGATGGTATTAGTATGAAAGATGAAGCTTTGGAAGCTGATCTTTTTGAACAAAGTGAAGTTGATCTGTTTGAACAGACTGAAGAATAAAGCACCGCTGCATCACTCACTTTAAGCAGAGATGAAGATCGAGCCAAATCCCACTGGAAACATTGTCAGTGAGCAATGTGTGTAATGTAGGCAACTAAAAAAACTCTCAGGGCGGATTTGTCCTTTTAATAAAACAGCAACATTTGAGTACATGTTTCCGTATTTGTTTCTATATGGAGTTATAAGAAACGATTTGGCAACCCAGGTTTAAATGCCCTTCAGTCTCCAGGAAATATTAGTGCAGAGAACTGTACCAAACAAATAGAACAATTTGGAATTCTCATAGCTGTTTCTAGAGATAGCTTCTGAGCGGCATGCAATTTCATTTACACACTCCTCCTTCTCTCAGTCTGTTTTGGCACTGACAGGAAGTGGCTGCACGGCATCTACAAATTGGCTTCTTTCTTTCAGCGAAGCTTGGCACTCCTCATGCATGCATATGTTGTTGTAAAAAAATCTAAATTAGCATCAAGTATTATTGCACTTAGGAAAATTTGAGCCATTGAGAATCTTATATGCTAAATGTTATAGTTTTAGCAGAAGTATGAAGAATTTAATTATAATCAGGGTATGCTGATGATTTGCATCTCTACTTTGTAACTAATTAGGTCAAGATTACTTTTGTAAATAATTCGCTCATGATTAGTTCAGTTCTCAGTATAATCCAACACACATAATGTAACTATATTCTGGAATTTTCATTAGCCTTAGGCCTTATTCCTGCTTTCTTTACCCTGACTATGTATCTGAATCCATGTGCACTCTGAGTGCTTTAACTTCTCTGATGTTCACCCCACAGGTCACCAGTATGTGTTTAAATAACGCAGTACAGTAATGTGTTTATGACTCATCTGCAATTGATTGAGCTCTACTCGAGCTCGAGAGACTTGAATAAAACACATGTAACACCTTCAGCTGTAAAAACAGAAGCCGTACAAGCTGCCCGCTGAAAGAGTCGGGCCATAAGCCGATCCAGTGTGGCTTTTAAGTATCGAATTTATTCGACTTGGTCACGTCGCTGCTGAGTCATGATCATTTTATGTGAAGCGTGACTGACTGGCAGTTGGGTTGTAGTGACACAGGCTGTGTGACTCTGCTGAAGTAACACCTGTTACCAGCACCACAAACAGAGAGAGAAAGAGAGAGATGAGGAAAGGGCAGAGTAAGAGAGGTGGCGGTGGTGGGCGTCACATCACTCTGAAACAGCCATCACTGTGGGAAGGATCGTAGATAGTGAATACTCTTGTGTAATGCTGTCCAGAAACCATCGGCCAACATCAATGCAGTGTTGATGATCATTACATAACATGACATACTTCTTGCTTGAAGGAATATATGAGATCTTAAATCAAACACAAAGATATTACGCATCAATAGTGGCACGGTGGCTTTGTGGCTTTCACATTTGTCTTGCGCTTCTGGTCAAGGAGTTTTAATTCCCGGCTCCAGGTTACAGTACATTACAGAATCTTCCCATGTGTCCTAATGCTTAATTTTAAGTGGTAGCTCTAATGAATTATTATCTAAAGCAGGGTCAAATGTTTCTGTTTATTTGATAAAATTGTTAGTATATCGCAAGATCTTTCAGAAATTAAAAGATGTGTTTTGGGAATAACAGTGAACTTTGTTCCAGCATGTATAGACAGAATCATGTGACTGTAGATACTCTGTGTGTTACAACTAACCTGTGTCTCAATCAATAACCCTAATCTCCTCTATACATTTTTAATGAGGTAAGATTTTTACACAACGCTCACACATTCACTGCAGTATTTATACTTTTTCCACCTCTGACTAAATATATGACCGTGATTTTGGGCATGAGCGGTCAGGAGGAGACCTTCTGTCCCGCTCTTGCTGTAAATGTATGCTCTGGTGCAACAGAGAAGTGAAAGTATTGACTGCAATGTGGTGGAGCTCACCTTGCTTAAAGGAAAAGGTGACGTAAAGGAAAACGTTTCTGTCAAGCTTCGATGAAGGCTGAAACAAAGAGCGGAGTAATCTACAAAACTACAACTTCCTGAAGTTAATTATCTGTCACTCAGCGAATTGAAGGTAAGGTACAAACAAACACTTTTTTTTTTTACTGACATTGTTACCACAGCTTTGTATACATGTGATACAATACCCTTCAGATTTATTGGAATCCTTTATTAAAAAAAAAAAAAAAAAAAAAAGAGCCAAATTTGTCAAACATAAGCTGTATTACAAAATTATGGCACTCTTGGATTTAGTTGATTTTGAAGCTTGACTACAGAATTAAGCTGATTCTAAAGCAGTGAGCTTAGGGCTTTTTTTATTCATTCATTCATTCATTCATTCATTGTCTACTGCTTATCCGAACTATTCTCAGGTCACGGGGATCTCAGGCGTCATTGGGCATCAAGGCAGGATATACCCTGGACGGAGTGCCAACCCATCGCAGGGCACACACACACTCTCATTCACTACAGACAATTTAGAGATGCCAATCAACCTACCACGCATGTTTTTGGACTGGGGGAGGAAACCGGAGTACCCGGAGGTAACCCCCGAAGCACGGGGAGATCATGCAAACTCCACACACACGGCGGAGGCGGGAATCGAACCCCCAACCCTGGAGGTGTGAGGCAAACATGTTAACCACTAAGCCACTAAGCCACCGTGCCCCCTGCTTTTTTTTAATTATTTTTTTTTATTTTTTAAACTTTACTACTATAAGTAGTAACCATACTGCTCACTGTGTACACTGACAGTGTGATCACTTGCATTACCTGATTTGTGCCAGTCAACTAGAATCTGCTAAAGTTGTGTTGAAATTTCTTTGTTTTTTTTGCTCATGGATAAATGACAAAGGGATTTATCTTTCTAATGGGAACAGGACATGACTAAAGAAAATGAAAAATATTATGTCTTTTAATGGCAGTTTTGAAATTTAAGTCACATTAGTCTCTAAAATTTACACAGAATGGTGCGAAAAACAAAAAACATTCAGTGAATGGTGGCTCTGCAGGAAAAACTAATTCAGAATACATTACAGAACTGCAATATATAAAAGCATTACTTTTCCAAGCAAAATTTAATGCTAGAAAAACTTCTCAGTAGAGAAGGAAATGTTATATTTTAGACCACAAAAAAATGAATGCTGGCCTTCAGAGATTATCTGCAAAAACAGTAGCAAGTGTGACAGTCAAAGTCTCCAGAAGAACTGTGGCAGATTCTTCAAGATGCTTCAAAAAAGCCTGCCAGCCAGGTTCCTTATAAAACTGCACAAATTGTACCTGAGACTACTGATGCATTTTTGAGACAAACGGTTGTCATGCCAATTTTTGTTTAGTTTACTGCAAAAATCTTTTAATTATGAATAAATAAAATGTTTCCTTCGATTTTTTTTTAAGCCGTCTTTGCTTTACAGCATGTTTCAAAGCTCCAACTAGACGAAAATGAAGGAAAACATCCTCTCAACTCAGAAAAGTGTCTTCATGTGCCATTTATAGAACAGGAAAAAAAACAGGAAAAAAAGGTTCTAAAAGGTTATTTGAGTTGTGAGCAATGTTCAGTTTATACAAACTTTTTTGTTTATTTTAATGAAGGGTGCCAATAATTCTGGAGGGCATTGTAGATGAAATTCATAACAACCTTTTAGAATATTGTAAAATACTGGTAAGAACCCTAGCTCATAGCTGGCGGATATGGTCAGCATGCCAGGATATATTATCCTTTACAATGAGCTTTCAGAAATGCTAATTACTCCACATAAATCAGTTATATGCAGTATTCGGGTTATAAATCACCCTATAGCAGGTGCATTTATCACAATTCACTGGCGAAGCAGAAGGTCAGAGTACACCTCTGCTGTTGGCTCACTGATTACTCAGCTCCAGCCGAAGAGTCCGTCGCCTACATCATCCCACCCCCCCCCCTGCAGTCGAGTAATGAGTGCGTGAGTGCGGTTATGAAACCGATGCCAGGCTACTCGTCTGCTTGGGCAGATGGCTGAGAGAAGTGAAGGATTTCTGGCTTTAGATTCATTGTCCACGATGTTCCAAGGATCCAATATGGACATCATCCAACAGTCAATGCGATCTCATATGTAGTAGGTGCAGAGAAATATAATGGATACTGACTGATGTGCTATGAACTTCATTAGCATTAAGTCCTTTGTTCTGGTCTGTTGATCTCCATCGGTCATGACATGGTGTGGAAGGCTGGGACAATGGCCAATGAGTGGACAATAAAAATAAGGGGGAGCGAGTAAACATTTGACAGGGAGTATTGATGAAATGTGGCTTATATGGGTTTGAGATCAGGGCTCTATGCAGGACACCCTACTTGTTACACTCAAAACTTGACACACCATGTCTTCATGGAGCTCGCTTTGTGCACAGGGGCATTGTCATACTGGAACAAGTTAGGGCCAGTGAAGGGAAATTGTGATGAAAACCGCTGGTGCTAAAAAACGCATTATTGGGACCCCACCTCCGGCCATTAAAGACGTCCAGAGGAAGCAGTGTTTGCGTAGAACTCACACTATCGACAAGGACACCTCTCATCCAGCCTATAAACTGTTTGCCCTCCCACCTTCTGGGAAGAGTTTCAGGTGCCTGCAGTCCAAGGGCTAGCAGGCTAAGGAACAGCTTTTACCCCACAGCGGTCTTCTTACTGAACTCTTCAACCCATTAACCCCCCATAATGGTAATATCCCATCCTTCTCCTTGCATTCTCCCCATAGTGCATCCTGGTGCCGTGTGTTCCTCAGGTAAGTGATGCACATGCACCCAGCCATCCACAAGATGTAACAGAAAACATGATTCATCAGATCAGGCCCCCTTCCTCCATTGCTCCGTGGTCCAGTTCTGATACTCACATGCCCATTGTTGGCGCTTTCAATGGTGCACAGGGGTCAGCATAGGTGCCCTGACTGGTCTTCGGCTATGCAGCCCCATATGCAACAAACTGCGATGTACTGTGTATTCTGACACCATTAACTGCTTCAGCAATTTGAGCAACAGTAGCTCGTCTGTTGGATCAGACCACACGAGCCAGCCTTCGCTCCCCACGTGCATCAATGATCCTTGGCCGCCCATGACCCTGTCACCGGTTCACCACTGTTCCTTTCTTGGACCACTTTTGATAGATATTGACCACTGCAGACCGTGAACACCCCACAAGAGCTGCAGATTTGGAGATGCTCTGATCCAGTGGTCTAGCCATCACAATTTGGCCCTTCGTCAAACTCCTTATGCTTGCCCATTTTTTTGTCAAAATCCTTACGCTTGCCCATTTTTCCTGCTTCATATAAGAACACCTTTATATAGTGGTTTGCACCAACACAACATGAAATTTGAAACATGAGCTTATTCATTTGCTCTAGATCTGTACAATTTGCAGTATGAGTGCAGGAAACTGAGCATATCGCAGCACATGACTCTGGGTTAATGCCAAAAAATGCAAGCTGCTTTCCCCTACGGAATATGTAGACTATTAATTTCCAAAGCATATGTACATCATTGCATATTTGTTTTTCTTTAAATAGCTTAAATACATTGCTAGGCATAGTTTAGTTTTTTTCATTCATAATGAGCAATAGGAATGAATTCAAAAGCTTGAAATGGATGTGTGCATAGAAAAGTCAGAAATGTATTAACTTTAAGGTATGGGTAACTTTGTACATAGCTCTGAAAGAAAAGTGATGAACAATTTGAAATTTGATCTATCTATCTATCTATCTATCTATCTATCTATCTATCTATCTATCTATCTCTCTATCTCTCTCTCTCTCTCTCTCTCTCTCTCTCTCTCTCTCTCTCTATCTCTATCTCTCCAACAAATTAAACCAAAAATACCTTACTAACCAACTCTTATAACATAAGATCCTCAGGCACAATGGCTTAATGGTTTGCACATCTGCCTCATGCCTCCAGGGGTAGGGGATTGATTTGCATGTTCTCCCTGTGCTTTGTTTGTTTTTTCCATGTAATGTGGTTTTCTCACCCAGGTCCATTGTCATGCATGGTAGCTTAGTCGACTGGCATCTGTATATTGTCTGTAGTGTGTGGGTGCATGAGTTTGTGTGTGATTATGACCTGTGATGAATTTGTCCAGGGTGCTACTCACCTTGTGCCTGTTGTAGGAATAGGCTCCATGCTCCCTGCAACCCTGCATAGGATAAGTGGTTCAGAGAATGGATAGATGGATCTCCTCTTAGGTACATTTAAAGAAATAGAAGCCATTCACACCACTTGTGTTTCTTTAGTCAGTGTGTCACTTGCAGCAGTTGCATATCCATTTTACCAAACATTTCAGTCCAAACTGTTACCGGTGCAAGTTTCATCCTGTATATTACACTGCCCCTGTATTACACATCCTCGCTTGTGAGAAGAAGTAAGGTAGTGAAGTGTAAACTCCACAGAAATTCATTAATCACACTACGACACTTTCTATATTCTGTTCTACTAACGTCATGATTGTCTAACATACTTACATAAAGCTGTTTGTACTGTTGTGATAGGCTGTTTATTTACTGTTCCACCATTTTTATTGAACTATAAATCGACTGTTCCTGTCCCCCATATTTTCTTGACACGGTTGTACATTTGGGTGATAAAAATCAAGAAGTCGTGCTGTCATGTTGGTATCCTTGTAGAATAGCTGAGAGTGGATTGAAGGACAGTCACAACCTCACTTCCTAGACCGGTTTAAAACCAAGGTAAGACTTCCCCACCTACTAAATCCCAAATTAAACACAGAAACACCAATTTGTTAGTCAAATAATCTGTAAGTAAACAAAAGTACAATTCCAGTTTTCAAGCTGATAATAGCAGGGATCACCTTGCAGAGCAGTGTTATGTGCCACAGATTATGACAGCAAATGATTTGAAATATTTCACCACTATGCGTCTTCACGTTCCCCCTAGAGCTCTCTATACCAATATGGGCTGAGAATAGTTTGGTCCAGATGTCAGTGACTTTGTATCATCATTTAAAATAAACATCTGTTTTGATGAGAGAGAGAGAGAGAGAGAGAGGGAGAGAGGGAGAGAGAGGGAGAGAGGGAGAGAGAGGGAGAGGGAGAGATGTTGTTCAGGCCAGATATTGTTAATTCAGGTTAATGATAAAGAAGAAGAAGGTGTCTTTGGGGACAAATGTGCCATCTGTTAATAACGTGTGACTCTGTCCCACAACAAATGCTTTGAAGGCCAGAGCAGGACTTCTGATAAGGTTGAAATTAACAAAGCAGCTCATGACTAGGGCACCTTAAGCCTGCATCATAATACTGACATAACCATGTGATAAATGTATCATACCATTGTTTACACACTCTATATAAGTAATTGTTATGATGGCTGCCATAATATTGGATGTCATGACGGCTTTCTACATTGCCTACTGTATAGTTAGCATATATTATACAACATATCAGAATCCACTATGGATAAAAGATTCATGAATAGAAGATTGTCTTCAGACTAACATTAAATAAGACCACCAGAAGCACATAAAACCCATTAGGATCCTCAAGAACATTTTGTCCCCAGTATTGCCACATGATGATTTTTTGTAAAGATCTCTCTCTCTCTCTCTCTCTCTCTCTCTCTCTCTCGCTCACTCTCTCTCTCTCTCTCTCTCTATACATATATATATATATATATATATATATATATATATATATATATATATATATATATATATATATATATATATATATATATATACACGATAGTCTTTGGCTATCTTGTAACTGTGTCCATAGGAGTGTATTGTATCATCAGTCATAAACACAGACGCTAAATAGAGCACACTTTGCAAAAACGAGCAGCTGTCATGATAGTAAACAATGTCAGAATCAAAATGATCATTAATAATAACTCATGCTCCTTTTCTTGACACATTTATGACATGTTTATTTCAATATTGTGATGCAGTGGACATGCAAAGTGTTACCAAATGTTTCAGTTTCCTTGACAAAAGGTTAATAACTTGCTTGTTTATGTCTGGTTTCATTTTGCTCTATGAAGATCGCTCGGATCAGAAAGATGTTTTTGCCTTTCTGTAGTCTTCGGCTGAATGCTGTGTAAAAATACATTGTGTAAAAACACATGTAGCAGGCACACAGAGCATTTCCTCTAATAACAAGATGGGTTACATCATTCATGTGTCCACATCATGCCTCAGTCTTTCCTGCTATTTTGAAGCCAAGGAACATTACATCTCTAGCTGCTACTTTATTTGACCATAAGCCTAAATATAGTTCCCACAATAAATAGCTCAGTGTTGAACCCGCAGTACACAAATAGAATATGAATTTCACAGTTTTCATGATTTCCCGTGTGTGTGTATAAGACAACGTTTTGAACCTCACTTGTGGCACTTATGGTGAAACAGTTGCCATCTTGGTTCGAATTTCTGGCAGCCACCTGAGGGAAGGCCACAGGGTATCCGACAGCTCTTCATCTGACTCTTGCACCAAGTCTCAAAGAGCTCAGGGAGAGTCTCCGAGAAGACTCTCACTAAGTTTCAGTCTCACAGCAAAGCCAATTAATGTGTGAAACTGAGGACGGACAACAGACTACAACCAGGACTCCACACCAGTTCAAGAACCAGAATAACCAAGTGGTCATCTAGATAACCAGACCGATGATCTAGATAACTACGGTAGTTGCGCATCTCGGGCAATGGTAGCTCAAGAGGTTAAGGCTCTGAATTGTTGATTGGAAGATCAGGGTTCAAGCCCCTCACTCCCCCCTCCCACCCCGCTCTTTCTTTCCTTATGTTAGTGTGCATTGACAAATCGGATAAAAGATAAAGTATAGTATAGAAACTCTGCTAGAAGATCTTATGAGTATAATATAATGAATTTGATGGAAGATATAGAAAGTATAGTATCATAAATCATACAGAGGATATTGTGCATATAGGACAGTACGTTTGACAGAAGGCAATGAGGATAAATGGTAAATATAGTAAATAGTAAATCTGATGGAGAATGCATTGAGTATAATCACGGAGTAAATCTCACAGATAAAGATATAGTGAGTTTAGTGTAGCATGCTATCATAAAAGTTTCCTAAATCTTATCACTGAATCACTTTTTGCACAAAAGTATGTGGACACATGACCATCACTCCCATATGTGCTTGTTGAACATCCCATTCCAGATTTAGTCTGCCCTTTGGTGTTATAATAAGCTCAACTCTTCTGAGAAAGCTTTTCAGTAGACTTAGATGTGTGGCTGTGGGGATTTACACATTCAGCTACAAGAGCATTAGTGAGATCAGGTGCTGACATTGGGTGAGGAGGTCTGGGGTGCAGTTGGTGCTCCAGTTCATCCCAGTGGTGTTCAGTGGAGTTGGGGTTAGGGCTCTGTACAGGACACTCGAGCTCTTTCACTCCAACCTTGGAAATCATGTCTTATGAACCTTGTTTCATGCGTAGGGGCACTGCCATGCTGGAACAGGTTTATACCTCTTACTTACAATCAAAAGACATTTTAGACAATTATATGCAAATTATGGCTAAATTATAAATGTCATGCAGTATATAGTACATATTGTTGAGTAAATCTGATAGAATTTATCATGAATATAATAAATATGATTGCATAATGATATAAAGTATAGTACAGTAGAACTGATCATATTATAGAAGATATAAGAAGTATATTATTGGAAAAACAGATAGAAATATACTATGTACAATATAGTAGATCTTGTAGAAGATACAGTGATTATGATTTAGTAAATCTGATAAAGGATATGGTAGGTATGGTATTGTAAATCTGATAGAAATATAATGAGTATGATATAGTAGATCTTATAGAAGATACAATGATTGATATAGTAAACCTTATGGAAGATATAGTGAATATACTAAATCTTATAAAAGATATGGTGAGTATCAGGGATCTGAGCAAAGATATAGTGAGTTAAAGATATAATATTAAATCTGATAAAAGATATGATAAGCTAGAACTATTGACACCTGTAATTCCTTCTTTTCTCTTCTTCTTCTTTTCAAAAGCAGTAACTCGTACACCACATGATTTAAAAGTGAAGCTTTTTGACTTTTGAAGTCATTTCATTGCCATAGTAATGTCTAGTGCTGAGTCTACACAAACTCCAGCAGGTTTGATGATTATATAACATTTATTTATAACATTATTGTATTTTCTAGACATACCATAACCACTTACATGAGATTAGTGATAGTTTGTCACTTATCATGATAATTAGTGATTAGTTTGTCACTAATTAAAACTATATTTGTCACAAAACTATCATTTTTCAGTTAAGATCATGAAGGTTGATGACTTTTTTTTGTAGTTTTGTTTCTCACCTACTCTATCAAGATGACCTTTGGAGTAATTATCTTTTTTGAGCCAGTAGAAAACAGGAAGGCAAGAATGTGATCTCTTCAGTTGGAAGAAAAATATGGAAGAGCTATGAATTATTAAATATAGTCAGACCAGACTTTTGCGCCGCTGTTTTCTTACTGTGCTTTGGTGCACATCTGAAAAACATTAGCCGTCTCATCCACTAATATAATCTAAAGTTTTTGTGGTAAAATTCAGGGTTTTTCCTTTCTGCCTGCTAGAAGTTTCGCGTTAGCAATGTTGCTGTCTTCGTCTGAGTTAGGAAGACAGTTTGAAATTTGATTTGACTTTAATAAACCAGGCATTTTTCACTTCGCATTGGGATCAGCGCTAGAATTCGTGCTAATAAAGATTTTAGGAATAATTCTTTATGGTAAATTACATCTCACCTCAAGAATATAATAAACTATTTATAAGCCTGGCTGGAAAAAGTACAGAGAAACTCTATTTGAGTTAAAGGTAAGGGTACTGTGTCTGAATCTTACTAAAAAACTTTCACTTGAGTCAAAGTTAATAGTATGTATATTTAAACATCTTCATTTATCCAAGAGCAAAAAAAATTAACATTTTAACTGATGAAAAGAAAAAGCAACCCTGCATGATTAACTAGTTCCCCAAGCAACCGGCCATAAGGAAATGATTCTGCTAACTCAGACTCACCTAGAATTTGGTTACTGCTATGGCACGTTAGGAAAAAAGCAAACCCAAACTAGTTAGCTAATTTAACAAATAACTAGCTTAAATAAATAAATAAACAAACCAACATATAACTAGCTAGCTAATTTGGCAAATTTACAAAATGTAACTAGGTTGTTCATTTAACTAGCTAAGGTACAAACCATAACTAGTTAATTTATCAAACCTGGAGTTAATATAAGAAATTTTAAAGTCAGATGTTTAATCTTTAACTGGTAGGCAAATGAGTCATCTGATTCTGCATGAAATGTGCTTTCCTACTAAAAATAGAAAACAAAATCATATAGCATCTGAGATCTGTAATGAGTATTTTGATGATCAAACTAAAAAAAAATCTCAAGTAAAAATGGTGAATTTTCTCTTGAGTACAAAGTAGACGAACAGCGTACAGAGAACACGTACAGAGAGTACAAGCGTTCACTTTTAATAACACTGGAGTAAAGTACAAATCTTTTAAAAATACTACTGAAGTACAATAACAAAGTACAATTCCTCGAGTATTTTCCACCTGCTGTACTAGGGACATGCTGATCGTTATTGACAGGTCTTTTCTGCACAAGAGTTTGTCCTTTTTCCTCCTGTAGGAGAGGTGCAGTGTTTAGGCGTTAACTTTGCCACTTGCAAAGCTGCTGTCAGTTCAGCTGGCTCAGCTGTTCCTGATGCCTCTCACCTCTCTACTGAAAACTGAACGTGTAAAAGTACAAAACTGCCATTTTTTTCCCTTCCCTTCAGCTCTCTGACTGAGTTTCAAAACTATCTGCTGACTCACTCAGGCGCTTTGTTTTTAAATTTCATATTGAATCTTTATACATCACGCTATGAATTGATTATTGAATGAGATTAAATCTTCATACAGTGTTCACTCTGTGGCTGAAGTAATAATGATCAGTCACTATAAGCAGATGCCGATTGTCTATAAACAGATGTCTAATGTTGATTGATGACTAATAAACGTAAGTGCGCCCATTCATCATAATGGTGTTATTATTATTATAATTTTTTATTTTTCTTAAAGGAAAATGTCATCAGAGAGTTTTTCATGCACAGCGCTCATCCATCATCTATATACAAACAAGCAGAAAATAACAAAACAAGAAATAAACAGACGTTTCAGGAAAATGTAAAAAAAAAAAAGAATGTTATTGTGTGCTATTTATTATCAACTTGCACATACAGGACTGAAAAAAAATGCTTTCTGTGAGGTAATATAAATACATTTATAATGTTTATAGTGATTTATAAAGCACTGATACTACAGTGATGCTGAATCCTCAAAGCCGATTGGTCCGGAAGTTTTATATTTTTGATTATGTTAATTTACTCATTGTAATAAGCATCGTTTTATAGTAATGACTCCTTAATAAGGGTTTCTATGAAAGATGCTATCATTTAATTTAACTTGAAAACATATACATCATGGGCATGGAGAGGTTTTCTGTAATGAGATGTTTACTTCAACATATTTTGAAGCGGTCTCCGGTGTTAACAGTTCAACCTACAGTAAGTTTCAGGTTTGAACTCAGGGAATGAGGGAATGTTTGTAGCTGCTGTAGCAAGTGATAACAGGAACAACTCTTATGGACATGTCTGATGGATGTACCTGTAAATGGATAAAAAGTAAAAGGTAAAAAATGTGGTGATCATTTAAAAGTTTTAAATTGTAATCATTGACAAAGTTCTGTAGTAAAAAGAGAAATAAAACACTTCATGACATGCTTTTATAGGAAAGTAATCAACCTTGGGGATGGTATCATGATGGCTGGTAGCCTCAGCAACATTACACCACCGTGTCTTTGATTATTTTCCTATTACAGCATGCCCAGTTATGTTGTATTCCTTATTTATTAAAACTTCATAAGACATTATTAGAGCTGAAAAAGGAAAAAAAGAAAGTATTCTTAAGATATGCATGAAGAGTACCATGATCGTGACCTTTAAAGTAGGTTTCAGCACTTGTCCATTTGATCACTTCTAATTTTCAGACGAATGATGTGATGTTAAATTAATTTCTCCAAGCTATTATTTGCCAAAGCAGGAAATCTGCAATGCTCTGCTGGGCCAATAATATCTTAGAAGTTATGAAAATGTATTGAGCGAGCTTTAAGGAGAAACTTTAGATCCGGATAATGTATTATTCTGTCTGCTAGACAGTTTCATTCAATTGCATTGGCCCTGTTAGACCTTATTGACTCTCTTCCTCCTATTTCTTCTGGCCTGCTTCCCTAAATAGCATAAACCCACTTTATCATCACAAATCAATTGCTTTTGGATTCATGAATATTATAAATAAGAGCGGGTACAGGTGAGAGAAAGCAATTGAAATAGACGAAATGGTCCACCACTTGCAGCACTTTAAACACTCCACATGTGCACTGAGGAAAAGCTGAATATTGTTGGGAATATATATATATATATATATCCAGTCGCACTGAAATAGCCCTAATATAATTATACAGCATTTCTACCACATTTAACAGACTTATGAATTAAAAAATGAGAAATGTGTTCACTTTCATTATCAGCATCATCCAGGTCAGTCTCCATGTGTATCCCAATCATTCTTGTGCAGTATTCTAAAAGAAATTTGTGAAGTAAAACTTAGAAATGTCTTTTAAATTAGCTCACGTTGTGCGATTTAGTTTTAAAACATTTTAAATATTCACTATAGTCTGCTAAAGCTAGCAGCATTGCATTATATGCATTTGACATCATTTGTCCTCTAGAGCACTAACTTTGCTAGTAAAATAAATTAGCATTCTATTTGAAATGATACTTCCCTTATAAAATTCATACACTAGATTATAGAATACAGTGTATAGTGTATGGTATGTTATTTGGGAATTAAGTCACATAGTTCTGTTTTGTCCTTGATTTCTTTGTTGTAATGTATTTTTGTTCATTTAAATGTTTAAAAAACATTTGCAGATTGTATAAGTGCTCTTCTCTTTGTGGAATTATGACACGACAGATTGGGTACGTTGCAAAAAATATCTTAGCAAGCAGAAATACCTTAAAAATAGTCACATTTATCTAGTATTTCCTATTACAGTATAACATTTACAGCATTTGGCAGACACCCTTATATTTTATACAAATAAATAAAATTTTATACAAATGAGCATTAAGGGCCTTGCTCAGGGGCCCACCAGTGTTGGTGGACCTGTTGTTTGAACTCACAACCTTCCAATCAGTATTCTAATGCCTTATCCACTAAGCTATCATGTCAGATTAGTTTCTTAGTTAGAATTCTAGACATTTTTATAATTTTATGCTTAACTTTATCTGCTAATAGAATAAGGAAATCTTGAAAATTAGTCAAAATGTCTAGAATTACACTATATGGCCAGTGTGTTTTGTTTGGTTTCCTGTCCATTCCCTGCCCCTGTCCCTGCCCCCAAGTCTCACCTATTTTCAGTTTGCTTCATAATGTTTGTATGTAAGCCCTTGTGTGTCTTTTGTTCTTTGTGAAGTATACATTCAACTACATTACATTCTGATGATACCAAGCCTTCTGATTTTTTAACCTGATTTCAGTGCCTAGTTAGTTAGTTGTTTATACCTAGCAAAGTGTGTACTGTTGCCTGACCTGTGGCTGTTTAACATTTCTGAGTTTACTGATCTTTTGTTAAAGCCCTTTACCTGCACACGTAACCGCTCAGCCCATCCATCTCTCTCTCTCTCTCTCTCTCTCTCTCTCTCTCTCTCTCTCTCTCTCTCTCTCTCTCTCTCTCTCTCTCTCTCTCTCTCTCTCTCTCTCTCTCTCTCTCTCTCTCTCTCTCTCTCTCTTATATATATATATATATATATATATATATATATATATATATATATATATATATATATATAATGTGTGTGTGTGTGTGTGTGTATATGGCAGAGTATGCGGCAGAGTATGCCTTTTGTAATATAATTAAATATAATATTTTATTTTTATTTTATTCTCAGAATTAAGCATCCGCAATCTCTTAGGGGTTTTCCTGCATTGCCTCATGAGTGTGGATTAAATGAGGCTGAAGATTCACCTGTTGTAATCAGCAGAATGATGTTTGTGTGTACGGAGGCAGATCGGCATGCCGCTAACTATGATATTACTGCGGGACAAAAGCTCACTAACCTCCCAGTGTGCTGTTTAACATAAACGTTCCGTTGCAAAATATTTTGCTAGTCTCAACCCAGCATGCTAGGTGATATACAGCAAGTGCTCTCTGCTGCAGTACTGCAAACACAATTTGGAAAGGATTCTCATGAAATGTTTGGCTGGTACTGAGTTTGTAGTGGGGAGAATTGTGCTATTTGCATGTCTTGTGATACACAACAGACTCACACTCTCGCTGTGCTGGAAATGTGCACTCAACAAATCACTGAGGTATAAAAACTAATGTGCTACTGAACAGTGACTGCAGCACAAAAGAGCATTGTTTGTGTGTTATGCGTGTGTTATGTGTGTGTGTGTGTGTGTGTGTGTGTGTGTGTGTGTGTGTGTGTGTGTGTGTGTGTGTGTGTTTGGGTGTTTATTATTATCCAAAAGGCTTTTGTAGCCAAGCATCTCCTCAGCAGGCAATCCTGTTCATTAGTAAGGCAGCGTGAGGATCTAGGCTTAGCCAAGCCCAGTTCCAGGCTTAGCTCCACTTCTTGCTCCGCCTGTCATTTAGCCAGCCGTGTGTGACACTTAAGGTTCTAGAACAATTCATTAGCATGGGAGCTGTGCAGAATGAAATAAATATCCTTTTCTGCCTCATCAGTATGATTCTGACTGAGGAAGGGTTACGTAAGTCGGCTAAATTTATCAGCGCTCGTTTTATGCTAAGCCAGGGCTTGCAGGCGTAGTCTATGCCTCTCCAACTGGAGGATTGCCTTTTGTTTCCAATGCAAACGGATTCGTGCTGTCAATGGGGAAGACGAAGAAACACAAACGATATAAAAAGGTTGTGCTATTTTTAGAAGGAGGTTTTCATTTCTTCTCAGGGAGGAGAACAGGGAGCGTCTCTGGTTCATGCTTGTATAGTCAATGAAAACAGGTTTCAATCACTTTACTGTTGTGCACAGGAATTACTAACCAGACACACACAGAGAGAGAGAGAAAGAGAGAAAGAGAGAGAGAGAGAGAGAGAGAGAGAGAGAGAGAGAGAGAGAGAGAGAGAGGAGAGGGGGAGAGGGGGAGAGAGAGAGAGAGAGAGAGAGAGAGAGAGAGAGAGAGAGAGAGAGAGAGGGGGAGAGAGGGAGGAAATGTTAGGTAGTCATGTAAATCAGTGAAAAAAGGAAAGGGAGGAACAAAAGGATTTGTCTATGCTGTATTCATGTGCAATATGGTTAAAGCTTTAAACTCCACAGATCGTGTGTGTGTGTGTGTGTTCGTTTGCTTGTAGATGAATGAATCGGTATTCCAGCAGTGTAGGGCTAAAAGAGAGCAACTCCTATCCTACAAAAAAACTGATAAGATCTCTCTCTCTCTCTCTCTCTCTCTCTCTCTCTCTCTCTCTCTCTCTCTCTCTCTCTCTGCCTCTCTTGCAGCTGAATGATGTGATGCATGGCTGCGAGGTGCTCAACTACACAGTGAGAAGAGAGAAACAGAGAGAGAGAGAGAGAGAGAGAGAGAAAGAGAGAGAGAGAGAGAGAGAGAGAGAGAGAGAGAGAGAGAGAGAGAGGAGTTGAGCTGACAGATCCTCAGAGGAAGATGGCACAGTGTAACACAGTGTTAAGCAGTTTAACGTTCCACAGCTACACACACACACACACACACACACACCACACACACACACACACACACACAGCCCTTCTATAAAATTCTCCTGATTTAGAACCAGAAAACACCCTATTATAACTCGTTTGGGGAAATATATGGAGAAAAAAAAAGAACCTGATATGAACACTGCAAAAGAAAAGGAGACACATAACAGAGGTGTAGGAAGCTCGAAGAGCCGAGGGATCATTTAAAAGTGCTTATAAATTTTCATTTGAGAGATGCCACACCTCACGCCAAATCTAAAGAAACTCAACAGCGCCTAAATATGCAGCCGGGAGCATGAAGCGAGTTTGTTTTCAACTGTGTATTGCCGCATTTGTGTACACCTGCCAACTTTACGGAGATGCCTGATCGGTATCCAGGCTGCAACAATGCGGCACTGAAGGCATTTTAGGCTTCATGCAAAGGGAGAAGACAAAGCCTGCTGTTTTTAGCACATGAGTCAATGGAATAAACTGACTTTAGGAGCAAGATTCTTAGAAAACCAAAAACACACATCCAAATATCTTGAATATTCGTTTGCTCACTCTCTCACACACACAGGTCAAAAAGCACTGGTAAATCAGCCATATCTACAACTATAGAGAAATGTATGCAGGGGTGTTTACGAGGTGTGACGTATGTGTGGCAAAGAGATCTGATTGAATGCAAAGTCAGTCCCTTCCACATTCGAATTTTGCATCCAAAAAATTTTCCTAGAAATGTATGAAATTCCCAGTTATAGGACAAAATTAAAATGATAACACTGCAAACAGTCCCTTCAGGATTTTGTGGAGTTTTTTTGTGATTGTCTTGGCCTGAAGGGTTGATTTTTGTGTCCTTTCTTGCAGAAAGCTTGATTTGATGAAATTGTAAGCACAGGATTCTGCTTTTAAACTCCCACTAGTGAAGACACATAAAGTGTGTAATGACTTTCTGTGATATCAGTGCTCATGTTTGATGCACGTGAATCGAAGAAGGCTTTGGCTGATGTTTGATTGTGTTGTTGTCTCGGCTCAAATCTGCAGAAAATCTGCAATCATTTTGAATTTTGCTTCTCTGAATATCGAGCGAATTTGCTTGATTTGCTTGAAGTTTTCCTTCATCACTGTCAGCATTTTGTTTGCTCTAAAGCTACATCGACATTTCTGTAAAGCTGCTTTGTCACAATATATAGTTATAAGCACTAATATAAAAGCAACGTATACATTCATTCATTGTCTACCGCTTATCCAATCTATTCTCGGGTCACGGGGAGCCTGTGCCTATCTCAGGCGTCATTGGGCATCAAGGCAGGATACACCCTGGACGTAGTGCCAACCCATCACAGGGCACACACACACTCTATGGACAATTTAGAGATGCCAACCAACCTACAATGCATGTCTGTGGACTTGGGGAGGAAACCGGAGTACCCGGAGAAAATCCCCGAGGTACGGGGAGAACATGCAAACTCCACACACGGCGGAGGCGGGAATCGAACCCCCAACCCTGGAGGTGTGAGGCAAACGTGCTAACCACCAAGCCACCGTGCCCTGCAATGTATACAAACAAAACAAAATTGTGCAGTATCTCATCATCATGGGCAGTTTAATTATTATCCATGCCATATCAAAGATGTATTAGAACAATGGATTTATGTTGTTTGACATTTTAAGAGTGCCATTATTTTCTCTAAATACTGGTGTGTTTAACACTACAACCAGTTAAAAAGCCTATAATTACGTCTACTGTGTAAAAGACCAGGGAAACTAATGCAGACTAAACTTTAAACCTCCAACAT
The DNA here is from genome assembly GCA_033459395.1 of Hemibagrus guttatus. NCBI lineage: Eukaryota > Metazoa > Chordata > Actinopteri > Siluriformes > Bagridae > Hemibagrus > Hemibagrus guttatus. The sequence continues at coordinate 12,240,525 of JAUCMX010000026.1, read as the reverse complement.
GTGTTGGAAGGCATAAATAATTAATAGATGCTTTGAAACCCCAAACAACTTGTTACACATGAACGTTCATTTATCTGTGCTTGCAATCAAGAGAAAAGCATAATAAAGTACATACTGTCATTATGAAAGGGTGATGAAACAAAGAAGATACTAAAAGAAGACTTTATTATTTTAGCTTTGCTAGAGGTCATTTATGGCAATCTGTTTGATTAGCCAGATTAATTAACTAAGATAGGATATATCCCTCAAGTTCATTCATTGTCTACCACTTATTCGATCTATTCTCAGGTCACGGTCAGGCGTCATTGGGCATGAGGGCAGGACACACCCTGGACAGAGTGCTAACCCATCGCGGGGCATACACACTCTCATTCACACACACTACGGACAATTTAGAGATGACAATCAACCTACAATGCATGTCTTTGGACCTGGGGAGGAAACCGGAGTACCCGGAGGAAACCCCGAGGCACGGACATGGCGGAGGCGAGCATCGAACCCCAACCCTGGAGGTGTGAGGCAAACGTGCTAACCACCAAGCCACTGTGCCCCTTTATCCCTCAAATTAAGGATCAATATTTCTTGCTCAGTTGCCAAATTACTTCTACAACCTGAATGTGTAGGGTAAAATATCAAAAAAAAATATAAAGCAATAAAACAGTTATGGATATTGACTATTAAACTAAATTCATCAGTTCTTCATCTAGAAGGTGTAATGGTGTGAATAGGATTCATTCAGCCTGGGAATTCTGCAACGGACACACAAGTGTACATTTGTCGAGAGTCAATTTGTATAGCTAAAACATAACCTGATTTCAAACACACACACACACACACACACACACACACACACACACACACACACACACACACACACACACACACATCCCGAGAGTGACGAGGCCACCAAGAGGTCAAATATATCACAGCTGAAAATATCAGACTGCCTCCCGCTGCTTAGTGTCAGTCCCGGGCCTGCATGACTGGCAGAGGCCTTTGAATGTGAGAGAGCGTGAGAGAGCGTGAGAGAGAGAGAGAGAGAGAGAGAGAGAGAGAGGAGAGAGAGAGAGAGAGAGAGAGGAGAGAGAGAGAGAGAGAGAGAGAGAGAGAGAGAGAGAGAGAGAGAGAGGGAGAGGGAGAGGGAGAGAGGGAGAGAGAGAGAGAGAGAGAGAGGGGAGAGAGAGAGAGAGAGAGAGAGAGAGAGAGAGAAACATGAGAGAGAGAATGCTTTCATATCTTGATGGATTCCAAAAATAAGAGAAATACCTCACAGTTTTGACCTTGTGGAAACACTTGGTTGGTCACTACAATGACTTGGACACTACAGCTTTTTCTTCATCTTCTCTCTCTTTTTTTTTTTTTTTATAAACACAAACTGCAAGGTGAGGGTGGTATGAGTGTGTGTATGTGTGTGAGAGAGAGAGAGAGACAAAGAGAGAGATGGCACATTGTACAATCCAAAGGGGGAAAGCAACGAATGGAAAGATCCACAGCTGATGACTGACAACCTGACACTGTAATATATCACTCCAGCAAAGCATCATGGGAGATAAGTACCCCACTCTTATTTCCTTGTCAGTATTTTTCTGTGTTCCTCCTTCCATAAATGCCTTTAGATCTCAATTAATAAATATTTGATATAAACTCATTCAATTATTAAACCCTACAGAGCTCATGATTATTTTTCAGATATTAGCTTTAAAATGGATTATTATTTAGTAAGTGTTATGAATTATTTGGTATGTGCAGTGAAGCTAAAAGGAAAATGTCTGTCATTCTGAGAGCAAAGAATAAAATTCTGGATCTGTGTAGCAACCAATCTTCTAAGAAAGGGTTAAAAGCATTTAAAGAGGTTTATATATGATGAGAAATTTGTCTCACTTTCTGACTTCATGAATATTTTTTTAATATCTGTGTAATATGTGTACATGGCTGATGACTCTAAACTCTAAATTTAAAAATTAATCACAATAATAGCTAATGACATGCCTCCAGTCTTTCACAAAAAGCAATTTGCACACCTGCTTAACACTCTTCGTGCAAATCTCTGGCTTCAAGAGAAATCACTCTTCCGATGAAATAATCACACAGTGTTTATATTACACAGTGACGAGGCGTCTTCTTGCCCTCGGTGCTCTTTGTTTCAACAGAACAAACCTCCCTGATATTTCAAGTAGAGGAAAGGGATTCCCCCAAAGAGATTTCACATCTGACCCCTCCTCTCCTCTCTTCTCCTCCTCTCTTCCCCTTTCTTCACCACACTTCTTTTTTTCCACCAGACAATTCACACTGGCAGTTTCCATGACAACAAATAGAAATTTAACTGCACACCTCATGTGAGTGTTTCACTGCCAGTAATTTGAAGCCAGAATCTCCTTCCATGTGGCCACTCCCAAACAACCCTCTCCATCATCCTATCTATCTATCTATCTATCTATCTATCTATCTATCTATCTATCTATCTATCTATCTATCTATCTATCTATCCTTATCTATCTATCTATCTATCTATCTATCTATCTATCTATCTATCTATCTATCTATCTATCTATCTATCTATCTATCTATCTATCTATCCTTATCTATATATCTATCTTTTATATCATCACTCTTTTATGACATGCTTTCTTCCTTATTCCTTCCTTCCCTTCATCTCCCTTCCTTCCTTCCTTCCTTCCTTCCTTCCTTCCTTCCTTCCTTCCTTCCTTCCCTCCTTTCTTATTTCCTTCCTTCGTTTTTATCTTCTTTACTTTTTTATTTTCTTTATTTAGTATAATTTAAAGAGCATATACATTAAATTCCTATTCTTTCTTGTTTTCATTATTTTGTCTTTTAATTCAATTTCCTTCCTTCCTTCCCTTCATTCTTTCTTTCTTCTATATATGAATATATTCATATAGCATATTTACTTTATATATTTGCTTAGTAGAATTCATAAATAAAATAATTGTAAGTAATTTTATATTCTTTTTTCTCCATATTTTTTATTTGTCTGCTATGTTTCTTTCTTTCTTTCTCTCCTTTCTTCCTTCCTGGTAGGTGTAATGTATCATGAGGACCAGTAGCAGTTTCCACTGTGCAAGCAGGAGGCCCACAACGTCGTGTTCGTCCCCTCGTCCTCGTCCCAGCTCTCCTTCCTCTGCTCATGCAATGTTTTACATGCTGTTTCACTGCTTAGCTTGTTATTTCTCATTCACAGGCAACAGACTCATTCACAGGGTACATATTTTCTTCCGTTCTGTCAAGTTGCTAACACTTTCCTTTACTTAACACTTTTATTTGCTTGTTCCTGTCCTTCTTTATCCTGTTCTCTTTGTATAATTCATGTAGCACTACACTTGCTGTCGGACTGCTGCCTCTTGCTGCCGGGGCTTCCAGTGAAACAGATGTGATGGGAAACTGAGCTTTTGTCGCAAATCTATCCTCTTTAGGCATGGTTTAATTCTATTTTGTTTTATAAAGATTTGTGTTTTTACAGAATTGTATTCTATCTATCTATCTATCTATCTATCTATCTATCTATCTATCTATCTATCTATCTATCTATCTATCTATCTATCTATCTATCTATCTATCTATCTATCTATCTATCTATCTATCTATCTATCTATCTATCTATCTATCATTTGTCTTCAGAACTTTTTGTCAGTAACCCTGTAAACTCTTCATACTCCCAGTTCCTCTTTGTAATAACTAAATAATGAGCTATACTGAGTGCTATAAACATGTTACTCACTATGAATTATTAACTAGCTGAATGTATAACTGAATAATGAGCCACATCATTACATATCTTAACAAATAATTTAATAGTTTAATAATTTGATCACTATCTGGCAGTGTTGATATTTTCAGACTACATTCTTCTTTAGTTATTCCTGAAAACATGTATCTAATAAAATAACAGCTTTCTCACAAATGTAGGCAAAAATACACAATCACTAAAAGACTACTCAAAAATGGTTCCTACTCAATACCCTGAAATTATGACATCTGTGTAGATTATTATTCCCAGAAAATAAACTCACAACAGCATGTGGTATGTACGCCTAACCTCTGGATGTAAAAGCCGAGAAATAAAAATTGTAGTATATGCTAAAAGAATACAAATCTTCTAAGGAAAGTAAGTCAAAGCTTCTAAGTAAAAAAAAAGGAACCTCATATATTTGTGCTGTCTGTCTTCATGCCCTTTGACACTTGAGTTGAAATGAACTGCTTTAGCTATACTGTACACCAGAAGTGACACTGATTGATGCATGACCTACATTGATGAAAACTTTGCCACACGTGATAAATATCATTCATTTTAACACAGGTTTGATATTTTTTGCTTTGCTATTATAGTGCTTGACGATCAGTAGCAGAGTATTCAGAGTGGAAATATCAGAAATCATTGAAGTATTCATCATGTGCATGATTTTAAAACTGTGAACTAATTAGAGCTGTTAATCGATTGGCACACTTTCTGAGACTAATCACACAATTAATCACATCTTTAATCACATTGAGATTTTGTGAAAAATCACTACTTGTAACCGTCATTAACTCCAGAGGGTGTTATTTATTTCTGTTATTTATTCACAGATCTCAAAATGGAGATAAGTTTAATATATACATAATAAGAACAGGTATTTCTGATAGAATTTCATTTATAACCACACTGGTGGACGTTTGCTCTGCAACTGGATCTTACAGGATGTGCTGATAATGTTAATATTAATATAATAAAACAACATAAATGGATTAAACATGTATTTCAACGGGGGGGGGGGGCACGGTGGCTTAGTGGTTAGCATGTTTGCCTCACACCTCCAGGGTTGGGGGTTCGATTCCCACCTTTTTTTGCCGTGGTGCGTGGTGGTGGGGGGTGTGTGTGGAGTTTGCATGTTCTCCCCATGCCTCAGGGGTTTCCTCCGGGTACCTCCCCCGGTCCAAAGACATGCATTGTAGGTTGATTGGCATCTCTAAATTGTCCATAGTGTGTGAATGCGAGAGTGTGTGTACCCTGTGATGGGTTGGCACTCCATCCAGGGTGTATCCTACCTTGTTGCCCAATGACGCCTGAGATAGGCACAGGCACCCCGTGACCCGAGTATAAATCAGATAAGCGGTAGACAATGAATGAATGTATTTCCACTGACATGATAGTCCTCAACTTTGTGACCTTCATATTTATAAGGTGCTATCTGCCATTCGTTCTTAACTCACCTTGAATCTTATAACACAAAGGTCACAACCTATAGTCTTAAAGTCATAAAGATCAAACAGTGCAACAACATAACAGTTGTACACGAACTGTCTATGTATTTGTATGTCTGAGGTATTTGTGGTTACTAGACATCATAGTGCCATTGTGTGTATTGTTTTAATGGTAAGTTGAACACTTTTAAAGCACTTGAGTGATGCTTAAAATTTGGCAAAACATAGGTTGCTATGTAATTATGACAAACATGTACAACCATCTGGGAGTGTGAAAGGAAATAAAGAGATGAAAACAATGACATAAAAGTTCTTTTCAACTGATATTCTTGATTATAATTTCCACCCTACCACAACCCGTCCAGAACTCCACCCACCTCACCTCACCCCCCAAAAAAGTTGCCTGTGTTTGTACAGTTTGAGTTTCACACTTATTGTTCTATTGTCTGAAACAAACAGCATAGCAGTATCACAGCAATGACTGTGCATTAATATGAGTAAAACTAATTTGAACATTCATATTGACAGCCCTTGTACTAATACATAGATATCTAATATGGTATCTATAATAAATGGTATAGATCAGTGGTATCTATAATATATGGTATAGAGCAGTGCTTATGATGTGAAGATATGACGATCTTCTAGCATAAAAAGATTTTTTTTAAATAGTAAAAATATAAAACATATATGCAAATTCTAGCATAAAAAGGTAAATGAAAAGTGAATGAATTGGTCATTTGACTTAAGTATATAGGGTCATGTATTAGACCTTAATTCATAGCTAATACCTACTAAGTGAATGTACTCTAGGCAGTGAATACAGCAAGTGTTTAACAACTTCATTGAGTGTTCTTATATCCTTTATAGTTTGTTATAACTGCTGTTTCTGGAAATGAAGAGACTGATTAACGATTAATAAATTAATTGCAATATAGTTGTTGTGTTCTCAGTTTGCCATCTCAGGACAAGATGTATGAAGAGTTAGAATTTCATCAAGGACAGCTCTTAACTGTATGTGTTCGGAACAGAGCCCTATTTTACACTATACTCTCAAAGCTTCTAGCAAATACCAACTCAATTATACACAAAATACCAAAAATAAATGCTTTATAGCTTTTGGGTATCATTGAAGACAGTTTCAAGAAATTAATCAATAAAAAAATATTGGTAAGTCTGGTAATATTGGTAATTGCTATAACACAAGAATCTCCCTAGTAGTTGCTTTCGGCTGCTCCCTGTTCGGGGTCGCCACAGCGGACCAACTGGTCCGCACAACAACTTGGCACAGGTTTTACGCCGGATGCCCTTCCTGCCGCAACCCTCCCATTTTTCCGGGCTTGGGACCGGCACTGCATCCAGTGGCTGGGGTTGAGGCATTGGCTGGGAAAACACAAGAATCTCCCTAATGGGATCAATAATGTACATCTATCTATCTATCTATCTATCTATCTATCTATCTATCTATCTATCTATCTATCTATCTATCTATCTATCTGTCTATCTATCTATCTGTCTGTCTGTCTGTCTGTCTGTCTATCTGTCTATCTGTCTGTCTGTCTGTCTGTCTGTCTAACTCTTTAAGATCATATACATTTTCTTAATACAGTTATTAATAAGAAGCAGGTTATAACTAGGTAGAAATAAAAACCTAATAATAAAGCAACAATAACCTGCTAATAGTGGGGGGGATAACAGCTGTATTCATTCTTTATATGTTCACATATTGCATTAGTTATGACTTAATGTCTAGCATGTGACCTCTTATAAAAGTCCAAACTATTAGTTATTTACTGAACACATAAACACATTTTTCAGCTGCTGTATACTGCACTTGTCCTCTAGAAGCAGACACGTAGATCTTGCTCTGTCCCAACTCAGCCGTCCCTGTCTCAGCTCATCATCAAAGGCTTGATGAATAGCTGATCAGTTTAATTGGATGTCTTACTGCTTATCCACATCAAATTGGCTACAGAGGCTTCATTTCAGTCCAGCAGGGAATTGCTATCTAAAGCCAAACAAGGACTAAGGACAGAATAGCACATGGTGTGCGAGAGGAGTTTTTACAAGATGTGAAAAATGGAAGAAAGAGTGATTTTTTTTTCTGGCAATAAACTTTTATGTGTTTTTAAATTCTTCAAATTGCTCCAATGTCCTGGTTCAGCAGAACTCCTGCTGTCTAGTGTTAAGTAGTGAATAGAACATGAGGTTAAGTAGTTGAGGGTTAATTGTGTTCATTTTTAGGGCAGGGTGGATGTTGCGTGTGTGTGTGTGTTTTGGTGTGTCGGTGTGTATTGTGGATGCAAAAAAAGTGTGTTATCGTGTCAGAGGGTGTTACATCTCTCGGGACATTAGCGTGTAATGTTTCCAATATGTGTGTTAATTGTGTTAATTGTTAGGGCAGGGTGTATGTTGGGTGTGTGTGTGTGTGTGTGTGTGTGTGTGTGTTTTGATGTGTCGGTGTGTATTGTGCATGCAAAAAAGGACGTGTCATGGTGTCAGAGGGTGTTACGTTTCTGTGGACATTAGCACACAGCGTGTTATGTTTCCAATATGATACCGGAGGCTAAGGCGAACTGCCCAGGCGCGTGTTTCCTGGCAGTGTGAAAGCTACAGAATGCCCACCATGTGTTTGGCTATTGTTCGGGTTTAATGTTACAATTCTCCATGAGGAGGTCTATTTCTGGAAGAGAGCTGCCAGTTTGATTGACTGCCTAACTTTCTGATATAGAACATGTAGTGTTAAGACAATTGCCTATTGAAATGAATATTGATTGTGTGACTACACTGAGTATAAGGCTGTGTGTATCTGTATGTTCATCTCTTCAGTTCAAATATCTCTATATTCAGAATAAACCCAAAATGGGTGGAGCCTAAACTGGAAAGTTTTTTCCATCACTCTGTTCCCAGAATAAGGATAACCCTGGAAAAAACAGGGAGAAATGCTAGCAAAAAAGTTAGCATCATGTCTGTGAATTCCTCAACCTCAGCTTCATCACTTGAGTGCATTATAGTTCTCACCTAGAGATGTGCACAGGATTGTTGTTTTATTTTAATCCCACATATATTATGTAGGCTTGTACCCAACCAATTCAGTCAGTTCTGTTTTCCAAAATATAATCATATTAATTGCCTAATTTAAACCATAGCCACTAAGGATGCTGTATATACACCATGCATCGCTGCACACATTCATTTTAATGAAAGTGGTCTTTGTTTGTCTCAGAAGCCTTTTACCTGACTGCTCACTTGCTCCTGCATCCCAGAACAAGCTCCTGCTCTCATGGCTGTTTTGTTGCATACAGTACAGTATTTTGTTGTATCTCAGTCTCATAGTCTCAATCATACGGACTGTGTGATTTTTTTCGTATCTAGTCGTATCTGTATCTAAGTGGTGAGAAACGCTTTGAGTGTGTTTACACATCGTCATTTAGAAGAAAAGAGTCACATTAACATAAACCTGCTTTGGTGTTCACTATGAACATCCACCTAATCTTTACAATAGAAAGAACTGAGTGGTGCAATTTATTAATTATTGGTTAGTAATTTATTATGAGTAGAAATAGAAATATAACTGTAAATATTAAATATAACTAATTGAAATATAATTTTTTATTTTATATATAACAAAACACATTTTAATGTGTCTGTAGTATTGTGCTTCACATCTGATTTGTTTTTAGAGATATCGAAAGTTCTGGGGGGGGTTTTCCCTAAATTCCCAATGTGAAAATATTCCAGATGAAAGCTGGGAATTCTGTTTTGTTTTTTGTTTTTTTCTCGAATTTTATGAATGCACAGTTAACCTGTGTCCTTTTTAAATCGACACTGCCGCTCATATCCTGACTTTCCACTGCTCAGAAACCTGCCGTATAGTTTTGGGTCCTTCGGCAAGTTCACCCAATTTTCCCGACAGCTCTGATGGGCGCCAGTGTATAAATAGTAGCACCTGACGCTGATTTACACCCTGTGGACTTCTCCCAGAGTCCACATGCACTGACCTTCAAGGTGGAAGGCAAACACAGAGACAATTCTATCTCTTTTCATGCCAACTTCAGCAGTTTATGGCAAATAAAGACGTCTAGCGGGACAAGGGATATCTATAATTAAAAGAGAGAGGTCAGCAGTGCTTGGTGACCTGTTGACTGCGGCTCTCTAGCCGCCGGTGGTTAGTGGATGCTTCACTAAACTCAAACAATTTTAGAAGCTCAGACGTAGCATAATTAACGTTTCAGTATTTTGGCAAGCAGGGACATCTGTTTACATTGTGTAGGTGTGTGTGTGGGTGTGTGTGAGTGTGGGTGTGTGTGTGTCTTTGTGTTGATGTCCTCAAAAAGTCTGCAGGAGGGGAAAAAAAAGAGTGAGCAGGTACACTGCTGAGAGTTTGGCTTCTGCATTTGGAGCACATCCAGTAATTGTTGCATGCAGCTTCCATCTGAAATATTTAAACTCCATGTTACGAGAATGGATCAGGTGTCAACTGTTAGCCCCTGCTGGAGAAAATGCCCCATCATGGAGGTGCCCTTTGTCCTCATGATTAGGACACAGACACAGACAAACCATTCCCTCATGCTTTTATAAATGATCTTTTTTAATCTGACTCACTGTGTTAAGTTTATTGCTCCTTTTGTACTGAATAGATTGTGTTTCTACTGTTTTTTTAAATCATACTCATGTCTTGAATACTCTTAACTGTGTACAGCACTTTGATCAATTCTCAGTGTTTGAAATGTGTTTTACATTGTCTGTTACATTTACTTACTTTTGTTTGTCTCACAAACCACAAAACACATGATGATCAATTAACAATCAGAACTGACAATGTTCATTTAGGATATCTGATATGTTTAAAACAAAAATTAACAAATAAATGCAAGCTTTTGTAATCTTATGGTATGGCAAAAAAAAAAAATACACAAGCATAGTCAGGCCTGGTGGGACCTGTAATCTGTATAATCATAGACCCAGTTAAGACTAAAGCCCTAAACTCTCATAACCTGTAGCAATTTGCGAATTTGAAACATGTTTGCCTTCAACCATAATGACGAAAAATATCTGGATAAAAATAACAATCCCATAATGTTTCAACACATTTTTTGAATCACTCCTAGATAAATTTGCTATCAGAATCAAAATAATTATCCCGCCTCCGCTGAGTTTGTGGAGTTTGCATGGTCTCCCCATGCCTCTAGGGTTTCCTCTGGTCTGGGTACACTGGTTTCCTCCCTCAGTGCACAGACTTGCAGTGGCATCTCTAAAGTGTCTGTAGTGTGTTAGTGTGTGTGTGCGATTGTGCCCTGTGATAGACTGGCTTCCTGTTCAGGATGGACCCTACCTTGTGCCCCCGAGTCTCCCGGGATAGGCTCCAGGTTCCCCGGTAGCCCCAGTAAGATAAGCAGTGTAGAGGACGGATGGATGGATGAATAGATAGATAGGTGGGTCAAAATAATTCACTTACTTAAACAGAACCCTGCAGCTCCAGAGTGTGGCATCTCACACCCAGCTGGATCCACCACCACCCTGAACAGGGTAAAGTGATTACTAAACATGAATAAATGAATGAATATATAGAACAGAAGGGAGGAAATGGCATGTTTTCTGTATCATGATTACAGTAATACAGCCAGTTTGTTCCATCTGTTTATATAAACGAAGAAAAAAAAAAAGAAAAGAAAAAGAAAATTGCACCTTCTTTGCTTTTTTATTTAATATATTTAATGTTTTTTTATTTAAACATTGCACATAATTCCATTTCCATCACATCTCATATTGCTGCTTACAAAAATGTTAAGAATGTAGAAAAACCCAGAAGAACGACTGATGGTTTACCAAAGAAACAAATTCAAACAGTGGAAACCAAAAATTGGAGGGTCCCAAATTTACCAAAGCAGCACCTAAAGAAGGGTAACACAAACACCAAGTTTTTTTTATTTGGGATGCACGTTTTTTTCCAAAAAACAAAGCATCATGCATAAAAGAAAGGCAAGTGTTGCCTTCAACCCACATGAACAACAGGAGCATGTGGACATTTCTGGATAATGATATTATACACTTCCTGTGCGTGTTTGGTACACCAGGTGCATCTCAGCATCCAGACTCGCTGTTTGTGACGAAGCCCGAGAGATGACACAACACACGGAAACGTCAGCCCACAGAGCTGTGCATAGGACGTCAACAAAAGTCCATGTGGATATCAACAAGCAAAACCAATTTGCGCCAGGCATTTCTGATGCGAGCGTCTCGCTGTGCTTGTGAGGAGAATTTCCGAGCTGACTCGGGTTTGTGTCTATGAGGGTGTGATGACAGAGGGGCTTTGAGGCATATGATATGATAGAGAGAGTAAAACGATCAGCTGATTGAAAGAGATCTTTTCCAGCATGCAACGTTTGGTCTGGCTTGTTACCATGGAGAGTGAAGCGGGGAGCAGTCAGGCAATAGCGTCCTTTGTGAATTATTCTGTCCCTTTGGAATGACTGGTGGAAAAGTGCCTCACTGACTAGTACACCATGTACAGTGTGGTCCAAAAGTCTGAGTCTATTAAAAATAATCTGCTTTTAATTCACAGCTTGTCAAATTAGCAAAAAGTCTCTAGAATCAGTGTAATAATTAACACTGTGGCAAAATAAAATGTCTAAAATGGATCGGTTTGGTGCTAAAATCTGAATTAGTCACACCGAAGCTGTTATTGTGTCCACAGAATTCCCAAATGTTAGTCTGTTATTCCTGTGGTGGAAGATTTCTGTGTTTTTAAAAATTGTCAATAATTTTACTGAAATAATTTTACTGAATAAGCCACTTAAGGCATTACATTGTGCCACTGTAAAATCAGTGTAATACATGCCCCTTGAGTTGATTTAATGTTTAAATATATCTGCAATTCATCTTAAAATTCAAATAAAACATTATCTAAAGTCTCTTCACAGTTAACTGAGTACCATCTTGTATGAGAGCTGTTCTCAAACCTTTTTTGCTCTGTGACAAAACTCAAAAGTGCAGACGTTGCATACTTAGCATATGCTCCATTAACTACATTCATGATATTAAAAATGAATTTTTTTTTTTTTTATTTTTATTTTTTTTTATTTTTTTTTTTTTTGCAGTAGCCTCTCTTTTATCATCAGATTCACTTTATGGACAAGATATTTGTCTTGTAATAAAAAAATAAAAATAACTAAAACTAAAAGAACTTTTGGACCATACTATAGATTATATGGTATAGTAAAATATATCTATATGTTTATACACTTGCTATAGAAAGTTCAATTCATGTAGAGAATATTTTCATAATTTCATTGTTGCAGTTTATTAGTGCAATTGTTGGTTTTCCAAGCTGAAGCACTATGTACTTTCTTTGGGAGAAAAAAAAGGTTGAAAAGGATAAATATCTTAAATTCTCTTTGAATTCTTTGACTTGTCTCTTTGAGACAAACTTTAAAGGTTCCATGCAGAATTGTACAACAGCTATAACATCATTGGAAGGCAATTTTTAATCCAAAGTATCTCTAAATTGTGTTGAGAGATATCTGGGATAAGGCAGAACTCTATGGTGCTAGATTCGTGTGTTGTATCATCTATACAAGCTTTTTGAAATCTCTTGGTTGAGTTTTATTGGATGGTATTATTTGCAGAAGTAACAGATTCAAACATCATTTGAAGAAGTAAAGCTATATCTAAACATCAGCTGATCAAATCAAAATGTGCTCTCTAATTTGTTTGAACAAGAAATTCTCCTCTTTCTTCAAGCCACTCTAACTCTATAAACTACTCGGTCAATCTATGCTGGCCGAGCGACCACGGTCACACAGATCCTTCATGGTTCACTAGTAATTCTTGGCTGTTGACTGAATGTACAATGAGAGTCATGCGCATTGCATCGTGGGTTGGTAAGGAGCTTGTCGCTATCGTCGCAGCAGGGAGCCCAGAGCAACGTGCCATGATGACATCATTATCTTGCGAGTGCTTATTTACAAGGTTAGGTTCACATGCAGGTCTACAACATGTGATGCAACGCGTAGCCCTGTGATTGGCTCTCCAGCCTCAACAAGATCTCCACCATACCTGGCAGTATAAACCATTCATGCTCCAACACTTCACCTCTGTCCTGATGCTCCCAGTCAATCCACTCCTGAGGAAACATATTTACACGGTTTGTCACATGCAGCTCTACAACGTGACGTGACACGAAACCCTGCGCTTAGCTCTCCAGCACTGATCCACTCACGTGTTTTGGATCAGGTGGATGGAAAGATCTGGTGGACGACTTGCTGGCTATCAAAAAGGGACAAACCAAAAGTTAGAGAGAGACAGAAAGAGAGATAAAGTTGGTACAACTAGAATTTGTCTAACTAGATGCTTTAAGGATCACAGAGTGTAAAAACAAGAATATCAAGGAAATCTGGGTTCTTAGGGCTGGAGATGCCTAACAGTCAAAAAAGTAGACATGACTTCTTAAAATAGACATCTGCTTATGTAAATATGCTGTGTTCAGTGTGTATCTATCCTCACTAAGTCTGTATCTCTAAAATAACTAAAAAAAAGAGTCCCAAACATAGAACGGATCTGAATTCAACTTTGGTTATATAAGAGGCAAGGCTAGATTTAAAAAAATAGATAATACACCTCCATAAGTGCTTTGCATAAAGATGAATGCATTTTCATGACAACAAAGCAGCTGCTCCATCCTTTTGGATATATCTATGAATTCAAATATATTTCAGTTCACACGTCTCTGTACATCTCCCACAGGTTGATATATTCTGAGCAGAATCCATCAGGTAGAATTGTAGCTGAGAAACGGAGAGGGTGCGAGGAAAAAAGTGCGAGGGAGGACTAGATCGAAATCAGGAGAGAATTGGGAATGTGAGATAGTGTGCATAAGTTCATGTCTGCATGCATGGCTGAATGTGTCAGATAGGCAAGAGGAGAGAAAGAGAGAGACACAGGGAGTGAGAGAGAACTGTGGGCTTTGAGAATATTAACAAACAGCTTTCGACTGCCTCTCCCTTCAGAAAATGCTTTGGCAGCCAGCGTGAGTCTGTATGTACATTTGAGGGGGGAACAATATCATTGTTGTTGTGCTGTCACTGTGTGATACAGTAATTTGTTGCCGTCTACGTGAGGGCACACACTCGAGTATAAGGTTGTACAAGCGCCAGTTAAAAATTGATGCTAAACACTTTGGAAGGGTTTTGCCCTTGATTCCTCAGACTCGTACACTCGGCTTGAATCTCCCTGTACTTTAAGGAATGAGGCGGACTGCTCAGTAGATAACGACAATAAAGAAGAGGCAGTGCAAAGCACGGACCAACAGCGACGGCTGATCCAATTGCTTTAACAGAATTTAGCTCTGCATTTAATGTCAGTGCCTAAATGTCTGTTAGAGCAGTCAGAAAGTCCAGGCTCAGTGTTTTGAGACAATAACACAAGTGAGCAACTGCATGGAATGTAACTACACTGGCTTATTGTGCTGTTGGATTGTTCACAAGGCAACGATTTGTCAAATCAAAATTCTAAACGCAGTATAGTACTTTTAGTTTAAGCATACTTTTGCCGTTTATGGCAAAGGTTTGTAGCTATACAGTTTACTGAATTCTTGGTATTAAAGGAATACTCCATACAGTGCATCTGCTGCATATGTGTGATTACCACAGACAAGAATTGTGACATGTAGGAAGAAAAATAAATAACATTCACTCAAAAACTGATTTTATAATAGAAGTCTAAGGGCAGTTCCATCAATAAACATTTAAACTATGTGATTCTATAACCTGAGATTAAAAATCAAACTCTATCTAGACAATAAGCGTAGCATAAAACTGACATGGGAGGAAGTCTTACCGGGCCTGTTCTTATTTATTTTTATCCAGTGGTGGTGTTAAAATAGCATCTTTAGTTACTATCTTTGAGTGCAAGAATGACCAACCTGAAATCATGGTCTTTTCCAGATGAAAGGGGATTGGTTGTGTGTGAACAATCTGAGTTTTGTGGTAACATACACTTAGTCCCCTCTTCTAATATCTCAAAAATGACGTTTTTTTGTGTGAATAGGTGCTCATGTCTCGCAGAAATACTGTCACCTCATGCTAGCTGATACTGCTAAGTGCACAGGTCAAGATACTGTTTAAACACCATATGCCCCTTTTAAACACTAAAGCAATACATAAAGACTTCTCAAAGTATTTGTGATTCTACCATCTGGCAAAAAAATAAATAAAAATCCCATATGTAAATAGAAAACTGACATCCATATAGAGCTTCATTTATAAACACCTTTCACCGAGAAAATTAGCAAAAGTGTTTCATCTAAATGTCTATTGATAGAGTTGACCGTCCTTCGATTTTCCTGGTGACTTTCAAGTAAAAATTCTCATTGCTCATTCTCAGCATAGGATGAAATCAAAATGTTATCTGTGGTAATCAGATGTGGTAGATGGGTATGATTATACTGAAAAGCACTGGAGTATTCTTTTAAAGAAACATAAGCAAATGTTATGCATCCTAATAAAATATTAAATGATCCTGGCAAAATGTACAGAATGGACCGCATTTATCAATGTTTTTAGTAGAATTGCATGTAAATAGGTTTGTAGACCAAGCTGTATTAAAAATGCCTAATGTCAAAAGGTTGGTAACATGTGATACAGGCCATGCTAATAAGCTGTGAATTAGCTCCTAGCATAACAAGTCAATTTTTGCAGAATTCTAGCAATTTCAGCTCGACAGCATAATCCATAAATATAGCTTCACTCCAATTATACAATTTGAAGAAGATCAATTAAGCTTCACATTAAGCGAGTCCATTAGTATACATAATTTTACAGAAGTTCAGGAGCTCTTGTAGGATTTCAATGCTTTTCTAACTAAATTTTCCTGAAACAGTTTACAAATAAATGAGTTCATATCCAGCTTGATAAATGAGGCCCAGTGTCAGTAAATTGCACTCCGTATTGAACTGTTGCCAAGCCGCATGTTTATAACCTCTCTAATTCATAATATTCAAACCTGAGCCTCTGTAGCTATCCCTTGTGACAGCGTGAAAGTAATGTTTGTTGTTTATGCACGTATACAGCACTGCAGTTACCAGCAGGCCGAGCCTGCCATCTGAGCATTCGGCACACTTCCAAGAATGAACTCATACACATGAAGCCAAACATCACACCTGGCAGTAAAAGCCTTCATGTTGTAACCGGTACCTACATACTGCATTCATTCCTGAGGAGATCTTGTAGCTCCTTGCTTGTTTGTTTGCTTTACATTAATTGTGTGCTAGAAATATTTATACATACTGATGTACTCTAAACACTTGCATGTTCGTGACTGGATCTTACAGCACTTTTAAATACAAAATACACATCTGCTAAGAATTTATAGCTGTTAAGATGCTAGCTCTTGCTCTGCCTGCAGTGGCATGACTACTGAATTCAATGACAAGGGGAGTGTTTTTTTTCTTGCTGCATGAATACACTGCTAATGAATGGCCTTGGGACAAACTCCAAGCTAACACCAGGCCATTTCAGTTTTGTTTGAAACAGAAGGAGATTAAAAACTACACATTTAAGACAAAGAGCAGAGCCTGATTTGCTTTGCATTGTGGTTCTATTACCAATCCCACCTAATGGAAACCAGTGTCCACATCACAATCAAACAAATATTTCTCTATTATATTAAAATATCCACATCTGTTTTGTACAAGACACATGTTCACAAGTGAAAAAAATGTCAAAAAAAAAAACATCAAGCTTTTTTTTTTTTTTTTTTTTTTGAGAAGACTCCTACTGTGTATCCCTCTGCGCAGAGATGTAGTGAGTTGTGTCTTTAAGGCATTCATCAGGGACAAGATTTAAACAGTGACTGACGCCTGGCATGAAGATGGACTTCCTGTCTTACAGGTGAAGGGAGAGCAAGCAGTGTCCTCGCCATCCTCTACTGTCCAGCAGTGGTCTCTCTGGGTCAGGTTTATTTGGTTCCTCCAATCTCTGTTCTCTTTGACAGCTCTGTCAGCGTGGGTCCTTTGCATGGGGAGTTCAGTTATACGACGCCTTTGATTCCGATGGACAAGACACACTGCAATGGAGCAAAAAAATGGAGAAATCTCATGAAATACAACAAATTCTATTTCAAATTTAGGTCTATATGCACATTTAGAACTAAAATTTATTATATGCAGTCTACAAATGCTGGTATTGTTCACAGTAATACAAAATACCTACATACAGTAAGTCCTTCATGGCCAGTGATAAGAAGACACACAAAATGGAGAAAGAGCACACCTGAAATGCAACCTTCTTATCAGTTAACTTTCTATCAATTCCCATTTCTCGCTTAATCTACAGTGGACGGCAGTGGCCTTCCCGCCACCTTTCCCTCTCTTTCCTGTTATTCAGCAAATCCTACACTAGAACTCCAGCCCAAGCTCTTCATACTTTTAACAGTTCCATAATCACACCTCAGGTCATTTAGTCAAGGGTGTGGTTTGCACTAGCAAACATTTATATCATTAATATTATAGTAAACGTTAATGTAAACATTAAATCTTATTCCAGCAAGTGTCCCCTATCACATAGGCTGCTCTTGTCAGTTTGAATTTCAAGTTATTATAACACCACCAATCATGTAACAGCACAGTAACACGAGCTCAGGATCGAACTGGGAACCCTTAAGCAGTGGTGGTTCAAATGGTTAAGGCTCTGGGCTGTTGCTCTGAGGATCAGGGTTCAAGCCCTGCCAAGCTCTTGAGCAAGGCCTTTAACTCCTCACTGCTCCAGTGCCACTGTGTCATGGCTGACACTGCTCTCTGACCCGAACCCCCAAAGTTGGGATATGTGAAGAAAGAATTTCACTGTGCTGTAATGTCTGTCTATGTGACAAATAAAGGCTTCTATTCTTCTATAAGCAGTGAGGCAACGATGCTGCCACCATGTAGATGTTCATAACAATATGAAAATTTATCAGCTTGATGCAATGTATTTTAATTAAAAGCAAGAGAAAATATACATAACTTTACCATTCCAGTCTCATGGCATAAGTGTTCATAAACATCACACACGTGTTCTAACACATCATTACATTAACAAAGATTACATTAAGTCATTTGACTCAGAAGTTACATCACTGTGACATGAACGTGAACGTCGGAGTCATAAAGTCATAATTGCTGTATGAACACTGCACTTAACTGTTACCCAGCTTCTTTCACATCACAATGCTTCCCATTCCAAATGATTGAGAATCTTCTAAAAAATATTCAAAGTTTGCAGTTTTAAATTGTGTAAAGTTTTACCAAGTCATGTTCACTGACTGATGTTTGTTTTTTTTAATTGCATTTTAATGTGATATGCTTATGAGTTCTCTAGGGGGCATTGGTGGCTCAGTGGTAGGTTTCTCACCTATCATGCGGAAGGCCCGGGTTCGATTCCCAGCCAATGCCTCAACCCCAGGCACTGGATGCAGTGCCGCTCCCAAGCCCAGAAAAATGGGAGGGTTGCGTCAGGAAAGGCATCCGGTGTAAAAAAACATTCGCCAAGTTGTTGTGCGGACCAGTTGGTCCGCTGTGGCGACCCCGAACAGGGAGCAGCTGAAAGCAACTTTATGCTTATGAGTTCTCTATGTTTAATATGTGATGTATTATATATTGCATTTCACATCACAGCACTGTTGAATTCTTTGTTCTGATTCTACCCTTTCCAGCCATGCCAGCCACTATATTAGGAACACCAGAACACCTGCTTGTTCCTGTACTTAACCAATCAGCCAATCAGGTGGCATCAGAGCAACGGATTACGCAGATACAGGGTAAGAGCATTGATTAATGTTCATGTCAAACATCAGAATATGAGTAAAATGTGATCTCTGTGACTTTGACCCTGGCTGGTTGTTGAGTCTTTCAAAAACTGCTGGGATCTCCTGGGATTTTCACACACAACAGTCTATAGAGTTGACACAGAATTGTGTGAAAATTCAAAAGACATCCAGTGAGAGGTCAGAGGAGAATGGCCAGACTGGTTCAAACTGACAGGAAGCCTCAAATACCTCAAATAATCAATTGTGGTGAGCAGAAAAGCATTTCAGAATCCACAATACATCAAATCTTAAGGCGGGTCCACCCACAACATTAATACAACAGGCAAGAAGAGACATCTAAGGCTACTGTGCAGACAGGTTCACCAAAACTGATTACTAGAAAAAGATCAGGAGATTTTCAACTTCTAACCTCCAGCTGTCCAATATGGATAACTGAATAATTGCAGGAACGTGCATGTGTACAGGTGTTCCTAATAAAGTGGACAGTGACTATTGATTCCATAACGTTAAAAATACCTACACGATTTTGTTATAAAGAATAGCCTCTGATGCTCAGTGCAATATGTGTGTAAATGTATTATTTTTTGTTTTTTGATGTCAGTGTTTTCCATTGCTACTTGTTTTATTCAATACGTCTACAGTACGTCTGTCATTTTATTGTGTCTGTCTGTGTTATATCTGTCTGTCTATTATAACTGATGTGTTATTATTTATTGCAGTTTATCTCACATCTCTCCTTTTTTTATTCAGATGTTTGCTGAAATTGTGCAAGTAAGCTTTTCATTTCAGTAAACCTGAACCGGAAATTTGAATGTCTAAAGCAAAACATTACCAAAGTAAAGGCCCAAATGTAATCATTTGCATTTGCTCAAATATAAAGAATTTCAGTCTGAATTATTTGTGACATATAAATATATCATCTGCTATAACGTCTTTGGTTTCCGCTGTGCAAAAGAAATAAACTGTCTATAAATCTCCAGAATGTTGACTGAGAGTATGAACCACAACATTGTTGATTGATGTGACATTTAAACACAGTATACTGATACCAGTGCTAAGCAGTATATTGCTATTCTTACGTCTTAGACATTAACTTAGGATATAAAGATTATAAAATGTCTCACAAACTTGAATTCCTGGGCTATTTCATGAAAAATAACCCATGAAAATATGAAAAATAACCCATGATTTATGACACAGCCCAGATGAGAATGTGCTCTGGTCCCTTTCATGCTTACTTCCTCCTTAGCTATGTCCTAGAGGCTGAATTTGAATCAGCTTCCTATTACCTATATAGTGCTAAAGGGCTGAACAGTAAATACAAAAAAATGTGATATAAATATTAATGAATATCAGAATAACGATGTGTGCTGTATATAATATGTGCACGTGAGTACGAAGAAGAGAATAGCGACCGAAATGTTTGTAAATCTGCCAGGAATCTTTAGTGGAAGTTGATTTGCGTTAAAGAAATATGACAAATATCACGGAAGATCATATCAAGATAATTAAAAACAAAAGCAATCAATCACACAGCTCTGTAATGCATTGTATGTGGTTTGAAACGGATAATAAAGCTTTTAGAATGCATTATACAGTATAAATTATGCACAGGAGTTTTCCCTTGACCTTGCTCATGCTGTTTTCTGCTTTGACACAATCTGCATTATCAAATACACTCCAACTCTATCTAATTACACAGATTCTCATACGTGTTAGTTAGAGGATGTTAGAAGGTTAGTACAATTCCACTCAGCGGTTCATACATGCTAATCCTTCCCCGGGAAACACACACACGCACACACATACACATCAGCATTGCCTTCTGCTTTTAAATCCTTCCCTTATTAAAGGTGTTAAATGCAGGACAGGATATGTTTTGCTTAATCCTCTTGCACTAGAATGTTGGAGGCATACAAAATTAAAGTAACGATTTCTTTCAGAGTAATTAGAAAAGAGCTCTCGGCCAATTGAAAACTCATCTTCAGTGGAGCGCAGCACATATCCATTATTATAACCAGCATATCAGGCCATACTACGACTGCCAGAAAACAAGGCACAGTTATGATAAAGAGAGAGCAGGAAGACAGATTTATTTTTAATGTTTGGGTGAACAGATCTGATTGGACTGGTGGGCTGTGAAATGTGTTATTTTAAAGTAGGATTTGTCACGTTTTTGTGACTCAAGTTATATACTTCTAAAGAAATGCAGTAGTCTATGCACATCATATTAAAAGCCACCATTCTTGTAACTCAGAAAGCTTTCTAAAACTTCAACACTTTAATTTCCCACCGCTATCAATAAAGTATCTTATCTCACTTCATCTCATCTCATCTCATCTCATCTCATCTCATCTCATCTCATCTCATCTCATCTCATCTCATCTTATCTTATCTTATCTTATCTACTTCATCACAGGGCTAGTCATTTAATGCCAGAAACATAAATTTATGAAGTTGTGTACTTTATGATGACTTTATGATACTTGCCAGAGAAACGTATAATATAGTACAGCATATTGCCATCGTGTTGCATGCTATCCGTTATCCAGTCAGCCAATCATCTGGCAGCAGTGCAATGCATAAAATCATGCAGATACAAGTCAAGAGCTTCAGTTAACATTTACATTAAATATCAGAATGAGGAAAAAATGTGATCTCAGTGACTTTTCCTGTGGTGTGGTTGCTGGAGCCATCTGCTGATATCCTGGGATTTTCACATTCAAGAGTACATCGAGTTTAGGTAGTATGGTGCAAAAAACAAACAAAAAAAACCTCTTTCTTCTAGTTAGCAACAGTTCTTTGGGTGGAAATGCCTTGATGATGAGAGAAGTCAGATCTGCATGGCCAGTTTGGCTCAACCTGACAGCATGGTAAGTTAACATAACTCTGCTAAACACACTTTACACCCATGATGAGCAGAAAAGCAGGTCAGAACTAGAAAACAACTGGAAAAAAAACAGTCTTCTGACATCAGAAGCTTATGAAATACTCCAACCATCTAGTACTTAGTCACATTTATGATTTCATGCAATGCACAAATGATTAGATGCATGAGAAAAAGTACAATAAAAAAGTTTACAGCTTTAAAAGATCTGATATGCTTAGAATGTGAACTTATAAAAGAAGCCAGCATATGGTCCAATTAAGTTACAATATAATGAGTCAACTTGATTCTCAGCTTTACCGCAAACTGCCTCATAACTCTGTGCTTTCCTGCAATACATGTGCTGAAGGAAAATTAAAAAAAAAAAAAAAAGTCTCTCTCTCCTGATCTCTCTTTGTCTCCGTTTCACTAACTCCCAATCATGCTTTTATTTTTTTACTAGTCTTAACTCGCCAATTCACTCACTGCTTTTCCACTCTTTCTCTCTAAATGATATTTTCATATTTTCCTGGCGCAGGGGAAGTCAAAACATGACTCAATAAGGAATTCAGTAGTAATTGCAGCCAATTTTTGTTTTTCCAAGCTGTCTCATTCTGAGTCTAATTTTAGATCACCAGCACTCAATGCTTGTGTTTAACAGCATGCTGCCGACATCAGTGTGGATTTCAGCAGGGGATGACAATGTTGAATTAGAAATCCACCTTACAGGTTGGTGGAAATAAGCAAAAGGACACCTAAGATACTGTAAGCTGGCAGCTGATCAACGAAATAAAGATTAGATAAGAGATAGAAACACCCAGCTTAGGAGGTAAACGCTTCCAAATACCTAATATATTCTTATCGTTTAATATTAAGGTGAATGTTATCATTTTTAGAAGTGAAAGACTTGTAACTGTGGATGTATTTAGAGTAAATCTGAATCTGACTAATCAAAAGATGCTGATCATGTTTCTATAGCAGCAGCTCGGAAAGTTGTGCTATAATTCAAATCACATAATATGGTATCGTTTCTATAGTAACAGTTCATTCACAGGGCCTCTCTTCAACCTTCAAACTGATTTAAAAAAAAAAAAAAAGTAATGAGGTTTTCCAGCACAAGAAACTCAGGACAGAAGAATTGGCAGTAACACGACAAGCTTTTTTTCTGCAAAAGAAAGAGAAAAAAAAATGAGAGGCTGGGGCAGGAAAGACTTTTTATGTCTGTTTCCAGCTGTTATAACATAAATGTCTTGTGGATGTTCCACAACAATAAACCTAACTATATATGGACATAATGTACAACTTGGAGTTCATTGTATACTGTACATATATTCTCATCAGCACGAATGATGCGTCAGCATGCAGAGAGGAGGTGCCGCAGCTAATGGCCTGGTGTACAGCCAACAACCTGTTTCTGAACGTGGACAAAACAAAAGAGACAGCTGTTGACTTTAGGAAAACACAGAACAACCACACGCTGCTGAATATCGACCGTTCCTTTTTGGAGAACATCAAGAGCACCAAATTCCACACCTAAACCTCCACCATTTACATTTCTGCCATTTGGCAGACACTCTTAGACACCGGGGTGACTTAAATTTATCTCATTTTATACAACTGAGCAATTGAGGGTTAAGGGCCTTGCTCAGGGACCTAGCAATGGCAGCTTAGTGGACAGGGAATTTGAACTCACAACCTTTCAATTGGTAGTCCATGCCTTAACCACTAACACCTTAACCACTAACCTACCACATCCTGCAGTCCCTCAACACTAGCACTACTATCTAAAGAGGGACTATTGAGAGCATCCTGAACAGCTGAATCACTGCCTGGACATCCAGGACAGCTGAGTAAATCATCAGGGTCTTTCTGGCTGCCATCACAGACATTTACCCCACACCCTTCATTTGGAAAGTCAACCCCAACCTAGATGACCCCATACACCCCTCACACAAACTCTTTGCCATCTGGCAAAAGATACTAAAGCATTGCGGGTCCTCATGGCCAAACTGTGTGACAGTGTCTTGCCATCAGACTCTATAATACCCAGAGCCTGGACTGCCACCAACCCACACACACACACACACACACACAAAAACCAGACACACACACACACACACTTGTACTCAACTGAACATTATTCCACTACTTTGAAATTTGCACACTTATTCCATAAATTGATGCTACAACACCGTAAACAAAATACTATATCAAGCACCTGAATTTTGCTGCTAACTAGTATATTATGTTTACAATAAATTTTTAAAAAATTATAATAATAACTTATTGTTGTTATTATTATTATTATTAGTTTGTAGTAGTAGTAGTAGTAGTAGTATTCATAATTACTAAGCAATTATTATTAAATATAACAGACTAGTTAGCAGCAAACTTTTAAAATTTTTATTATTATTATTATTATTATTATTATTATTATTAATTATTATTATTATTATTATTATTAATATTATTATTCCAATATCTTTTAGAATTTTATTCCAAACTAGAACTGTGCATTGGTCAGCACCATACTGTCCTTCATTGTCCGTAGTGTCCCATTTTAGAAATTATTGTTCCTAAAGTCCTTGTTATCACTTATGTTATAATAACCATATATACTTTTTTCTATATTTTATCCCAACTTTATTAATTATGCATCATCTATTTTGTTGTAATTTTTAAAGGTCTTTTCAAATTTCTATACTGAACCATATATCGTTAAAAAGTGTATTGAATCCATTTTTAGACAGATCATCAAATGATACTGAAAAATGCAGTCACTGATGTTATGTTCATTGTCCTTTTCTCGAGATGACCTGTTTGCCAGACGCAAAGTCATTGTCCTCAGCCTTCAAAGCAGGAACATCCACTTAATTTCACACACCGCTTTATTGGTCTCACGGGCAGACTTTCTTGTTATGTTGAGTAGCTCTGGCTTTGACATTTTATCCAGAAAACTATGCAGAAAATGTGTACTGTTCATACCAGTAGACAGCGTTTAATTACATTAAAGAGCTATTTTGATGAGAAATTGAGTGTTATAAAAAAATAAATAAAAAAAAGCCCATTAAAAGTTAAATACAGTGTGGGTTTTGTGATATGCAAATTAGCGCATGTTAAATAATTAATTGCCTCGCTTGCATCTTTTATATTATTACTACTATTATTATTTTATTATTTCATTAAAATAATGTGATCAATGTCATTTTCATGAATGTTATGTGATATTACTTGTTGATGTATACGTTCAACATGTCAAGTTTTATTCTGATCTGAGTAAAGGATAAAAAATAAGTCAATTAGGTCATGATACCTGACCTTATAAAAATGAATCACACTTGGAAAATGACATTTAAAAGTAGCATTTTTTTTTATCATCAACCCTTTTAAGAGAAAATTTACCCACATTCTACATAGACAACATAATCCCAAAATGCCTTCTGCAAAGATCCACATCATTTATCATAGTTGATCTGTTCTGAATTCTTAGTGATGATGCATCCTTCTGGGACATGCTTGAATGCTCAAGAGGCTGCTGTCATCTCTCTGTCTCAGTATATCTCCCTCTCTCTATTTCTCTGTCCCACTCTCTATCTTTCCCTTGCAAGCACTCCATCTCCGCCTTCATCTGCAGGCCGTATGGCTTGAGGCAGGGATTGAATATGAGGTGGAGAGGTGCATCACAATCCCTGAGCTTGTTCCTGATTCAGAAAGGCAGTGAGGAGGACGCTGTTACAGAGGCTTATGTGTGAGTGTGTGTGTGTGTGTGTGTGTGTGTGTGTGTGTGTGTTTATGTGTCCCTGAGTCATCTGACTCCCAAACAGACCGTCGGCGTGGATTAGCTGCATCCTGCATGCCCGGGTGAGGGCAACAGCACATCATTAAAGCAAAGACTCCCTCCTCTGCCTCAGCAGTGAGACACACACACACACACATCCAAGTAAAGAGGACGGCATTTCCACCACCTGCCTCATTCTCCACTGAGCAACATGGAACAGGGTTAATCAACAGGGCATGAAGTCAGTGGTACACTGACTTTACTCCAATCCCTAAGTAAGAAATAAAACATGACAGGCAAAGCTATTAAAGGAAAATATTCCACAACAGAATGGTGTAATGTGGCCTGATACAAAGCCAAGCGTCACATCCTTAAGTGATTTATTCGTCTCATACCACAGCACTTTACTAACAATTATCATATATAATTTATTATTTATGAGCACCTTCTTTTTTTATAGTTGCATTTAATGTAATGGAAGATTTGCAGCCTCTCTGGAAAATTCATAAGAAAAAAAAAACACAGCATGCCATGTTACAGAGAAACCTTTTTGATGAAAAAGACTTTCTTGTGACATAAAACTGTTATAAAGCTGGAGACTCCTTACATAAATGTTTCATAAAAATGTACTTATAGAAAACATCCATGATTATCCATGATTTTCCTTTTTTAAACACATTTAGTTAATCTGTTTATTACTCTAAGCTTGGAAACAAGTTGTTACTATAGAAATGATAACGTATTAGAAGCAGTGCATTAATATAAGACTGTTATTTGAATTACAGCCAGAACAACTGTCAGTGCTGCTGTTAGAGACAATTAATAAACCTTCAAGATTCAAGAATTCAACAGTGCTGTGGTAAAGGAGATGAAAGATTTGAGCAGGCAAACAATTATTGATAGATCACAAAAGATACTGGCCAGCTCTTATTGTCAGCAGTTACACCTAATATTCTTACTATACCCAGCAATAGATTCAGTGTGCATTGTACATCATCATAAAAAAAGAAAAACGCTAAAGTTCTGTACACACTTCAGATAACAATGTCAATATTTGAAACTCTGACATATTTATAGCCAAACCGCGAGTACAATTTACACGTTTATGCAACACCATGGCATGCTTTGTTGAAAATGTCCCAATGTTTGACAGCCCTGTTTATTTTATGAGTATGGTACAGTTGCACACATGCGAAACTTTTCCACAGGCTTTTGGAAGCATAGCATTGAACATTTTCAATCCTTTGCTGGTTGCCTTGAATGCCTTTGAATTAGGAGAATAATCTACTACTGATGGGTTCAAGGCTTTTTTTTCCACATACAGAATGATGCTTAACACCAGAGCTACTGCAGTATTACTGCAGAAAAATATCCTGCATGTCATGCTATAAGCAATGTAAAATTTTGATTCATTAAAAAGTGTAAATATTATTCCTTGTTAAGAGTTTGAAAAATGTGTATAAATAGATTTTAGAGAGTACTTGGGTCCTTGTTCAAATAGATAACCCACTCATTACCTCTAATTTAGTAAGAGAAAAAAAATTGTTAAATATATAGCATAGCGCATTACACATTAATAAAATAAAAAACAATCAGGTCACAAATTGTATCACTTTGTTATGTAGGATTTTCACAGAAACATGTAAATATTAGATATTAGAGAAGAGTATAGCAGATGCATGCATTTATGCTTTTTGCCTATTTTTATCTCGCTTCTAAAAATAATCATGTAGTTATGCTGTGTTCCCTCGAGATAACTGTTATGTAACATCTTTCGTAGTTGAGTGTAAAAGTTTGCAGGGTGTCTGGGTGAAAAAATGAGAACTGTCTGAAAATCTATTTGACAATTAAGGTTTTAAAAACAAAGAAGGAAATTCCATTAAGTTCAAAATGAAATGTGGGTTTAGCCTGTATCAATGTCATGGTAAGATTGTTTTTATCTTTACGCACACTTTTCAAGCATTTATGTTAACTCTAAATCTTGTGTTGTTATAAATTCCAATTATTTATCTTTCTGTGCTAAAATTATGCAACTCTATCTCCAGTATTAATAGAATGATTCGACATATTGCAAGTAAATATTCCAGACAGAACCAGAAAAACCCATTTATATACCAAATTTAGCAACAAAAGACAGAATAATAACTTTGAGCATTATAGGAAAATAATCCTTGCCAGTGAGGTGTGATACGGATTTCCTATAACAGCCCTGTCCAAATTATGTCACTATGTCACTTATACTGCATATACAGTTTCTGGCCAAATATTAAAATTTTTATTATGTTTCTAAATGAAACGTATGCTTTAGATTGTTTAATGTCATCTGTTATGTTATAACAGCTATACAAATTAATTCCCTCACCAGTCTCTATTATTTCTTTCTCTTGAACTCAATAAACAGCACTTTTTAGCTATCAAAATGGAAAAAAACCTACAGAACTATGTAATAAATTAGATCAGTACTAACCCTATAAGAACATTCATTCATTCATTGTCTACTGCTTGTCCAATCCATTCTCGGGTCACAGGGAGCCTGTGCCTATCTCAGGCATCAGCGGGCATCAAGGCAGGATACAGCCTGGACAGAGTGCCAACCAATTGCAGGGGGCACACACACTCACACTACAGACACTTTAAAGATGCCAATCAACCTACAATGCATGTCTTTGGACCGGGGGAGGAAACCCCCGAGGCACGGGGAGAACATGCAAACTCCACACACACGGCAGAGGCGGAAATTGAACCCCCAACCCTGGATGTGTGAGGCAAACATGCTAACCACCAAGCCACCGTGCCTAACCTTCTCTTTCCCCTACCCTTTCTCCTTCCCTTTCTCCTTCCCCTTCCCCTATAAGAACATTTCTCCTAAAATCAAACACATCTGGCATTTTCTCACTCATAGTGACATCTATGGTTCAGTTCAAAGATTCAAAGACAGAATGAAGTTCTAATGATTAAAAAACGTCACTGTATTCTACACTTGAGCTTAAACCAAAAACTAAACCTAATCCTAAACATAATATTGTCCGTGATCATAACTTATACCTAAACTGTAATGTCAATTTATTTACACTACATTGACTGAATCAGATCAGTTAAGTATCTGAAAAAAGATCTGCAAGAACATTGAAGAACCTAAAAAGAAATGGTTACTTATTCATCTTTCTCTAGTACAGGTAACTGCATTTTGTTTTTATGCCCAAAATTACAGCTACCATATTTCCTGTGAGTTAGGGAGAAACATCTGGGGCTGGCATTCGATGGTGCAGCAGATGGAAATGAATTGGGGTGTATTAACATTTTTGGTAACATTCAAACAAGAAATCAGTCAAGAAGTCAGATACAGCTAAAGTATTAAAAGATTAGTCAAAAATAACAACACCGTGATTGTAGCATTTTATCAGACGTCCTTCTATCCTGATTGTTATGTCAATCTAATCCTGTTTTGAACGCATTAATAGATGCTTGAGTGGCCAAAGTTCCTCTTTAGGCTATACAATTAAATGTGCATCTGTTTTTTTTACGAGCTGACTCAACTCCATATTTAGCCAATGCTAAAGGTAGAAATGCATCTTGGACCCGTTTGTGTGACAGAAAGGTAACTCAAAGGGCAGCATTTAAAAATGACAATAAAAACTCTCATTAGTGGCATTGCTGTAAGACACTTTTATGACATTCATTCAGGGCGGTGAATAGAAGTGCAGAAGAGTGGCTGGGAAATTCCAGGACGTCCTGTGATGACCCATAACTCTGGTGTTGTATTTGCAGAAATATCCACTTGTCTTTTGGTCATGCGTAATTAAATTTCCTTTCACAATCAAAATCATAGCAGAATTGGAAGAATAATTTGCCATCTGACCAACCACAAATATATACACACACATCTTTAATCCAATATAGGTTTTACAGTAATTGCATTTATTTCCTCTAAGAACACAATAAAATCAATACAAATTGTATTTGCAATGACATTCTGGCCATTTTTTTGAAGTAATTCTAAATTTCCTGGCAAATAAATTTGGTTACAATTGAATAACTGACTGGCATTTGTCACAGTCACTCTTGTTGTTCTTTCCGTAGCTGCTTTCCAATAGTTACACTGCCGGACCTTGACATTCAGAAGAAGTGATATAAAAATAACCAAGCTGTCATTGTGACACCGTAACACCTGTATGGTATTGTAGATAACTGTATTGTAGATAATGTTTAATAACATGTTTTGTAGGCTTGTTTTACTTGGATCCAAACTCCAAATTTCAAAAAAATTGCCACTCACCTGGATTCTTGAAATATACAGGATTTCTACATTTCTCATCAGGAGTTTTTATCAGGATTTTGTAATGATGACACGATGCCACAGAGCAACACAACAATAGAACGGACGTAACTTATATAGTGCTAAATTTTTTTTTTTTTTAAATAACTCAAAGAATTACTATGAGGTTTTTCACTTTGGGCTTCAGTCACCAGTTCAATCATATTTACACTCTTGGAACTGCCTTCATGGAAACATTGGAAATAAAATTTCTATTGCCACACGAAGATTTATTGAGTAAGCATCCACTGATTATTTGAACTTCATGTACTCAAGCGTTTCTGTAGATTTGTGTACAGAGTTGATATTCTCCAATGAGTACAAATCAAGTTAGCTTTAAATGCCAATATGTCTGACTTTGAGTCCCTGCCAACTTGCTTGAGATTTAGCCAAATGCCAATATGTGAACTCTGATAGTGGTGGCCTGTCACAGAACAAATACCGAGCCATAAGTGTGTCAGTCGTTCTCTTCACTTTCCTTCACCACAGTGGAGATTTATGGCACATGTTTGGTCTCATCAATCACAAAGAGGCATCTGCTTCACGACTGATCTCGGCAGTCATCTCCGTTCCCATTCCCATTTCTCTTCCTGTGCCGGTTTTTATTCTGCTGATGACCTTCATCCTAATCGTAGTGGAGCTGCACTAATGTGCCAGACGGTCCGCAGCTAATGCCAATTACAGTCTCCATGCAAACGAAGAATGGAGCCATAACACATTAAAGCAGATGCAAACTTCTAATATCAAGGTTTAGCGTGTAAAGTGGTTACTAAACTCCTGCAAACATGATGAAAGACACTAATTGTTGCAAACTGTTGTCAAGTTAACAGGTTACACAATAAGAACACACAGTAAGCATTCAACAGGTTCTAAGGAGGTTATGCTGTAACAGACCGGTAATAACGTCCAGGCAACATTCCAAAAACGTCTACTGTAATAACATTGGCTTTACGATGGGCCTCATTCATCAAGCTGGATACAAGCAGGTTTATTCAAGAAATCTGGCATTCATAAAAATCAAATTAGTTTACAATAACATTTGTATCCTAAAAGATATCCTGAGTTACATGGATTAATTGTCCTGATTTATATATGCATTAGAGTGTCAAGTTTAAAACGGCTATTTATTTTGACTGCATTTTAATGAACAGTGTACAATCCCAAAAAAAAAAGACAGATACACGTAGCCATTCAAATCAGACAAAAGAAATGGCACTCTATAAAAAGAGGAAGCATTAGTGTGTGTCTGTTGTAGTTGATGTAAAATTGCTGAGCTGCATTACTAGATGATTTAGTGTACGCCACACACAGGAGGCACTCTTTCAACGTTTTAGCATTTTAAGCTTTCTGTAACCTTTGCAGTTTTGTGGGTGACACTAATTGTAAATCAGTTGAAATGTGAATGTGCTTGGTAATTTATGAGTGATTTGAATATATCAACATACTCATGCAAAAATCAGTGTTGCTGGAACTTTTTGTTAATCCAGTGGAAAATTTAAGAATGGTGGGACCAAATTGTTGAATTAGGCCCAAAAACAATTTAATGTAATCTTAGTGATAGTGTTCCTGTAATGTCTCAAGTGTTTATAAAATGTCCCATCAACTTTGTCATATAAATGCCGTGTAGCCTTAGACACCATCTTTTTTTGTTCTATTTTGCCCTTTTCTTATTGTTACTTGTTACTATGAGCTATCTTCTATTTGTAATATTCAGTAGCTAATTACCCAGCTAATATTATGCATATTAAAAAAAAATACAAACAAAGCAAAACATGATGTTAGGCATGTTCTATTTGCCACAGAATTTTACAAGAATACATTCTTGTAATATTTTACAAGAATGACAAGAAAATTCTGTAAGACCAATTAACGATGGAATAAAACATGACAGGGAGTGCCATTAAAGGAAAATACTCATAAATAGGGTGATTTCACGGACTGACTGCCATACACTCCCTACAAATTAGCTGCTACTGCAGAAACAATAATTTAGTGCATTAATAAAACATGCAGTGTACAGCTTTACAGCCAGCACTACTATTATAGAAAATTGATCAACATCTTTCCAACCAATCACATTTGGGAGCTGGATAGCTGTTTGCGTGTGTATTTGTGTGTTTGGTCATTAAATCTTTAAATATTATATATTGTATATATTGTATAACTTGAGTAATGCTAAAATATTTATTTTAACTAGAAGATAAAGTTATGTATGGTACAATACAATTTGACAACATCTTCTATTCATTAAATAAATTACTAATGAGACCATTTCAACTAAGTTAAATTTGTTTATTCTGCCACCAGCTTAACCCCACCTGAGGCCGTGGAGCAAACTGCCAACACCTATGGTTGCCAACCAGGGCAAAGTTAGTCACTGTGTAACTTGAAAATTATAGTATATATCACCAGGAGTATTGTGTGATACATGTACTTAATCTTTTCCCTTGCTGGAGATCATGTGACCAAAGAAGCTAAGTCTTGCCAGAACAGAAACATTTGATATTTAGTCAGACTGACCTTTGGATGGGGTTAACAGGCCTATCAATGCTCCAACCTATCAGTGTAGTGGAGGTCAAAGAGACTACTAAAAATGTGATAGCCAGATAGGAGACAACACACGGCATGGATGGACATAATATTGCTGTTTCATACGATCTGAAAATTGCATAATGTTTACATTCCCCAGTCAAATAAAGTTTCAATTGGCTCTGCCCGTCATGCACTAAAAATCTTTCTGTATTTTTTGATCAGTTGAACCATTTACATGAATTCATCTGAAATTTCAATCGAGTTTTATATTCCTCAATATGGTGAGTGACAAGTAATTAAACTGCGATGCAATGAGCCGCATGTGCATGTATATTTAATATATCATGTCAAGATTCTACACACTAGACTAATTTAATATGCTTAGCATATTCAGGCCGCAAGACTCAATTGAATGAAATAAATGACTATAGATACAACTCATATAAAGTTCCTGGAGAAAATAATAAGAAGATAGGTGACAGAAAGATTTTGTTTTCTTTAACTGCAACAAATCTTCTACAGAATAAGAAAGCACAGCTCTGAGACTTCAGACAAGACTCTGATGTGAAATTGGAAAAATGTCTATAGACATTTCTTACTAGACTGTTTGCTCTGGACCTTGGAAACTAGCTTGGCAACTTGCCTATGTGTGCTATATAAGCTAAACCTTTTTTCACACACCCCCAAAAAATCTCAATTTGTTTTGCAAGAAAGGGACACTGACCACCAGTAATATCATAAAAACAACTCAATATGAATCGTACACTTCACAGCCTGTGGCACTAAAGCACTACTCAAAAGATGCAGCACTGACAATTTAGCTTTAGCCACTAGGGAAGAAGCGTAGGAGTGCTCAGCTGCACCGATGCAAGACCTGTGATAATTGCTTGCAAACCTTATTTATTATTAATAAAAACAAGCAAAGGAGAAGCGTGACTGCAGAGCAAGTCATTTAAAGACTGTCATGATGGCATTAGAAAATTAGCTCTGAAAGTAGTCCTTATTCCATAGTGCATGCTGTGCAAACTCATCATACACTCAAGTCCTCTGAGCATCACATCAACATCAACCAAAGGCTGCTATGCCCCTGAGAGTAGATCCCATTGCTTAGCATTGCAGAAACGTGCCACACAGCCGAGTTTACACTCGAGTCTCTGCATTATCATTGAGAAGGACGGCAGCGTCTCTCAATCAGGACATCAGCAGGGTAATGCGGCAGATTTGAGCATTTTGGCATTCTCCTTTGGCACGTCCATCACTCTGATTGTAAAGAGGAGACCGGTGGCCTTGATGAAAAGCTTATCTCTGACTGGAATCTCAGTCCGGCTGCAGACTAGGATATACTGAGATCAACATCTGCAGGACACACACACACACACACACACACACACACACACACACACACACACACACACACACACACACACACACACACACACACACGCACACCATGCTCTTAGCCATGATTCAACATCCTTTGCCTTTGATATTCGCTCACAAAGTGAATTTAAAAGCCATTGATTTTTTTCTCCCACTACCAAAGCAGCCTATGATTCAACTGTCTCAACCTCAAGCTCACTAGGCTTAAAATCCTCGCTCTGCCCACATCAACTACACACACATACACTCAAACACGAACACACACAAGCTCTCACACATAAACCAATAACCTGACACTATCTGTGGCATAATCTGTAGTGAGTATAGTTAGTTCTGTCACATGCATTGAAGCATGTCTTGATGCATTTCATGTTGCGTTTCTGCAACGGATGAATGAATCCTCTCAGGGCCTAAGCTGCCGCTCATATAAGCTGTCAAGCTAATAAACGAATAAAACTGTTCCTAAGCCTAGGGACTGCATTCATTATGTATAACCTATTTGATGTTATGCAGAATTTAAAAGAAAAAAACATACTCAAATCTTAATGTCTGAATTCCCTTCACTATTGTGTTAATAATATAAGAATGATTCTTTGTGTGTCTGCGTGCGTGCGTGTGTGTGTGTGTGTGGTGTGGGTGTGGGTGTGGGTGTGTGAGAAAGAGAGCGAGAGAGAGTCCCCTATTAGCACCAGGTTAGATTTTTTGTGTCGTATAGGGATGTGGTTCATAGTTAATCCTTATGTTGATCTGCTATAAATGATTTTGTTCTCTAGATTTTTTATATAAAGCTACTATCCCATTCAGTCAGGTCATTACTCTTCCAGGCCAGCAGAGGTACCCTACTTCTGAATTCTAGCCACATGCTGTATACAGACTCAAAGGCTAGTTCAAACTTTTACAGGATCTTTGCACAAACACTTCCGTGTTCTTCTTAGTACCGTTCCTGTACTTTCAGGTTCATTTACTACCATCACACTGACGGTTATTTACAGTCAATGTCTGCAAGAGCTCCCAAAGAGGAACATCAATTACATTTTTCAGATATATAGCAATACTTACAAAGCCCTGGGCTTCAAAGGGCATGGTTCATCATGTTTACACAACTACAAAGGTAAGAAAATGGCCATATTACATAAACACAAATCAATGGGCAAGTAGCAAACATCTGTGTTTGTGTATGTTATATCATGTGATTGCTTTGACTATGTTCTTGACCGTTGCATTGTTTTTCAACTACTCTTTGGAATTGGATGCCTCGACTGTTCTCTATTACTGTGTTTGATTGTGCATGTGATTTTGCAATTAAATCTCCTGCACTTTCTCATGCATCTCAAGTTTTTCAAATCAGTGCATTTTCTTCTTTTTTTTTCTATATAAGAAAACATTTTCAAATTCTTGTTCATGATATAAATATGTGGTAGATAGATTCTGCTTCCACTTGCTATATAAAAAAGAAGGACCTTCCCCATAGCCCTCCCTACTGACGGCCATTTTTCCAAACTCTGACTGAAGGTAAAGCAAGCTCTGAGCTGTGGGCTGCCAGGTGGCAGATGAAAGACGCACAGCCACCAAAAGGAAAGAAAACAACTAAAGGGCAACAGTGACCTACCTGAAACAAATAGAAGAAAAGGCATTTAACTACAAAGAGCTTGAAGGATCCCAAAAAAAACACTGCATGAATTACTGTGTTTATGTATATAAGATATTGAAATTCAAATGCATGCAAGTAGAAATACACAGTGAGATCACTCTCCAGTTGAGCAGTGTGGAGCTGCAAAGCACTTAAGCGCTCAGCACGTTGCAAAGCTTCAGGGACTGGCACGGATATGATGAGCTGCCTCCGTGTGTCTGCCATGAATATGGAAGCACTAGAAACTGCAATGTGCAGGTACTTAGCTGAGAGACAGACAGGAAAAAAGAAATTTACAGAAAAAGGCTGCTCTCTGTCTCTCTCTCCCTCTCTCTCTCTCTATTTTGAGGAGGAAAGTGTGCAACACTGACACATATTTTCCAAGCAGCGAGCAGAAATGTGTGAGCAAATGTGTGAGTGAAAATTGTTCTAATTATGCAACGCTCTCTCCACCGATTTTTCTCTCTCTTCCACACCATTTTGTCTAACACTTTCCCTCTCTCTCTCCCTCTCTCTCTCCATCTCTCTCTGTCTCTCTCTCACTCACACACACACACACACACACACACACACACACACACACACACACACACACACACAGAGAGAAGGAGAGAGAGAGAAAGAGAGAAGCCTCCAGACTATACTTCGAGAGAAGCTAAAACAAGTGTACCTTATCAGATATTTCAGCTCAGGTTACCATGGCAACAGTAGCATTTATCGCAAATATTTGTGTACACTCTCAGCTGATGCACACCACAGGCCAGACCGAGAGAAAAGGGGAAAAAAGGCAACTTTAACTTTATCATTGCCCCTGGGAAGAGAATAGAGGGAAGATTGATCAGCTCCCTCCGTTCCTCAGCCAGGCTGACTATGAAAAGAGGGATGATGGGGTTTAAATTATTTCATAAGTTTTTCGCAATTTGCAATCTAGTAGAGACATTTTACTGCTTGTATTGTCGAAATGCGCTTCTTTTTTTTTCAAGGACAGACACAACAGTTTTTTCCTCTTTTTTTTCTGAAAAGGCTGCAGACAGTAACAGTTCTGCACAGCTATAATTCATGCAGAAAATCTATAATATGGCCTTTTTAAAGCATATATTTATAAACCCACGCTATTGGCACTGAGCAGTTTGTATAGAACTAAGTGCAAAAGTTTTCACACCCCACAGGACAAAATTAAAAAGTCATTTAGCTTTGACATTCATTAGGTTTGTAACAAAAGGTTAATTAGTGTACGTTATGATATTAAGTCTAAAACTTTGCATCACCCTTTCTGAATGTGATAGAAATATTCTAATAACTTACATACCTTGTTGTAGTTACCGCCCACCCATTGTGTAAACTCTGAGCAGCTGAGTTGCAATTTTTGCCCCATCTTCTGACATTTCTCTTCTAAATTCAATTCGAAATTATTGAGAGAAATGTCCACCCCAAAACACATTAAATATGTTTATTTTGAAATATCTGTTATGGGGCCAATATGGGGCTAATTTCTGAGAAGTTAGGGCTCATGTGCTGCTCTGTTTTCAGAGGGAGATGTGTTCACAACTAAGATGGTGTTTAATGAGAGGAAAATTCAAAATAATGGGTACTAGTCTGTTTCTTAAGAGCAAGTGTTGTTTTTTTCTCACTTATTTTGTAATATTAATAAGAAATCTATTGTAGTAGTGCGGACACCAAAGTTGGACCCAAAGTTTCAGCATACAATTCGGATATAGCATTCAATTAATGGCTCAGTCAGTTATAGTGAGTGATATATGAGACGACAAGTGTGACGGCATCAAAGGTGGTAATAGCTTTAAAATTAAAGCTCTGGAAGATGATCTGTTTGACGAGAGTGTTCAGATGAGGAGGTGAAAGAGGACAGGCTAAATGAGTAAAGCGCTGCTGCATGACTCTCTTTGTGTAATGATGAAGCGAGCAGGTAGTTGAAAAGCATAGAGAGAGAGAGAGAGCGAGAGAGAGCGAGAGAGAGAGAGAGAGAGAGAGAGAGAGAGTGAGTGAGTGAGTGAGTGAGTGAGTGAGTGAGTGAGTGAGTGAGTGAGACAGGCCAATGAAAACTAAAAAACAATTTTACTGTTGATTTAATATTATGTTTTGGCTTGGTGTATACACTCGCATTTCATACTTAACTTATTAAAAGTCTATTTTTTTGTGTTTTACATTTTTATTTTCCATTCGTAAATCATGGAAGACTCACACAACTGTTACACTTGATAACTGTATAATTAATTTTTAATTCTAATTCATGCTATTGTGAAGCTAATTTTACCTTAAACAAAATACAAGAAAAACACATGCCTCAGCCTTTCAATATTATCTTTAATATTCCACATCACAAAATCACAAAATAATAGCACTGCAAAGCCACTTTACCAAGATAACAAGTGCCAAGTATGATGACCAGGCCTTTGCTGTGCTAGCTAATGCTGGGGAAGTTCCTGCTAACTGCAGCAGCATTGGTGTCCCAAAAGGCAGGAAGTGTAGGCTATTTCCATCCACCTAAACATGCAGTATCTCATCCTGCTCTCTGGGGTCAGCACAAAGGGCCAATTAAAGCAACGGAAAACCCGCCAAGGTAAACATTCAGGGCAGAAGAATCATCACCACAATAAAGCCATCTCTTCTAACAAAAGGAAAGGTAGAACCAACTTTCATATGACCAACCAATGGACATATAACCAACGTTCCCAATCGCTGGATACACGTCTTTAAAATGATGAGGGTTTTCTCAGTACGCCTCATCTCACTCTTCTGACTAGCATTAATGAACTGTGTCTGGTAGACATTGAAGTGAAGTACGCACTGTTCCTTATTAAGAAAATTAATGGCATGGAGGTGCATGTGCAGCAACATGAAGGCTTTAGAGCTCAGCGCTTTTTGGAGTTTGTGTGTGTTTGTGCATTGTAAGGTCACAGACTCCCACTTGCAATTCGCTGGCTCACTTTAAACACCAAACAAGAGCAGGAATTACATCTGGGCATATCCAGTCCCACTTGTAATTCATTTTTCCTGATGAAAGTGTGCATGTTGTGCACGCTCAGGTTTTAGTGGCTGTCTGGGAGCATGTGGGCTCACATGTGAAGAGAAGTCATTATAACGCTCATTAGACATTACAACGTCTCATCCTTAAAGAAGAGCATGGGTTGAGAGACAGGAGAGTAGTGATATATCACCCGTGCTTAACAATCTATAAATGTCATAGTCATTATTGACAGTGTGATTTAGTGGAGAGACAAAAAGCTTCTACATAAATTACAAATAACCTGAATAAATTGGCCACGAAAAAAAACACAAATGGCCCAAGGACATCTCTGCATCTTTACTCTCTCTCTTTTGCTTTCTCTTTCATAAAAAGGATCTGTTACAGGTAGTGAAATTAAAATCCATAAAACTAGCGAGCTATTTCCTAGTAACCTAGCTCTTATCTATCACATATAAACATTCAGTACTAGATTCTCAATTCGCATTGTCACAGTCTCAGTCATTTATTAAACAGTATCAAGCTTTTCAAAATGTATCATAGCAACAGTTTTGTTCATGACTAAGTGAACTAGCTTTGCTAATTAGCTAGCTAGCAACCTCGACTTATTTTGCCACAAGTAAACATTTTCAGTATAACAAAATCCGAACTGTCGTATTCTTAAGATACTGTTGAACAAATCTCTAACACATACCCACAATACTGTTCATTTCTAAAATGATCCAAGTTAGCCAGTTGGCTAATTAACCAATGTTTAAGATTTGTAGTAGACTAAAGTGATTAACAGTAGCCAGTCCTGTCAGAATACTATAACAAACATGATTCATCACTAATATTATCTAGCTAGCCTGCTATCTCAGCATGCAAATACATTGGGAACTCATACCGAACTCTCCCAAATTCACTCCCAAATTCTGTTTAATGGAAAGATGTTGAACTGTATTAAATTTGACCCACATACCAATCTATATAATCAGAATCAGCCATCCAAGAGAGGTCAGAGGTATGTTTAAGTTCAGGAGTACTTTAAAACAATTCTTTAATCCGGTTTATATCAGTCAACCATCAAATTATACCAACCATCAAATTATTCCATTTGGCTCCTGTAACGACTCATAGTTATACATAGTACTGGTTCAGTGGAAGGTCTTTTCCATGTGAGGTTGGTCTCGGGTTGTAAACATTAGCCTGAAACAATTTTTTGTGGCCTTATTTGAAACCGGCCTACAAATTGGTCTTTGACAGAACTCTGGCATCTGGCAAGTTTCTAATTTAATCCACACCTAACTCTTTAGCCAGCTCAGCATTTCAAAGACGGAATCAATCGCTTTCACAGAAACATTTAGAGAATGGTTTTACATCCACTCTGAATTTAATTAATTTTAATAAACATGCTGGAGGCTGGCGCTGGCTTTCTGCAGTATGATGCAGAGGGCATGCCAGTGAACTGAGAACGACATCAACGGGAAGCATCACAATTAACTGCCAGCTTAGCCAGGTGTTGTTTTGCCGCACAATAATGTGTAATATATCATTATAAATAGAGCGACAGGTCAGTTGCTGGAGGTTGGCATTCACTATATAGTGACATTGAAAAATACTTCTTGTCACGCACTGCCTTTTTGTTTGTGCAAGACAACACACACATACACAGAGAAGCACGTATGGCTCCAGGAGCTTTTTGGTTCTCGTTTGGATGTCACTCCACAGAGGTTGGTCGGGCAAAAGTGCGAAAGCAGAGTGTCCTGCCCTTCATCATATTTGATGTGCATCAAAAAGGCAGACGTGATGCGCCGCCTTCTAGCATAGAGCCAGGAACCAAAGTGGTGTCCCTGTGTGTAAGACTGAGTTCAGGTCTTTCATCAGAGAGGTCAGGACCATCTGGCCCTGCAGCACTGCCCTTGGCTCGGGACATTAAGCATCAGATAAACGCAATGTGAAGCAACAAGATGGAACTGTTCCTATTCCCTTACCCATGGGTTTGTTAAGACCTATTCGTAGTGGATTGTTTTCACAAGGATAAATGGAACAATATAATTATTACCAGAGTATCTCTGGAGTTTTATTCCCACACAAATCTGTCATTTCAGTGTTTCTTTCGTATTCTACCTTCTGTTAAATGACTAGTAGAAATAGCCACATGTAATATATGGTACATATATCCTGTTTTAATGGACATGGAATGTTTAACGTTTTAAGATTCAGTTATTTCCTGTGGCAGAAGAGGTTTTGCACTGGTACACAATAAAATATAAATATTGTTTAAAGTGATTTGTCAGAGAAGCATCACTCCTGAGGGTTTTCAGTACGTTATTGAGTTTGTAGCTGAAGTATAGTGTTATGTTATGGTCATGTGACCCAAAGGTCAAAGGCAACTTCTCAAATCTGGATAACAAGCGCTTATAACAAAAGTCCAAAACAACGATGTTTTTGTTGTGAAATTATAGTGTGATGACTATACATAAATTCTCTCTATTTTGTACAGAGATCACTTATCCTCTGCGAATTGGTAATAATTACTATAAACATCCTGCGGCAACATTACTTAACAAACATATGTCTGAAAATCTTATCCCATCTGAATAGTTCTTTATAAGACCTTGGAGGTGTGTGTGTGTGTGTGTGTGTGTGTGTGTGTGTGTGTGTGTGTGGGTTTTAATGTGTGACTGACACCAAGTCTTCACCAAGGACAGCATCAACCGGAGGACAACAACGGAAACAGATGTGAACTAAGAGAGTGAGGACATGGTGAGACTTAGAAAAGGGTGAATTAATTCAGCCTTTAGATGATATTAATGCCCAAAAATGCAGTTTTTCTTCCAACATATTACATACTGTTTTTCAATGTGTAGTATAAAAGAGCTTGGATATTTTATATAAAATACTGTTATATACTCTCATTTATTAAAAAAAGCAATATATAGTTAATTTGTAAATGTCATGACATAATGCCTACATTTTTATCATGCTTAACAGCAACAACACATTTGTCATTACTATTAACTTATAAAATGTGCCTTATGTATAGTGAAAGATCTTTAGAAAACCTGTCTGATATTGTTCATGAGAAAAATGTGTGTGTGTAGAGCTAGCTGTAGTGACTTCTAAATCAATCACAGGAACATTTCTGCAAAGGAAACCATGGGTGTTTGTCCAAAACACCTAGACCCTGCCCAAATCCTGAACACCAGCCACAATATTCACGTCAGTAGTTCTGTATGTCTACTAAATGCTCACTGGTAACAGCAAAACCATCCTTCAAAACTCAAAACTTCTTTACAAATGATAAATAATACATAATTGTTTCAACAACACAGAAAACACAATAAATTATTACAGCACATTCTGAGTCTGCACCTCTATTGCTGTAACTTATCTTCATTTTAATCATAATAAGAGACAATATTAAGACAAATTCATGTCCATATGGGTTAAATTTCTTCGAATTTCCAATATTAAAAAAAACATTACCCAAAGCTATTTATAATTTATAATGATATTTTTTTTCATCCATTATTAAAGTGTGTATTTAATAACTACTATTATTACAGCAAAACTAAATATAATAGGAAATGTATGTAGTTAACCAGGTTAATCCCCCAACTGTTAACTTGATTTTGTGTTGCTTTTACTATAACTAAAAGGCACACCTCAACAAAAGAAAGAAATCTCACTGAATTAACTCTTTTATACTTAAGAATTTGTAGTACATTATTTGTATTTTGGCCAAAAGCAATGTTTGTTTGTAATCTTGACACATGTAGCAGGTAATAGCTCACTTATGCCAGTTTTATACTATGCGATTATAATGGACGTTTAAGATCATTACCTGTCACACTGTACAATATGATCCTACTAAAATCTTGATCGATTTCTGTATCAGAATCTGCAATAACATGTTCTCCATGTCAGGTTAAGATGACAGTGTAGCTCCTTTGACAATAGAAAATTATTACATTCTGTATATGACATCAATCAGCCAGATTTGGGCTGAAAATGGGAACAAAAATAGAACATTGTCCTTGCAGTAATAAGGATATTTTTCTTTCTGTTAGAATGTTTTGTTTGCATTTTTGTCCTGCCAATACAGTATTTGTAGCTGTCCTAAGTTTCGTGTTGTTTCCTGCTGTCCTCCTATTAGTGGCTTTTAGATGAGCAACATAGCAATGATCACACTGCTGAGCACGTCACTTTAAGAGTTCTTTCATCGGATTTCAACGTGAACCCTGCAAACAAATGCGCTTCATATTTTTGAACCAATGAAAGTGGGTTTCAACCTGACTATCTAGAATTATATGAAGGTGAAAATGCAGAGGTAATATATATATTATGTCGCGCAGTCAGCATCACCAACAGTGTTGCCAATTAATTAGCAGTAGAAATGCATGCCTCATAGTGAATTAATGTCAAACTATTGAAACATTTTGATGAAGTACAGCCCGCTGATAGAGGTATAGCCACAGGACTGGCAACAGTTCTGTTTTGGAAACAGAATTTTTTGGGACATTCATGATTATGGAAGCCTTCGAAGACTGAAGTCTAACACAAATGTCAAAATGTGAGAACCCTAAAACCTATGAGGCAACATGTCAGGAAAACTAAAGCTAAAGTTTATTTGCATGAACACGCACATGGTAATAGTGGCAATTTAATTGAGGATGCTAACTATACACCGAAAGGTAATGGAAGATTTATGTAGATGTGCTCGGTTACATTTATGGCACTTTCTCAAAATGTAGCTAATGTTACATTACTTTTCGAGGAACTGATGGTTGGCATGAAGCAAAGCTCTGTTGGTGGAATTGATTAGTTGTTTAGCAATTGTCCAAACTGTTACTCTTGTTAGATTGATTTTTAGAGTCCATACAGTATGACAGTAATGTGTAGACTTTGTTAAATGTGCTGTATTTGATGTGGTATAATGAAAGTTTAATGAGCAAGATAGGATTCTGTCTATAATGGAGATTAGAGATGTTCTAGTCTAGCTTTGACATTATATGAGTTAAGTATTAATTAAGATAAGTATTATTGCTATTTATTGTAATATGCTTGTATTTATATTCTAAAATTAATGAATAAATAATGCTTCTGGTTGCATAATGATGATAAACATTGGTCAGATGACAAAACAAATGGTTCATGTGCACCTTGGAATTTTTACAACAATTTATATTGTCTCTATAATTGCATCTAACTGCCAGGGGTTGAATTCGTGTTTCATTTAAATGGAATAGAAGCCCATTTGGCATTAGATATCTGCCGAAGCATTGTGCTGACTCAAGCAGAAGCTTCTAAAAGCACTATGCCTCAAACCATCAGTGACAGCCATGGACTTTGTAAGCCTGTGGTATATAAGACCATTCATAATACTCTGAATGCAACCTCCTGCATCCAAGTTACAATTAAATGTTGAGGTATTATTATAAAATCACCAGAGACTCTTTACAGAGATCATGGTCAGTTGGACTCATAAAGTATTCATCTGGGCCAAGTCTGCCAGAGAGCACGGAATGGAGGATCGGAAATGTTTGGCTACTGTTTCATGGTGGATATCATCTCTGAATGTATTTGCACTCATTTGCTCAGCCATGGACCTAAACTGCAAAGTGTTTCAACACTGCCCACCAAAGGTCATGTAATAATGGTGGAAAATGAGGTTTAGAACAGCACTAGAGAGGACTTGTGCAAGAACATTTGTGTGTGCAATGATGGACACAGTTTCTGTAAAATCCGACACACTCC
Organism: Hemibagrus guttatus; assembly: GCA_033459395.1. Lineage (NCBI taxonomy): Eukaryota > Metazoa > Chordata > Actinopteri > Siluriformes > Bagridae > Hemibagrus > Hemibagrus guttatus. Next base: position 12,196,300 of record JAUCMX010000026.1, on the reverse strand, counting down.
TAATTTGTACTGTAAATAATCACAGAACCACACTATCCATTATCACCCAAAGGAGAATGTGCTTCCTCACACGGTTTCTTATGCGGTTTCTTTCTTTCTTTCTATTTTTTGCCAGTGTTGCCTTTGGCTTGCTCATTAGAGGTCTGCTTTGCAACAATGTTTGTTTTTAGCACTAGACAAATAAAATAGAATTCAATTATTGGGGAAGTCCAAGAGGAAGATGAGATGGAGAACAAGAAAAGAGCAGGGGAAAACATTACTCTTCCTGACCTGAAGACAGAAGGGAAATGCCAATGCTAGTGTGGGCGCACAACTAAGTATTTTTTATTATGATGTTTCAGTTGTTGCTTAGACTTAAGTACATTTTTCTTGGGTCTGCTGGGAAATGTAATTTTTTTTTCATATTTTCTGTTATTAAACACTCTGTGGAAATGATCTCATTAAAGGATGCCAAATAAGTATTTGAACAAAGTAAAGCAAGAAAACATAAATTTAGAAGCACAAATTTAGAAAAATAAGTCATCTTAAAGAAAAGAAATTTGCATACAATATAAACTACATATTTCTGGCCAGGTTTTCAAATTAATGAGTTATAAGTTACATTAGTATTAATTAAACAAAATAGGCAGTAGTGTTCACTTAGCGAGTACCGGGTCATTCTTGTACAGTGGGAATAATTATTGTTTCTGATATTAAACACGTTTCATTCACTAAATGGCCAAAAGTTTGTGGACAGCTGGCCATGACATGTATACTGTATATGAGCTATCGGTCCTCCCCTTTTCAGTTATAATAATCTTCACTCTTTTGGGAAGGCTTTTCACTTTGATTTTGGAGCATGGCTGTGGATTTGTCTTCATTCAGCTACAAGAGCATTAGTGTCAGGAGTAGCTGGACAGTTCCCTGCCAGGCCCGGGGAGGGCGCTGGCAGGAGAATCCTGGAAGCCTGTTTGTCTGTGTGATTTCCTGCCCATTGTTCTCCATCCTGATTGTGTCACCTGTCCCTTATTACCCTGTTGTGTTTCCCTATAAAAGGGATCCTGGTGTGCATGTGTGGCGTGGGTCAATGTTCTGTGTATCGCTGTCCCGTGGGTGTTATGTTAGGTTTGGGGTTATGTGTGTGAGTTTAGTTTATTGTACCACGGAGTCTCGTGTTATGTTTGTCTTTCCCCTGTATCGTGTTTATGTAAATAAAAACAGTGCTTCACTGAATCCTGCACTTGGGTCTGCGTTTTCACGGCGTGCTGGAGCACGCGGCACCACGGAGGTCCGGGTTCGAGCCCCGCATAGGGCGGCGGCGGCGGCCGGACGTGACAATTAGTGAGCTCAGGCACTGATGTCAGGAGTGCAGTCGGTGTCCTAGTTCATCCTCAAGGTGTTCAGTGGTGTTGAGGTCAGGGCTTATGTGCAGGACACTCCAGTTCTTCCATGGCATACATGGCAAGCTATGTCTATGGAGCTCAATATATGCACAGGAGCATTGTCATGCTGGAACAGGTTTGAGCCTCTTAGTTCCATTAACTGTAAAATGATAAAGCTACAGTATACAAAGCACTGCACCATGCTCCCTCAGGTCCTCTAGGACTGTTTAACTGGCCCCACCATAACTCAGGATGTACAAAGAAAGGCATGCATCAAGACTTTTCTCTGTTCTGGCACCTAGGTAGTGAAATGAATTTTTCCTAAATGTCCAAACAACTGAGTCACTGTATGTCTTCAAATAGAGTCTAAAAACCTACCACTTCCTCTTCGTGATTGAAAATTGTGTCTGTCTGTTTTTCTGCTCAAGTTTTAGACCAATTGTATTCTTAGTCTATGACCTAGTGAATCTGTATCAGGATGTATTTAATGATAACGCACTTCTTTACGGAGCTCTGTAAAAAGTTGTCTATCATTCATTCATTCATTGTCTACCGCTTATCCGAACTATACTCGGGTCACAGGGAGCCTGTGCTCTCAGGCGTCATTGGGCATCAAGGCAGGATACACCCTGGACGGAGTGCCAACCCATCGCAGGGCACACACACACACTCTCATTCACTCACGCAATCACACACTACGGACAATTTAGAGATGCCAATCAACCTACAATGCATGTCTTTGGACTGGGGGAGGAAACCGGAGTAGTTGTCTATCAATTAATGGAAAATGTAATATAAAGATATTTTTTTATAAAATGTTTTTATAAAAGTGTTTCCAACAGTTAATTTTAGTCATATTTTGTTTCATGTCTTTATGCAAGAACTTGCTCTTGTTCTTTAACATTACCTCATGTATATTACCATCTACTGGAGATTAGTAATTATTCTGGTCTATATTGTCCTCTAATTTGGACTCAGTGGGGTTCAGGCTATTAAGAGAGGCAGGCAGTTGGGATGTAGATTGTTTTATTCCAAGAAACACTGTCAGACAAAGTATTGCTAGTACACTCTCTTCTTCAGGGGTGAAAGTCTGAGTACACGACTGTCCTCCCTGAGTTTTCCCCTGTCTGTCCTCAACTCCGCAGTCCTCCTCTTTGCCAATCTATAAATGTCCTGCCATTTGTTGTAGACGTCATGGCCTGTTCCACTGTGGTAGCTGCATGCACTTCATCATTCTGCAATGTCATCCCTATTTTTTCAGTGATGGATAAGCTGCTTTAAGACAGCAAAACATCTTTTAAACAAGAACATCATTTTTCATTTTTTTTAATTGTTTAGGTTTCCATATGTTATGTTATTTTCAAAAAGTGCAAGTTGCCTGAATGGATTCCTGTTTGTTCCTGTTTGTAGATTTATAATTTCTATAAATTGCATGCTGACTGTTGATTCATTTTCTTTTTGACAGAATGTTAATATTTGCATTATTTGCTTTTTTGCACTGAACAGAAAAGACAGATTACTACATGTTCAGAAGATCATTAAACTTAGCTAGGAGTACCTCCATAATTTTAAAATCCAATTTGTTCACTCCCAACATCTTGCTTCCAATTTGTGTTTACACCATCTGCAGTGTAGCACTTGGTGTGTACAGACAGTAAGAAATTATAAATATACGTCTCCAAAATGACTGTTTTTAGTTACTTACTAATCTCGTGTAGGATTTCTGCCTGTAAAGATCATGCTGGGAGTCACAAATGCAGTGTTAAAAACATTCTGCATGAAGATCTGCTAAGCTATGTGTGATTTCCTCACACAGTCAAAGTTTTATTCAGGCTTTATTCAGACAGAAGTGTAATCAATTCCTTTTGTAATCGGATACCGGCTTTTAGAGTGTCCGTGGTGCTCCTGCGTCACAATTATTCATTCATTCATTGTCTACCGCTTATCCGAACTATTCTCGGCTAACTAGCCTGTGCCTATCTCAGGCGTCATTGGGCATCAAGGCAGGATACACCCTGGACGGAGTGCCAACCCATCGCAGGGCACACACACACTCTCATTCACTCACGCAATCACACACTACAGACAATTTAGAGATGCCAATCAACCTACCATGCATGTCTTTGGATTGGGGGAGGAAACCGGAGTACCTGGAGAAAACCCCCAAGGCACGGGGAGAACATGCAAACTCCACACACACGGCGGAGGCGGGAATCGAACCCCCAATCCTGGAGGTGTGAGGCAAACGTGCGAACCACTAAGCCACCGTGCCCCCCTGCGTCACAATTAGAATTATTTAAATGTATTTTCATGCAGTTTAAATTCAATATTCCACATGTTTTTCCTATATCTTTTCCAAAAATTATTAATATTAAAAATGCTTGAATTTAAATGAACGTATTTAAGATATAGAAGGCATTTCTTCTAACATATGTACATCAAATATGAGTCACATAAGGCAGTAAAAACAACGCTCAATAATAATACATTAAGTACAATACATTTTCTTTCTTTTTTTAAAGAAAATATCACCACATGTTCTTTGATCCACCTAAGGTTTGGCAGCAACCGAGGAGCATTCAAATGTAATAGCACTGGAATGGGGTGTGGAGTCTGTAAACAAACTCAAAGAGCTCTTTCATTAAACAATCTTAAACAATCAAACAGTCCCTCACCTTGCATGAGAGCCATCTGCGTAACATTGCTTAAACTTTCCTATGCTTGGTTATTTGCCTATCATCAGAGGGGTTAAATATCAATGCGAGGAAAATGATCATTTAACAGGGCTTTGAACATGGCGGTTGTGCTGGTGTATCATATTTCCCCAGTAGACAGCATGCATATCAACAAATTAATGCTCTGAAAAGAGAAACGATGATTGCTTTCTGTTGGATGAGTGCCAAATTATGTCTGGCTCCCACCCCTTCTCTATTCAATGGCTAACCCAGATACTCACGAAAGTCCATGTTACGAGGAACCTGATCAAAAAGACATGTTTTATGATAACTCTTGGGATCTATTAGTGTTTATCTACATCTTCAACACCGAGCCATAAATCTGCTGTGTAGTGTGTTGTAGAACTTGTTTTACATTTGTTTATGCAAGTAGTTTCAATAAAAATATTGATATTGATGTCAGGTCATAGCTCTGCAGGAGCTGAATAAAGGGTAAAGCATGCCTAAAGCACTTAAAGGAGATTTTTCATTTGCATTCTTTTTAATAAATGTTCCTTTTCTTTAGGAAAACAGCGAAGTCTAGGAAACATTCATTCCACACAGTTCAGTCGCATTTGTCATCGTGGCTCTCTGAATTGATGATGTTTCTAAATTAGTTTTGTAAAAGTCGTTGCCTAGGCAGCTCTTCTAGTTTTTGCTGAATAAAATACTGTTTTTATGTTCCAAAGAACACAAATGTACAGAATGATGTTGGGTTTCTGAGAACAACAGATGCACAATTATCATTTTAAGATGAATTACAGATATATAGATGAAGCCATGGCATTTTTAAACACTGCTTTGGGGATACGTAGCCTGGGTAAGTGTAGTCATGCAACACATTTAACTTGTGTTAGCACTAGGAGTGGCAGAATGCCAGCCAAAAGCCCCATTAGCTGTTTAATCTTTCATACAGCTTCCAAACTTTCCTTTCAGGAAATAAAAACCTTGTTTGGTGAATACTGATGATAATTCTGCTGCTCAGTGACAGTTTTTATGGTTGTTTTGGTATATTATTAGGACATAATTAAGAATGCCAGTCTCAGTGCACTGTAATTATAAAATAATATATAGCTGCAATTGAGAATCTGTAGGGATCAAGCACCCTTGCAGTTAGTACCCACTATGGCTAGTTCTTGCCAAGGTACATAGAACATGCTGGATAAAGTTTCATGACTGAAGCCCAACACTGACACTGTTAAATGTCTGCTAAAATGTTATTGGATAATGAGAGGGACTGCTACTTACGAAGAAGAAGAAGAAGAAGAAGAAGAAGAAGAAGAAGAATCATAGCAAAAACATTAGGGTTTATAGCATTAATAAAGAATGTTAATATATTCTGTCAGAGCAGAAGTAACTCGGCTTTAATAAAACAAGGTCCCACTGAAGGACCTTGGGATTAAGTGACATGATAAGTACTAATTTAGTGCCTTTGTGTCTGAAATTTACATTAGGAGTTTCAGTTAATTGGTGTGTGAAAAAGAAATAAGATTTTGGATCTATTTAATTAGGAACCTGTCCAGTCAGACAGAGTATGAGAGTGAGAAGGAAATTGTTTCTAAGCTCAATCGACTACTTTAAGAGGGCAAAGGCTATTTTTAAACACTAGTACTACAAAAATTAAGGTTTTTAGTACTAGAAAATGGGTTTAGGGTTTGATGGAATCTTGGATATTTAGTCTTAAATTAAATTAAACACTTAATCATATTTGTTTGTTGGTCTGGGAAACCAGTTGGATCCCACTGTGGCTAAATCTCGGACAACAGCCAGAAATGCAAAACTCTGCATTGATTGCATTGATTAAACTGGCTTCTTACCCCGTGTAACAAATGCAGTGGTATAAACAGTCAGGCCGCCCAAAAATGTCTAAAGTCTTGTTAGCTAAGCATGATTTCCTCATGCAGTGGAGTTTAAAAATGTTAAAATAAAGTAATAAAAATAGTTAAAATTTAGCCAACTGAACTGAACAGATATGATTTCAGTACTGAAGTAAAAGCGAATGATTAATGATCAAGTTAATGCCATAACTACACCAAGGTGGATGATGCTGGTGATCAAAATGATATGATATTTTGCTTATTTATATAATAACTGGTCAACATTGTGAAATACAGTGGGGCAAAAAAGTATTTAGTCAGCCACCAATTGTGCAAGTTCTCCCACTTAAAAAGATGAGAGAGGCCTGTAATTTTCATCATAAGTACACTTCAACTATGAGAGAAAAAAAATCCAGAAAATCACATTGTCTGATTTTTAAAGAATTTATTTGCAAGTTATGGTGGAAAATATGTATTTGGTCAATAACAAAAGTTCATCTCAATACTTTGTTATATACCCTTTGTTGGCAATGACAGAGGTCAAACGTTTTCTGTAAGTTGCCACAAGGTTTTTACACACTGTTGCTGGTAGTTTGGCCCATTCCTCCATGCAGATCTCCTCTAGAGCAGTGATGTTTTGGGGCTGTCGCTGGGCAACACGGATTTTCAACTCCCTCCAAAGATTTTCTACGGGGTTGAGATCTGGAGACTGGCTAGGCCACTCCAGGACCTTGAAATGCTTCTTACGAAGCCACTCCTTCGTTGCCCGGGCGGTGTGTTTGGGATCATTGTCATGCTGAAAGACCCAGCCACGTTTCATCTTCAATGCCCTTGCTGATGGAAGGAGGTTTTTACTCAAAATCTCACGATACATGGCCCCATTCATTCTTTCCTTTACACGGATCAGTCGTCCTGGTCCCTTTGCAGAAAAACAGCCCCAAAGCATGATGTTTCCACCCCCATGCTTCACAGTAGGTATGATGTTCTTTGTATGCAACTCAGCATTCTTTCTCCTCCAAACACGACAAGTTGAGTTTTTACCAAAAAGTTCTATTTTGGTTTCATCTGACCATATGACATTCTCCCAATCCTCTTCTGGATCATCCAAATGCTCTCTAGCAAACTTCAGACGGGCCCGGACATGTACTGGCTTAAGCAGGGGGACACATCTGGCACTGCAGGATTTGAGTCCCTGGCGGCGTAGTGTGTTACTGATGGTAGCCTTTGTTACTTTGGTCCCAGCTCTCTGCAGGTCATTCACTAGGTCCCCCCGTGTGGTTCTGGGATTTTTGCTCACCGTTCTTGTGATCATTTTGACCCCACGGGGTGAGATCTTGCGTGGAGCCCCAGATCGAGGGAGATTATCAGTGATCTTGTATGTCTTCCATTTTCTTTCTTTCATTTTCTTTTGTAGGTGACCAAATACTTATTTTCCATCATAATTTGCAAATAAATTCTTTAAAAATCAGACAATGTGAATTTCTGGATTTTTTTTTCTCTATCTGTCTCTCATAGTTGAAGTGTACCTATGATGAAAATTATAGGCCTCTCTCATCTTTTTAAGTGGGAGAACTTGCACAATTGGTGGCTGACTAAATACTTTTTTGCCCCACTATAATTTGTATGTTTTATTTATAGAAGGAAGCCATGATGCAGCAGGTAGAAATTTTCTACTCCACAGCTCCTGGGTTCCTTAAACAATATGTGTCTGGTTAGTGTCTGTGTGGAGTCTCACATATTGTCTCCATACCTGCATGGATTTTCTCCACATTCACCAGTTTCCTCCGCCACCTTTCATGCCGGGAAGTACACTGACTACATTAGCATGCCTCTAGTGTGAATCCTGATCAAAATGGAGTGGCTATTTACTCTTATTTGGCCTCAATAAACAGGTTAATGCCCTCTGTTTTTTAATATATGGTGACTCGTGTTTTTTCTACTCCAGAGAGCTGATGTGTGAGTCATGACCATTCTGCTCACAGATGGATGGGTGCATCCAAAGCCTGAAGGACTGGCCTTACTCACTGCACATTAAAGAAGCCAAACTGAACCTTGCTGTTCTGTTATTCTGACATCCATTTTGCCGTCGTAGTTTGTTCTAATGCTGGAGAGCAGTGTCTGAATTTACACAGTATGTTTGATCAATATTAAAACCTGACGAACCTATGACAAGCACAGAGAACAGGGCCTTGCCCAGAGTAGCCTAAGCTAGATTCAGAGAGGTTTTATGCTGACACACAGCGCCATAATAACCTTGGCGAGAGTGATGCGCACACTTAACCTGCTATGGCATTACACTGTCATTTCACCCCTCATAAACACAAATTGATGTAAACAACATTTGTCATTATGACAGCATAGAAACAACATCTCAGGAAATAAGGGCCACTCTGCTAGAAAGCTGTTTTCTAGAAGGCACTTGTGATGCAGCATTACATATGGTTGATGCCAAGCAGCGCATCTATATATCTTGTTTACATGGTTTTTAAATGTGTAGTGGAGCCAAGTTACTGGCAGCTTTGGGTGTGAGCCATGACACACAGTAAATTATGGCATCACAGCTATATAGACTGCTTCATATCGACCTGAAATTCAGTCCTAATTCCAATCCTGAGCCTAGTGGAAACTACATTCATTCATTGTCTGCCACTTATCCGAACTACACTCGGGTCACGGGGAGCCTGTGCCTATCTCAGGCGTCATTGGGCATCAAGGCAGGATACAACCTGGACGGAGTGCCAACCCATCGCAGGGCACACACACCTCTCATTCACTCACACAATCCCCCGGACAATTTAGAGATGCCAATCAACCTACCATGCATGTCTTTGGACTGGGGGAGGAAACTGGAGTACCCGGAGGAAACCCCCGAGGCACGGGGAGAACTTGCAAACTCCACACACATATGGCGGAGGCGGGAATCGAACCCCCAACCCTGGAGGTGTGAGGCAAACGTGCAAAAAGCCACCGTGCCCCCCCTGGAAACTACATGATATTCAAAAAACTTTTAATTGCTGTATTGCTCACAGTACATGATTTTTGAAACTTGTGGACTGTTGTTTTACAGTAGTCATCATCTTTTACCTTGAGAGAATCCTGTCCTATACTATAAAAATCACACTTTCCCACAAAAACATTCCTTATATCCAAATAGGTTTGTCTATGTCTTAACACAAGCCAAAAACATGCAAGTACATATACTGGCTATGATAAATTGACCTTGGTACGTGTGTGGAGAGAGAGAGAGAGAGAGGGAGAGAGAGAGAGAGAGAGAGAGAGAGAGAGAGAGAGAGAGAGAGAGAGAGAGAGAGAGAGAGAGAGAGAGAGAGAGAGAGAGAGAGAGAGAGAGAGAGAGAGAGAGAGAGAGAGAGAGACAGACAGACAGACAGACAGAAAAAGACAATGTCTAACATCCCTTCCAGGATGTATTCCTGCCTCACTCCCACTGGTCCTGGTATAGGCTCCAGATCCACTGTGACCCAGACTGGAATAAAGCAGTTACTGAAGATGTAAACTGATCAGACATAACATTATGACCACCTGCCTAATATTGTGTTGGTCCCCCTTTTGCTGCCAAAACAGCCTTGACCAAGCATTCACTGTGTATTCTGACACCTGTCCATTAGAACCAACATTAACTTCTTCAGCAATTTGAGCGATAGCAGCTTGTCTGTTGGATCGGATCACTCAGGGGCCCGCCTTCTTTACCCACGTGCATCACTGAGGCTTGGCGCCCATGACCCTGTCACAGGTTCACCACTGTTCCTTCCATGGACCATTTTTGATAGATACTGACCACTGCAGGTCAGGAACACCCCACAAGAGCTGCAGTTTTGGAGGTGCTCTGATCCAGTCATCTAGCCATCACAATTTGGCCCTTGTCAAACTCACTCAAATCCTTATGCTCGTCCATTTTTCCTGCTTCTAACACACCAACTTTGAGGACAAAATGTTCACTTGCTGCCTAATATATCCCACCCACTAACAGGTGCCATAATGAGGAGATCGGTTTTATTCACTTTACCTGTCAGTGGTCATAATGTTCTGCCTGATCGGTGTATGTATCTGTAAATAACTGTATCATAACAGACTGTAATGCAGACTGCAAACTAAAGTGTGAAGTGTACATTATTCCACCTTGTTCACACAGTTATGCCGAAATATGTCAAACATTTTGAGATCTGTTAATATACGGTGTTGGAGAACATATAGTGAGGTGTTCTGTTCATTCTTAACATCACAATTTGTGCAGACAGTGTCTGAACACAATAAAAGTCAGCCTCGAACATATGACATGTCTGAATTTATTTTTAGAAATCCTGTGTACATGTGATGGATCTCTAGTAATGTGTTCTTGGTCAGCTGCTTTTGTGGTTCGGCATGGGTTATAAAGGATACAATTTCTTTTCACAAAGGAATAGCCTCTTCATTAACAGGAATAGCACACTGGCTCTCTGGTCTGATTACATTAAATGATTCCTATCATCAGTGGCTCAAGCACAAGTGGAAATGGATCGCTTTTGTAATAAGACACTAACACCAGTCTACTTCTCCAGTTTAAAGCCAGCAGTCGATGTGATTAACTCATCTGTGTTTTTTTTTTTTCTTTTATGTGAAGGGTTAATAGACTATATATATATATGTTTTAACATTAGTTATGTCATCTACAAGCAATTAATCGACTTTGACAGCAATTATCCTGTGTGGCAACTGATAGACTGCATCGTTTAAACAAGAAACTCGAGACAGTTAATGAGGCAGGAAGGGCGACTCTCTGTTACCAAGGCAACCAAGTGAGGACGCGTTTTACAGAAGGAAAAAAAACATCTTGAGCACAGATTTATGAACTAAATGGTACTAAGGTACTGTCTGTACTGTACTTTTTTTTTTTTTTTTTTTTTTTCTTCTTCTAACACACACACACATGGAAGGATTAACTTATTCTTTGAATTAGGTGTGTTGGGAACAGGGAAAACACTACATACTCCAGGTCCAGGGCTGGGAATCTAGAGATTTGTTTTTATATCTGAGCAACTTGTAAAGCATTACATCTGATCTGATTTCCTCCTTTGATTCTGTTGCTGATATATCATGAGCACATCTGAACAGTGGCACAGCGAGCGTGCAGCGTCACCGCGCCACAGGAACCGACAAGCACATGCGGGCGCATGCGTACAACCCATGCGTGGTTGAGCGTCATGAGGTTCAAATCGTGGAAACTGGAACAGAGTATTTTCAGTTCGCTTATCTCCGTGCTGTGATTCTTTTAATATAAATGTTGTATTTCAAAATGTTGTAAAATTATTAATGAGCCATTCAGACTGCTTACCTTGCACAATGAGGCGCTCCGTGTCGTCCCTGCGCGCTCCAGGAAGACCGGTTTTCCATCCAGAGGTGATTTTTGTGCATAAAGTCCACCACAGCACAAGTGCGGAGCGCCAGTTCATGTTTCCACGAGAGCTGTTGTTGTGGTTTCTATTCCCGGAGGCGTCCTTGTGAAAGGATGCACTGTCATTTTGGTTAAAGGGACGCAAAGTAAACAGTTGCATGAAGCATTCCCTTCTAAAATAAAAACGTATTCCCGTGGCAGAGCTATGACCCAAATGACAGGACTGTCCCCTCTCAGCCATGGCGTCAGAGACACTTGTGCAGGGTAATTATTTTGAGATGCAGTACCGGTATTTTGGCCGAGTAATGTCTAAGGGGTGACCTCTACACTTAGGTGTTGATCCCAGAATTGTGATAAAATGTTTAAAATGACAAAATGGCTGATTTGTTTAACGCTCTTAATATAATTCAATGCCTCTGACTTCAATGTAGTGACTAAATTAAGTTTAAATTAATTGTACCAGAGGGCAGTTTATTGTGGCATCGTGCTGCTGTCAAACTAATTTGCTGAGTTTCCATAAAATATGAGATATTGTTTGTTCATGTACTTCTTAACAGCTGTTAATAAATAGTTATTGGAATCTCTCTCTCTCTCTCTCCTCTCTCTCTCTCTCTCTCTCTCAAAGACATGTGTCTGATATCTGGTTTGAGAATAGAACATATTTAATGATAGTGCAAATGATTTAAACTTTATTGCATAACAACCTTGCGCTAACAGCTCTCTTCTTCTAACATTGACGTCTTCTGACAAATGTAACTTATAAAGTGCCTATGCAAAATACTTGTTTGTTCCGTTCTGCTAAACCGGGAAATTCTGCCTACGGTGTAGATGGGCCAGAACTCACACCTCCCCATGTTACGTAAAGCTGGTGATTTTTGCGTTGCCTGTTATTCGATTACAGGGTGTGTTTCTCTAGAAAAGTAGCCACATTGCAAAGAATGTTTCAGCCTAGGTCCATAGGAAATTAAACGTGTGCCTGCGTGCGTGCGTGCGTGCTTTTTTGTGCATGTCTCTTAATACGCGCGTTTGTGTGGGGGTGTGCGTCCAAGCTCGCCACTGGCGCACTTGGGCGTGCATGTGTGCTGATAAGTGAATTGTGCAATCATCTTCACGAAACCCTCCACAGAAAGTCATCAGTGTGATATTTTTAATCATACATCTGTCTGTATGCTTCTTGAATGTGTGCTGTTTCTCCTGCCAATGTCTGTGCCATTTCCTCTACTCGGGCTCTGCTTGTCTATGCCGCAAAGTGACTCCGTGACGCCTTCTTCCATTTCCATGTACTCGGCTGCTTTGTCGCCCAGTGAGGATCCGGATGGAGATCCTTTAAACTTTTTCAGAAAATCCGGGAAATACGGGCATCCCGGGGGTGGATACTCAACTGCAGGAGTCTGGTCATCATTATCAGTCTCCCGGTGGTAGAAGTAATTAAAGTTGGAGACGATGACGGGCACGGGGAGCGCGATGGTGAGGACCCCGGCGATAGCACACAACGAGCCCACTATCTTCCCTCCGACTGTTATGGGCTTCATGTCTCCATAGCCTACAGTCGTCATGGTAACGACGGCCCACCAGAAAGCGTCCGGGATGCTCGTGAACTGTGACTTGGGCTCGTCCGCCTCAGCGAAGTACACGGCGCTGGAGAACAGCACCACCCCAATAACGAGAAAGAAAATGAGGAGCGCCAGCTCACGCATGCTGGCGCGCAAAGTGTGCCCGAGAATTTGAAGTCCTTTGGAGTGTCGAGAGAGCTTGAAGATCCGGAAAACCCTGACTAGTCGGATTATTCTCAGGATGGCAAAACTCATGGCCTGCTGCCCATTGCCTTGCTGTTGCGCGAGGTCCGTGCCCAGAGTTATGAAGTAAGGCAAAATGGAGACAATGTCTATAGAGTTCATGATGTTTTTGAAGAAGGAGGCTTTGCTCGGACTGGCAAAAAAGCGCACAATGATCTCAAATGAGAACCAGATAATGCATACGGTCTCCACAATGAAAAACGGGTCGTTGAAGGGTGTAAATCCGCTGTCTGTATGCGTCACGTTTTTACCTGGGCTAAGGAAATCTTTGTCGTCCCTGAATTCTGGTAACGTTTCCAAACAGAAAATAACTATTGATATGACGATAACCAAAACGGACACCACGGCGATGCCTCTGGCAGGGCTTGAGCTCTCGGGATACTCAAACAAGAGCCAAATCTGCCTCTTAAATTCATCCTCTGGCAAGGGTTTTTCCTCCTCTTTCACGAAGCCCTCGTCCTCGCGGAACTTCATCATGGCCTCTTCGCCAAGTTCATAGAATTTGACCTCCTCGGAAAAGATGTCGAAAGGTACATTGGCGGGTCTCTTTAACCGTCCCCCTGACTGATAGAAATACAGAATTGCGTCGAAACTAGGTCGATTCCTGTCAAAAAAGTACTCGTTGCGCAGCGGGTCGAAGTACCTGATCCGCTTAGCGGGGTCCCCCAAGAGTGTGTCGGGAAACTGGGCGAGAGTCTTGAGCTGAGTTTCAAACTTCAGCCCGGACACGTTTATCACCACTCTCTCGCAGCAGCCGTACTCGCTGTAAGCGTTCTCGTATCCGGACTGTGGACGTCTGTCCGTGAGAGACGCTGTCTCTTCGTCGTCCATGTTATAGATAAAACTCGATGCTCTGCTTCCCCCGTCTTCGTCTTCTTCGTCGCCCTCGGCCTCTTCGTCCTCTTCTATCATAACGTCCTCCTCGGATCCGAGAAGCGCCAACTCCGAGTGGCGCAGGTCCCCTCCGAGAGCCGCGCGGTGCCGCCTCCAGCGCGCGACTCCTCTCTGCTTTTTGCGCTCTCTCAGAAGTTGCTGCTGAGGCTCGTACTGCTGAGTGGAGGAGGAGGAGGAGGAGGAGGAGGGGCGCGAGGCAGTCCCTCCGCTTCCATGGTTGGCATTAGTAGAGGAGGCGGTGCGAGTCTGATATGGCTGACCGTAGGGTTGGGTGCCTCCACCTCCGCCACCGGTACCTCCATCTCCAGCCGCCCCGGCATCGGACGCTGCCGCCGCCGCCGCGCGGGACTGTCTTTCTCTCTCTCGCTCTCTCTCCCTGGCTCGAGCTTGGGCATATCCGTACGGCAAGTGAGCGTTGCACCCGCTGCTGTCTGCTCCGACCATAGCAAACTCCATTTTGGTGTGTAGTTTGTAACCGTATAGTTAAATACAGTTATTTGTCAAGACTTCAAGTGAGTGCAGCAATGTCCATAAATGCACTTGGAACGCCACAATGAGGCTGTGGAAGATGTAAGTCCACTGAGGCAAAAAAAAAAAATCCTCACAACATGCACGGTGATTACAATATCATTTTATGGTCATGCAACATTCACTGAAATCATTAAACTGAGACCATAAGCTTTAAATATAGGTCCGGTAATATCATCGAGTCCAGGTGCGTAAAGGTTAAGGAACCCTTTGTTTATGGCGTTGCATCGGTGTCCAAATCCACAGGGGGTCCTTAGAGTCCTCCATAAGATTATTAAAAGAGTAAATGATGTCTTCGCCTTTCACCGCCACCTGAGGTGTTTTACTTGTAGGAAGAAGCGACTTTGAGTTCTGTTAGTGATCTGTGGTTGCAATCTTTGGGATGAGGGAGGAGGTGTGTGGTGGAGGTGGAGGTGGAGGTAGAGATGGTGGTAGGCTGCTATTCTGTCCTCTGCCCCTCCACTGGCTACGAATGAATCACGGAATTATTTTGACGCCAGCGACAGCTGCAAAGGGCACAAAAACAAACATGTTATAGACTGCACTCATCCCCTCCCATCCCTCAAAAGAAAAAGAAGAAAAAAATTCTCCACACTCTATTAACATGTGCAACGGGAACAGCTCAGTGCTGGAATTAACAGTACTCTTATAATAACAAAATATGCATTATTATTTCTAACAATGCATTGATGTAGCAGTTACAGGCCTGTACGGCAACAGGAGACAATACGTGATTATTACAGAGAGAAAAATCCCTAAAGGCGATTAATCATAAACACTCGCCGCACGCAACGGCCACCCCACCTTCCCTCCGTTCACACCACTTACATGAGAAAAGACCGGAGAATATTTGCTTAGCTTCCACCTCCAACACAATACGCCGGAGCTAGGTGAGGATGTAAATCCCAGGTTTGCCCAAAAATCCTCGACTGCTCTGGGCATCCAAAACCCACACGACGCACGCAGCAAGAGAACATGTCATCCTCAAGAGTCGAGTTTATTCGCATCCAACAGGATCTTTCCACTTTGGGGCAGCGTCTCGCCGTGTCTCAATTCAACAGGATCTAGCATCACCTGCACATCCCATCCAAAAAAAAAAAAAAAAAAAAAAAAAAAAAAAAAAACCCAAACAAAAAATGCACCGCGAGAAGCAAAGATGCACTTAACCAATAAAGCAAGCTTCTCACTCGGAGCGCACGGATAAATCAGTGAAGCAGCGATATGAATGAAAAGTTGAATAATGTCATATGAAATAGCATTGAGTAAAGTGGACGCGCCGTGCGTCTGCCACCGCTCGCTCTCGCCAGTTTACCGTAGCGCGCGCCTGTTATTACCGGGGAGCCTCGCGCGGCCACGACCAGTGCCGACAGAGCTCGATCATCCCCCAGCGGCCACTGCGGCTCACTGCGCCCTCACACTCATGCTGCAGTCCCAAACTTCTGCTTTTTATATCAAACGGGCATGATGCTAATTGGTGGCCATAGCCTTCGAGTACTTGTTAGGTACTTTAGTATAGTGCAGAGCTGAAAATATGAGCTGGATGACGTCTGTAGCTCCGTTGGAGAATCCTGCTAGTGATATGAATAGAAAGTAAAGCATGGTATGAGAACTGATTCCAATTCTTTGAGGATCTATTCACACATGGGGAAAGACTGGGCAGATGCATCCTAAATTATAGGAAATTCTCTCTCACTCTCTCTCTCTCTCTCTCTCTCTCTCTCTCTCTCTCTCTCTCTCTCTCTCTCTCTCACTCACTCACTCACCCACCCACCCTCTCTCTCACTCACTCACTCACTCACTCACTCACTCACTCACTCCACCTCACCCTCTCTCTCACTCACTCACTCACTCACTCACTCACTCACTCACTCACTCACTCACTCACTCACTCACTCACTCACTCATCTCACTCACTCACTCACTCACTCACTCACTCACTCACTCACTCACTCTCACTCACTCACTCACTCACTCTCTCACTCACTCACTCACTCACCACCCACCCTCTCTCTCACACACACACACACACCACCACCACCACTGCACATTCTCCAAAAATAAATAAACACATAAAAACTTTCCTTGTCACTGGTGGTAGCCTTATTATTTGCACCTTTTAATTTAAATCCGTCTGCTGCAAATATGGATATAGTGTACCTTTAAAAAAAAAAACGATGTATATCACATAATTGGACCACTATGATAAATCATGCTATGTGCAAATTATGCTATGTGAAAGATACACAATATCAGTACAAAATGTGTACTCTAGAGGGTACCACCCCAGTGATGAGGAATATCAGAGTTTATTCCCTTTTTTCTTAGAGTGAGCCAAAATCATCGCAATTAAAATAACCAAAGACTTAAACTACTTCAGTCTGTGTGCATTGAATTTATTTAATACACGAGTTTCACAATTTGAGTTGAATTACTGAAATAAATGAACTTTTCCACAACATTCTAATTTATTGAGATGCACCTGTATATGCCACATCATGTCTGTCATAATTGGTTGCATGTTGAATATCTATCGCCAGCCACCAGAATGTAAGAACATACAAACCTTTTTCTACCTTTTTTTTAATAAAGGTGCTTTCATTTAAAAAAAAAAAATCACTGTCCCTACTTTTAATAAATAATTGCCCAAGCCAGTACAGATATAGGCCTGGCTCTTAATAACGTCTGAAAAATTTGCACCCAGAAAGTCATCAGTCTAAATGAAAAAAAAGTGTGAAAAGATAAGAAAAACAATCATGAGCATCAGACCTACAGGCTGTAAAATTCAACTGGAAGCTGCTAATGAGATTAAAAACAATTAGAGCAATACTTCTGTTAAGGGCAATATGGCAGCTGGCATAGATGAACAAATCAGTTTTATACCATAATGCGTAATTGAAGCTGATTTATATATTGCTGGTTATATCTTGTTAATTACAATCTCCATTAGTAGAAAATTGCTGTGATGCAACTTTAATTACATAGTAATTTAAATAGAAATAGCCTATTTGTGGAGCCAAACATCATATACAATATTTTAGGTCATCAAATCGTAAAATTACGAAGACTTTTCACAAATAACCAAAAAAAAGCACTATCATGCAACAATGTTCAAATTCGTTCATTTGCAGAAAGTGCATTTCATGTTGTAAAAGGCTACTTTGGCTTTATGTGAACTCCAGATCAAAATGAGATGAGAAATTCAAACAGCTTATCCATTATGTCTTCTGCATGAAGCTGATGAAACCAACATCAGCACCAGAGCAACATTTAAGCTACAAATCAAGGCGTAATGTTCCAAGCATTTTGTCCATTCTATGGCTCAGGTGGGAATTTTGTCATTTTAACAACCATTCATCTCGAGTGAAATATTACATTGCTTTCAGCACTTTCTACTTTTCAGCCATTGTGCACAGAGATCTAGTGCCTTTACATGCCTAGAATGTTACTCTTTAGTAGCAGTATAGAAATGCAGTACCTTGCTTTTTTGGTCTTGGTTCAAGGGCTTTCATCTAGAGATTTTAGCTATATTATGCTTGCAGAGGGTTATAAGCCATGCGCTTACACACAGAGGGCAGTATTTCACTAGCTGATATTACATCTTAATGACCGAAGCATTGGCCAGTGCCAGATGGTCACATTACCATTTAGACAGAGAGTTAGGGAGTTCACTGGGATGTTCCCAAAATCATGGGAAAAATGAGTGTTTGTTCACCTTGAATTATTTTTTTTTCTCCTGCTATAAATATTCTGTATGGTTGTATTAATAGGCATGAACAAATCAGAATAAAAAAAACTGCTAGTAAATTAGGTACTACATTAATAAAGCACTTATAAGGCAAATATGCTCCAATTATTTCAGTTTATACTAAATTACTAAACACATTTTTAGTTCACCTTAATAATAGCATTTGATCCAATATCTGGTCCAGTATTTTTCTTGTCAGCCATACAGCTGCCAAAAGAAACAATACTGCTTTATCCTAGTCTTATCTCTTGCTGTCATAGACATGCTGACGTCAGCTAATTGGAACATTAGGATGAAGGACATCACTGGCACAGGTCAAGGCCTTGCATTGCAGAGGCTATTGAGAAAGATTGATTTCGACACTGCTAATGCGTTGGATGACTTTTAGCTTTTTTCATGCATAGTTATGGTAATTTGTGGAGGCCAAAAATATTCTTCCAAACTTCTAAGCTTTAGTAGTGCAAAACAGATCAAGGAGCCACTACAGTCTTACAGTTTATATAGAGGTTTTTCTTTGTATTCAGTCCCCATTTTTTATCAAATATGCCAGTGGTGGGTTGACATGATGGTAGCATTGCCACCTCACAGCGACACGGTCCTCAGCTCACACTCCATGTGCAGTTTGTGTCATAAGGTCTCTCCATGTCCAAAGAGTTTCCTCTGGTTTCCTCAGTTTCCTTCGATTTCAAATAAGATACCACAGGCTCTAATTTGCCCCATGTGTGAATAAATGTGTAAATGGTGGTTTGAGATGGACTCAAGCCAAGGAACCAACTCTAGCCACTAGGGTTGTAGAAGCACTCCAGTTGCTAGTCCCGAGCCTCAATAAATTAGGGATGGTTGCCTTAGGCTGGCTTAAAACTTGCACACAAATCGAACGTGCAGATTGAAATGGTCTGCTGTGCCAATCCTAAATGGGAAAGCAGCCAAAAGAGGGGAAAAAAACGGGTTTTAAGTCTCAACTGGCCAATGAACTTTCATTTTGCTGTCCTTATAAACAACTAGCTGGCATGAATTTGGAATGATTTCAATGGACTGGTGCCACACCCAGGATGGATTTTCTTACCTTGAACCCAGTGATCCGGGGAAGGCTCTGTATCCATCATGATCCATACCAGGATAAAGTACCATAGATAAATGCATCAATGAATGAAAGAATCAATGTATAATTTTAAAACTGTGATCTTTTTTGTCTCTGTCATCATCCTCCTTACGGCTCCTGCCAAATATTAAAAGTTTTCTGATTTTGGGCACCGAGTTTGAATAATAGTATTTTTATTGCTTATGTATTTTTTAATAGCCATTATCTGACCTGTGCAGATCAACAACCATCTTTTTAAATGTACTCCACCTCATATTTCGTCAAAGTCAATTTACAGTGGGGCAAAAAAGTATTTAGTCAGCCACCAATTGTGCAAGTTCTCCCACTTAAAAAGATGAGAGAGGCCTGTAATTTTCATCATAGGTACACTTCAACTATGAGAGACAGAATGAGAAAAAAAAATCCAGAAAATCACATTGTCTGATTTTTAAAGAATTTATTTGCAAATTATGGTGGAAAATAAGTATTTGGTCACCTACAAAAAAGCAAGATTTCTGGCTCTCACAGACCTGTAACTTCTTCTTTAAGAGGCTCCTCTGTCCTCCACTCATTACCTGTATTAATGGCACCTGTTTAAACTCGTTATCAGTATAAAAGACACCTGTCCACAACCTCA
Source organism: Hemibagrus guttatus (assembly GCA_033459395.1). Taxonomy (NCBI): domain Eukaryota; kingdom Metazoa; phylum Chordata; class Actinopteri; order Siluriformes; family Bagridae; genus Hemibagrus; species Hemibagrus guttatus. The sequence continues at coordinate 12,176,338 of JAUCMX010000026.1, read as the reverse complement.
AACAGTCAGACTCCAAACTCCACTATGGCCAAGACCAAAGAGCTGTCAAAGGACACCAGAAACAAAATTGTAGACCTGCACCAGGCTGGGAAGACTGAATCTGCAATAGGTAAGCAGCTTGGTGTGAAGAAATAAACTGTGGGAGCAATTATTAGAAAATGGAAGACATACAAGACCATTGATAATCTCCCTCGATCTGGGGCTCCACGCAAGATCTCACCCCGTGGGGTCAAAATGATCACAAGAACGGTGAGCAAAAATCCCAGAACCACACGGGGGGACCTAGTGAATGACCTGCAGAGAGCTGGGACCAAAGTAACAAAGGCTACCATCAGTAACACACTACGCCGCCAGGGACTCAAATCCTGCAGTGCCAGACGTGTCCCCCTGCTTAAGCCAGTACATGTCCGGGCCCGTCTGAAGTTTGCTAGAGAGAATTTGGATGATCCAGAAGAGGATTGGGAGAATGTCATATGGTCAGATGAAACCAAAATAGAACTTTTTGGTAAAAACTCAACTTGTCGTGTTTGGAGGAGAAAGAATGCCGAGTTGCATCCAAAGAACACCATACCTACTGTGAAGCATGGGGGTGGAAACATCATGCTTTGGGGCTGTTTTTCTGCAAAGGGACCAGGACGACTGATCCGTGTAAAGGAAAGAATGAATGGGGCCATGTATCGTGAGATTTTGAGTAAAAACCTCCTTCCATCAGCAAGGGCATTGAAGATGAAACGTGGCTGGGTCTTTCAGCATGACAATGATCCCAAACACACCGCCCGGGCAATGAAGGAGTGGCTTCGTAAGAAGCATTTCAAGGTCCTGGAGTGGCCTAGCCAGTCTCCAGATCTCAACCCCATAGAAAATCTTTGGAGGGAGTTGAAAATCCGTGTTGCCCAGCGACAGCCCCAAAACATCACTGCTCTAGAGGAGATCTGCATGGAGGAATGGGCCAAACTACCAGCAACAGTGTGTAAAAACCTTGTGGCAACTTACAGAAAACGTTTGACCTCTGTCATTGCCAACAAAGGGTATATAACAAAGTATTGAGATGAACTTTTGTTATTGACCAAATACTTATTTTCCACCATAACTTGCAAATAAATTCTTTAAAAATCAGACAATGTGATTTTCTGGATTTTTTTTTCTCATTCTGTCTCTCATAGTTGAAGTGTACCTATGATGAAAATTACAGGTCTCTCTCATCTTTTTAAGTGGGAGAACTTGCACAATTGGTGGCTGACTAAATACTTTTTTGCCCCACTGTATATATACAGAGCAGGACACCAGTTTTTAAGAGAAACCACTGTTGTTATTATATACAGTATGTCCTTATGATAATGACATGTTGTTTGAGCAATGGTTCTCTTTCCATTTGAGTGAAGATTTTAATCATTATATGCAAATCCTGTGCAGACTAAAATAATGGTGTTATTTAATATCCTTAGTTTGAAATTACAACATTACCTTAGCCTAGGTTTTTTATGTACTAGAAGATATGGTCTGTATACTGTATGTATTCCAGGTTCTCTTTGTGTTTGACTGAAGACAAATTGAAGGCAAATCAAGTTCTGACAGAATGCATGAACCTGGTGTGAATAAAGTAAGGAATTTGAGAGAAGAATGATTAATGACCTTTACCATGGGAACTGGGTAAAAGCCTTGAATGACAGAAGGTCAATATTGATTCACACATTCAGTGGTCTATCAGATTGTGTAGCAAGGCTTGGAGGGCTCTCCCTGGAAATCTATGCTAAAAGTGCAACACAAACCTTGTTATAAAACTATTCCACACATCTATACAAGACATAATCACTGACAGATCCAGCCAAGCAGGAAACATCCTTTTTCTGCTTGTTAGATTAAAAATACAAGACATCAGTCCCTTGCAAATAATATATCAGCCTTCTTGTCCATATTCTCTAATTTCCAGACTATATCTGTGGATCTAGTGGTGTTTTCCATAGTGAGGTTTGTGGGAGGTTTGACCTTGAAGCCCCAGACCCTTCAGCCGGATGCACTTTAGATTAAACCTCTGTCAGACTAAACACTGAATGCCAAGGCTATGGAGCTTTGGGGATTAGAGTCCCACCTCTACAAATGGCATCAGAAATAAAAATGGAAATATGATCCGAATATAAGACAGGAGCCTCTTTGGCCCTGAGGTGGGCGTTTGGGCTGACAGAAGAGTATAAGTAAGATGGCTAATAGTGACGGACGACATAAGGCAGAAAGAAACTCCAGCAGGTAAGACAAACCTCAGGTCTTGCATCATTGTTTAGCCTGATTTTCAGCTTGGTTGTGTTTTATTGTATTTTGGTGTATACAGATAGACAATTTTTAATGTCATGTATACAAGTACAGCGAAATTCTTTCTTCGTATATCCAAGCTTGTTAGATAAACATGGGCTCAGCCTTGACATGACACCAACTGTGGCAAATTGATAGTGCTGGTCATCATCTTTTGATTAGTAAACTACAGCCTTAACCGCTGAACCACAAATTCCTATTATCTAGCACACATGTTCTAGATTTTTCTACCAATAATCTAATACTAGTTTAATAGTCTAAAGTCTAATCATATTGCCATTGTAGTATTCACATATTTCCTTGTGTACTGACTTCCAGGCGATGATGCACAGAGTCGCCATGATGTTGCTGTTGCCGATGCTGGTGTGGGCGGGGACAGAACGCAAAGCTCGCTGTCGTCTTACCAACATCACCATCACCGTGGAGAGCGACGAGTGTGGCAGCTGCATCACCATCAACACCATGGCCTGCGCCGGCCTCTGTCAGACCCAGGTACAGCTAAAAGTATATTTAACGGACATAGAATACTTTTTTGCACATAAGTACAAACAAGTACAAATGTTGTTGCTGAAAAAAAAACAAAAAAACTTCTGTACCTATCTATAAATATTTAAAAATGTTTTAACGAACATTAAAAAAAAAAAAACAGTTAGGTATCTTATTTATCTTATAAATAAATACTACTTCAAATACTACTTCTGAAATGATTTTACGTTTGTAGAAGACATGTTAATATATTGTAACATATAAAAACAAATATTTTTCTTCTGTAAAATGACATTATGACAAGTCAACGTATACACTTTCAGGAGAGAGCGTATCGCAGCCCAATGGCGCCGTACATCCAGAACACCTGTAACTTCATGGACTGGACGTATGAGACTATCCAGCTGCCAGGCTGTGCTCCAGGATTTGACTCGTCCTTCACCTACCCTGTGGCTCTGAGCTGTGAGTGCAGCCAGTGTAACACAGGGGTCACAGACTGCGGCGCTTTCAGCATGCAGCCGAATAGTTGCCACACACATGCCTACTACTGAACTGGCCCACTTTCAGCATCTTAATATTAGTTTTGAAATATTGTGCACCAACAAGTTTCATCATTCAGATTAATTATCTTGTATCACATTATTTCACACACAAACTTTACAAAAAGGTACATGTATGAAATTAATTTAAAAAACAAAACACACACACACTGCAAATTAGACACAGGTCTGTTGTTTGTCTGTGTGACCCTGAACATCATGAAGGACATGGTGTGTTGTTGCTCAGCATCACCTGAGCATGTAAACACTGCTTCATTAAAACAGCTCACATGCAGCATTAGCATCTTCTATTTGTTTCTGTAACACAGCAGCTGCTTCCAGACTCACACACACAGGATGAGAGATGTATGCATGAGTGCTTACCACAGCTTATAATTATTCTTCAGAGACCAATTATGAAATTCTTCTCTCTACACATACTCTGCATTTACTCCAAAGAGCAGAACCCATGATCCAAGCTTGTTTTGCTCTAATTCACAACTAATCATCTAGATGATGAATTAACATGAAATCCAAACTGTGTGTCTCTGATTACACATGATGCATGAACCATGTCAATATAAACCAATTAGAGACACAAAATGATAACATAGGAAAACAAAATAAACTTTTAATCAACAGTTTAGAAGAAAAATCAGAGAACGGAGTAATGTACGTTGTTAAAGGAACACTCCAAAATTATAATGAAAAAAGGATGTGTAGCAGATGTGATTCCCACAGTCATCAAATGACTAATTTCCCTATCCAAGTCTTACTAAAGCTGTTCTTAAATTTATACGACTTAAAAAAAATAAAAACTCCTTGCACTTTCCTGAAGATTTTGTCTAGTCTACTCTGACAGATGCATCCTTCTAAAAAGTCATCCTGTCTCTCAAAGTAGAAATTATACAGGACTTACATTAAAAAAAAAACACTTTTAATTAACAACTGGTCTATGTTTTAAGGATTTGATTTTTTCCCCCTTAGTGCAGGGAAATGGACTCAGGTTCCTGTCCATCTTAAGCCCACATCCATTACAGGCGATAACCTTTAAAACATTTTGAAGTAAACCTTTAATATCACAGCAGGTAACAATATACCTCAGGGTTCCCTAAATAGACATTGTTTTACACAATAGCTAACAAACAAACCATGAAGTTCAGCTTTACCAAGACCACATTAGAGACATAAATAAGCTTGAGTTACTGATGCGGGAATTTTTTTTTAATAATATAAACCAAATAATCGAAGTAATATTCAGCCCATCACTGAGATCAGAGTTCAGTAAGTTATCAACAATTAATGTTAATTGTAACGCAATACCACACAGTAGTATTGTTAAACATCATGCTGGCCTTCTGAAAGACAAGGCAGAAAAGCCGGAAAGGGTTTGTATCAGATTTACACCAGAACTTAGGATGTAAGGAAAGAGCTGACGTTTAAATGGATTTTAAAAGCTGATAAAATCTCTCCCATCGATGAAAGTGAACCTAGTGAGGCATCATGTCAGAAATCAGTTTTACAGAAACTACCATAGCCTGAAAAACTCCCAATGACATCATAGTGTATTACAGTTCTATCTATAGAGTATTACAGCTCTTCGTTTCTAGAGAATGTTAGTTGAAAACTTTCCAAATACCCAAACAACAAAGCCAAAAGCCAGTAATGTCTCTGAATGAACATTTGGCCCCGTCTGTTCAATGCATGGAATCCCCAACATCACTGCAATGTTCTTTCCTTGTTTGTTAGCCTGCAAACTTGTTCCGGATTATCTCGCCCCCCTCCACTTCCACCTGCTCATACAGCCACTTCCTGTCACAGCGACACTCGACGCCACACTTGCGGGAGCCGCAGTTGGGACAGGGGTAGAAGCAGCCCATGCAGTCCTCATCCAAGCAGTCACACAGGTCTCTACCACAGGAGATCAGCAGACCTCTGCTGTCATACACTTTGCTCTTAGCGGGTATGACCTGCCTGAATTGGAGAAAGAACATGCATCCAGATATGTGGTTTTTAGTGAGTCTCATTATGCTTGTATTATTACATGATTTCAGTTAAAATATATTCCAGTACATAGCAGTTCTTCCCAAACTTCCTGTATTTCAATTTGTCTTATGTGGACGCCAAATTCAATACTGATACCTGTCGCTGGATGAGACCTTCACTCCCCCACGTCTCTTGCATGCATCGTTTCCTGTTTTTGCCTGTAAAAAAACCCAGCAAATACACTTGACATTATTAATAATTGCTTTTCCATCATTTCCTTCACAATCACACAGTAATGTATTTCAAACACCCAAAACATATATTACTGTACCAGAAACATATTTCTTATGGTCCTGTTGGGCATCATACCACTGTCAGTTTATATCCAAATGCTTATTTCCAAAAAAAAAAAAAACATAAAAAAGAATAGCTCCAACTGTCCTGAACTGTGTAAGTTTTTTTGAAAATGGCATGTTAACTATTCTGGGTTTGATCAAGCTAGATGAGTGGGTATGATTATTACAAACTTTTATAACAAAATATTTGGCACAATCATTGTTGACTTCTGTTCTCCAAAGAGCTAGAGGATTTTCCTCAATTTTTTCATATACAGTGGAACCTCAGCATAAGAATTTAATTCATTCTGTAGGCGAGTTCTTAAGACGAAAATTCATATTGTGATACAAATTTGCCCATAAGAAATAATGTAAATGCAGATAATCCTTTCCAGCCACCCAAAATATAATTTCCAAGGGTCAAGGGTCCTCACAGAAAGTCGTGCCACCAAGCTTTGGCTAAACATTGAACAGACCACCCACGCCACCAATCTGTCAACAAAAAAATGCACGGACAATCACGTAGCTTTTGAACGCATGCCGAAGACAACGTTGGTACCGTGGGTTGACTCTTTCCAAACAGCTTTCGCTGACTGAAATTTTTTTTTTGTAAAATTCGTATACTTGCTTCGGTTGACTTTCCACTGACGCAAACAAGTGTTGAACGGCTCCCAGACGTACGCACAACTTCCGGCATTCGGTTTGGTTTGTTCGTATGCCGAAAATACTTCGTATGCCGATGCAAATTTCTTGTAAATTTAATTTCTTAAAGCGAAAATTTGTAAGGGAGGGCATTCATATGGGGAGGTTCCACTGCACTAGTTAAAGCAGCAGATAAGCTAACACAATGGTGAGGCCAAAAACTGTCATGTATCATTATCATAATAGAAAAAGGAAAATACATTTTCTTGGTGATAACTGCAGCTTTTTTTCTCATGTGTAAATAATTGTATAAAGAGAACAACAGAACTAGACCTGTAAGCAGACATGCTCTAGTTTCAGGCAGTAAAACAGCTGTATGTACAGTATATTACCTTTTGGCCAGTATCTCTTGCGGTTTGTCTCCTCTCCTTTGTGAACTGCTGTTTGCCTCCATCAGAAATTGAACCAGAACGAGATTCCTCTTTTGTCCCCAATCCTCCGCGGTTCTTCCGTAATTCAATCTAGAAGGAATTTAAGAGCATTATTAATTAAATCATTTATTTCCAACTTATAGCATAATCCTCAAACTTGACCCTTTACTTCACCTCATCTACTGTGTAACAATTTCAATGCAGAATTCACAAAAAAAGCAAACCTTTAAAGAAGTAGATTCAAAGTTAAACTTGTCTTGTTTCCTTTCTGAAGATCACTCGGGTGTCAATTTTCAGGGGTAAACTGGATAAATGTATGCTATGTGTCTGTGGTGATCATTTTTCTGCAAAACCATTATGTCTACATTTTACAATTGTAAAGGTTCAGTATAACCTTCTTGTGTATGACATATCACAATACATGATAAATTATGTTGGTACATGTTGTATATTACAATATCAGCAATATTATATTGACATATTGGCATGCAGTCACCCACGCTCAAATGATTTTCAGGCTTTTTTCTTCCTGAAGTTAAACAGGAATCGTAAAGTTTGTAGTTTTTAGAACGTATTTTTGGTATACATTCAAAAACGTGTCATTCATATGAATGACAATCCTAAATCTGAGAAATGCCTGGATTGTGTATGTCACTTGCACTGGTTTCACAATCACCCTTCCTTATTCAATAAGCTCTTTCAATTACTTCCTCACTGATTTAACAAACAGCTATAGTGTCTTCCAAAATTACTGGCACCCTCCATGAAAGTAAGCACAAACAATGAATGAAAAACATTTTCACCGAAACACACATTACTAGGTTTCACTTTAGTCCACAGAGCTACTCGCACCTTAGTGCCATCTGCCCCCTCCTTGGCAGAGTGTGAGAAAATGGTAGGTACAGCATCCTCCCTCAGAAACTGTTTGCCGTTGTAATCACGGAAGCAGTCGGGCAGGAAGTGCTCCGAACACAGACATGAGTTGGTGGTCGGGACAAAGTTTTTTCTTCCGAGGCTTCGCACCCACTGCTCGGCTAACTGAGGCTTGCTGATGGGAAATCTGTAGAGAAGATAGGATTAGTTCAGCTCAACAGAGTTATTATGACTACAATTTTAGAAAGATTTTGAGGAAACCAGACAACCTGGAGGAAACCTCTCTTTTACTGAGTACCTAAATATACTCGTTTAATATGCTAGGTTTACATGATGAAATGATCAGCAACAATGTAGATGTTCCTAATAAAGTGACTACTGAGTGTATGCCGATCAGGCATAACATTATGAGCACTGACAGGTGAAGTGAATAACACTGAGTATCTCCTCATCATGGCATCTGTTAGTGGGTGGGATATATTAGGCAGCAAGTGAACATTTTGTCCTCAAAGTTGATGTGTTAGAAGCAGGAAAGATGGACAAGCGTAAGGATTTGAGCTTGACAAGGACCAAATTGTGATGGCTAGACGACTGAATCAGAGCATCTCCAAAACTGCAGCTCTTGTGGGGTGTTCCCGGTCTGCAGTGGTCAGTATCTATCAGAAGTATCCTTTAAGTCCTGTAAGAAGCTGCAAGGTGGGACCCATGGAGACTCCACCTTGCAACTTACAGGACTTAAAGGATCTGCTGCTAACATCACCTCCAGGGATCTAGTGGAGTCCATGCCTCGATGGGTCAGGGCTGTTTTGGCAGCAAAAAGGGGACCAACACCATATTAAGTAGGTGGTCCTAATTTTATGCCTGATTTGTGTATTTTTTTTTATTTTTTATATAAGAAATATTCCATTTGGAATACATTAGTTTACTAAAAGCATACTATATTTTAAGCCCATAGACATTTAAAGTGCCACTGAACTTAGCACATAATATTACAGACCTAGCATATTTCATTTCTCAACAAAAAATCTCAAACAAAAGTTCCATAACAAATTAGTATTTTTTGTTATATATTGTCTTATTCTAGTTGAAATGATCCTACATACGTTTTACTGTGTCCGTTCTGTTACTGCATTATAAACTTATTTATTCATATATGAATATCTCATTTAATTAAACCACACGCATCACGGCAACCATCTTGAGGCTGAATCCCAAATGGAAGTCTGTTCACTATATAAGTGCACTACCTAGGGTACGAAAGAACAGCGCATGAACACTTTGAAGTGCACTACATATACAAAAAGGATATATTTGGGGTTGAACCTTCACCTACGTCATGAATAGTTGTAGTAGTAAACGTTTAACTTAAACTTACGTTAACTTTATTGTTATGAAAAAATACAAGAAAACGAGTTTATTCGCGAAAATGTTATCTAAATGGTTTTACACTTTTACCTGTAAAACCTTATCTCAGAGCCTTTCACGAATCGGTTTGTGCATCCGAGTGCTGAGCAAGCAATAGGCATGGTCTTAAAGCTTTTATGAAAAAATACAAGAAAACGAGTTTATTCACGAAAATGTTATCTAAATGCTAGCAATTTTACCTGTAAAATCTTATCTCAGAGCCTTTCACGAATCGGTTTGTGCATCCGAGTGCTGAGCAAGCAATAGGCATGGTCTTAAAGCTTCGGAGGTGTTAAATTCTGAAACAAATAAAAAATAACCTAATTGAAAACCATTTTATAAACGCAGAGTTTATAAAATTAGAGCGTTCTAAAATAAATAATAACAGTGAACCATTTATTACCACTGTCTGGAAATACAACCAGGGCAAACGCTTCTTACATATAACCTTCACAGCGCCTCTAGAGTGGTTGGAGTATATTTTACAATAATAAAAGTACTTCAGGAAATGCAGATTACTTTACTAAATAGTATGGCAAATTAATACGCAAGCATAGTTTACCATAGCTATTATAGAGTAAATTAACATGCTAATTAGAACAATCTTGTTATATTTTAATAGAGCATAAATTCTCCGGTATAAGATTGTAAAGACAATTTTACACTTTTATTGTGAAAGCTCGACAGAGTGTAGGATTAGCCGGAAGTTAATCATGCCTAAACGATGGTGCATGTAAATGAATGAATTTAGTAGTGTTATGGTCTGTTCTATCACAAAAATCATAATTAGTAAAAAGGAAAAGTCAGATATTCTCAATGGAACATTTTGAGCAAGATTTAGTTGAGGCTCTCAGAGATGTTGTGAAAGCCGGGAGCTGGCAGTGTGTCGGAGAAGCAGCTAAGTTCAAGTCTCCGTGCACCAAGTAGGAACCACCTAAGTTACTAAATAAATCAACAAAAGGATATTTTTTATCATGTAAATATTACTTTGCCTCTGAGTCCTCTACAATCTGTTTAAGGTTGTACTCTGAGGATGGAGAGCATATCGTTCTTGTGCGAACAGATGATGGACGGTTTTGGGCGATGGATTCATCTTGTCCACATGAAGGTGTGTTTTTACAAACATCAGTAGAAAAAAAGAGACATTTAAATTTTACATTTACATTTATTCTTATCATAATAAAATGAATAATCCCCCAATCTCAGTAACAGTCACCATTTCATAAACTCAACTTACAGTCTCTGCTTAGACAAATACACTATATTGCCAAAAATTTTGAATTCAGGGGTTGGGCTCGGCCCCTTAGTTCCAGTGAAAGGAACTCTTAATGTTTCAGCATACCAAGACATTTTGGACAATTTCATGCTCCCAACTTTGTGTGAACAGTTTAGGGAAGACCCCTTCCTGTTCTAACATGACTGCACACCAGTGCACAAATCAAGCTCTATAAAGACATTGGTGAGTGAGTTTGGTGTGGAGGAACTTGACTGGCCTGCACAGAATCCTGACCACGACCCCATAGAACACCTTTGGGATGAATTAGAGCAGAGACTGCGAGCCAGGCCAAAACTGAGATGTCTGCCTTTACATGCACATGAATGTAATATGGAGTTGGCCTGCCCTTTGCAGCTATAACAGCTTCAACTCTTCTGGGAAGGCTTTCCACAAGGTTTAGGAGAGTGTTTATGGGACTTTTTGACCATTCCTTTATAAGTGCATTGGTGAGGTCATGCACTGATGTTGGACGAGCAGGCCAGTTTTGACCTGGCTCACAGTCTCCGCTCTAATTCATCCCAAAGGTGTTCTATCGGGTTGAGGTCAGGACTCTGTGCCGGCCAGTCAAGGTCCTCCACACCAAGCTTGCTCATCCATGTCTTTATGGACCTTGCTTTGTGCACTGGTGCGCAGTCATGTTGGAACAGGAAGGGGTCATCCCCAAATATGAAACTGTCTAAAATGTCTTGGTTTGCTGAAGCATTAAGAGTTCCTTTCACTGGAACTAAGGGGCCAAGCCCAACCCCTGAAAAACAACACCTGAATTCAGTGATTTGGAGGGGTGTTCCAAAACTTTTGGTGTTATAGTATAACATCATTTATAGCATGTGCTACTAAATTCTTGATTTTTATTGGTTAGAAGATGTTGATTCATTTCTATAACAGCCGATCTGACAGTACTTCCGGTTGCAGGGGTTGCGTTATTGCACACGTGCTAATAGTTTCTAGTTTCTATAGTAGCAGCTAATTCACAGGGACACTCTATACAATCTGGACCTAAAAATAGGATTAAAGAATGTGTTAGTTTTTTTGTTTTCATTCACAGGAAAGTCTTCAGTATAGAGAAGTTTTGCACTTTTCGGTAGGTTTTTGAGAGAGAGATTGAGTGTGTTTGGAGTGTGTGTGTGTGAGAGAGAGAGAGAGAGAGAGAGAAAGAGAGAGTGGGAGAGGGCGAAAGAGAAAGAGAGATGTAATGTGATTGATTTCAGGAATTAAGTGGTCAACAACTCTAAATGTAACCGTGAACAGTTAAAAAGTGAAACGTTGTATTCAATAATAAATAAACAAATCTTTGGTAAACTACTGTTTCAGAATGAATAAAACCCAGTGTGACGTGCTGTTACAAGAAAAGAAACAACTTTGTGGTGGTAACAGGAATCCCACTTTTGTGGATTATTTTTCTGTAAATGCATGTCATGTTTCATTTTTTTGCATAAACATCATCCATCAGCATCACAAAACAATGAGTCTGTAGTGCATCCTTTATTCTAAGTGATTATTTGACTTTCATTATGTAAATATTAATTTGCCAAGAACATTATCTGAGACCCCTGCGATGGGTTGGCACTCCGTCCAGGGTGTATCCTGCCGAGATAGGCACAGGCTCCCCGTGACCCGAGAGTAGATCGGATAAGCGGTAGACAATGAATGAATGAATTATCTGAGACTAAACTCTCTATCATTTTCTTTATATACTACAACATGGATTGCGGTTGAGGTGAAACTAATGTCTCTGTCGCCTTCTTGTGGCTGCCTGCACTAAAACATCTACAGTGTAGGAACAAATGAAGCACCTGGAATTCCAGCTTAGATTTAGAGTAATTTTGTCAGCCCAGACAGTTAACATTAACCTTGACATTAATATCTTCTCCAGCATTTTAATATCCTGGTAAAATCCTATAATCAAATGGAATACAGTTTATCCTGTAATCCATTCATTACTCCTTTCACTCATGCCTCCACTACCTCCCACACACTGTTCACCTCACTAACAGCTGAAGGACACTCACAGGCAATCTCTTCACATATTTCTGCCACTTCTAGGCATGTTGCAATATTTCTAAGGGCACTTTCACCACTTTACTGCCACTAAGGTCTAAGTTCTGTCACTGTGAAATATATTGATCGTATTTATTACACACTACACACATCTAATTTAATTGTAATTTTTCTTTACAGTAAGGATCTGCACTTCACTTTCCCCTCTTTCATCTCGCATCTACACTTTATCTTTTGAGAAATATCATTATATTTCACAGCTGCTGAGTACGAGACTCACAACAAGCATTTAAGTGTTCAATTATCACTGACATTTTGTGCACATGTCAAATATACTTAAAACATGCGCAAATCAATATTATAGAATATATTTGAATGATAGAGTGATGATAAGCTGGGACAGTGAAAAGTACAAGCTTTTAAGTTGTACAGTCTCAGCCCCAGAATCATTGATTTTCGCTGAGTCGTGTCTGCTGCCAAGTCAATAATTTGTCTAAAGAGTAACTCTGACTGCTTTCTACAAGCTGTTTAGGCTGTGGGGCTTAGGCCAAATTTGGCTCTAGAGTGTAAATGTGACAGATGAATACTGGCACCACTGCATACTCGGAGCACGGCGATGTCTGAGTCATACACAGTGTCCTTGAGATGGTCAGTACCCGGCAGTAAAGATATGGTTGATGTCCTTTCTCAGCTTCCACAAGCTTCAGACCTCAGCTGGGTATCAGCAGGGTCATTTTCGTCTATACACTCATGACTATGTAGCATGATCTATGGGCAAATCTGACATATGACAGCAATGTACAGTGTGTGGTACTGTGAGGGAAACCCACTCAACCACAACTAGCCACAGGTGTGCTAGTTGTCAAGATGGCGGGGGATTTTGATGCTCAGAGAAGAGAATAAAAAAATGCAAGCTCATAGAGTTCAAATCCTGTTCATTCGTCAATACTTACTCACACCAGGTGTTTCCTCACCATGCTTGACAGTTAGGAGGCAAAATGCAGAAAGAGTTGTATACACTGGTGCAGGAAGAGAGAATGGAGAAAACAGTGCACTCTTAAAAGCTGCTTAGGCTTTTTAGGTTTCTATTTCTTAACTGATAAAGCTTTTCTTTCTATTGACAGGGGGTCCACTTGACCAAGGAGACATCGAGGACCTTGGAGACGGCAAACTGGCACTGATATGCCCGTGGCACTATTTTGATTTTAGCCTAGAGACCGGTTTGTCCTCCACAGGACTGCAGGTAGGTTGCAGTAATGAAACTGTCAGTGTGCTGACTGAACTGTTTCTGACATTTATGCCAAATTCTATCACAGAATCAAGTCTACAGTGTCAGAGTAGTGGATGGAAGACTGTATATAAATACTCAAAGTAGCTTGTCTCTCTATCCTGTGTCTGTGACAAAAAAGGCAAACCAAGGTAAGTGATCACAGTTTTGGGGGGAAAAATATCCAGAGATTCATGCACTCACTTGCTAGAAGTTCTATTTATTTATCTATTATTTATTTTATTTATCACTTTTATGACTGACAGTTTCATGTATAGTTTGTCAGTTTGGGGGATAATGGTATGATAGATATTTACTGGTCGGTATTTTAGGCACATCCACCTTGTCAGTGTGGCTTTTCAGCATACAGCTCATTTACCTGTGCGCTATAATTATTCTTATTCATTGAACAGTCTTTTATCACTGTCAGTTTCAGTTTCTCACCATGGAACTGCTGTTTGGCTGAATATGTTTGCTTAGCTGTTCTCAAGCCAGCAGTGATCCTGTATCCCAGCAGTGCTGCTGAACCTTAAACACTCATGCCACATCTACACACATATGTCACAGTCATGTCTGTGCTAAGAATAAACCACCACCCAAATAAAATCTGTTCAGCGCTGGTCCTATGGTGGTCCCTTATACACTGATAGATGTGGTAGATGGGAACTGACTGTCATTTGAAACTTAAAAAGTTCACTTAGATGACACACGCATGAAAATGTGTATGCAGATGTCAAAATATAAGCTACACAACTCAGTGTATTTTAAGGACATCCTCTTTTGTTTGGAAACCTTCCCTAGATGCCTCGCTACCCATGGAAACAAAGTTAGAATCAACAGAAAATACACTCTGCTTCTGGGCTACAAAAATCCTGTGTACTCCAGACCCACAAGAAAAGGTTAGCTTTTCTCCTTTTGGGTAAACTTAGCAATAGTGAATAATTGTTTTGCATGACTGCGTATGATTCATGATGATGATGATTTTCCTGCAGATTGACGAATATGCTTATGCCACAGCACTGTAGAATTCTTGAGTATGATTAGTCAAATGCTTATGTAGTTTTTATGGAAGGAGTCTCTAGCGCCAGGTGCTTTGTAGCAAATTGTGGCAAAAGACAAACTGTCTTACTGATTAAAGAAATAGAAAGATTGACAGGCTTGTGGCTTACAGGGTTACAATTGCTTATCACTGTTAAAAAATAACGTGTAATAAGTGAGAACAGGAACCAACTTGCTTTACAGATTTTCCACAACTTTTGAATGTAAGTAATGTAAGTGTCATTCATTAAGGAAAAAACAAATCCTTGGCAATTTCCTGAGGTATACGAACACGTTCTGTTGTACAGAATATTAAAAGTATAAAACAGTATTAAAAAACAACACTAACAGCTATAACAGCAGAGCTTGTCATGTTTTATTCCCTCCATTCCTTGTGTTCATTTGCATCATTGCTCAACAATTCAGCTTCACTATAGGTCTTCCAGGTGACCTTTTTTATTTTTGCAATGCCTTTCTGTATCCCAGGTGGCTTTGACTAAGCAAGTGCAGAGCTGGTGGAACACTGGGGAAATAACAGAGATTGGTGAGTGTGCACCACCGGCTCAGCCTAGCAGAACAGATAGCCTGACTGTGGTGGCGCCGGGCAAAATCAAACGTGGCAAAGGAGGCACACAGGTACACACAGTCTCACTGAGGGGAGTCAGAGGTGTTGAATTAATAAACAATCCAGGAGGCTTTTATAGCTTTTCATGAAATATGAGACTATTTGTCATCTTCACTACACAATAGCATATGATATGACCTTTTCATTCAGTAGGTAAAATATAGCTTTGGCATTTTAGGTCGGATAATTATTCTGCAATATTTAAATGATTGCTTACTTCTAGTTTACTTCCTTCTTTGTAGGCAAGCAGAATTGCTTTGCTTCATTCTCTGGCTAATATAGAGCAATGGGCTATTGACCTCTCATGGGACATCATTGCTCGATTCTCTACAGTCAAACTTAGTACTGGAGACTCGCTGCCACGAGAGTTCTTCAGTGACTTCGTCAAAGTAGCTGGCGATGAAGCCAAGGTTGGTCTCTTAGTGTGATTTCAGTATCACTTCATATCAACTTTGGGCTGATATCTGATTGTAGAACAACCTGTTTTTGTTTTCAACAGCATTATGAATTATTAGAGCAAAGGATCAAGGAGCTCAGCAGTTCTTTTGGTGCCCTTCCAGTACATAATGGTGAGAAGGTGTTTGTGTTTGTCTTAAATCTGTGTATGGTTTCAGTGAAGCCGGATTTGGAATGAGGAAGTGCATGTTTTGTCTTTACAGGTTTGTGGCAATCAGCAGCAGAAACGTCACAAGATCTTCTGGCTAGGTTGGCTATAGTACACATGGTCCATGAGGCTAGGTAAACCACAAACATTTTCGGACTTTAACACTCATTGTAAAGGGGCAATTTGTAATGTTTAGAGCCCTGCTGCTTGTCATGTGAACTTAGAGCCTTCTGCTGCTTACAGCAACCTTACTCTAGTCCCCTTACTCTAGTCCAACCCCCAGTCTTCTCTTTAAATCATGCATGCCTCATGAGTTTACTAAAAAAAAGAAGAAGCGGTATTGAGTAGTACTGTTCTGTTTTGTACAGAATCATTTTATAAATATCTCTGAAATTATGTGAATACTTACTCAGAGTTAAAAAAAAAAAAAAAAAAAAAACAACTAAAAATTAGAGCTCACACCTTTAAATCTCTGTGTGAAAAATTTCAATCCAACACACTCACTATTTCCCCCCCCCCTTCTTTATGGGGATTGGGTGCTTAGGGGCTTAGATGTGCACCCTCAGACACTGTCCCGCTTTGCAGCACAGGGAGACACGAGTTCAGTAAAGATCCTGGAGGTGATTTATACTGATGAGATAACACATGTGGCTGCAGGACTTCGGTGGTTCACTTACATTTGCTCAAAGGAGGAACGGGTAAGAATAATCAGCACAGCACCTTTCCAGTGTTTGGTTCTGCCTGGCTTTAGTATAATCATACTAATAAGACAGAAAATTCATGGCACAAATAAGTATCATATTTTATTAGTTTCATTGTCAAAAGTGGCAACCATTGATTGATCTGATGTAACTATCACAGACTTTCTGATGTAACTATCAACTACTGTTAGTGGGTGGGATATATTAGGCAGCAAGTGACATTTTGTCCTCAAAGTTGGTGTGTTAGAAGCAGGAAAAATGGGCAAGTGTAAGGATTTGAGTTTAACAAGGGCCAAATTGTGATGGCTAGACGACTGGATCAGAGCATCTCCAAAACTGCAGCTCTTGTGGGGTGTTCCCAGTCTGCAGTGGTCAGTATCTATCAAAAGTGGTCCAAGGAAGGAACAGTGGTGAACCGCTGACAGGGTCATGGACGGCCAAGGCTCATTGATGCACGTGGGGAGTGAAGGCTGGTCCATGTGATCTGATCTAACAGACAGGCTACTGTTGCTCAAATTGCTGAAGAAGTTAATGCTGGTTCTGATAGAAAGGTGTCAGAACACACACACTATTAAGCAGGTGGTCATAATGTTATGCCTGATTAGTGTATGTTCTGTACACAGGGTATACCTGCTAAAATGTGCTTGGAGCACTACATGTCAGAGAGAATGCCATTTGTGTTTTATTTTAATGGCCCTGACTTTCAGTGAGATTTAACACATTGGCACACTAGATAATTTTCATGAGCATTTTGAGCGGTATTTTTATTAACTGTTTCCTTCATTAGTCCCATTACAGTATTTCATCCCATAAGGACATTTCCTATTTTTACAAGTAATGTTTTGTGATAGGAAACTGATAAACATACGTGACTAGGATGTAAATTCACATTTGTTACCTTGTAGTTACAGTGGAAAGAGCTGATATCTGCAATAATTTTTGTCCTTTTTTTTTTTTTTAAAGAGCTTCAGATTTGTCAGTACAGCAGGTTTGGCCATGTCTGTGTCATTTCTCTAGGATTGCCTGGCAACATTCCACGACTTGGTTAAATTGCATTTCAAAGGGTATCTGAAACCTCCATTCAACACGGAGGGAAGAAAGACAGCAGGAATGACAGAGGAGGTATTTGTAACACTTCAATAATTTGTCACACAAGTTTAATATCTGACCCAATATAATCTCATTTGTAATGATCATAATTTTTCCATCTGTTAGTGGTATGTTCCACTTGTTAAACCCTCCAGCTGACTGAAGATCTCCGGAGAATATTTCAGCTAAGAAGATAAGCTACTGCCCTTGCACCTGTATACACCCAGTCTGCCAGTATAGATATCTCCATTACACTAAACAAATGGTTTAACTGTTTTTAGTTCATATTATTTGCCGTTGTGAAATGGTTATTTGAAAGAAAAAATATTTCTATGTACAATTAGTTTTATCTGAATATTTTATGCAGTGCTATTTCTGGAAAGGAACTAAGCAAATCTAATGCAAATAATGTGTATACAATATATCTGCACACACATTGGGGTCTAAAAGTCTGAGACCACTAGTAAAATGCTTCTATTTTACTTTAATTAAGTTTCTTACAAATTCAGATTTAAGAATTTGTATTTCGTATTTAATTTTATTCACACAGTGACAGTGCAGAATCTTAAAATCCTGATTATTCAAGATGAGCATATAAATGTTTATTTTTTTTAATTATTTTTTTTTATTTTTCATTCTTCTAAAGCATGTTCTTTATTTGTTTTGTTTTTTTAAATCCCAGATTTTCTATGTGGTCTCAGATGTTTGGACCCTACTATTTCTTTGTGTGTGTGAGTGTGTGTGTGTGTGTGTTTGCATTTGTTACCTGCCAGACAAACTATTTAATATTGTCAAATAAATACTATACACTCATTGTTTCATGTATGTCCTTTAGTGAAACAAATTTCGTCGATTTTAAGTTCAGAGATCGTTATATAAAGTTTATGAATATGACTTACTGTATTGACAGGGGGTGCTGGTGAGTCAAACACGCAAAAGCAACAGTATTGTACTACGAATGAACATTTTAGTTTAATGGCTGACTTTTTTATAGATTAATTAAATATATTTTAAATATCAGACTTTTCTCAATGCTCCCATAATCAAGATGAGAAACTGTAAAGCTCAGTGTTTTTATAAAGATCTTATAAGCACAAAGCCAGCACAGAGTACTAGACTGAATGTCCATTAAGGAATCTGTTAGAAAATGAAAAGAAATTTTCAAGCTTCATCACAAAACAAGATTGTGTATTACTTCCATTTGAACTCAGTAATAAATAATGGACACTGTGAAACCAGTTCCTTCCAAACGTAAAGATTTTGTGACCATTCTGATTTTACTTCATGTACTATTTTAAAAAGATTTATTCATATACAAAATGAATATAAATCTTACAGTCCTTGAACAATGTTTTGTCATAAAAAGCACCCTTTAAGGTAAAAACAGAATCACCGCATGCGTCTTGGCCAGACGAGACAGCCGTATTTTCCGTACAGCGTGAGCCTGTGTCATTTGTTTTCACTTCTGCTTTTGTATTTTTGTGATACACCATCCATCCACCCCCGCCCCCCCACCCACAACTAAAACCCCCTCCCCTCCCCAACCCACCCCCTCCTTAATGATCACTTAACAACAGCTTCTATACTGCTGCTGAGTTTCATTATTTTTAAACTCACTCACATTTGATCTTTATAATGGATCAGATCTTACTGCCTATATATTTTACCTTTCTCTTCTGTTTAGAGAATAGAAAGTTTTATAATTGGACATGCAGCTGAAATGGGAGTGTGAACTCTGGGCTAGAAGTTCATAGAGAAGGTTCACTGAATTAATGCAAAGGTGAATAATATAAAAAGGAATGTAAAAGGCAAGCGAATAGTCTAATGCTCCAAGTCCAGTGAGTGGAGCTCTCTTTTCAAAAGACTGCCATGTCGCTCCTGTCTACCCCTTTCATTTCGCTTTCTGTCTGCCTCTCTGTCCATCTTTCTGCTGCTTTACATGTACAGCTTCCTTTCAATGTAGCTCTTTCCCAGCACGTCACCACTGAACTGGTATGTGAGCTTCTTCTTGATCTTTTTGACCTCTCCGGTCTTGCCGTAGTTTCTCAGTGCTCTGGCCATTTTCTGGTAGGTCATCTTCTTGCGGTTGCCTTTCTGCACTCCCCAGCGGTGGGCCAGGACCTCTTTGTGTTTAGAAGAGAACTGGAAAGTTCCCTTTTCTTTGTCCACCCACCAGATGCTATCCTTCATGTCCCCGTTTCGCAGAAGGTCCAGCAGGAACTGATACAGACGAATCTTCTTCTTGTTTCCTAGGCAAAAAATGACATGAACATAAACACAGGAAAAATTGGCTGGCTCTGCTTTTTTGGTTGGGGATGTTTGATGATTAAATAATATGACCTTTCAGAGAAAGTAGCTTGTTTTCTGTTAGCCTGGTTTAAGGGAAACATGGGGGGAAATAAAAAAATCTTTTTCAATTTGACATTTATTTGCAGAAGTGACATCACCTGGATTTGCTGTCTACGCTTTAGGGTTTAGGACTGCAGATTTATTAAAATGATTATAGTATGTGTGAAAGTACCAGACGGTGGTGTTTAGGGCAAAAGCTATAGGTTCCCTGTTTTTCCTATCTGTTAATGTGATCTCTTTTCTCTTATTGAGTAATGAGCAAAGCAAAGCAGATAACGAGAGAGATTTGTGCTGAAAAGTTGTACATTGGCCAGCTTGGTGGCACAAGGGGCAGTGGTTCTGCCTCAAAGCTCCAAGGTACCAGGTTTGATCTGCTATCTGAAGTATAACAGGTTCTCCCCATGTCCATAGATTGCAAAGAAGGTGTTGCTAAGTACAGCAGGAATTAAAACTATCCTATACAGTTTCTGCAGGTTCTTTCTTTTAGACAATATGCAGCACCTGTGCCACTGCCACTGTGGTCTCCAATGACCGAACTGTATCGTATGGAAAATATTAGATGATCCTCACCATGTTCTATCCCGGTGGTAGAGCTGATATGGTCCCTCATACACTCCTCATCAGACACCTCCAGGGGGGGACTGCGGCTGCCAGGGTCATCATCGTCGGAACTGCGCAGGAGAGGTGAGGGCTGCACACTATGCTGGTAATAAACAGACGGCCGAGGCAAACAAGCCACCTGGTAGGAGCGAAGACAAGATTTTATTTTAGTGATTTCAGTTAGAAGAATAAGAAAATCCCTGCTATCTTTAAAATCAAAGCTTTCATTTGCGTATATTCATAACCAGAACATTATTACACACAACTATACAGCTGTCTGAAAAATTAGACTCCTCCTCACAGTGATTTGTGACAGCATTTGCTAAAAGAATGAAACCCACACCTCTGTTAACAGGTGTCTGTGCTATATTATATCGAGATATCTTAAGAAGGCTAAATATCAAAAGGGGAAGTTTCTCTCATACCTCTGAAGTATAATCATGCTATTTCTTTAAATACAATACCACACCATCCCGCTTGTCTATGTTTTTACATGCATTTATAAATGCCAAGCATTTTCCACTGGCTAAAGTTTAACATCAGAGAAAAATAACTAAACAACACAAGTATTTCAAAATCTGTTTTGTGTCGTCTGAGCTGACCAGGTCTTAGGATAAGTCACATTGTCACATGTGTCGTTTCATACGACCCATTAGAAGGCACACTTCCACATGATTGGGAAAAGGTCATGTGTTGAAATGTACCCATTTAATGCAAAAAGATCTGCAGAAAAGCTCCTTGACCCAAAGAGCTATATATTGTTATCAACATCTAAACAGGAAAGACAAGCGCGAAACCTCTGTGTGGGATATAATGGTTTAAAACCAGGCCCTATCTTTTTTGAGAGAAAGGCTACAGTTGCCAAGCTAGCTCTAAATAACTCATGTATTTTAATTAAGCTGTGGCTAGATCTGCAATTCACACTTATATGTTTAATCCAGTTGCAATCATATACATAGGCTAGAGAACTGTTCAGCATGTTCTAAAAAAAAAAAACTAGTATAGTTGAATTCAGGCAAATAGTGTAGCGCAAGTTCACAGTCACACCATATATCATATTTTCAAATACAACACCAACACATCAGATAAGACTAACAGAAGAAGATTATTTTCAGACTAAGTGTTGCAGTTTGTGCTGCTGGGACTTTGCATGTCAGTGGCCATGTGTGTAACAGGTGGCAGTAAATCAGCCTGCCATTCTTTTTCCTCCTGCAAGTCTACAGCACTACAAGAGGGGAAAAGCTCACTTTTCTATAGGCTGTACTGTGGTTAGTATTTGAAAAACAAAAGACCACCCAGGTCTACAGGATCTAATCACAGTCACGCTCTAACCTGTTTCCCATTCTGTGCTATAGATCATTTTCAGCCTTTTTTTCTTTGTGTGCTGTTCGTTTTCTTTGTGTTTCATGTATTCTGCTTGGCAAGAACATACTATAAAATATGCTTGTTTTCATATTTTACATTACTCTACAAAAGCACATTTATTTATTTATTTTTTTATAAAAGTGCAGAGGACCTAAGAGAATACGAGTTGTAGTTCTAAAGCAGTTTGCTCTGCAGATTTTTATTTGTTTTATTTTTTTAACATGTGCTTAAAGCCTTTACACAACCGATTTTCATATTAATCAGTTAATTATTCATGAATAATTTCTAATCAGTATTTATTCAAATGAAATTAATACCAAATTCAATAAAATGGAAGAAATTCTATAAACCGTGCATAAGGCTTGTCTGAGTGAGTAGAATTATGATCGTAAGCCTATGGTGTGTCGCCCATGGTGTGTGTGTGTATTTGTGCGCACACACGTGTGTGTGTTCATACACTTGCTTTTGTTGTCCAAGCACATCTGTGTGTGTGGGTGTCACAACTCGGTGTGGTGGTGTTTGTGTAAGTGGGGAGGGGGTGTGTAATGGCGGTTGGTGAGCATGCAGCACTGCTGCTGTGGTGAAAGTGGTGAGGACGGGCCAGGATAAGGGTGAGTTGAGAAACAGTCAGCTTGCAGATGTACGTGCCTTTCTCCGTAACAGCAAAAACAACTGAACAAATGAACCAGTTTGGTAACACTAAACTTTCAGCAGGTCCTGCAGGTTGTCCAAATGCATGACTGGATTATTCAGACACCGTATTGGACTATTGGACTCTAGGAAATTTAGTACCCCAATAAATTATGTGAATTCATGGACTCAATCAATGAGTCTCATTCAATCTGAAGAGCTTTACCCACCAACATAAAGATCTGATCCTTTACCATGTTAATCACAGCATCTTTGTAGTTATATTGTTCTGGTGATATTTTGTCTTTTGCTTTTTCTTGTCTGTAGTTTAGCAGCAGATGAGCTGTGATTTGAGGACCCTCACCTGTGGAGGAGGCAGTGGCAGATGATGTCCAGTCAGACTGGGCTCCAGAAAATGGCTTGGCTCAACATCAGTAAAGCGATGCACACTGGAAGGATGAACTGGCTGCACACTCTGGAGCTCCGTGAAGTGGCTCTCTGTCAAATTCTCAAAGTCCCCTGGGTGAACATGGTGTGCATTGTACTCCCAAGTATGATCTAAAAAAAGAGGCCACTTTAAGGGTAAGCAAATGCTACAAGAACATTAATAAGGCATGAATAATATAGTGAATGAGTAATATTTTTATATTGTTGTTTTGCTATTTTTTTATGTTGTTGTTTGGGTTTTAAAAAAAAACAAAAAAAAAACACCACAACTATATGTGTCATGCTATTTCCTGTTCACACCTCTGTTTCCTTCAGCAGTTTTTATTACAGTAAACTTACAAATCTTTTACAATCCTGCTTACAAATCTTTTTGTTGCATTTTATTAATCCATGAATTCAGTACAGTCTGGAATAGACAGTTTAAATAAAATGATCGCCAAGAGGCAAAAAAAAAAAAGACAAAGATATAATAAGCAAATCTATGGAATCCTTTGTCATAAATATCTCATAAATCTGTCTTCTTTAATTAGCATGCCTCTGACACCTGTATTTTCACTTTTTACATCACACCCGGTCGCATGGTTCTCAGAAGAGAAATGCTAAACGGCAATGTACGTAAAGGTCAGACCAAAATCCTGAATAAAGGAACTCAAATGAGACACATCCATGTCTGTATTATCATATCTTCTCCATACTATATACACATTTTAACTCACAATAAATTGTCTGTCAAACTTGTCTGTCAAATTATCTGTCTGATAAATTTGTTGGGTTAGTTTAGATTCTTGGTGGCACACCCTTGGGGATATTTGTCGTTCTACGTCTGTAGTTTTCTTGCCTGTCAAAATAATGCATCTGTTTCCTGCTTTGGTGTCGGGTCACTTGCCTGGTTCCACTCGCTAGCTCTCCTAAACGCCCCCCACGAATGAATTCCCAGCAGCTCAGCTCTGGGTGTGATTTTAAACCGTTAGAGCAACCACGTCGGTGTTAAAATGGGTCTCTAAGCGTGTTGAATGAACAAGCTATTTTGGTAAAGTTTCACTTTTAAAAAACTTACAATATTGCTCTTACAGTGTTTCCAGGACATGCATTTGGTATCAGTCTTCCCAGCATAATGTAGTTAAACTATTAGGATGAATTGCTGAGAAACACAAATAGCATCTCACCACTCTGGCCTTCTCCATCGATGATGTATTGATATTCCATCTGTTGTCGATAGATTTCAGGTTCGTAGATCATATCTTCTGTTGGCTGTTAGGAGAAGTCCAGTAAATTACATGAATAAATCCAGAGTTTTATACAAAAGAATAAATGCAGTATGGGAAAAACCTCACATTTTTATTTACAAGGGCCCAGTAATCTTTAAATTCTGATGGGGCCTGTGACATCCAGCCAGTCCAGCTTTTTTTCTATTACACATAGAAATTATAATTTAGCAGTTGATAATGTTCATATTTGAAAGCAAATTACTCCTTAAGTTAGAATTTGGTTGTAAATTTAGAAGATATTTGAAAAGATTGATGATCATGCATTATGGTGTGTATAAATTAAATAAGCTCATAATCAGCTCATATTCATTTTCTTTCATTGTGAAGGAAAGAATTTATAGAATTCCATAAACCAATTAGAGAATATGCAGGAAAGCCAAAAACAGATCTTTAAGCAGATCTGTACAATAATGATGCTAATAATAATAATAATAATAATAATAATAATAGTCATCTTTATCATCATCATCATCATCATCATCATAATAATAATAGCCACAAAAAATATCAAGACTTTATGACTAAAGTCATTACAAATTCTAACACATTAAAAATATAATTAATAAGATATATATACATGTATTATAATGGATATACTTTGTATAAATACATACATGTTTATTTACAATATGTATAAATTAAACACTAATATTATGTGTAACCTCATGAACAGAATTGCACTTAGGCCACGTTTCCTGTTCAGCCAAACTGACTCAGGAAACTGACATATATATATTTTTTAATAAAAGTGATTAAAATACTAACTACAAGCTAGCACTATTCTAGAGAAATTTTTGACCTTCTCCATTTATATTAACTATTCATCACTAACGAGGAAAATATTACAGTAGTATGTCTGATATGTTGACACATCGGCTATTATCCGGAACTCTCTTCATCACTGACTCTGCTATGATTCCAACATCTTGGTTTTAACTAGTTTTACCATTAAACTATTATGACATTAAAACACACACACACGCACAAACACAAACACACACACACACAATGAAAATGAGGAATACTTACAGGTGGGATGATGTACCCCTCCATTCTGTATGAAGACAACATGGAGTCTTCTCCGCTTCACGCACTCTAGCTCGATGCGCTTTCTCAATTGCTTTCAAAACAGCCCCAGAGTCATTGCACAACTTTAAATTTCCTCTTGCTAAATGAAACTAAAGACTCCGCGCAAACACCTTACCCACCAGGGGCCACACAGCTCCCAGGGCCCCTAAATAAAAGCCAAGAACAAATAAAATGTAAGCGTTAGCCTAACAGCGACCGTGGTAAAACGACAGAGCTTTCTGTTTGTTACTTCTTTATTTTTGGTATGTGTGAGTGTGTGTGTCCCTGCTGGTTCCTGAATTTAGAGTGATGTCAGGTGGGGATTATAACTACTCAGTTAGAACAGACACATTGTGTCACCTCCCCCAATAGCCAATCAGAGACAGTTCAGCCGACGTTGTCCACCTCCAGGCCTTCCATTCTACAAACTTAACATGGGATGAAGGAATAATTGGTGCCACTTTAGATGACTTAGGGGGTCTTCTAATTTTCTATTTTGCAAGCTATTCCCAAAAGTAATCCTAACCTTGAGTCATATATTCTTCTGCAAATCGGGTTGTGCTTCATAATTCAGTTCAGCATTTTTATGCATGATTTCAGCTAATAGATGACAAATCGAAAGTAAAAAAAAAAAAAAGCCCTAATGAATGAGATCCATTTTTGTGTTTCTGAAGTAAAAATACTCAATTTGACAACCAGACTGAATTTGACAGATATCTCACAGATATCAGACATGGATAAGGCTGCGGGTGAGACGTTATCTTGCAACAGTTTTAATCTCTTACTGCAGGTCCACCAAGACAAACAGGGAGAATAGATAACATCATCATGTGACAGCATGAAGAAAAATCTCCATTTGAACAATACCAGTGATGCTGGCAGTTATTATGCAATCGAGATCATGCTTAGAGAAGCTGTTAGATGATGATACAACACATGCTGCATAATATTTTTTTTTATTTTTTTTTACAGTACAAAGCATATCTTTAGCACATGTTCTTTTAAAGACCTTAATTAAAAAAGTCCTGGTAACACTAGGTGTGAGGCAAGAATATGATAATGGGATGCCGGGAATGGGAGCCAGTTCATTGCAGGATATCATGCAAACACATATTCAGATAAAATTCTAAGAGTAGTCCATCTGAGAGGAGAGAGGAAGCCATAGAACAATAGTGATAAAATCTACAGGAACCCTGGGGCTGTGAGGCAGCTATCTGCTACACCAACATGTCAACATGTTAGTCAGCTAGTATCAAAAATAAAGATAAATGTTATAAGATGTATAATTGAAAAATCCTGCCAGAAATCCACTCAGGTCAGCACAGGCTAGCTAACTGACTACTGTTACAGTGAAGATTAATAATATGTACATGTATAATTTAAAAACTCTTCCAGAAATCTAGTCAGGTTAGCACAGGCTAGCTAACTGACTGCTGCTAGCAGTGAGGATTGTTAACATTAATGTGTATAATTTAGCAATCCTGCCAGAAATCCAGCCAGGTTAGCACAGGCTAGCTAACTGACTGCTGCTAGCAGTGAGGATTAGTAACATGTATGTGTATAATTTAAAAACTCTTCCAGAAATCTAGTCAGGTTAGCACAGGCTAGCTAACTGACTGCTGCTAGCAGTGAGGATTGTTAACATTAATGTGTATAATTTAGCAATCCTGCCAGAAATCCAGCCAGGTTAGCACAGGCTAGCTAACTGACTGCTGCTAGCAGTGAGGATTAGTAACATGTACGTGTATAATTTAGCAATCCTGCCAGAAATACAGTCAGGTTAGCCCAAGGTAGCTGACTGACTACTGTTACAGTACAAATTAATAATGTTTATGTGTATTCTTTAAAAATCCTTCCAGAAATCCAGCCAGGTTAGCGCAAGCTAGCTAACTGACTGTTGCAAGCAGTGAGGACTGTTAACATTAATGTGTATAATTTAGCAATCCTGACATAAATCCAGACAGGTTAGCACAAGCTAGCTAACTGACTACTGTTACAGTACAAATTAATAATGTTTATGTGTATTCTTTAAAAATCCCTCCAGAAATCCAGCCAGGTTAGCACAGGCTAGCTGACTGACTACTGCTAGATAGTGAGGATTGTTAACATTAATGTGTATAATTTAGCAATCCTTCCAGAAATCCAGCCAGGTTAGAACAAGCTAGCTGACTGACTACTGCTAGATAGTGAGGATTGTTAACATTTATGTGTATAATTTAGCAATCTTGCCAGAAATCCAGTCAGCTTAACACAGGCTAGCTAACTGACTACTGTTACAGTACAAATTAATAACGTTTATGTGTATTCTTTAAAAATCCTTCCAGAAATCCAGCCATGTTAGCGCAAGCTAGCTAACTGACTGCTGCAAGCAGTGAGGATTGTTAACATTAATGTGTAAAATTTTGCAATCCTGCCAGAAATCCAGTCAGGTTTGCACAAGCTAGCTAACTGACTACTGTTACAGTACAAATTAATAATGTTTATATGGCTTATTTAGGGGGGCACGGTGGCTTAGTGGTTAGCACGTTCGCCTCACACCTCCAGGGTTGGGGGTTCAATTCCTGCCTCTGTGTGTGGAGTTTGCATGTTCTCCCCATGCCTTGGAGGTTTCCTCTGGGTACTCCGGTTTCCTCCCCCGGTCCAAAGACATGCATGGTAGGTTGATTGGCATCTCTAAATTGTCCGTAGTGTGTGATTGCGTGAGTGAATGAGAGTGTGTGTGTGTGCCCTGCGATTGGTTGGCACTCTGTCCAGGGTGTATCCTGCCTTGATGCCCAATGACGCCTGAGACTAGGCACAGGCTCCCCGTGACCTGAGTATAGTTTGGATAAGCGGTAGACAATGAATGAATGAATGAATGAATGAATGTATGTATTATTTAAAAATCCTTCTAGAAATCCAGTCAGGTTAGCACAGGCTAGCTAACTGACTAATGCTAGCAGTGAGGATTGTTAACTTTTAGATTTAAAAATCACTTGGTCTGTGATCTGTAGACAGGCAATCGGGGCAAGAATTGTGTTAAAATACAGCTTTGTTATGCAATACAAAATTAAAAATAGGGATGTAACATTCAGGCCATTTTATGGTTCCAACTTCTGTCATTGTTTCAGGCCAGGGCATACAGTCATCTGATATGTAGATCCCAGGATCTGGGAATTGAACAAAGACAAATAATTAGAATAAAACCCAGCATCAGGGACTGCAGTAAAGTGATACTGATGTTCCTCTGAGTGTTTTCATTAAATCTGATAAAATGGCATACAATTGATTACTGTTGACCATTAATCCATTGTAAAGGGGTGTGTGTGTGTGTGTGTGTGTATGTGTGTGTTAGGTTGTGAACCAGTATAATATATAATCTTTGCACAAATTACGTCTAATGCATCATTTAGCAATGAGATTATGTTTGATTTTGTTTTAATTTTGGATGGATGAAATTGTAATAGGAAATGGGAAAATTAACACAGACAACACACCCACCTGTAACCTTTGTATACTTATATATGAAGTTCTCAAGTGTGTGTTGTTTTTTCATGTGATTTCAGTAAGAGGAGATGGAGTTTTCTTTTTAAAGCAAATCTAATCTTACATGATTCAGGGAATTCCCATGCATCTGAAATGTTACTTTTGCTTACAAGCATTTGACCAACTGTTTAGCCATGATCATTTGGCTTTATCCTGGTTATAAACTCAGGAAATCATGCATACAATCATCTGCGTTAATGTGTTTTCATGGTCAGCGGTGTGGTGGATCTGGAGCGTCAGCAAAACTGGGTGTTAAGTAGGGATACACGCTGAGTCCTCCAGTCCATTGCAGGCCACCAGGCACATATGTTTACTCACTCAATCACACTTAGGGGTTATTTCGCATAACCAGTTCACGTGTTGGAATGTTTTTGTACTGTGGAAGAGAATTTAAAAAAAAAAAAAACAACTCCAGTAGCTTGAGTTAGGTCAAAGCAGGGACCACAGAGCTGTGACGAAGCAATGCCATCCTAAACTTTATATTAACAAACTGATAAAGGTTTCCTGTAAATCTGTAAATAATGACACCACTATGCTAAAATAGGCAGAAACAGTCTTCTGAAGCTTACAGATAACAGACAAAGCAGACACTCGAAAACCTAAAGTTACTTTCCACTCTATTTGAGGAAATATGAGACATTTCCCAATTAAAAAGCGTCTTACTAAATGACCTGGTTGAACTTGTTGGGCAGAAAAGCTGAAGAGGAAAAATGTACTATATATTTTCCCTCCCTCTGTTTCTTTATCTCTGTTTGTGTGTATGTGTGTGTGTGTGTGTGTGTGTGAGTGTGATAATAATGTAGTCTTTCAGTTTTGCATACTAAAAGTATGTCTCAGCAGCCGAACCCACATCACGAGCCAAGCAAATTATGATGAGTAGTCTAAAATCTTTGGATACTAAGCAACACAGAGCCACAAAAACCAGGAATGCTGATGATTTTAAGCAATTTAGATATTTAAAAAAATATTAAAGAAACTTCAGCCGGTTCTTGAAGAAGATACACAAAAGTTTGTGTTATGAGTGTGGGACAGGAAGGGCAAAGGTTTCTCTTTATGCTTCAGTTCAAAGCTAAATGCAGAATTATCATTAAAAAAAATATTCTAAAAATAATTTTAGCACAACTCTGTCAGTGTGAGATATGAGCCAGATTGTTACAAAGAATGTGTAGGAGATAGGAGGCAGTAAGCTCAATCTTGAGGTGAAATGTTCTTGTCTGTTATTTGAGACATAGGGTATGCAAACTTTTGCACTGAACCTTTTCTTTTATAAAAGTGCATGAGAGAAAAACTCATAACACCATGCACACAAGCATGTCTATAATAATTTCACCAAATATATTAAAGAATGCATGTGTGTGAGTGTGTGTGTTTAAAATACCTATATCCTTTGCACTGAATAATAATTGGGACCTCCATGTTTTATTTATTTATTTAACCTTTATTTAACCAGGGTAGTCATGCTGAAAAAAATAAATCTTTTTTAGTGAGACAGTTACAAAATATGACATTCAAACACTTAAAACCTCACATTAAACAATTAAAAATGGAGCAACAAAGAATATTATACAAAAACAAACTGTAGTTGTACATACATTCCCAAAACAATATGATTTTTATGCAATATTTGCAAGTAGAGGGAATACTTTTCTTTTCCCAGTGTGGAAATTGAAATATTTACCAAATGACCAATCATCAGTGTTTCTTTTTAACTTGGAATGTACTGAAACAAGTGTTTTTTGTCCTATTATTGTACTGACTATGTTTGAACACAGATCCAGCTGCTGTAAATGCAGGCTGTAGGAGCCACAGCTGTCTGCATATCTTGACCAAATCTGATGACATTTACTCTTTTTCTAGTGTATTAATACACACTGTACATTTAACAGCCACATCAGCATCTATTTCCCCCTGTTATTTTCAGACAGGCGCATAAATTACAGGTTTTACATATATATAGGGCTGGTTTGCCAGCAGCATTGTAGACCAGTGATCATTTGGAAGGTAATAAGTGGTCATTTCTGGTCATTTCTTGCTATTAGGTTGGTGAGCTATGCCCTTTTCTTTTTTTCCCCCCTTTCCCTTGACAAGCAGAGGTTTCATTAGCATATACTGGACAAGGCGTTATTAGCCTATGTTTAGCGCCAAGCTTCCTACACAACCTTTCCTCATCAGCTTGCAGGCATGTTGTGTGGCTCTTGCTTCATAGACCCTGTTAGATAGTGCAGAAATTGCGCAATCATGGTAAGGCTGTGTGCATCTTGCTTAAATGTGTATAGTCCTGAGAACTGCCTTTACATTCATATAACTTTTTTATTTAAAAAATTTTTTAAAACAAAAGCAAAACTAGCTTAATTCAGCTAGAGGTCTGAGATGTTGACTTTAGCACTAAAAAAACTCACTATGGGTATATGAATGAACGCTATAATGAACGAAATTAATTGTATGAATTATTCTATGTCCACCATTTATGGTAAAAGTACAAAGATCAACCCTGAAGTACTGTAAATTCTAGCAACAAAGCTAAACAATGCTTAAACAAACATTTGATTTAACATATGTGGTCATTAGTAATCAGAATAGTAAACACTTTCATTGTATGTTGTTCAATTTGGAATGATTGTGGATCATAGCTGTATTTTGGTCAACATAAATCAGACACAGCTTCAATCAAATTTATGTCAAGAGGCTATCAAGCTTGACTTTTTACAGGATAATATCTAATGAATTACAAGTAACCCCCATAACAGTTGACAACAAACAGTCATCCACTATGCAGGCTAGCAGCTCATTTCAACCTACTTTTGCTCAGCTGTGTTTTTTGTATAACCAAAGAGACAAAATCCTTAACCAGAACTGACAGGTTTCGACAAAATTTCCACTGAAACTACATCTAAAAAAAAGTTGGCAAAACAATTTGGCCATTAAAAAAAATGCACACATAGTTTTCTTCTTTTTCTCAGCCTTTACATAGAAAACAAGGTCACAATGACACACATGAATTTCTAATCCATTCCTTAATTCCTCTTTCCCTTTCCCAGTCTTGGTTCTGGAAATGGTTTTGTACATCACAGACACACTGTCTGTACTTACACTTTACATTAGATGTTAGATGTTTGTTGAATGTTGAAATATATGATGCCCCACCTGCCCCTATGAATGAGCCTCCACTGGGTCTGAGGACCACCAGGGATCCATAAAGCATAACCAGGGAGTGTGTGATTTTGTGTATTTGTTTAAAGCGGTAGAAATGAATGTGTTCTGTCAGTGGAAGGTTCATGACTAGAAATTGCTGTATGCGTTTAAATAATGTTTCTGAAATAAATTTGTACTGAAGGGGTCTATGGAATTTGTTTTGCAATTAAATTGGTTATAAACATTTGCCTCTGCTGAAGAGACATGGGAGTAGGAGTGAAGGGTGAATATGTAGGGATCAGGAAGATGAGTGTGTGACACATAAACTTTGTAACGGCATAAGGGAAAGAGAGGAACATGTAGGAAGTTGGCTAGGAGGGAAGTAGAATTTCAGTTACTTCATTATAATGATTTCAGGTAAACATCAAGGCCACACAGGCTTAGGAAAAGTTACACATAGAGCAGGCTTCAATGTGTAGGTGAAAAAAAAGAGAAAGAATCGAGAGAACTTTCACTTCTCCGTTTGAATGAACAGCTAAATAAAGACTCAGAGCTTTTTTGTTTGTTTTCCAGCCAAAATGCAAAATGTCATCTCCCTTTACAGACATGGACACGGATTTGTCTTTTTCCCAGATACATTCAACTTCTGCTTTAGCAAACAGATCGCATTTACTTTGAGATGCAGTTACAGGAATACACATGGAAATGATGATTTCTTCAAATTTTGAGGTTAGACAAACAAATCAGTGAGTAGAGAAATGCGGTACATTCACACACTACAAAAAGAGCAGGATATTGTCTGACTCTCACTATTGCTATCACCATTATTATCAATTTTACATTTGTGGCTATCTGAGATGTTGCATATCTGTCATTAATGCAGCCATAAAACAGCAAACTCACACGAAGAGCCACACAAACAAAGCAGCCTCCTCTGCTTAGTGGTCAGAAAAGCAGAAGTTGGGGGGGGCACTCTCTTTCAGGTTCACTTCTTGTTAGGCTGTAAGTGAGTGTCTTGTGAGAGCGTTTTCATCGTATCTTGGCCTGTGGAGCAATTGTGAGGCACGCAAACAAAATGTGTTAATGTCTGAAAATATCTTTCACTTGTACACAACCTTGCAGGTTTACACATCGTTTCAGAAAATGATAAACTAATGCAAAGTTTTTTCAAGCTTTTTTTTTTTTTAAGTTATAACAATAGTTATATCTGATTCAGTGTATTAAAAGTACTGGAGTGCTTTCATCTAACTATTATTCTTTGCTATGCTATTCTCTAGGAGTGTATAAAATCTGACAAAGATAAAACAGCTATATTGTGAACAGTGTTTGAGAAGATGGACTACAAATCCTGAATATTGCAACTTAAACAAGACATGTTATTGTGAGGATCAAAACTGGATTGAAGACAATTATAATGGCACAGCCTGAGAACAAGCTATTAGAGGATAACTACCTCACATTTAGAGCTGTGATATATAACTTTTACATTTATAGTGCTTTGTTCACTATTATGCTGCTTTTTAAACCTTGCATACACCATTTGACCATTTTATTTTTGTTAGTTTTATGGAAGGAAAGTCTGATCTGAAAGGTTTTCCTGATATAGATTATGGAAGGAAAAACACTTGGGGCTTGCTGTTTTAAGAAAAATAATCAGTGTGGTATTAATAGATCCTTCCAGAAGTTATTTATCTTCCAATATCAGCATGTGCCAAAGTGTTTTATTCCACTTATACCTAAAGATTACAGTTTTTAATTTATTCATGAAAACATGTCACATCTTCTGACTGTTTTGGTGAATATGTTATGGAATGACTGTAACGAAATACCACTTAGAGCTATAATTGTAAATTCCAGAAACTTCCATAAATGTCTGCTTGGAGAAAGATGTTTTTCTTTGTTAAATAACAGCACATTTTTAATCAGTTTTAACTAGCTTAAGATGTCCCCGTGAATGTGCTGAAACAATAATTAGAATATTAGAATGAGTACATCATTAAAAATTTGTGATTTGATTTATACAGCTGCTGTTATAGAAAATTAATCAACACATTCTGACTAATCAGACCTGAAAGTTCAACAGAGCTGTGGTGTAAATCTTTTTTACTTAACCAAATATAATTCAAAGGTTTTGAACCTAATGTTCCCTGGTTAGGCTCAAGATCCTCCACAACACTGACCAGGATAAAGCATTTAAAGCTCCTCAAAGCATCATAAAATCTAAAGGATATTTGATCCACCTATTGTGACTATACTTTATCTATCCTCTGCTAACTTTACCATGAATATTGCAATGTGTATTTAATAGTAATGAAATGCTTTGGATAACAAAACAAATCCTAATTTCTTATCACTATGTTGCAGCAGGCCATGTTTTCATATCACAGAGCCTACGTTAATTACACAGTAACCTCGCTTACAGTACTGTTGCTTCCTGTGGGTTTAGTAAAAGGTTTATATTTACTGTGTCTAATGTAATATGAAACCCTGTTTTACTTGCAACTATCTTTCACACTGTATGTGCTTGAACCTTCTTGTTATAGAATTAACGTGCCGTTGTGAGTTTCCCAGATTTGCAATCAGCCTCATTTTTACAAACTGTCTTTGAAAGTATGAGAATAGACTCTTTGATTGTGGAAGGAAGGAATTACCCTTTAAATACTGTATCATACACACCAACAGAAGAAGCTTGAGGTTAGAGAAGGAAGGCCTTTAGTGTTGACAAATGTCTTTTGTTTTGCTTTGTTTGTTTTTTTTGTATGTGCCCTGAACTGTGGTCTAGACCCTAGCACGAGGTGTTGATGCGCCTTTAACCTGACTGTATGTACAGCAAGGTCAGTATATTTACAGTGCTAGAATGACATTTTCACCTTCACCCTCACTGTACGAACAATACAATAAAACAACCATTTTATTTACTTTATTTATACTTTATTTTATTTAACTTTCAAAATACAGCTTTTAAAAATACAGCTCTCAAAATCATCCCAACAAACTGAAAGTGGTCATATGAATAATTAACAAATCTATGACTATCATGCTTATCATGGGTTGCACAATATATATATATATATATTTAGCGTATTGCCACTCCGTTTCCTCTTAGCAGTTTAGCTGTGTCATGCTTTCTCAAAGCATAATGTGAAGAACTATCTTAGTGCTTTTTAACAATTGCTGCTGCTAAATGTTACATTGATTAGAATCACCCTTCCCTAAATGTGGTTGTTCTTCATTGTTTACACTCACTGTAAAAGAAATGGAAATGGCACTTGCAGTGTCGAACATAATATGACCTTATAAATGCTCACACACAATCAGCAGAGTCCACCCTGCCTGGTGACCAAGATCACACAGTTTAAGAAGAAAACAGGAAACAGTGGTGCATTGCAAAGGAAATATTGCGCTCCTCCTGTTCAAGGATGAGGTATTCAGACTGCAGTTGCACCAGAATGATGTCCACATTCTTGTGTTGACACCAGTGACTGTCATAACTCTACTTTACCAACTCAAGAGCCATTAAAACATTTCTAAAAAGTGGTAAATAAACAACTGTGCCTGGATACAGACTAATCAATAGATAAGCTGCAAGAAGAGGACCGTTGATGGTTAATGTCATGTGGAAGTCATTGTATATTTTTTGATTTGGGAAATGTTCAGCCTAAAGCCAAAGGGGAAATTTGATAAGATCTGAAAAACAAACAAGACAATATTGAACTCTCTGTTGCAGATTAATAACAAAGTTGTGTAAAAAGTTATGGAGGTTAGGAATGGGGTCAGATTTAGCGCTAGGTCTATGTTTGTAACTGTTTTGTTTTTTTTTTTCGTTCAAATTAGTATCAGCCTATGTTTATCTATTAGTATCAGATATCTTTTGTAAACTTTTCTGGCCACAAGCTTCAAAATGGTGAAGATTACAATCTGACTGGCTCTCTGTAATTCCATGTACATACAATTCCAAGTTTCCAGATTCCAGCAAGGAAATAAACACTGCTAAAAATTAGGTTTTTGGAGCAAGTTATAATCACCTGTCGTTAAAAGTCTTCTGTTGGAAGTTGTTAGTGGTGAGTAAACCAGATAATCTCACGTGCTGCCAATAGGTTATGGAAAAATGTCTATATTTGACCATTATTTGAAAATCAATGGTTCTTGGTCACTTTTATTGACCGAATGTACCAGACTCTATCAAACATACCAAACATTTAAGAAAAAACAATATGGGTCTTGCTGTCAGGAATCCCTTACCAACATTCTCTTTCAACTGTACAATAATTACACTCAGTCTTGGTCTTCTAAGAGTGAGTAGATAAAGTTAAAATCACAACTGACAAAGAAGTTAAAGCCAGAGAGTAAATCACAAAATTTTATACAATAAAAAGAAAGTGGGGGGGGCACGGTGGCTTAGTGGTTAGCACGTTTGCCTCACACCTCCAGGGTTGGGGGTTCGATTCCCGCCTCCGCCATGTGTGTGTGGAGTTTGCATGTTCTCCCTGTGCCTCGGGGGTTTCCTCCGGGTACTCCGGTTTCCTCCCCCAGTCCAAGAACATGCATGGTAGGTTGATTGGCATCTCTAAATTGTCCGTAGTGTGTGATTGCGTGAGTGAATGAGACTGTGTGTGTGCCCTGCGATGGGTTGGCACTCCGTCCAGGGTGTATCCTGCCTTGATGCCCTATGACGCCTGAGATAGGCACAGGCTCCCCGTGACCCGAGTGTAGTTCGGATAAGCGGCAGACAATGAATGTATGAAAAAGAAAGTGAGAAAGAAAGCTCTACGTTAAAAAAAATCATTAGGGAATTTACAAATTCAGGCATTTTGTTACAAAGATGCACACAGTTTTCTTTTAGATAGACCTTTTCTTTCCTGGATGTTGGTTTTGTTTAGCCAGAATCATAAATAAAAACAAAAATATAATATAATATTAACTCAGCCGGAATGAGCCCTCAAATTTAACAGATTAAAAAGATTAAGAATCATGCACATAAAATTCAAATAAAATTAAAATCTTTAAATTGCTATATTTTATACCTAGGATGCCTTTTGCATGTCTCTTTTGCCTGAGAACACAGGATTTCTCAGATCCCAAAACATTTCTCAGATCTCGGAAAAAAAAAAAGTGCACCTGTTAGGAATGTGATGGCTTTTTGTTTGGAGACAGTGAGTGGAGTGGCCACAGTGGGCTTAGTTTCCTGTCTGTTAGTGCACAGAGGTTTTAGTGGCCTCCATCTCTTTCATAATGACACAGAGCTGGCCTTAACCCGAGTGTATGGGGGACGTCCAGTCCTTCTCACTTCTTTTTCCTAATTCCTCATTCTCTCCAACTGTGACCATGCCGCAAAATATCCATAGCAGCAGAGCTATTTCTGGGGCGGTTAATCCTATTTTGTGTCGCGATATCAATTCACACACACACACACACACACACACACACACACACACACACACACAGACATATATGATTCTATATAGATAAGAAAAAATCCCAGCACTACATAATCCACACAATACACAGGTTTTAATCATCATTTAAATGATGATTAAAAGGCTAGGCTGTAAACCTTCAAAATCAATTAAAATAATATTCAAAAAGGTGCTTTAGCTTTGCTAAGGAGCAAAAAAGGCATTTTTTAGTTTAGTTTGCCAAAAGCCAAAATAAATGAGGAATTTTCCAGTGAATCAGTCTTCACAAAAGGGAACATTTGGGAGCCCCCGATACTGTTTGCTATAATATACTTAACAATGTTCATGAAAGATTAGGAATTACCCACAGTGCATGATGGGAATCTCCGTATACTCAACCCAAAATAGAATGCTAAACAAAAATATTATTAGTTAATGTATAAGTGAGCATTGGAAGATTTTTCATTGGTTTCCAGTCTAATTCCAGTGTAATCAGGCTGTCAGTAATAATGAGTTTATACTAATGGTTTCAACCAAGCCAGTTTGTTATTTTAGTTTTAGAAGATGATGGGGAAAATGCAACTTTTTAACAATACAGTTTCCGTCATACTTAAATGCCCAGAAATCACCATAAATCTCCCTGCTGTCCATAAAAGCAAGACAAAAACTCAAGGTGTAAATTTCCAACAACTGTACCTGCTGCATACAAGCTGCATTTTCTGTTGTGGTATTCTTTTCAGAAATATCTCTGTGGCTTGTGTTTTTACCATAGCCACATCAAAGGTGTGTCATCATCCATGTGAGCCTGTCTGTGTGAAACTACTTGTTGTGGAATGGGAGGTTGACCTAAGCATGGCTATGTGTGTTTTTATCTATAACAAAACACACTTCCTGTAAGGTCCTGAACTTCCTGTCATGATCCAGTGTAAGTGGTCACATCTGCTCCAACAGACAACCAAACCAGAAAAGAAAAAAGGTTTCAATGTTTGAATATTTTATCACACTTTCATTTCAGAATATTAGTTGAATACTGTAAGACTATACTATTTAAAGCAGAGTATTGTTATGTTAAAAGTAAGCATAAAAGTAAATTTTAAAGTGTTATTGTTACTTGTAAATGCATATGTACTACAGGAATTCATTCATTCATCTTCATTAACCACTTTATCCTGGTCATGATCTTGTGGATCCAAAGCCTATCCCAGGAACACTGGGCATGAGATGGGGATACAACCTTGTTGGTACACCAGTCCATTCCAGGGCACCATCCACACACAGTCTACATAAGTTCATTATTTTAGAAGGTCCCCATTTTAGTCCTGACCTTGGGGCACTTTATGTTTGGAGTACATGTTCTTCCTGTGTCCATGTGGGTCTGCTTGGGGTACTCATCCCAACTGACAAAATCATAATCTGGTCAATCTAGCTTAAAATACCCCTAAGTGTAAATGAGTGTGTGAACATGGTACCCTGAGATGGAATGGTGTCCCATCTTGCTGTATTATAGCCTCATACCAAGCCTGGGACCCATAACAACCTTGACCAGGATAAAGATGAATGAATGTATGAATATTTTAGGTATCAGTGACTAATGATCTGAGCAAGAAAGCATCTACTTGACAAATGGCAAAGAAATTCTAGGCCTGGAGGAGGACAAAAGAATGTCCTAGACCCAGATATTACCTACGATGAACTTGCCTTAACGTATATCATCGAACATTACAAACGAGTTTTACTCCTTGTGCATCCTCATGGCATAAAATCTGCTCCTTTTTAAACTGTTTTGGACAATTATTTTTCCTTGATCACAACTGAGTCAAAGTTAGCTTAGTCATGGATCACCTGGACATTAATTTCAAAAGAATAAAAACATACTAGTTGCTTGAATTGCATTTAAATTCCTTATGCAAATTAACAATAGTGAAGCAAAAATTATAAAAACACAAAATTTGTTTAACAGTAAAAATAATTAGCAATACCACATTTATTCAGTGGAGTCAATGGTCAAAAATAGGTCACAATGGTATATTCATGCTTGTATGTTCATTCTTCTTTCTCCTGTAAAGATGATGTGAGTGGCAGTACAATTTATTTTTATCTAAATAAAATATGAGCGATTGATACATTAGCAATTAAATTTACCAAATACAGTAGTTGTTTTACCTTGTTTTATTACATTTCTGATTATCTTCATTCTCCCTTCCATATTAAATGTAGATAATCTATCATGTCAGTGTAGAGCTTGCCTTAAAGTAAAGAATAAAGACAAAAATGTTTCCAGTGCCCTAAAACACAGTGGTAAGATTAAAAGTTTCACTACAGAGAGCAGTAAGATTAAAAGTTTGACTGTTTGGAATCAGAGGACTTGTACAAGTATTGTACTATGTATGTATTGTGTGCATGTAAAAAACACTTGAGAGGAATGAGTAACACTCTCATGTTCTACACTACTTGCTGTGTATATGTTGACTGACAACCACAGCACGCACACATTCACACAGTCGCATGTATTCTCATCCATGATGTGGCACTGTTAGCTCTGCGGCTCCATGGTTCTAAAAAGGTTCCTCTTTCTATATGTGCATTGCAAAAGTCACATCGGTATGACTCACAGAAACTGTGTTTTGTTCATCTGTAGCATGGAGCGAATTAACCCCATGCTTTACGCCCTCTATAACAAGGGAATAATGAGGACAAATGTAGGCTACTGATTCAGGGTTAGAATGAACACTTTTTGTAGTCAGTTACTGTGTGAGTATACACAGCTACACTGAGTGAAGCTTATCAAAATTTCCTACACAGTTCAAATGTATGTGTGTATATATACGTATATATATATATATATATATATATATATATATATATATATATATATATATATATATATATATATATATATATATATATATATATATATATATATATATCACACACACACACACAACGGCCACAGGATTGACACAGGTCAATGGCTTAAGTTAATGTTCACATCAAATATCAGACTTTGAAAAAAAGATAGTATTTCGTACTGACGATGGTATTTCGTCAGTAACTTTGAGTGTGGCATGTTTGCTAATGCCAGAGGAAAGAGTATGAGTATTTCAGAAACTGCTGATCTACTGGAATTTTAATGTACAATGGTGTATAAAGTTTAATATGCTTCAAGCTGACAGGGGCATTGGCTCAGCGGTATAAAATGACAGGGGCATTGGCTCAGCGGTAGGTTTCTCACCTATCATGCGGAAGGCCTGGGTTCGATTCCCAGCCAATGCCTCAACCCCAGCCACTGGATGCAGTGCCGGTCCCAAGCCCGAAAAAATGGGAGGGTTGTGTCAGGAAGGGCATCTGGCATAAAACATTTGCCAAGTTGTTGTGCAGACCAGATGGTCTGCTGTGGTGACCCTGAACAGGGAGCAGCTGAAAGCAACTTCTTCTATGCTTCAAGCTGACAGGAGGGCTATGGTAACTCAAATAATCGCTCTTTACAAACATTGTGAGCAGAAAAGCATATCAAAATCTACAATATGTCAACCCTTTGAGGCTACAGAGGAAAGTTCCACTCATGTCAGCCAAGAACAGGAATCTGAGTCTTCACTGGGCACAGGGTCACCTAAACTGGACAGTTGAATACTGCAAAAACATAACCTGGGGAAAAAATTCCCATGCATCTATTAAAACTACGTAAAATGTTTTAATCCAGTACTCCAAAGATGGATTAAGCATGCCCCTGTGGCAGAATCTGTGGGGCATCATGTTTACCAACTAGTGCTAAAGTTAAATTGTCTTTCAAGATTTTTTTAATCTTGGATAATAATAATAATTTTTAATCTAGCATCCCATATAGTGGAAATGTTCTAAAGCACTGGATTATGTTTCTCAAACAAGTGAGCCATCTTGTGGTTAAGTCATAATGCAAGACACGAGCCTAAAAATGCATAAGCCATTTCACCATGAAAGCTTCTTCTCAGTCATTCAATTAGAATGTTTTGTTTGTTTAGACTTGACGGTATTTCGTTTTGCTGAGGTTTGCTACATTTGGTATGAAATGTGCTGCAATATCTCATTTCTGGCATTTCCATGTAGGTACTACGGTTCAAATACAATATTGACATTTACATTCATGGCATTTGGAAGACTCCCTTATCCAGAGAGTCTTGCATTTTATCTTATTTTATACAACTCAGCAATTGATGGTTTAGGGCTTTGCTCAGGGGCCCAGCAGTGGCAGCTTGGTGGACCCGGGATACTAAGCTTCTACACCCCAAAAAAACATAAAAACATTATGGCATGAACCTGACTCTAAGTGCTGGGAGTAAAGTGCTGCTCCTGGTGGTCCACTTAGAGAGCTGGGACAAGGTGATACAGGTCACCAACATCAACCTATGGTCTAAATCTGGAAAAATCCCAGCTAGGGCAAGACGGCTGTATTGGGAAACAAACAGGGTTTGGGTTTAGGCTTTAAAAACTCCTCATTTAAATTAAATACCTAGACTGCACCTAGGCTTAAAGAAGAAATGTCTGCCACTTGTGGAATGCTAAAGAGAGATAAATTCCCAGTGCAAGAAGTTTTAATTTTAATACAAGTTTAGTTTGATTTTAATACAACTCCAGAGAAAAAGACAGAACATTTATATGTATCATGATTTAGCTGCTGTCAGCTGATAACAAACAATCGTGTTTGAAAGCGACACTGGAACTAGCACAGATCCGGAGGTTTCCTGTGTAGACTGTATAATGGTGGGAACCAATTAGTCAGATAATTTGGCTTGACTCACCAATAAGAACTGATTCTTCAGGCTCCTAAACATCGTATTGATTTTGTCCCTTAACTGGATATTATGTTTGTTGAATTATGTTCTTTTTTATCACAATTAATACCTAATTACAACAAAGCTCATATATGCAAATTGACTTTAACGTTGAGTTCATAAGAGTCGAACAAAAGAGTTGATCGACTTATGAAAGACACAGCACTGACAAAAGCGATATACAGAATTAAGCTACAGGGAAACAAAGAAAACAGAAAAACAACTTGATTATCCCTACTTGAAGTCCCTGTTTATCCCACACCTGAGTCATTTTAACCCTCGTGTTAATGCGAAAGAAAGACAATATGATATTGGAGTGATTCAGTAATTGCTGGTGTGCTGAAGGAAAAATCCTTAACTCTTTTACTCAATTGATCCATATGTGAAAACAGCGTTTTCACAATAATATGCAGTGAACTATTGTGAAAATTCTACTAATGAGATTGATTCTGTTTAACTACACTGGTCTAGATGCTTCGTGAACTACGATATCATATTTTATGTTCAGTTGTTTTGATTAAGTGCCCCCTCTTGGAGAGAATAGAAACTGTTCCTAATAATAAAGATATATTTAATATTAAGGGTTTTTTGTGTTTGTTTGTTGGTTTGTTTTGGTTTGTTTTAACCGCATTATTTATAACATTAATATGTAT
This sequence comes from Hemibagrus guttatus, assembly GCA_033459395.1. Classification (NCBI taxonomy): domain Eukaryota; kingdom Metazoa; phylum Chordata; class Actinopteri; order Siluriformes; family Bagridae; genus Hemibagrus; species Hemibagrus guttatus. The sequence goes on along the minus strand of JAUCMX010000026.1, from coordinate 12,133,496 downwards.
CTTCTGCTCACAGCTTTACATTTCCTTAGAAGATGACATTCGAGCAATAAAGTGCTATAATTAATGTCAAATCTATTTGAAGATGTTACATGTGATTCAAAATGTTCAGAAAAGATTTACTTATTATTTGAAGATTGCTTAATGTATTCAATTGAAGTCTAGAATAAAAAATTAAGAGACAGATAGAAATGTTGAAATGTGTATTGAGCACATATTAATTTTTTTGTGTGAGGTTAACTTAGTTCTTTTTTAATTTCATGATAATAAAACCTAAACTCTAGAAAACAACTATACAATATGTATTGTTTTTGGGACATGACACTGACATTTATTCAGAGCAGTTAGAACACTTAATAAATCTTCTATAATGACAATTAACAGTGCAGATTCCATTTATGTCACACTCATTATCTTTTCAAAAACAATATTCCAGGTTAAACGTTTCCGTTTACCTAACCTGTGAAAGATCAAAATCAGTAAACTGGAATGTCTGTTGAATTACAGTGCATTATATTCATTATCTAAATCTTTCTAGCAAATTAAAAGCAAGCAAAGAACAGAGTTTTATATAATTAACATTGCTGAAATGTCTTAATCTGAAGTTGAAGGACTTTGAAATTGGATAATATATATAGAATAAGAGAATTTCATGATGAGCATAAGTGTGCTAGTTTATAATTCCATTTTCTTTTTTGTATTTAAAAAAAAAAACCAATCAAAATATTGTCTAGTATTATCTGACATCGAAAAGTACTAAAACCATATTACCCTGTTCGATCAGAAGTGATCCAAAAGTAGTCTGATTAAAGCACTCTTTCAAAGTAATGTTAAAAAAAAACGTAAGATCTCTAAATCAGCAACATCTATAATTAGTAGCAAATTACTCTTACTAAATAATAGTTCTGCAATCACAAGAAGACAGTTGAGGCTTCTAGGAACCTAAAAATCTAATTATGCTGGTTCATGTTCACAGGCCCAGGCATTATACACAATGGAACTTCTTTTTAAGAGAACTTTTTTATTTTATTTTATTGTGTTATGTTATTTAGGTGGCACAAACGATAGCTTTGCCACCTCACAGCTCCTGGTTCCCTAGTTCAGTTCACTGCATGTGTGGGTTTCCTTTTGGTTCTCTGTTTTCTGAAAAGCATGCTGATTGGTAGACTACTCTAAATCACCTCTAAGTTTGAATGAGTGCATGAATGTGAATGCACAGGATGCCCTGTAATGAAGCGTGTAGACTGTATTCCTGTCTCCTGTCCAGCATTAATGGGATAGACTTCAGATCCACCTTAGATATGATCTTGACCAGGCTAACTATTAGGGTGGTGGTAGCTCAAGTGGTTAAGGCTCTGGGTCACTGACTGGAAGCTCTGAGGTTAAGCCCCAGCACTGCCAAGCTGCCACCGTTAGGCCCTTGAGCAAGGCCCTCAACCCATCCTGCTCCAGGGATGCTGCATCATGGCTGACTCTGTGCGCTGACCCCAACCTCCAAGGGTGGGGAAATGTGAAGAAAGAATTTCACTGTGCAGTATTGTATATGTGACAAATAAGGACAATTTAACTAAAGTATTTATGAGTAACCAGTGGGTCAAGTGACCTGACAGGTTACAACACCTTTTGTACTATGAAAATATCTGAAAACTAAATGCAATGTTCAGCAGTTACTTTATAAAAACAGTGGGAGTAAGCCATTTTTATCTGTAGACTCTGGATAACCTACAGTTATGATTCAACACAGCTGGAGAAACAGTTTTGTAAACACATCATAATGATGAATCCAGATGTTTGGTGTCTCGTTGGCCTCTCAGCCTGTTCAATGGTCGCTTTATCCAATGGGTTTCCACACTGGAGCCGGAAATATCTGGATTGTTCCATGCACCGCCCATTTTGTAGTCTTAAAGGTAGTTTCCGGTTTAGGAGGACGTAACATCCGGTCGGTGAGACGTGGCTTGGGGTAGGATAATCAACAAGACAGTTAGCGCTGTATCCCGTCTTCATTGCTGACTGTGACTCAACCGCACTGGATGGCAGGGACAAGCTGGAGCAAACATTTCAGCAGTCTCGGCAGGGTAAGATTAAAAATAAAAAAAAAACCCTATGTTTCTTTATTATTATTATTGCGAGCACATATTTTCTAAAAAAAAAAAAAAAAAAGGAACAACTAGCATTTTTTTTTAGACTTGCAAGCCTGAGATTTGAGTTTGAGTCCTTTTTAATAGTTTGTTTACTGAATAAGCTGCTATATCTAAATAGACTAGCCTTCTCAAAGTTTTAAACGTTGCCCTGAACAGAACTGTATTATAGAATTTATAGACTTGCTAATTTTATGTCGCCGACGGAAAACTGTTTAACGTCAAAGTCACTGTCTAAAACATTTCAAGCATCCGAAGCCCCCAAAGTTTAAAAAGAAAAACAACCTCTCTGCACTTTGGCACTAAACCACCTTCTCCAGCCTGCAGTTTGTCATTTAGTCTATCTAACGCTGCATCTAAAGTTAGCTATACATGCCTGAATCACATTCATGGTTTGAACATTGAATTAAAAATGTAACTGGTATTGACTTCATCCAAAACTCTGCAGCGGATCATTTTAGCTTAACTCGGAGACTGTCTTGTAGTAAAGCCGTGAAAATAATTTGCTTTGATTGTCTCCAACCTAATTTGGTTGGGTGTAATATTATGCATGTATTGCATTTTAAAGAACTGAGGAGAATTTGGCGAACGTCCATCCATGTGGAGGCCGGAGTGGGATCAACCTAAACTTCTCAGAATTCTGAGATTGAGTGCGCATGCGCGACTTGTGAACCTCCTGCTGCTGTTTTGCGCTATGGCGTTTTTTCCACTGCTGGTATTTTCTCTTATGCTTCCTGATATGGGAGCGAAAAATACCACAATTTGGAAAACAGTAAATACTGTGGAATTGTGAGAAAAGCAAAGGTTCTGTACATCTTTTAGTTTCCATTTTAATACAATTTTCAAGAGTTCAAGACCAGATTATAATCCATCTCCTCAAAGGAGCCAAGCCTCTGTAATCTTTGGTTGCTAAGAAATGCAAGACATCAGAAATGCAATGGAAGCAGAAATTTTTCTTTTGTTTAAAATGTGTGTCCTATAAAGCATTCAAGCCAATCTAACCCATTTTTGTCATATCAATTTCTGTGTGTGAAGATTACTTTCTGCATTGCAGCAACCTGCATGTTGATCAGGACCACTCTACGGAAGTCTGGTCTCATGAGTGCCGGACCCGGCAGGCCCGTTTGGGCTTTCGCTGCTCTTCTGGTTGGTGCTGCCTTGCTGGCCGTCACCTCTACGTCCTCTTCCAGTGGGAAGAAAGTGGCTCAGACGGCCCTGGCTCATGCGACGGCGGCCGCTGCCGGCCAAGGTACCTGGTGCGCCGAGGAGATGCTGGGCTTCCACAGCCTCACCAAGCTGCTGTCCAAAGAAGGCGTAGATGTTTGGTTCTGCTCCCTTGTCGGCTCTATTGCTGTGGGGCTCAGTGGAATCTTTCCCCTCCTGGTGATCCCTATTGAAGCAGGAGCAGCACTGAAAACAGAAGGTAAAGCACACCTGTAGTATTGTTCTCTGTTTTAGTGAGGGAACGGCCACATCTCCAACTTGGGAGTTAAATGATCCTTGAACATTGTTTCACTCAAAGAATGATTCAAGATTCAAGTTTATATTTGGCAGGTACCAGTTTTATACAGTATACAGCTTGCAGTGAATTGAAAACCTGACCTACTCCTCCTTCGACTGTGCATATAAGTAAACAATACTTAAGAACCTTAATTTAAGAAAGTTTAAAAAATAAAAGGAAGAGGAATAATAAGGTGAGAAGTAATAGAATTAATTGCAATGTTTACATCTAGTAGCAGTGGAACATGTCATTGTGTTACATGTAACATGCAGGTGTATTACATGAACAGTACAAATGCTGTGTGCAGAATGACAATGGAGTAGATGACATTATGGAATCCTAAGAGATCTGTAAGATGAACATTTCTGTATTTAGGATTCTGATAGCCTAAGGGTTCCAACCTTGACGAAAGAATGAGGCTACACACCAAAGCATGAAACCATCAGGGAGCCTAGTATGAGAAACAGTTAATGTTTTACAAGAACAGTTTTCTATTATTAGGGCTATGAATGGTCTTAATAGGTGTATGTGGATTTTCTACTGTGCATAGTGTAAATTATGCATGTCTCTCAAATCCTGGTACTTTTAAAAACTGGAAGCTGTTTTAAAGTAAAATAACAAGTGTATTTATTATGCTAGAATCCAGTGTATTACACTGCATTTCTATGGTCATTCAATTAAACACATTTCTTGCTTCTAAATAACTTTGCAGCACATTTTCAGACCTGAACTAAGCCTAAACCGACAAGTTACTGAGCTTCCAGTGTTTCTCATGATTCGTAGGAAAAAATGCAGTTGCTTACTGTTCCGTACAGTATATTTTTTTCTGTGTGTGTTCAGCCCTTTAAACATTTAACTTTTGCAGGCAGACATCTCATTGTAGTAGTATATGTAATTCTGTGAATTCTGAAAAGTTGACTGTCTGTACAGATTTATCCTGTGATGTGGCCAGATGCAGCCATGGATTCTTAACGAAGGCTGAGCTCAGTAGGAAAATATTTTGAGCGGAGCCTTTAAGCAATTCTTTCCACACCTGTCAAAACTTGTCCGAATATCCAATTGTGTTAGGCGTTCATAAGAAAATGCTCAAGAAGTCATAAAGCAATCACTCTAGCAGTGCCCTGAGTGCTCTGTTGCTTTTTTTAAAAATGTAATTGCTTTTGATTAAAGGTGTATAAATATACTTTCCCAGTCTGGTCCCAGGGTGGACATGGTATGAGTCAAGTGGAACGTCTGACTTTGACCTGTATATGCAGAACACAGTGGGTAGGAGTTTGGTTAAATCCCTATTAATTATGGTACATTGGGTGTGCCCTGTGCTGCAGGGAATGAAAGATAGCATATGCTTTAAGTGACAGATTTAGCTTTCTAATCCTGTTACACGAAGGAAAAAAATGTGTAGCAAAAGGTGGCGGAATATTTTTTGACCAAAAGAATGCTTTTAGGAGGAGTATCCTGTTGTTTGCATGGCCCTGACAAAAGCAGTTAATTTAACATCGCTATCTGTCAGAGTTCTTGAGACGATATGAAAAAGTATATACACTAACTGTTCACTTTATTAGGAACACGTGCGCACTGATTAGGTCGGAACACAATGCATAAAATCACAGAGATACAGGTCTTGAGCATCTGAACAGACAGAAAGACTGGGGTCATACAAATAAGCACTCTTTACACCCACGGTGAGCAGAAAAGCCTCTCAGAATGCACAACACATCAACCCTTGAGTTGAATGTGCTACAACAGCAGAAAATTACTCAGTTGAAGACTGGAAAAAGAGTGAACCTGTTCTCATGATAGCCTCAGAGATCTGATCTTGGCTGATGAGAGCCGAACCCAATGTGGTCGTCTTATACCCATCCTGCTCAAGTTTCAATGTTTTTGTACATGCTGAGATGCTCCACGTCAGGTCCAACCCTCTGCTCAGGAGCTCTGAAATCAGCTTCCTTACATGCTGAGATATGCAAAGAAAAGAATTTCACAAATAAAGCCTTCTATCTCAAATTCCTGGGAGATCAGCAGTTTCTGAAATTCACGGTTGAAGCTACTGCGATCACTATTCTGATTTTTGATGTGAACATTCACTGAAGCTCTTGATCTGCATGATTTTATACACTGGGTCATGAATTTGTTTATTGAATAACTGCATGAATGTGCAGATGTACTGGTGGTGTTAAAGAAAAAGTGGACAGTGAGTGTATTTTTTAGGTATGATCAGTGATAACAAATTTGTAAGATCTCTGTACTAACATAACGTTCCTATTGCATCACATTTTTATGATCTTGTTGAACTTTTAAATCGAGCAGCAGAAATGTACATTGAAAGTTTAATTGTCAAGAAAATCTTAGCTTAGGATTTTTTTTTTTTTAAACAAGAACATGATGCAATCACTTAATGTTACTTGATGAGGGAAGACTTTTTTAGAAAGAATGTTTGTTAGCTGACGTTATAGAGACGGACAAAGGTTTGATCCCCCATGGTTTTAGAATTGGACGTTTGTGGATGTATTAATATGAACTGATGATGTTTAGCAGTGTCACATCATATACATCAATTTGCCAAGGCGTGTTGTGGGTGTGCAAACTTTTTTGCGCTCAACATTTAAGCTGCAAATTAAAATGAAGCCATAAGCAGCTGAAAAAGATTAACGTTGTGTTGGATGCTAGTTCCAGTCATGCTATTAGGCTCGAATAATCAAGTTCATAATAACATGTTTGTGGTGATCCTCTCTGTCTTGCTTGTTTATATTTTCACTTGTTATGACTGTGTTGAACAGCTTAAGCTTCTTAATGTTGTTGGGTAAGAATTTATAAAAGTGTTGAGCCAAAGATTCATGTTAACAGTGACTCATTCTTTCTGCAGCTGGTTGCCAGAACCTAAAGAAGCTGCTGAGTTTTGCAATTGGAGGTCTCCTTGGTGATGTCTTTCTCCACCTCCTCCCTGAAGCCTGGGCTCACACATCCAGCAACAGTAAATACACACTCCTTTTTTCTATTATTTATGACCCTGGTCACTTCAATTCAGGCTCTTGCTTTGTGTTCTTTGCATGCATCTGATGTCCTGCTTTTTCTCCACCCAGACCTGGTTTTGAAATTGATCTATTCATCCACCTGTTCTTTCATCTTTCATTCACCTGGATGTCTTTTGTTCTCTCATTATAAAAGCTTTATTCATGAAGGGGCTATTATTAAAACCATGTAAGAACGATACTCTGGTTTGACTGGTGTGTTATCTACCAGGCTTTCTAGACAGTTCAAGAACCCTTAAATAGACTGATAAATTGATGCACTTCATTGATTGGGCATTACATCAACATAGGACACAAGTACTAGACAAAGTGCTTCAGCATATATTAATAATTGCCGTGCTGCAAATACGTCAGTAATTAGGTGCAAAAATTAAAAAAAAATTCACGGTGGAGAAGGAGAGCATCAGAATAATGAAAACCGAATGGATGCAAAACTATAACAATCAGTTTTATGCTGATTATCTAAAAATTGTAGATGTTCTCGTTATTTTTGGCATTTAATATTTGTTTCTTTGAGCTTGCAAAGTATGTTGTGGCACTGAAACGAAATTATGTAGCTCATGTCTGACCATCTCACCTCAGCTGCACATGTATCTTTTTTTTTTTATTTATTTTTTTTTTATTTTGCGTTGGTTAGATCCGAGTGAGAAACACTACCGTACCCAAGGCTTGTGGGTGGTTATGGGATTGTTGTCCTTCCTGTCGCTGGAGAAGATGTTTCCAGACGCAGAAGGTGCTTCAGACAGCAGCACCGGGAACCATGCAAACAATGTAAGTCTTTCATGTGCAATAAAACTAGAAGAAGTTGCTTTCGGCTGCTCCCTGTTCGGGGTCGCCACAGCGTACCAACTGGTCCGCACAACAACTTGGCACAGGTTTTACGCCGGATGCCCTTCCTGCCGCAACCCTCCCATTTTTCCGGGCTTGGGACCGGCAACCAGTGGCTGGGGTTGAGGCATTGGCTGGGAATCGAACCCGGGCCTTCCGCATGATAGGCGAGCAACCTACCACTGAGCCACCAATGCCTCTCTCATGTGCAATAAAACTAAACAGTTAAAATGTATTATTCCACAGTGCCGTTGAATTCTTGAAAAGTTGATTAGTCAGAAGATTTCGACATCTATGGCAGGTAATGACTCGTATATGATGAGGGTAATAATAAACAAGTTTAAAAAGTTGAGGCTTTTGTTAAAGAGAATTTTATTTAACATTTTATTGAATGTGTCGCCAGCATTGACACTTGAAGTTTTCTGCCATGAGAGAGCAGACTGCACTTTTTGCTTTCTCAGTGATTTGACTGTTTTTTTTTTTTTTCTTTTCATGTTAATATCAGCAAAGAAAGAAGCTGAGAAAATGACCGTTATAGCTGCTATAATGTAAGCGATAACAGAAACTAATTTAACATACAGGCAATAACATTAAATGTAACTTAAATAATGTGACAATGTCATTCTTGGAAAATAACTGTGCTGAAAGAAGACTAAAATTGCCTTAAAATGCTGTTATTAAAAAATAAACAACTCCACTTCATGTTAGTATCCTATAACAGCATGTTCTGGCATGATTTTTTTTTTTCTTACTTGCATGGTTTCAAAACACCAATCAAATGACCTGGAAATTGTTGGTGTGTAATTTCAGGTATGTTGCATCAGCAGCCTCATGAACTGATTCTTTTTTTGGACTGCAAATTTGTTCCTTAGTACACTTTTGCTTTGATTTTGTTGTTCCCTGATCTTATTTTTTTTGGTCATGTTTTAATCTACTTTAATTTTTGCACCATCATGTTTGAGTTTGCATTGTGCAGCATATTTCTGAGCCTCATGGTGGCACCAGATCAATAAAGACCAATGCTCACTATTTGCTAAAAAACATTCCACGATGTGTTTACAGGACTGCCTTAGTCACAGCATATGTTAAAACAATGTGTGGTATATTCACTTCAGTGGGTCTTGCGTTGAGTAGGAATTCCATAGTTTTTATTTCTATTTATTTATTTTTTAAGTTTCAGAATAATTCACCCATTGAGAAAATGATTAGTTTAAAACTTTGCATATGCCTTTCTGAAGCTGATGTTCTTTTATATATATTTTTTTATATTAATGCTCCTCCTTTGCTTTTAGATAACTGCCTCTACGTTGGATTCTTTTAGCTGTAATATTAGCCTCTTTTTCTTGCCATGTCTGTCTAACTTTACCAGATGTAATACAAAGCTTCACATCGGGTCCAGAAACCCAGTGGCTCAAGCCAAAAAAACAAGACAGTTTTAAATGTAATTATTTCCCCTTTTTTCCCCATGATACACACGCGCGCGCGCGCGCGCACACACATGTATTTACTCTTGAGATTCCTAGATAAAGATGTTTTTAACTTGGAAAACATTGTAGACCATTGAAACCATTATAAGACCTAAAAATCTGGAGGAGGCATGTAATGCACCTTTTTTCCAATTAACATTTCAAAATGGTCATTTCTCAAACTGTCTTTCTATTCAAGTTTTTAAGGCTGTAAGGCTTCAGTGGTGAGGCCCCTGAGTGTCTTCTGTATCAGTGAACTCCAGCACGGTCATTCTCTTATCTTCAGACATGTCTGAACAGACAGTTGTTTTTGGTTTGCATTGTTTCCACAAATCCTGAGCTTTTCTACTTATCCACTGGCTGCTTCAGTTCACTATTCAGTTTGATATTCCAGTTAAAAATGGTTCATCTTTGGAACAGCTTGGGAATGACTGACTTCATCGACATCCACATGTGCTGCAACCTACGTATAAATAAGGCTAAAAAAGGCTACTGTTTGCATTAGCTGTGCTGACTGGCTGACTAGTTCTGAATTATAATAAGACATAAGACTCACTTGGTAATCTCAGTGAAAAGGAAACTCAAGTACTACAGATGTTGTTCTGTGAAAGCAATTACATTAGAAGCCAATCCTCTTTTTTTTTTTTCTTCTTTTTTTTTGATAAATGGTCTTGGAAGTATTTAGAAATGCATTTCTAAACATCAGAGCCTTAAATCCTCCAAAAGCTGTTTTACACATTTCATCTCAAATCAAGTGAATCAAAATCTTGAAGACTTTTGAGTTTAATCATATATCAACATTTATTCAGAGAACATGAATCTGCATTTCCTATTTAACACCACTGCTTAAGTGTTGAAGATACTGCAACCTTTTTTTCCCCCGTCTTTTTTTTTTTTTTTTTTTTTTTAATATTAAATAACTTTTTTCTACTGATTTGAAACCTGAGCTAGAAGGCAGGTTAGGTTGGATCATTAAAGCAGCAATTTGTATAAAGCTCTTGAACCCTGTGCTATATGTTCATGTCTGAAATGTGGGAATTTCAGTTTATATACCATTTCCGAATCTAGACATCCAATGGTGTTTAGGGTCCCTTTTTTGTTTACTTTCAGGGCATTGCATCAGGCCCAGGTCAGTACCCATCCTGTTTTGTAGCTCCTGCAGAGCTCTGAAAAAAATAGATGCTGAAAGAATTGAGTCATTTTTTTTTTTTACTCTAGACACGGGTTTAGACTGGATTATTTATTTCCTTGCCAAACATTCAAGATCAAAGTATTACACTGCCATGCGCTCTAATATTTGTTCCTTTGGCTTTGCTCTGGCTCACGCATCTTCTCGTTCTCGTTCCTTCTCTCAATATTTAATATACCTTATTTTTCCTTGGCAGCCTTTTCATGTTGGATTTGCATTGGTTTGTTAGGGAAGAACAAGGATTCAAGGCTTTATAACATGCAGGAATAAATGTGCAAAGAATTTCTTCTTGCCCTGATGGTTCGTCAGGCATACAGGCATCCCAATCAAGAATTTATTTGATCTCTGTGCTACCTTTTTGTTTTATATTGCTGTTTAAGAACTGATGGTCATGTGGCACTGTGTGCCCAGGAAAGACCAGTGAGGTAGATTGACAACCAAGGCTGTGAAGCTGTTTTATAAATAGTCCAACAGGAAGCAGCTGCAGCCAGTTCTGTACCAGCAGATGTAAAATCTGTCTGAAGTCAGTAGAGCAACTCGGCAACCACAGGTAAAAGAGAGCAAAACCCCACCAGAGAGGAAACATCTAATTTTGCAGTTACACCAAGTCGAAAAATCCATTGGCCTCTGAAATTCTCAGACCGATCACGTCAGTGTTTACAGGCAAATCTCAGTTGCTTGGTTCCAGACTGACAACATTCAGGCTCATTTAAAAGATCTGTCTTTTTATAGAGAAAAAGTTACAAGTGAATGTCCTTAACCACTAGTTCTGACCATAGTACTGTTTTAAAAAGAAAGAGAAGTTTCTTTTTGTGTGTACTTCAAAATAAATTAGCATATAGGACTTAACTGACTTGTGGGTGTTGTTTTTTTTGTGTCTTGTATTTTTGTTTCAGGTGTGTATCTGACATTCAGTGGGGTGGGGGTGGGGGGTCATCTTCCGTTCTCACGGCTTAAAATGTCCACAGTTCTCTCATGGTGGTTTCTCATTTCTCCTTTCCTATTGTGAGAAAGTTTGGGATGATCTGGATTTGTGCCATGCCTCCTAATGTGCTCTTTATCTAACATCTTCAAGGCTCTATAGTTCTATTCCTGGAGGACAAGAGTCACTTACTGGTTGGCAGTTTAGCTGCTCAATCACACGAGTTGGCTGAACTAGCCAGTTATTACCGCAGTGAAAGTGGGTTTTTTTGTGTGTTCTTTAAATTGAGTCCTCTTTTTTTTTTCTTTTTTTTTTTTGTGATTTTGCATTGCATTTAGTCATTAATATCCAAAAGCCATTCATGCTGAATTGAAGTGTGTCCGTCTTCTCCTTTTTAGTCCTCTACAGCAGATCACCAGTGTGACTATTACACAACTTCAGAAATAAATGGCGTCTGCTCCAACAACAATTCCAACTCCAAGCCAACGACTGACATCAGTTCACAGCCTCGACAAGAGAAGATAAAGGTTAGTTGGAACTTACTCTTGGGAAATTGTGGATAGGGTTTTCACATGAATTTTCTTGGAACACAAAAAGCAGTATTCCGTATGTTGGAGGCTAATGCACAAGCTTGTCATAAACTACACTATCTCTTCCGAGCGCAAATGATTTTTTTCAAAACTGAATCTTAAAGTGCTTTCTTTGTTGTAAATCCCTAAGAATTTTTCTGCTTTTGTTGTAATGGCATTGCCAATGAAATTTGTTTTTTTCCCCCCTTCTATTAATGGTTTAACCAGACGAGCGGCTATCTGAACCTTCTGGCCAACTGCATCGACAACTTCACCCACGGCTTGGCAGTAGCAGGGAGCTTCCTAGTCAGCAGGAAGGTAGGAGAGCTGAGAGATTAGTGTCACGCTGACGGTCGTTTGGACTAATTAACACCTACTGTGAGCTGCTTGAACACATCAGGTCCACTGTAATTAATAAGCCACATTCCAGTTTTTCCTCATGGTTCCTCATTTGAAAACCATTTGAATGTCATCAGGATTGACGTGCATGTTCCAGATCTTGATATGGTAGATAATATGAACAGTGAATGAGCTGCTGTAGTTCAGAAACAGGAACATGCAATTTTGTTGTTCCAAAACTGATCACTTAATGAATTGAGAATGAAAGTGCAGACATACTGGGTTGAATCTATGACCCATTACATACTGAAAGAGCAGGTCCCTTGTAACCCAGTTTAACTTGGCCACTACCACATTTCTTGTGCTTGTCCTGGCTTGCTATCCGTTTGGAAGTGCAAAGGCCAGATCCCACCTCTTCCAAAGAACATGGTCCCTTACTGTTTCACCTGCATTCTTTTGAACACTCTATACATCTTATGCCTTAACCTGCCAAGAACTGCATTCTCCCCTGCTCACATATAGATGTCTGACAGATGTATTTTACATTTGTTAGTTCTTAACATTGTTTACATGAAGATTAGTGAATAGGAGATTACTGTAAAAGGATGCTGGGCTCTTCGCGTCGGTTGTGTAGTATTAATAGGATAGCTGCATGTAGGAAAGGTCCAGGTGGAGAACCATAAGGCTCACAGCTTGTTTGCTCTGAGTTTGAGATCGTGGCATCCAGTTTATTTCCTCTTAGAGATTCACACATGCTCTTATTTTGTTTACTGGACAGGCAAGAGGGCTATTAATGTAGCCCTTTTGTGCGTCTGTATTTAAATTTTTTTTAATTTAATATGGTTTTCAATTGATGATGCAGTTGTCTCGAGTTATTATTTAAACCCTAGAATGAATCATTAAGCCCTCACCTGCAAATCATTTGTTAATTGCTATGATTGTTGTTGTTAATGTTAATTGCACCAAGGAACTTTATTTATTGTTGAACATATTTTAATTATTTATTGTTCTATTTGTGCATATATTTTATTTTATATGCTGAAATGGCAGTGCTGGTCATTTTGAAACCAGGCTTTTGGGGAAAAATTACTATGTAAGAAAGCTAAGAACACAAGTTTCCTGAACATAGCATCCCTATATGTATAAACTTAAAATTTTACTCACTGCATGTGTTCATTTTTACTTATCTTGAAATGCATCAATAATTTTGGAGAGGACTGTGTCATGCAACACCTATGTTTTTTAATCTATAGACTAACCAGTGGACAGATTTGTCAATGCATATCTCTGTTCGTGTTTTTATGTGCATCAAAGCTTATGAGGATTTTTTTTTTCTCTTCTCTGACAGGTTGGATTTCTGACCACGTTTGCAATCCTATTGCATGAGATCCCCCATGAGGTGAGTCTCTCTCTTTCTATCGCTCTCTTTTGATATTAAGTTCACTTGAAATGCAGGGCCCAGTGTTTAGTCTCGTGGCAGCACCACACCATCATTCTTTGTGGCATTCTACTTCATTAAAATGAATCAATATTAATGGAATGATTTAAGCACTTGAGGGGTCACTGTTTGGAAAATTTTCTCTGTTGTCTCGTGGGTATGCGAGGACTAGCTATTACGGCTATCACTCTGTTGTGTTGCATCTTATAGACGGTGCTATATAAAGATAGTGTATGTTTTAGTGAAGCTCATTGTGTTTGTGTAAAGGTGGGAGATTTTGCTATTCTGCTGCGTGCTGGGTTTGATCGCTGGAGTGCAGCACGCATGCAGTTATCCACGGCATTGGGTGGAGTTCTGGGGGCATGTTTTGCTCTTTCTGCTCAATCACAGCAAGGTGCAGGTGAGACACCACATGAGGCACATCACACACATAAGGCATGATGTTGCAATTATGGTTTCCTCATAAGCTAAGGTATTAAGAAAATAAGAGAGAAGCTGCAATGGTTCACATTTAAAAACAAACAAACAAAAAAAAAGCTGGACAGCCATTATTTTTCAATGTATGTTTGTCTGTAGAGTTTTTTTAAATAATAAATAAATGTCACTACCACCCATGGTTTAAGAGATTCTTTTAGTTTACTAAATTCAACAATTTAGTTCTGTTGGTCTGTCTGTCTATGTCCAGTGAGCTTACTTGACTGACTCCCACCTGCAAGGAATAAAAAAAAAAAATAAGGCACCTTCTATGGCTTGACACAGATTGATCCGCAGGACTTAAGATCACATTCCATTACATGTGGCTTCTGCTTTAGTTGTTCTCAACAATGTGACACTATAATGAGCTTATGCTTATTTCTTTATCTTCTCTCCTGAAGAAAATGCCACAGCCTGGATCCTGCCCTTCAGCTCTGGAGGCTTTCTCTACATTGCATTGGTCAGTGTGGTGCCTGATCTTCTGGAGGAGACCAACATCAGGTATTAGACCATCTCCACCACTTCACAATAAAGAGTTTAATTTTGCAGAGAGGCATGCCTTAAAATATTATAATCCTTGGCACTATATACAGCAGATAACATGCATAACACAAACTTTTTACTCTGATCTCCTCAGAAATTCTTTACTACAGATCCTGCTGATCTTTTGTGGTGTCGGAGTCATGGCACTCCTTTCTCTTATAGCGGACTAGCCAGAGGACAACACTATTTCTGCTTAAAGACTTTGTGAATGAAAGACTGACATCTACCAGTTCGGATTACTGATGGACAATGTGCTCCACTATTTAAGCTTTAAAAAAAGGTTTGACTGACCCAAAGGGATATCAGGTTTGTGGGTGATGTTATGTGTGTATGTGTATATATATGTTTTTATATATATATATATATATATATATATATATATATATATATATATATATATATATATATATATATGTATGTATGTATATGTATATGTATATATATATATATGTGTGTGTGTGTGTAATTATTTTGTCTCGGACCTATACGCCGGCACTTTGAATCAGAAATGTAGCTGACAAACACCAGCGCAAATGGTGGAAAAGGAGGGTACAAGAAAAGAACAAATCACAATGTTTGGCTTGTTACAGTGAGTACGCAATTGAGAAAAAAAAAAGATATACAGTGAAAATATTAATGGCTGTTGGGTCACTATATAGATTTGAACATGAACATGGGTGTTTAACAGTATGCCCATAAAACTATGCATTTTGATAATAGAAAACTAGAGTATACTATTTAGTTCCTAAATTTTCAGTGTTGGTTAGCTTGGTTGCTCTAGTGCTTGGCAGACTGTCCTTATTTTCTGCTGTCTTATCAACCTGTGCTTGTATTTAATGAGCAGCCTTGGGTATTCATGGTAGGATGTATGGTTAACAACCCACACACTCTTAGACACCACAGGCATAATGTGTTCATGAACTCCCCAGAGACATAGTCATAACGGGTACACTAACTTTTGCTTTCCAAGTGTTCTTATACAACTTTAAGTTGTGCGCATTTAAGCATGCTGCTTCACGTTTTTCTACAGTGTTATTTTTCACTAACATTATATGTTCAACTCCACCTGGGTTTAATTCTGGATGAATGCAGACACAACAGTGCAAAGTGCTAATTAGTTGCATAATATTTTAGCGCCTTAGTGTTAGTTTTTAGTAGTTTATTCCTTCTCATATAGCCTTTGGAATTTTAGAGGCCTTGACTGAAGCTAACAGATTACATGAAGTTTCTTCAATGAGATTAATCACATATATCTCACAGGACGTGTGGCCTTTTTAACGCTTGAAATAACATTCTATAATTTTCCTTAGTAACAAACAGAAAATACCTGCACACTGTAAAACAGAACGTTACTGAAAGTGAATGCCAGCCATCGGGTCAAAGTATGGTTATAGAAATGTATATATTTTTTAAAAGATATTTATTACATTTGAAAAGTCATGTGTGAGAAGGAACAAAATTTTACTTATGTATCACTTCCAACACTGTTATTGAAATAAAAGATCTGAATTGTTTTTAGCTTTATTTGTTAATATACTTTTCCCCAAATAATATCAACTATTTGTGTGTTTATTTTTCACATTTGCTTTTCTGATGGTCTAAAATGTAATGATATACAATAGGTATTTTGTGTTAGTTTACTGAATTTTAAACTGGGTTTGAGGTAGTTGGGGAATCTCTACCTTCATTCATTTATCTATATTAGCTGCTTTATAGCCAG
The DNA here is from genome assembly GCA_033459395.1 of Hemibagrus guttatus. Lineage (NCBI taxonomy): Eukaryota > Metazoa > Chordata > Actinopteri > Siluriformes > Bagridae > Hemibagrus > Hemibagrus guttatus. The sequence continues at coordinate 12,117,343 of JAUCMX010000026.1, read as the reverse complement.
GTCAGGGTCACTGTGGATCCAGAGCCTGTCCCAGGCACATTGGGTTTTTGGCAGAGAAAACACACTACCAGGGATGCCAGTCTATCACAGCACCATGCACACACACACACACACACACATGCACACACACACACACACACATGCTCACTCTTAGGGGCAATTCACAATCAGAAAGTCACCTCCCAGTGTGTTTTTTTTGGGAGGTTGAATGATGGAATGCTGGACACTGCATCATCTCACCATTCAGTTTAAGAAGAGTACTAAAATACAAAAGTAGTAAAATTCCAAAACCATCAAATGAAATGGTTTTTAGGTAATTAGAAGGTAGATATGTTTTCATGTGCTCAGACTCTATTAAGGATCATAATATTTGACTCATGAATATTTAAATATTACGGAATTTTAATAGTAACCTTATGCATCCAATGTCTAAAATTTATAGAAAACATTTACAAGGATTTGGGTAATAACCTATATGGCCAAATGTTTTTGGACACCTGACCATCACTGAAAACTGTGTGCTTGCTGAACAGCCTATTCTAGGCTCGATTTATTCCCCATTTTGCTATTATATTAGCCTCTGCTACTCTGGGAAGGATTTCCAGTAGATTTTGGAGCTTTGTGATCATTGATCTTCAAGATCTTTAGGGAGGTCAGATCCTGATGTTAGGTGAGGAGGTCTGGGTTGCGATCTGTGTTTCAGTTCATCCCAAAGTTGTTCAGTGAGGTTAAAGCCAGGGCTCTGCAGGACACACTACTTCTACACCAATGTTGGCAAACCATGCAGGGCATCTTGGTTTTGAGGATGGGAAACTGTAACGCTACAGCATACAAAGAATTTCTATATAATTGTGTGCTTCTAACTTTTGGAAGAAACAAAAATGGTTGTAAGTGTCAGATGTACACAAACCTTTGGGAAGTTTGTAAACCACAATGTTAATAAACTAAATATCAGATTCGACTGCAACCTTCATGGTTTTGAGTCTGTGGCACTGAACCATTCATTAGTTCCTTTTACATTTACAAGATTTGGTGATCTGTATTCAGAAGTACTAAGACATGCTTCTTAATATCTTGAAAACTCTTCTCATGAAATAAACCACGTTGTTAGAAATGCCTTGAACTACTGCCCTGGGTCTGTGTGTTTGTATACCTGGCTTCATATACTCCCTCACATGCAGTAATGTGCTGTATTGGTGTAGTGTTGTGGCATTTCTCTCCCTGCACAGCCTGCCTCTGAACTGTCATATGGGAAGTGAGAGGGTGGTATTGATCGTGCGCTCACACTTGTCCAATTTCGACACAGTCTGTTTGGCAAAGAGATGGTTGCCATAACGACTCCCCGGCTGGTTGCCTTCCTTTGTCAGCTGCCCAGAAGTGGCTTGCTGCGTTTGGGGGAAACTGCCTGTAACTTTCAAAGATGGGCTGCAGTCTAACAAAGCAGTCTAATTGCAGTCATTCAGAGCCGACAGCAGAGTTAACTGCATTCACTGCTGTCTAAAATGATCCGTTTCTTTCTACTTGATCATCTCCCATATCGATCTGGGAATCCAACTATTATAGATCTTCTAGTGGAGATCTTTTGTTTTGAGACTTCATACGGAGTTTTTCTCTGTTCATCTTTTTAGTATTTGATTTGTCTGTACTGTTCAGCCTGAAACAGGGTGTAAAGAAAATTCATTACAGATCTTGGATGTGAAATTTAAGATTAATTTTATAACAAAATTGATCAAATGAAAATTTCATGCAAATTTAACTAAACCAATGGTGATGTGATTGCATTCCATTATATGAACAATAAATATAACCACTAAGACTGAAGCTAACTAAAAGTCCTCAGACACAGTGTCAAATTCCTGTGGTGGAAAACTTTGCCAGTTACAAAGCACTGACACTGGAGGCTCTGTGCATAAATGCTAAATAAATGTCCCCATTGGCTTAACCATATAAACAATTGAATTATTTTCTTTGTGCAGCATTTTAATAAGTTTATTATTAGATTATGAGTAGCGTGTGTTTTACAATCCCTGTGAATTAGCATATATATATATATATATATATATATATATATATATATATATATATATATATATATATATATATATAATATATATATATATAATAAATATATACATACATACATACATACATACATACATATACATACATACATACACACACACACACTATATTGCCAAAGGTTTTGGGAAACCCCTCCAAATCAATGAATTCAGGGTTGGGCTTGGCCCCTTAGTTCCAGTGAAAGGAACTCTTAATGCTTCAGTATACCAAGACATTTAGGACCGTTTCATGCTCCCAACTTTGTGGGAACAGTTTGGGGATGACCCCTTCCTGTTCCAACATGACTGCACACCAGTGCACAAAGCAAGGTCCATAAAGACATGGATGAGCGAGTTTGGTGTGGAGGAACTTGATTGGCCTTGACCTCAACCCAATAGAACATAATTGGGATGAATTAGAGCGGAGACTCCGGAAACTTTTGACAATATAGTGTAGGTATGATATGTATAATAAATTTAATCAACAAATTTATGAATTAAACCGTTTTTATTTTGTTTTACATATTTTTACAGCCTATTTGTATTATTAGCAAGAAGAAAAAAAAAAGACTATTGAACCTTTTAACCTTTCCTAAACTGCATTTCCAGTGCATTTATGAGGTGCAGAAAGTTTGTTTTTGGTGCTGTTTTTACTCCTTCCAGTGAAGTTAGAGGGTGGTTGTGGATTTGATAGTTTTAAAATGGCTATTTTAAAAAATATTATAGCAATCACTTAAAAATAAACATAAACAAACTAACTAGGATTGTTTAAGGATTTGTTTTGTGACACTCAGTAAGCTGTTAGGATGGTCACTGACTCATGAAGCAGATTGATGGATGAGTCTTAAAATGAGACAGAAAAAGGAAGGGGGATAATTAGAGTTATTAAATTTGCTCATAGAGAACATGAGCTGGGGAAATAAAGCAGACAGCAGGACATACACAGAACAAAATTTGCTGAAGAAGAGCAATGGAGGTGCACAGTCACAAATACAAACATTACATGTCATTTTTCTCCATGTTTTGAAACAGTGGTCTCTATTTTCACTCCATATGTTGGCCGTGTTATATTTCAGTTCAAGGGAATTTTTCATCAGTACATTTTGGCACTAAGATCTGTTTTTATATCTTCTTCGTGGCACCATTTGGAAAGGTAAAGTACCTCAGTACTAAGAAATAATAGATTCTCTTAAAAGCAGGGAGTGAGAGAAGTAAAGAGAGACAGAGAGAGACAGAAAGAGAGAGATGGAGAGAGAGATGAACTGAGTGGTGTGTAGTGGTGGTGGTATGTGTCTCTGGGTGAATAAATGTGTTAGTAAGACAAAGTAAAGTAGAATATGCTGAAAAGCACTTCTAGAAAAAAGGAATAAAAATCGCTTTGGAGTTGTCCTAACCCTGCCTGCTGTTTCCTCATTTTGATGCAAATACAAGCGAGTGTCACAACAGATCACGTTTTGTGACTTCACCACTGAAAGTAAGTATAGAAGATTAAATCAGATTCAGTATTCACTTTTAAAAGAAAAAATTTAAATCTAGAACCCTTAAAGTTCTGGCGGAACTTTAAATGTTTGTAGATATACAGCAGTGTTTTCCTTTCAGAGAGGGATCGAGGTAGAACCTTTTTAAGAAGCTAAGAACTGTCCAAAGAATCTATATTTCATGCCCATTGTGTGATGGTGTGACCTTGTTAATGTGGTAATACAGATATACATTTCTGGTGTTTGGCAGACGCTCTTATCCAGAGTGATGTACAAGAGTGCTTTTGAAGTTTCTATCAATGAATACATTAACACTGGTTCAATAGGTCACAGACTTAGGATACCATCAGCCTAAAATCTGTTGTGTGGGGGGATTTTTTTTAAATCAACATACAACAATACATAAAACAAATAAGAGCTAGTTTAAGTGCTTCAGGAAAAGGTAGGTCTTCATCTGGCATTTGAAGAGTCACTGACTAGTGACCTACCTTTTACCCTGAGAGATGGTGTGAACAGTCAAGCAGTGCTAGTAGATCTGTGGGAGCGAGGTACAGTGTGAGGAGTAATATGAGCTTTGAGGTAAGAGGGAGCTGGTCCATTCTTGGCTTTGTAGGCAAACGTCAGTGTTTTAAATCTGATGCATTCAGCTACCGGAAGTCAGTACACCCTTGAAGAATGCTCAAACAACCATTTTTCAAGAGTATTCTAATAGTTCTTAATTTCCTAAGGGTTTCCAAGTGGAAACCTTTTCTGATATAGTAAAATAAGTTTCTACATAGAACCTTTAAGGTATTTCTCCAAGCAACAACCATTAAATCGTTAAGAGGCCTATAGAGAAACTCCACAGCAAGGGTTTTGAAGGTTTTCACTCTGGAAGAATTGGTTAAGTTTAAATTTATATGGGTGTTTGTTGCTTCTTTTTCTACTTTGTATACGATTAGACACCAGAAACCCAGATTTCACTGAGATTTTTAGAGACATAATTGAGTTATTATTAAGTAGCCAGTTAATTGTAACCATAATTACGAGCAATAAAAAGGTTCTACCCTGCAGTTCTGTTTTTCTTAGGTGATTATTTCCTTTTCTCCTAAATCCCCTAGAGAGAGAGAGAGAGAGAGAGAGAGAGAGAGAGAGAGAGAGAGAGAGAGAGAGAGAGAGAGAGAGAGAGAGAGAGAGAGGAGAGAAAGCATTCCACTCTCCAACCGCTCCTCGGCACTGCTCCCAGCATCCTCTCCTCTCTGCCTCTCTGTCTCTTTCTCTCTGAAGCTCAAACTCATATTGGGATAAACGCACATCTGGCGGTTCTCTCTTCATCACTATCATCAGCACAGCGTGGCCTCAGGGTCCGGCATGTCGTTGTCGAAGAGGCACGTAAGCATCTTTTGAGCGTCCGCTTCATTTGTGCCGCGCGCCCGTCTCACCTTTAGTCCGAACGAGAAAGATGGCCGCCGCCGCCAAGCTGCTGACCAGCGCGGGCCTGCTGCTGGCGTTCGGCTCACTCTGCCTGCTCGCCATGGCCATCTGCACCGACTACTGGTACGAGACGGACGCGCGGCGGCACCGCGAGCGCTGTAAGAGCTACGCGAGCAACCGCAACGACCCGGGCTACATCTCCATCTCGAACCGCAACCTGCCTCTCCGGATGCCGCCGGAAACCGGTGCTGAGGGGCTGACCAGAGAGAAGAGGCACCTCGTTGCTCCGCTGGCGGCTATGGAGTCGCACTGCAGCCGCCGGTTCAATTCCACCGTGTCGGGTCTGTGGAGGAAGTGTTACCGCGACGGCTTCGACCTGGAGACCGACGAGCTCATCTACAGAGGTGAGGTTCTCACTTATCTGCCAGTTTTCCTTTGCTTCCATCAGTGCAAAAATCAGGAGCTTGGAGCGTTAATCGGGTCCTATGTGTAGAAATCGAGAAACAGAAAAACAGTGCTTAGTCGACAGTAGAGGTTAGTTTGGTGTTTTTATGTTATTGTGTTTTTCTAATGGGTTTTAAATGTTTTACTAATCAGTTAGAGGAAATTTACAGCTCATCGCCGGTGTTTATTCATTCATACATCCAGGCCGTAATTTCCTGTGTTTTGGAAATGTTTCCACTTCCTGCTCACGGTTCTCTAAATCCCCCAACTATCAAATAGCTCAGTCAGACTGATTCTGAGAGCAATTTAAGGTTATATTTTATTATATTTTATCAATGACTTATGCAATGACAGTAAAGCCACCGGCGTTTAAATCCTCTATCCATGGTGCTGAAGCTTATCTGAGCTCTTTACTATGAACGTGTAGTGAAGAGTACAAACGTATGGGGCTTTGGTGGGAAGGGGGGACCTTCAGCACTTCCGTTGTGCAGGGTACATTTGCATCAGCTAGAAATCCGCCATGCTATAATGATTTATAATGGGTTTAATGTGCAGAGGGGGTGTAAGAGAAGCAAAGAGTGAATTATTTATAAGCTCCCAGGCAGGAGGGATTGAAGGGTTGGGGGATACAAATGATTAGGGGATACACAGCATCCAACTAGGCCTTATGCAGAAAGGTGTTTTACCAGGCTGGACTATAGCATGGTAAAGCCAGAATTGTAATTCAGGTTTAGGAATCAGTGGAGGGATAGCAAGAACTTTGAATATTACAGATATCAAAGGCATCCAAGAAATTTTATGAAAGAAAACATTCATGTCTTGCCTTTTTTTGTTTTCAAAATACTTACCATGAACATGAGAGCAAATGGCAGTCTGCAATTAACAATTCTGTATGTTCATCATTTTTTGAATTGACACAAATCTTTAGCCTTTGTTCAATATTTTTGCTGCCACCTTTGCCCAAGTACAAGTTGCATCTTGGCTGCCAGACCACTTGACTTCATATTCATCAATAATTTGTTCATTGGAGTTCCCTTGTGCATTTGAGTGGCTTTATAGAGGCCATGAATGATAAAGCAGTGATGAAGCACTGCCTGTACAATACATCTGAAAGAGACCCAGCAGCCAGGATTACATTTCTGTCTGCATTATGGCCTGGACTACATCTGTCTTTCTCACTCACTCTATGTCCATGACCTATTTGGCTTAGACATTAAGGTGTCTGGGTCAATTTTACACTGATACTTGCTGTTATTCAGCTGAAGTGATATACAAATGCTGTTTAAATGGTGAGAAAAATGAGTTTAATGAATCTGTGGCATCAGATTATATCATTTTATTTATTTTAGTGTATATAGAGTTTATTTGTGTAGTTCATAATTATACTTCTTTAATCAGAAAGTTTGCCTTTTTAATAAATTAGTTACTTGTGGAGTGTTTAAAACATCATGACCATGAGTATGGTGAGAATAGTTTAACCTTTTCCAAAATGTGAATGACCTCAGACAGGTATTTGTCTTTTTGAATTGTACTGCACAAGAAAACAGGTACAAATACTTAGATTGCTATTGCTTGTAAAAAACATCTTACTTTACAAAATAATTTTGAAACCATTTTTTGCTTAGAATACCTTAATACATTACTTAATCAATCTGTTTTTAGCTAAAATTATCAGTCATTTTATGTGTTATTCAATTTTGATTTTCATAAAAATTTCATTAAAGGTGCCAAGAGTAATTTTCATTAAAGGTGCCAAAAATGTTGTCAGCTATTTATGTATGTTAATACAATAATAATAAGATTAATAGGTTAACATTGTTATAAAACTAAGACAATTTTCATTAGACATGATTTTGTATTATTTAGCACATGTTGGACTTGTATATGTTCCTTTATGATATAAATCTGTGATATCCATTTATAAGTATTATACATAGATGTGTCAGGTCAGTTCTCACTGAAAGCCGTTCATGATTTACTAAAAGTTATTTTCAAACCCTTAACAAATCATTTAAGACTTTAAACCTGATATTCCTAATGTAATAGAAGCTAGATGCTAGCAAACTCCTCTAATCAAACTTAATCTGCATATGTGCTGTGTTTGCCCTTTATATGTGTGCTGATGCTGCATTTCCACACACAATAAAACAACTGGTTACAGCCAAGCAAAACAAGTCAGTGGTGCGAACCAGGCTATTATCTTCCACAGCAGGCTCAGGCAATATGCAAGCACTGATAGAGAATTGAACTTCTGCTCTGGAACTGATGGCCTCGGCATGGCCTGATTGATAATAAACCTGATGTCTGTTTAAAGCTTGTGTTTAGGGATTTAAAGTAGCAGTGCTGATGTTGGATTTATAAATCATTTTAAAGTAATGACATAAGCTGGTCCAGAATCATATACAGACCTAGAATTAGAGCTTTTATCTCACTTATTTCTGGTGTGACTTGGCTAAGCAAGCTGGTGTGAATGTCTGTTCATAGGATTTTAGTTTAAGACAATCCTTTACTATCATCTGTTCTGCTCTATTACTTAAAACAGTAGATCTGAACAGTCAAGTCAAGTCAAGTCAAGGAGCTTTTAATGTCATTTTAACGACATATAATTGGTTTAGTACACAGTGAAATTAAACAGTGTTCCACAAAGGAGCATGGTGCTACATAAAACACAGAACTGCATAAACCAATACTTAACTAAGTACAAAGTAAATATTAAGAAAGTAAAGTACAGCAATATTTGAACTTCTTATGTTTACCATTACAGGACCAACCTGTACCAAATAATTATTAGACTTTAGTTTAGCTATAGCAAGTTCTTACTGGAGTTCACTATTGTATAATATTGTGGTGGAATTTTTTTTTTTAATTTTATTTATTGTGCATAATTATTTGGGAGTATAAGTTATTTAATTATATTTTAATTAGATTTACTTCCCAAGCCAGTTTGATTACAACAATATTAATAATTTCCTATTAGCCCATTCTTATTTCAAGGCTACAATTTGATATCATTTTCAGCTCTTCAGGTATGAGATTTAATACCTTTAACTCAAAAAGCTGGCTCAAAGAGCCAGTTTATGGAGCTGACTGGTTTGTAAATGATGTTTTACTATTTTTTACCTCATGAGAGGAACACTAAGTCTGTAGGCTAAAGAGCTAAACTCTGTGGAAAAATAAAATAAAATAATTCTGGTCTATTTACAATCATATGCATTTTTAAATTAACAAATTATTTAAATTCTATAACAATTTAGCTATATTTTAATAGCTAACTTTTTTTCAACAACACAGTTGGCTAACAAACTAATTCACAGATTCGAAGAAAGGTTTTTTATCATACATACTCCATACATTCAGTAATTTCCCAGGAATTCTTTTATACTTCTTTTAGTTCTATTGACATATGACTGTTGTGGTACAGTGGATATATTATATAACTTTATGTATTTATTCCCCATAAAGCAGAACAGAATCAGGGTTGAGATCCGCTTCCTGTAATATATGATTGTGATTAATTGGTATGAATCTCTCACCTGCTTACTTGAGTTTAATTAGAGGCTGATGAGGGAAAATGACACTTGCTTCTAATTCCCTGTATCACAGCTGGCTGTTTGACTGGCACATCACCCATCCCCTCTTTCTCTCTCTATCTCTCCTCTCTCTCTCTTACATACATACAAACATCATACATACATACATACATACATACATACATAGACCACTTTATTAGTGCTGATTATGTTTTATTATATCTGAACTAATGCTAAGTGATGGTTTTAGCAAAGAAAATGTAGAATCACTGCCAATTTGGTATGACTTCCACACGCTTTTCACTTGACTGTATTTAATATGCTTTGGTAAACTATTCAATATGATATCAAACTGTTTTCGAACCTGGCTTGCAGTTTTGTTGTCACATCCACTAAATAGTGCAACATTTTGCAAAAGTGTCTTTGTAGGCTCTATCACTAATTAATGTCTGACACATCCTATCATAGCATTCAGTTGTCCTTGCCACACATCATTATATAAAATCATCATTGCAGTATATCAATACAGTTTTACACCATCATGTTTTTATTACATTATACAGTCTTTCGCATCTTCTCCAGCAAATGAAAATGCATAAACTCAGGAGAATTAACATGGATTATCTTAATTTATTCCACAGCACTGTTGAATTCTTTGATTCTGACTGGCCATAAGGTGTTGATTAACAGCAGCTCTGATAGCAGTGAGTTAGCTAGTGATGGCTAGTGAGGGAACGTCTCTTGATAGCTGCTATAACACGGTAACCGTAACTAACTTCCTTCATGATGGCCCAGAGTGTTAAACATAACTACTGAATTAATGAATAAATAGTATGATATTCTTTAATAAACGGAAATGGTTAGTATCTGCAATTGTTGTGATATAAGAGGAATAAAACACTTCAGGACACACTGTTATTTCGTCAATAATCAATCACCCTGTCGTTGATTGATTTCCTATAATAGTACAGTCCTAAATATTTTATTACTTGATTGATTTAAGGGTAAAATTCGCCTGCTTTTGAGTTTCCTCCTTAAACTTTATGAGATCTCAGACATATAGTAGAATACATTCATCTTCTGCCTCCCTGAATGCAGATTTTCAGAACAGGAGCAGTTCGTGCTCTCCTCTGATCGATTTCAACGTCTCTACAATGCTGCATGATTGACAGTAACTGTCTTTGAACGTGTTAGCCCTCACCCAGCTAGCAGTGGAGTTTTGAAAAAACTACACAGGACAAAACTGTAAAATTACTACAACTGAGCGGATTCAAAATCAGCTCAGAGTGGAACAGTTGGAGGCAGTTACACTGGCATAATTATGGCGATGGTAATAACGTAGGAACATCTGTGAAACCTAACACGTTAAATTGTGTTAGAATAAATTAGCTTTCTTTATCTTTTTTTAAAATTTCTCCAAAGGGGTGTACCAGTTTTTGCACACAGCAGTATCATGTTCCAGCATTCTTCCATCAAGTAACATTTCTGGCTTGCTCAAGCTTGTTTAATCTTAAAAGCATGATACAAATAAAATTAAATTGATTTGAAATTGACATCACTGCTATGTACATTCAACATTCACCTTATTAGGAACAACTGTACACCTCAACATTATTTATTCAGCCAATCATGTGTCAGCAGCAAAATGTATAAAATCATGCAGATATAGGTTAGCTAACGTTCACATCAAACATCAGAGCTGGAAAAACTGGGATCTTTATTAGTTTATCTGTAGCATGGTTGTTAGTCCCAGATGGGCTGGTTTGAGTATTAGAACTGCTGATTACCTAAGAACTTCACACAAAACAGTCCTACAAAACAGTTTGCAGAGAATGGCATGAAGAACAAGAAAAACACTGAGTGAGTGAAAGCTCTGTGGGTGGAAACGTCTTGTTGATAAGGGACGTCAGAGTACACATCAGGTTTAAGTTCTGTCAGTCTAGAACAGGAATCTGATACTATAATGGGCACAGACTTACTGAAACCGGGCAGCTGAAGACTGGAAAAATTCCAGATTATTTGTTTTCTGTTCAATTTTGATGAGCCTGTGCCTGTGCATGATAGCATCAGATTCCTGTTCTTGACTGACTGAGTGGAACCTGTTGTGGTGCTGAGCTGTTATAGTTCATCCACCTCAAGGTTTGAGGTTTTGTGCTTTAATGCTCACCAGAGATGTAAAAAGTAATTATTTGAGTTACTGTATACTTCCTGGTAGCTCAAACCGATCCTTTGTCCTCTCTAATCAACAAGGCGTTTCCACTCGGTGTCGCTCACTCAGTGTTTCTTGTTTTGTGTGAAAATCCCAGGAGATCAGCGGTTTTTGAAATGCTAGCCCATCTGCTACCCATGTCCATACCACGATCAAAATCACAGCCATCACATTTTTACTTCATTCTGATGTATGGTGTTGATATTAAGTGAAAATCCTGGCTTTGTATGTCTGCATAATTTTATGCATAGTGATGATGTGATACAATAAATGAAATACTAATTAAGCCTCATGTGTGGTTTAAATGCCATGGTATTAAGTAAATGAGCTTATATTAAATAGATTAGCAAATTTTGTATAACAAATACCTTTGAAAAAGATGAATGTTGTTCATCCATTGCTGAAGCTGTAAATATTTTCATTATGTTTTTATTTTTCTTAAAAGATTTCAAAATATGGATCCTGAAATCTTCCCTCACGTCGAAGGAATTGTTCAAATTAACATGAATATTTGAAATTTTATGCAAAATATGTGGATTTCCAAACTGTTCTTATTCTTTTAGTTGAATCTATCATCATGTGTTTGTTCTTTTTCTCACTAATCTACCCGCAGGTGTGATTCAGAGATGCACTCCAGTGACGTATCACTACACCTCCTCCATCCTGCCCCGAAATCTGCCAGTCAACATCACTAAAACCATTCGACAAGATGAGTGGCATGCTCTGCGTAAGTCTTAATTACTTACAACCTTCACATTGACCATACTGTTTACTTTAATCCAAAGAATCACTGGCATACTCATATTACTGTACATATTACACGAAGAGCCAAAACGTATTATTATTTCATTTTGCATTGACTATTTTAAGTGGCTATATGATGAGCACTGATGTAGTGATACTTTCCCTGGCTGAGAGGTTAAGTGGATTGTGTGTGTGTGTGTGTGTAGATCTACGCAGGATGACTGCAGGCTTTGTGGGCATGGCTGTCTCCATCATCCTCTTTGGGTGGATCATTGGGGTGCTGGGCTGCTGCCAGCAGCACGACCTCATGCAGTATGTAGCTGGCCTACTCTTCCTCATGGGAGGTAAGTGTAACAGAGAGAGAGTGTGTGTGTATGTGTAGATGTTGTTGTTGTTGTTGCATGTTCTTAAATGTCGGGCATATTGCACTATTTTTTAGGATACTGCTTTGAAGACCACTGGGAGCTGGGATTATTTAAATCTCACCGCTTTGATTGTGTCGCCATCTAGTGGTATCATTATGTCATTTAATATAACTTTTCTAATATGTGCATGAGTTCAGCGTTTGCTGGTGAAATGACCTCTTAGAATTGTTTGATAGTATTCTAGTAACTAATCTCTAAAGGAGAAAAATTGAGCCTGAGGTCATAGCAATAGGTCTGATATTAGGAAAGGTTATTTCATTTATTTAAATCTCAGGAGATACACTGAAGGCGAGCCTTCATTTACACAAAAGAGGTCAAATTAATAAGATACAAACAAACAAATGATTAATGAATCAATGAGGCCCATAATAATAAGGTCCATCTTATTCTTAGCTTGTTGAGGCTTTTTGTGGTTGTTGTTGTTGTTGATGATGATCATGATGATAATGTTGATAATGATGATGATGTTGATTTTATCCCTGCCATCTGCTGTGGGCTTGATACTTCTTCTGGTCCATTTCATTTGAAAGCACAAAACCAATTGGTTAATAATATTTATTTGTGAGTGCTTAATCGTTAGGCAGTGATAGATCAGATGTTACCAAACAGAAGGTTGTGAATTCAGATCCCAGCATCGCCAAGTGTTATTTAAGTATGCATGTTCTTTTTGTACAGGTTTTTCTTTTTTCAGCAAACATACATACACTTAATTACACTAGAATTCCTTGCTTTATGCAGGCTTATGATATACTGTTTTTAAGTATGTATACTTATTTTACACTCTTGTTACACTATTTAAGCTTATTTTGTATACTTTTATTTTTGCAAGTATACATATTTGGCACCGTTGTTTGAAGTGTGTAGGCATATTTTGTACACTTTTTAGTCTTTTTATAGTATTGCATACCTTTTTTCACTCTTGCTTTTGAGATCACACGACCTTATATCTTATCTGTCACAAACAAAAGAAACACACATTTTCATTCATCATTAATGAACAGTGATTGGAGTTAAATTGCTGAAGGGTCAGTGATTTGATATTTTCAACAAATCAGCAATTTAGCTTCATTTCCTTTGAGCTGAACTGTAGTGGCATGTTGGTGCAGTGTGTAGTGTTAATGCCGCACATTATGTGGTATTTCCATGCTCTCTCTGTGTACATATGGTTTCTCTCTGCGTCCTCTGGTTTCCTCCCTTCTCCCAAAAACATTCTGTTAGGTGGATATGCTGTACTGTCCCTATATGTGAATGAGTGTGTGTGTGTGTGTGTCTGTCTGTATGAGTGTGAGTTTGCATGGAGCCCTTTAATTGACAGGGATCTGCCATCACACCCAGTGTATACTCTAGACCCAACATAACCCTGACTTAAAATATAGAGATTAATGAAGATGAATGCAAAGCTATAAAAGTATGCATGTAGCTTAGGCATGAGAGTAATTGAAGGTACACAATGATGGCTCAGGATGATGAAAGAGAATTTTGTTCTTGCATCTCTATACATGTCCCATGTGAAGAAATCCCCAGTGTTCACACCCATGTCAGAATTAATCTGCTTTAAATCCAGTGTTCAGGTTGTTCCTCATCTATCTATTCTAACTAGACTTTCATTCTTTCTTTTCAACTTTCTCCTGCCAGGAACCTGCTGTATTATCTCCCTGTGCACCTGTGTGGCAGGAATCAATTTTGAGCTGTCAAGGTATCCTCAATACTTGTACGGCCTTCCTGAGGACATCAGTCATGGCTACGGCTGGTCCATGTTCTGTGCCTGGGGTGGTCTGGGTCTTACTTTACTGGCCGGCTTCCTGTGCACACTCGCACCATCTTTAAGCAGCCCCTCAACCCATACAACCATCCACAAACCAAGGCACGAGAATGGCACTGTGTGAGAAACCTTCCCACAGATGTTATACTACATCAGCACAGGATGCTGGTCTGGTCATCATCATCATCATCATCATCATCATCACACACACAAACACACACACACTGACTGCTGAACTCACTCCACCATCCAGTTTAACACCTCTGATCAGCATCAGGACATGAGTGCGAGAGGTGGCTGGATAATAATATTTGTCTCCTGCATGGCAGCTAGTGATGTGTGACTGTACACAACAAAGTAGATTGAGCATTCACTGTCATTCCTCAAGCACACTACATAAGACACAATCAGGATAGTTTCAGCATAGGAAATGTACATAAACACACACACTGACACACACACACACACAAAATACACACATATAAACCATTCCAAATAAACATTCCACCCTTCCCAAAACCTATACTGAAAAAGATGTCCAAAAGGCGATTTTTCTATTTCTTTATGAACATACATCCTAAAATGGTGCTCTCTGTTCTCAGTACCACATGCACAAACATTTCAAAAAGTCAGGACTAGCAGGGACAAACACCATCTGGAAGCCATGTTTTTTTTTAATCTTTAGCTAGACTGTACTGCATTTTTATTTATTTGGTTTTTTTTTTGCTTTTGACCTTTCAAGATTAAAACCCCGATCAGGACTTGTATAAACATCACCATGGTCCAAGCTCTTTCTGCTCCATTAAAAGACTGACCTTGTAGCATTGGTATTTTCCTAAACATCTACTGCAGCAGTACAAAAAAAACTAGCCTGCCACAACATTTTCTGATGAGAGCTTTTAAAAGAACTATATCAGCAAGAAAAAAAGAAGAGGAAAAAAAAAACGCTGTTTTTCACTGAGCTGAAGGATCTGGACTTATCCAAGAAACATTAAAGATTGGATTGACACACTGATGCATTAGTAACGCAAACTTTCTATGGCCTCTGCGAGTCTGTTTGTAGAAATCCATTTTTTCTGTAGATTTCATCCCGCTGTTTAAAAGAAACAAGGCTTGGCAAAGATTGGGGCTTCATTTTTTTTCTTTGTTATCATGCTGACACTGGGCAACTTCACTGTTTTGACGGATTGGAAACGTTTCAGTCCTCGAGAGCACACAGTATAAATAATTAAGCTGACTTTTATAACAATGCTTCTCTGAACATCACGTCTTGTAGAGTGGAAATGCTGTTGTGAGCTCACACCAGGAATCCTAATGATTTGTGACCAATTATAAAAACGGAGAAAACACCTTTATAGTTGTTTCCCACAGGGCTTTCAGATCTTTCCTCAAAAAGTAAAGAGGCGTGAAGCCTGGGATCCAACTTTTACACAATTTGACGTCTCACAAAAAACAGTGAGTGGTGCAAAGAAAAGTGAAAAAAAGTAAAGGTACACTGTATACTGGTTTGTAATGTAATGTATATATTACCCAGAATGCTCATTGGCCATAGTTGTCAGGGGTAGGCTTTACAGCAAAAATGTTATAATGATAAACAATATGTATAACAATTCTTACTAATGAAGTGCCTCCAAAAATACAGAGCCACATTTAAAATAGTGTTATACAGTAAATGTCAGTTTTATAGCAGTACTGACAGATAAATTGTAACCACAGGGCTGTTAAGTCCTCGATGCTGATTGGACAGAAGGTGTTGATTAATTATCAATAACAGCAACTCTGACAATAATTGTAAATTGCATTACAGGTTTATATTAACGCACTCACTTTAATACCCTATCATCTGAATTGGTTGATGCTCATGTAAACATTAAAAACCCTTGTGTAATTGTTGATATAGTGAAACAGATATTCATTTAAAATATTTGGAAGGCATCGTTAGTGTCAGTGTTTATAACAGTCGGAGGTTGTAGCTGAAAGGAAGTTTTCTGGCACAAGAAAATCTTCAGAACTGTGCAGTTTCTTGGTAATATGACATTTGATTCTTTCAAGTGAAAGAATAACAAGGGGCTGGGGAGGGAATGACTGTTTGTAGCTGCTATATCATAAGCGATAACAGGAATGAATATATTTTTTAGATACTCCACAACATTAATTGTAACTATAGACTATTAAAATGTATGACATTGTTCTTTAATGGTAAATTACTGTGGTATAAAGAGAAATAAAACACGTCAGGAATCGCTGTTATAGAGGTCAACTTTTGGGTGATAAAAGCAGCACTGCACCACCCAGTCACTGATTATTTCTCTATCATTATTTATTCTTTATACTGAAATATCAGTATCATATTGTATATAGTCCCTGCCCTAGTTTTATTCCTCGGTAGTGAACCGACTGAGGCACACAGAGCTCTGCTGAATTCATGGGAAACGGGTTTGAGATATCAACAACATTTTTATTCCAATCGGATTTAGGCCTGCTTTTCTAAATGGGATGTACCGATTTGCCCATTTTATGATGTAGATATGGAATGCACTAAAGGTGAAGATTACTACAGTGCATTAATATTACTTGCCAGGATAGAATATGAGTATAAAGTCACAAGTTGCAGTTCTTGCACTGACATGTTTCAGAAGAAATCTGAAGAATCACTAGAAAATTATCGAAAAAGCAATTGATAAGAAACACAACTACATCCAAAGTACACAAAATGTTGCAATCGAGTGGACTAAGCACAATTTACGTGTTCTGAATCACCAAGTAGCTATACATCTGAAATTTATACAATATCCGCCATTTATTTTGCCACCGGAAGTAGCACCATTTTCATTTTGTGTGAACTGGGGGTCTAAGGGTTCATTTCATGAAGCACAGGACTCATTGTCTCGCATGACACTGTTATGGTGAATTTATTTCAATGTATTGAGAGACTTGTGTCCATTTTTAATATGATTTTTTATTTTACAGGAAATAAAATGTAAATACTGTGTAACATTTTTGTGTGTACATTTATTTGTACCAAAAGGTAAAGTAGTATATACAAATATAAATCTAAAATATACATTTAGAAATATACATATGGCATTTGTAAGAAAAAATATTGAGGGCATTATATTCTTAAACAAAAATAGGTAATTAGCCACTCAAGTGCATAATTTTACATGTTCATCCAGATGCTAGACATAAGGAATAAAAGACTGAAGTAAAGTTTTGTAATGTGAACTCAATTCATTGTGGATGATAAATTTGATACAGGGAGAGAGAGAGAAAGAGAGAGATCCTGCCCTTATGCTTTTTAGGTCAAAAGCAAATTATTTTGTTATTTTATTTTAATAAGGCTCTTACTCATAATATCTTATACAAATATTTCCCATTGTACTAATGCTGAATCCTCCTTTAAGCCACCTGGGCCATCAGTTTCCTTTCCAAATCCACGTCTCAGCCTTACCTGTTTACTTCTCCACCCTGAACCCAACAATACAACAGAGACAGCAGTACAAGACATGACTGTTGAATGATTGTGTCTGTTACCTTCTGCATGAATCAAGGCTGTGACATTTGTTTTCTGAGGCGTGAGGAAGTGCCTACATCCAGGTAACTGTCCCGTGAAGTCTCCTTGGTGCTGTGTGACTTGCTGTTGGGTTTGCAGGATTTCAGCAAAGCTGTCCTGCATGGGTCATGCTTCAGCAGGTATGTCCCGAGTGTTTCCCAGCCTCCACCAACACGCACCATAACATGCTTATCATTCAGCATCTGAAAAAAGAGACAGAGAGAGACCTAAAGGTTATATCATATCAGATATGTAAAGACTGAAGAGGCTAAAGACTAAAGACTATCCTGAAGAGGAGAACAGCCATGAAAGGAAGGAAAGGATTTGTATAATTATGAGATTAAAAAAAACTTTAACGGTTGGATTAACACATTTCTGCATTAGTGATGCAAACAAATTTAAATTATAAATCAAATTATAATCAATAAGTGATATTTCAAGTTCAAAAATATTCTATTCAATTTTATTTGTATAATAGCGCTGTTAACAATGGATATTTTCACAAATCAGCTTTACGGAAATATATAAATTCAGGTCATATAATTTTATATATTCATTTTTGTTCTTTTCTCTCTAAGGCTGTCATTAGTTCTTAATGCATTAGATTTGCAGAACCCTGTCTTCAAGCCCCTGTATTTGACAAAATTATCCATTTTGTGTTTAGTGAAGAATGAGACCCTTCGAACAAGCCCCTTTCTTTTGGAACAGATTAAATATTGAAAGCCTGCATCTCATTATGCTTCAGTAAATGGTAAATGAGAGAGAGAAAGAGAGAGTGTACTGTCAAAATCTCATTACGTTTAATGAAACACTGCCTCATGGCACCAGCTGAGCACCAGCTTAAGAATAATCCACCACACACACACACACACACACACACACACAGAGAAATATGAGCTTTATACTACAAGCACACATACATAGACCCACCCACCCCTGCACAAACACACATTCAGACTCCTTTTTTTTCTTTCTTTCTTTTTTTTTTCTTTTCAAATTTACACCTGTGATACACAAACCTCCAACACCCTCTAGCATAGTGCAAGCACTGCCATGGCAACAGCAGATGAACAATAAAAAGCAGATACAGAGATGAAAAATGAAAGGTGGGGAAAAAGAGGGAAAGAGAGAAGATACCCCTCTGTCCCCAGAGACATTCAGGCCCCCCTCCTCTCTAACACACACACCCCGCCCCAAACCTTTCTTCTCTCCTCTCTCGCTATCGGACATAACCCCTTCATTAGAGAGCTGTTCCACTGCTGGTATTACAAGCAGATTTATTTCAGGGTTCCCCTCCCACTTCAAGTCCCAATGGTCTGCTATGAATCCTAATTGACAGATTCACACACACACACACACACGCACACACACACACACCAGGTCTGGTGTTTCTAATACATATGCTGTGTGAATCAGCTGCTCTGAAAGTGATTAACATGTCACAGTTGTCAGTCTGCTAAAATTTGGCATGAATTAAATAAAGGGGATCCCTGTGTTTTGAATCTCTTATTTTAGCCAAATCCCTAGATGTTACACACAATATATTTTTTGTATTGCGTTTCAAAAGCCGCACCTCTCTTTTTTTATTCTATGCAAATTGTGGCTTGCTTTACTCTTATACCGACCTTCGCTTTAATAATTCACAGCTTCATTGAATAATTGAATGGCACCTATATATTTTCTTTTCTCCCAGTGTTCTGCCCAAGAGTACTGAAGAACAGGCTGTGCTTACAACAGTGGCTGTGAATGCATTCAGATCAGCATTTTGGGTCGTTGTGTGCTGAGATATTGAACGATGAGTGCTCTGGTTCAGGGCCAACACACTTCCCATCCTCCACTCCACTTCCACATCCATTCTCCAGTGTGAAACTGATTCCAGTTTATTTGCTCTCTCCTTTTTTCCTTTCAGCTGCAGTTCAAGTAACAACCACTAGATGCCACACTGTAGTCACAAGGTTTATATACTCCAGCATTCGTCAAGTTGAGTAGAATATCTCCCCAAGGATCACTTGCAGCCTAGTAGAGATGTTCTAAATCAGGAGACAGACTGCTCCATCTCTGTGTCTATTTTTGTCTAATCACTTGCAGAGAGAGGGGTGTGAATGCAGACACATCCCAGAGCTAGAGAAGAAACTGAGCAGGTAATCACAGCTAGTGGAAAAGATTGTAATTTAAGTGTAATATCTGTTTAAGCAAGTTAAAGGAAGTAAAAAATGAATAATAAGATTAGATCATCAAGATTAGAATCAAAACATGATTCATTCTTTTCTTTCTCTCTTGATGTTATTTTATTATCCTTATTGAATGTATGTTGTGAATGCAAGTGTAATGAACAGAAGTGCAGATAGATAAATAAATAGATGATCTAAAGACAATATCTCCAGTATAAGAATCTGTTATCCAGGTTTATACTGCATTTGATAGATTTAGTAACAGATATGTGTATTATCAAGATGTAAAATTCAGATCAGGTATCTTTTAGGTATTTCTTAACAGTGATCTTGCTGATTATCTGATTCACATGAATGAGGTAGATATCACTCCTATATTTCTGCTCTCATGGCTCCATTATTGCTCTATTTCCTTAATGCCCATTAACTGCTTTACTCATTGCTTTCTGTGCTTCTCCATGAAACATATCCATTCAAATGAGCTAATGGATTTGTGTCTTTTTCATTCATGAAATAAAAGCATATCAAATATATCTCCCACACAGTCCTGTTCAAAGAGGGATAGTATAAGAGATGTTATTAAAAGCTTTCTGATGGAGCTTCATGCATGAGAGCAAACGAAGACCTCTTTCACTGTCTCTCTCATCTCATCTCTGGATCTCCTGCTAATTGGTTGTGTGACATAAAGATACTGCTTTTCCTCCATAGCACAGCATGCAGGAGCCCTAGAGGACTCGTCTGATTGAGAAATCACAGAAGAGAAAGAAAGGAAGGGGCGGGACCAACTAGAAGCCAGCATCATTTAACAAGCTTCCCTGAGTAATCACACTGCTAATGACTTCAGCACTAAAATCAATAATTTGTCTCCTTTGTACAGCATGACATTATACTATTAAGCTGTAAACACACTCCTAATTCCTGAAAGAAAAACATAGTTTTCTATAGACTAGGAAGGTGGAGCTGTGAAATTCTGTGCAAAAGTAATCTAAAACTACAGCACAATAATATACACACAAAACCTTACCAAAGGCAAGGTAGATGGGGTTAGTTGTATTTTGTTCATCTTTATTACTTGAAGAGATGAACAAAGAACAAACGTTGCATTCAGCTGCTCCCTGTTCAGGTCACCACAGCGGACCAACTGGTCCGCACAACAACTTGGCACAGGTTTTACGCCGGATGCCCTTCCTGACGCAACCCTCCCATTTTTCCGGGCTTGGGACCGGCACTGCATCCAGTGGCTGGAGTTTGGGCATTGGCCCTGGGCCTTCCGCATGGTAGGCGAGAAACCTACCACTGAGCCACCAATGCCCAGTCGAAAAAATGAACACAGAATAAGTCTAAAATTAACTAGAGAAAATTAAAGAAGCTAGAGAAATTATGTTAGGTATTTCTTATTTTTTTAATAGCGTAATAATTCTCCACTAATTTATTTATAGTATATAATAATTAAAATTAATTATTATTTAATTTAATTTTTTAATTTTAAAATGAATTAAAAATTAAATACTAAGATATACTGTATTTTCATACACATATGTGTCAAAATTATTGGCACAAAGATGTTTAGTCATCCTTGAAATATACTGTACATTATATATTTATATGTAAATTAATTATATAAAAACTTTTCCCAATGATGACTATTTGCAGTTTGTATTTTAAATTGTGTCCTCTTTGCCAAATAGAAGGTTGCACATGGTCAAAATGTCAACCACCACTGTCAGAAAATACTGATACAAAGAGGCAAATGTTTGTTGACCTGTATAAGAAAGATTTACAGACCCAAAAATTAGATAAACTGGACAAAGACACCAATCTTTGATAATTTGCCA
Organism: Hemibagrus guttatus; assembly: GCA_033459395.1. Classification (NCBI taxonomy): domain Eukaryota; kingdom Metazoa; phylum Chordata; class Actinopteri; order Siluriformes; family Bagridae; genus Hemibagrus; species Hemibagrus guttatus. The sequence continues at coordinate 12,095,719 of JAUCMX010000026.1, read as the reverse complement.
ATAACAGGGTGCATGCACATAGTTTATACATGCAGATTTGCTTATATACATGAATTACATAAAACTGGCATGGACTGTACACCCTTGTACAGCACAGAGAAATTAATATATTATTCCATTCATTCAGTCAGAAAAAAAAACTTTTCATATTACTGCGTATGGTTGTGAACATGACCAATGAAATTAGAATTTAAGTTTAGAATTAATAAACCATAAATAATGTTAACAGAGTAAAAATGCTTAAAACTTTATAAAAATAATTGTCTAATTAAGGCATATAATACACTTTGATCAAGCAATGAGTAAAAAATGATGAGTAACAAAATACTCAACAAAGTACTCAAAAGCACAAAAATAAACATGATATGCCGGTAAACTGTTGTAAAAGGCTGAATGGTAAGTGCTATTATTTACAACCAATTACAATTAGTAACATATAAATTCATTTAGGTTCCTTCATATGGATTTATTTTTAGTCAATATAAATGAAATGTTTAAAACATTACTCCTTATTTACTAATGTTGAAGTTCAAATTTTGCTTAACCTTAATGATGTTTTCACTCTTTATTTGTTTCATTATGCAATACTTCATAGAGTAAATTACATAATTCTGGAGTGGACTGTACATCCTTGTAGGATTGTCAGTTCTTGAAAATAAAAACAATGCTAAGATCAAAACAGCACAGAGACCGGACAGAATGTGGCGGAAGAATGAATTCAATCCAAAGAAGACAAAATTAGTGTTTGCTTCTTGTAGCTTTAAATGGTCTCAGAATGTCAGTCACTTCTGGTTGCTGAGCAGAAGCTCATACTAATGTAGGCATGCCAGAGATCTGTTCTTTCTTCACCCGGGCAAAGCTAAATGCACTGGTCTCCCTAATTATTATATATTTTGACTTGTCAGAGGCTTGTAAATCATACATATTCTTTCAGGTTTAGCTAATCATGAAGACATGTGTGTAGTCAATACAGAAGGAGGTCCACAACAGAGCATGCTGCTGAAGTTAAACTGTCTGTGGAAATAGGCTGTTTAATGTATTGATCACTGAGACAGCACATAGAGATAGCGTGAGTTAAATAAGAGGCGTCTGATAAGTGCAATTGAGCATGTAATGGTTTGAGCAGGTCCCCTGTTAGCTGAAGTAACAATGCATTGAAGTGCTCTTTAATGCCTCCTTCATGAGTGATATAATATTTATTATCCCAAGGTTCCTTTTTGCCATCTTTTTCCTCAAATATTATTTCATGGCTAAATTTGTACAATATTTACCTACTATGAGAAAGCTTGTTAAAGGGTTCATCATCTGATTTTATCTACTGGTCAGTCGGAAGCTTTTTTTCTCTCTACCATTCAAAATGTGTGAACCTTTTCTTCATGTTGCCAAGCAACCCAAGCTCCCATGAGTGTATGCTTTTGAATGAATTCCACACATTTCCCCCTTACCCAGGTCCTAACTAACAAAATCTAAGAAGGATGTGCAAGAGAAAGATATGTCAACAAGAAAAGCACTATTATAGACTAACAAAACATTATTTATAGCATTAGTTATCATTAACCAGCCATGACCTTTGTATTCCTTATATTTTTATATGTTCTATATTTAATTCTACATTATTTCTATTAAATAAGTAAATTCTGGTTTATGTAAATTAGATTTTTATTATTTAATTGTCAATCTATTCTATGAATTAATTAATTAATATATTATTCCATTTACTCAGTTAAAAAAAAACCTTTTCATTACTGTGTATGGTTATGTATGTGACCAATAAAACGTGAATTTAACTTTAGAATTAATAAACCATAAATAATGTTAGCAGAGTAGAAAATGCTTATAACTTTATAAAATAATTGACTACTTAAGGCATATAATAAACACGGATTAACTGAATGATAAGTGCCATTATTTACAACCAATTATATTTAGTAACATGTAAATTAATTTAGGTTCTTTCATATGGATTTATTTTTAGTCAGTGTGAAAGAAATGTTTAAAACATTACTCATTATTTACTAATGCTGAAGTTCATGTTTTGCTTAACCTTAATTAGGTTTTCACTCTTTATTTGTTTCATTATGTAATACTTGGTAGAGTAATGTCTTGAGTATTTATACTGATCAGAAAAAAAAGAAATCAACAATTAAAAAAAACAAAGAATCCTCAGAGACCCATTGCACAGATGGTGTGATCTGCTTCTAAGAAAACCTGACTGATTGATTTTTTCTGAAGGTGTTTATGCAGAGAAGAGGAAAGCTCTGAGACACACTTACCCTCACATACAGCACTTTATCACCCATTCGGTAGCGGCCTTTGGGCTGTTTTTCAATGCAGAACCTGACCTCACATCTGCATGGTGGATCTTCTGAAATCTGCTTCACCTAGAACAAGACAGAATGTTTTGTACTATTTATTCAAATAAACAATACTGTGCTTTTTAATAATTTCAACTCACTATATCATCCAGTAGATTGTCTTTGCTCTGTTTTCCATTGGATTTATTCAGGCGGCGTGAGGTGGAGGTGGACGTGGGCATTTGAACAGGTGACCGGGGAATGGGTGAGATATGTTCAGGCTCAGGCTCAGGTTCAGGCTCAAGCTCAGGTTCGGGTTCGGGTTCAGGTTCAGGTTGCAGGACTTGGGCAGAGGTGGACTCTGGAGGAGGGGATAGAGGTGGAGAGGCAGGCGGTGTGGATGGAGAGATTGAGGCAGGAAAAGGACAAGGAGGGGAAGAAGGAGGTGGTGATGGAGCAGGGGGAAAGAAAAGAGGACTGGAGGGAGAGGATAATGGTGAAGCAAAGAACATGGATGGGGATAAGGAACCAAATTCTTCTTTCTCAATCTCTTTCTCCAGTTTGACCAGACCGGGGGGATCGACACCATATCTATAAGGAACAAATCATTCAGTGAATTGCACATCAATGTATCTCACACATTTTTACACAGTAAATTTAAAGACAATCCAAAGGCCATTGTTGTGTCTGGTGTTCTTCAACCTAAGCATGTTTTTAATGAATGCTAGCTAGCTAGGAGTTTAAAGCTAATCACAAATGTGTTCATTTCAATTTTCTTGCACTCCAAATGTTATGTTGTACCACTTAAATTTTATCCATAATAATTTAATAATAGATTAAGTAATAATGGAATAAAACATTAATCTTTGATTAAAACCCTGACCTAGGGAGTAACTCAGATTGTTGGATTCAGCTGTCTAAAATCTGTCAGAAACCCTTTCAGTCAGAATAATGTGCTTGTTTTAAAGACAAGGTGCCACTGGATTTAAAAAAAAAAACTAATCCAGATTAAATCTTTAACTTTCTCAGTGCAAACCAGTCTTAATATAAGAACCTGACACAGAAAGATCTGATAATACTAAAACAGCTAAAATACACTCTTTTGTCCTTTTCTTTGTTTAGCCCAGAAACTGCATGTACTATAGTGTGAACTGATCAAATTGACCATTTTGATGCAATGTAGTAACAGACATGCTTAAATACTTCAATCCTAAACAGTGCACATCATATATCCCTTAAAAAATCATTATTTCCTGAACAGGTTTTTCTTAGCAAAAAAAATCGAAGTAAAAGACTTACTTTGAAACAATTCTCCCAAGCTGCATGAGGCACAGGCACACATCCCGTGGATGTCTTCGGAGAACTGAAGAAACACACACTGCATATTAATGGCTGAAAATGTGACTTAGAGGATCAATAGGAGAGTTAAAAAAACAACAGGATCCAGTCACTCAACATCAACTGAAACTGAAGAAATACATATGTTCCCGATTTGAGGTTTACAATAAATAAATCAATAGTCTTAGACAGTACTAAAACAGTATTTATTTATTACAGAATGATAATGCATACTTTTTTTCCATTTAATGTTGTGGAAAGTCCACAAAAACTAGTTCCTATTAACTCATTAATATGTGTGTGTGTGTGTGCGTGTGTGTGTGTGTGTGTGTGTGTGTGTGTGTGTGTGTGTTGGTCCTGGTGATTGGGAGTGGTTTAATGGCAGTGTGTTCAGGGGAGTGTAGTTCAGGGCAGTCATGTTTGGAGGCTGCAGTGAGTTTGTTGATTTTGTGAACCATGCAAATGTTGCTCCCTGACCACCCTCTCTTTTTTTCTCTCTCAAAGTTAATAATTCATGACATAAATTTATTTTGTCATGTACACAGTAGGGGGCACGGTGGCTTGGTGGCTTGGTGGCTAGCACGTTTGCCTCACACTTCCAGGGTTGGGGGTTCGATTCCCACCTCCGCCATGTGTGTGTGGAGTTTGCATGTTCTCCCCGTGCCTCGGGGGTTTACTCCAGGTACTCCGGTTTCCTCCCCCGGTCCAAAGACATGCATTGTAGGTTGATTGGCATCTCTAAATTGTCCGTATTGTCCGTAGTGGGGGATTGTGTGAGTGAATGAGAGAGTGTGTGTACCCTGTGATGGGTTGGCCTGTATCCTGGATGTATCCTGCCTTGATGCCCAATGACGCCTGAGATAAGCACAGGCTCCCCGTGACCCGAGAATAGATCAGATAAGCGGTAGACAATGAATGAATGTACACAGTACTCTGACAAGCACCCTGTCCTAAAGGCTTTTCTGTGCTGGAAAATTTACTGACCACTTTACCCCTGACTGCTACGATGCACTAATAATGGAGACTTCCATAAACGTTAAAAAAAAATGCCCTTAAGACATCACCATATTAACAATTGCACATTATCATTCTGTTTATGTGAAATCTCCTTCATGTCTCTGTGCAAGCTGTTACAACAGAATCAATATTAGAATTAACACATTAATATAAACCTGTGAAATACAACTGGCACTGCCAACACTGCTGACCTAGAAAATGAATCCAAGCCTTCTGGCCAAATAGATTTGTAAATTCAGCAGCAATGTTGTATAAGAACTTTTACAAAATGAATGAATGTATAGATAAAAATCTTATTGAGTGTCTTTGAGGCATACATACAGTCTCAGGATAAAAATAGGATAGAATAACACAAGAAGGTAAAGAGTGTCACACACTGACAACCAACACGATCAAAAGATGACAATCACAAGCACAAGAAGAACTTAAGAAGAAAAACACAAACTCTCTTTTAAGCTGTGCCAGTTCTCCAAATACCTGAGAATATATCGTATCTTTAAAAAAAATCTGTGCAAGCTGAGAACTACAGAGCAGTTTCTCAATAGTTTGTGCTGGAAAAAAAAAGATGCCAATACATATTCTTATCTGACTTGCTTTTGAGGCATCGCAGCCCACATGCAAAACAAACACGGTATTATCTATTTAAGTAACATGCTATTATCTATTTAAGAGAAGTATGACTCATGTAAAAAGATTAACTCTATTTTTTTTTGGTAAATAATCTCTATTGTAACAGGTCTTAAGTGCATTTCTTGGAACCCAAAAAATAAAAAGTTTCATTGTGAACATATGTTTTCTTATGGAATAATTACTTGTAGGTTTTGTATGGTTATTTATTTATTTATTTTTTAGAAAAAACGCACAATAGAGGAGAACAATAGAGGAATTTTTTTTATACATCTTTTCCAAACAAGGTCTTGTTCTATTCACCATTTAAAGTGTTTCATGTATTGAGGGACTGGAACATTGATTCTTTCTCTCATTCTTACTCTCTTCATACATTTAATCCTTTCCTTCCGCTGAACCTGTGCTTTTCATTTCTTTTATTTCTCATTCCAACAATACGGTCCTCATTTTTTCTGTTTTCTTTTTTCACTATATTTTTCATCAAACATGTCCAATGACAGCACGACCGAAAGGGTCACAAGAAACCTTCCTGATACTGAACTGCCATTCAGCTCTAATCCCAGTGGAACGAAAGTGAGAAAGTGAGACAGACAGATAGATGGGGGAGGGAGAGAAGGAGGGAGAGAGAGAGAGAGAGAGAGAGAGAGAGAGAGAGAGAGAGAGAGAGAGAGAGAGAGAGAGAGAGAGAGAGAGAGAGAGAGAGAGAGAGAGAGAGACAGAGAGAGAGAGAGAGAGACAGAGAATGAGAGTGACGCCAAGAAGCAGGGAAGGAGAGAGAGGGGTTCTGTCTCCATGCCAGTGCCTCGAGTTAACAACAACAGCCAAAATATTAAGCAAAATATATTATTTATGTGACTTTTAATTAAGAAAACACATAGAACACTATACACGCTAGAAAAGAAGGAAGAAGTCAGTGACAGAAATAGTAGTGTGAGTATGAAGAGTGGGTTGAAACAGTCAGATGTCTCAGTTGTAAAAATGAGTCTCATCAGACTTTGGCATTTGTATGAGGAATGAGGAACTGCACAATACGGTTCTTATACAACATAAATTGGCATCAATGTGATGCTTGCTCAGGTTTTTTCTCACTACATTTTTAATACCATTTTATCCTGTTCAGCGTCACAGTGTATCTGGGGCCTATCCAGGGAACACTGGGCGTAAAGCAGTAATACACCCAGGTTGGGACGTCAGTTCATCACAGGACACCATGCACACACACATTCACACACTCATTCACTCATTCACACCTAGGAACAATTTACCTGTGTTTGGCATGTGTTTGGGATGTAGGAGGATTTGTATTATTTGTTGATTTTTTATTTTTATTTGTGTGCAAGATTTAATTTTTTGCTGGTTCCTTGAATTACAAAATCTAACACTAAAGGAGCACACAGCCAACAACAAGGTTGATATTTACATATTAAATTAAATTGAGTTGAATTTTATTTTATTTTTTATTAAGCATTAACAGATCTAAGTTAATGCTGAAGGTAATCAGAGCACCATGAATCTATATTTAAACAAAATTCTCTAAAATACATACCCAGATCTTCTGACTCAAAAAGATGGGATGAGCCTAAGCCAATTTTACGGCACCAGTACAGGAAGTTGGCTGTGTTGTCTCGGGCAAAAAATGAACCAGGAGCTGCGTTAGCTCTCCAGCGAATAACACGCCGGATGAAGGGCTATAAACCACAGAAAACGAGCTTAATAATAACATGCTGTTAATCACTAACACATTTACAATAATCAAAATAGGTATAAACGTGAAAAAGGGTCTCACTGAAAACCTCTCTAAAAGCTATATGTATATTTTACAATAAGCACATTTAAGCAGATGTTCTTAAATTTTCAGCTTCATTATTTGGATTTTTTTCTTAGTACTGAGCAAATGATGAAAAGAGATGCAGACAGAAGCAGCAGTAAGAGGGAACACAGCAAACAGCACACAGATGGCTCATAAGATGGGGATAAAACCAGCCAAGGACTTTTTATTCTCTCCGTTCTTTAGTCTGCTGTGTTCCATCCATATTCTGCATCCATTACAGAGCTAAATAATTCAAGGAATAACTGCTATCAGCTTGTTAAAGGTGTGGCTATCACAATAAAAGCTTATATTGCTAACATCTGAGATGTGTCAGATATAGCTCATTACTACAGTTTTGTTGCTATAATAATAATAAAAAAAGCCATGCTCAATAGACAGTTTGCTAAACATCGATCTGAGTCCTTTAAGAGACAAATGAGTAGTTGACTGAGCTGCATGTGAGGGTTAAGAGATGTGTTTTGGTGTAAGTACCTTGCCATTGCTAGCCAGAATCATCCTCTCCTGTAACTCTTCAGCCAGCTGGCACAGCACAACTCCATTCTCCAGCATGTCCATGAAGTTCTCTGCTGTTATATTAATTCCTGAATAATTAAACAGACAGTGATTCAGAAACTGTTAATCAGCAGTGCTTTGGAATCAGCAGTACACTGTAAAAGCTTAAGGCATTTAGCTTTAGGTTTATACTGAAAACTATATACAGCGGCTTGGAACAGACTTAATAACACAAAGTCACTTGTTTTTAAAACAAAAACATATTTATTAACAAATTTAATTGTCACTTTTGGAAAAAAGAAACTGTAAATTTCTCTTTGAGGTATTGGATATAAAGTTGTACAAGATACCTTCTGTCTTCCATCATCATAAGGAAAATCAAAGAGATTTCATCACAAAATGATAAAAAATATTTGTTGGCATGAATAGTGTTTCAGTGTTTGCTGAAGCACTGGGCAGAAGTCATTACATCTGATAAGATTTTAGCCAAAATGTGATGCCAGGATGTTAAGACATCTGTGGATCTTTCTACAAGTTTATGACACCATACCTGCATTAAAATCAAACCACAAAGGACATAAGATTAAAATAAGTTATGATTGGGCCACTTTGGTCTCCTGACTTTATCCAAAGTCAGGTCTGATATATGGGGGGGGGTCATAGACTTTACCAGAAACTATTATTGTTTTGTGGGGTGTGGTTAAGGGGGGGTCAACAAAATTAACAGCTACTGAAGTTAAAAATAATTTTACAGTCTAAAGAAATTGTAATAAAAACCAATGCATGGTCCACATTGTTATTCTTTTTTGCTCACTGTGTATGTTTATAGATTACAGGAAAAGGTGCATGCACAGTGTGTGTGGTGCTATTAAAACCTTTCTCCTCCCTAAATCCTGTTCCCACTTCTTGCTCTCTAGCTAGTATTGCATTGTTCCTCTGCCTCAGGCACACTCACAGGTGCTCAGAAACATCCTTTAAGTACACTGACTGCGAACGTCACCACCCCGACTTCTCATGGGCATGCAGATGGATTCTAGGGTCTGGATGTTAAGTGTACACACACAGGAAATGGGTGTCAAGCACCGGAGCTGTACATAGAGGATGAAGAGGCGGTGCCTAGGAGGCATAAAAGAAGGCAAACCACAACAAAACCAACCGCGTAAACAGGCGCCGGTGTACAGAATGACGCGGACGGCTATTAACTGCTTCCTCTCGGAGAGAGGGAGATGTTGGTAATGAAACTAAGTGCCCTCCTGCAGTGTGCTGTACCCCCATGGCCATACCAACAATATGAGATCATCCCGGAACAGAAAGTGTGCGCCAGAAAAGGGAGGTAATGTAGATGTGTATGTGGTTCAAGAGAGCTGGGCTGGTTGTTGGTTTGCATCCACAATGAGACCTGTGGAGTTTGAATAAGCTAATATGGAAATAAGCCTCATAGTCTGTATGCAAAATAACCAACAGGCTTTTCTGTATCTGTCTGAGGTTTTTCTGTTTATAATAATGTACTAGATTCTGACTTCCACAATCTTACAACTATTTCTTAGTGTCAACGCAATAAGACAAACAGAGGCAAGTCCTGGTTTATTTGTAAAAGCAAATCTGGTTGTTAGAATACCTGCAGATCTTTTTTGCATTCATGCTACATGAAGGGGAATTTGGGAAATTTGGGTTATTCTGTTCCGTCCTGTAAAACGTCAGATACTGGCCACGATTTCAGATTATCTGTATCTGATGGCTTGTTTTTTGTGGATTTTAATAGTGGTGTATGTGATTTTTAAGTCTAATCATGTTTAACACTTTATTTTTTAATAATATTATATCAGCTGTTAGTAACATTTGCACAAAGGAAAAATGAAAAAAAACCACCATCTTTACTTAAATTGAATTTTCTGCCAGTTTATATCCCACCCTGCCCTTGTATTTAGACATTTCCTGTTAAAATATTGGTTCACTGCTTTAGAGGAAGGGAGGGCGGTGCTTTATTTGTTTGAGTTTTGGGTTTCAAAGCAACCTCAGCTGTACTTTTAACTACATCGTCTTGATGCAACTAACTAAGTCTTCTTGTATGCACACTAAACGTTTCGGGAGGTTATTAATAAACTATTTCTATCATGCAGCATGCTAACTGAATTTCACTTCTTACCCAGAATAGTGTTGAGCCACAGAGCAAGGTCTTCCTTCATGGGAAATAAGCTGGCTTTGTGCCTTCTGGCCAACCACTCACTGTACTGATGCAGGCAGGAGAGGTCAGGAACGCGCTCCCGACGGACACTGAACGGCCCATACATCCTGAAACACAACCCACACAGACCTGCTCTAATACACATATATACACATGATAATGTTATATACAATTCAAAAGTCTAATATCATGCTAGCATTATTGACAGTGTGATCATTGACTAAACCAGAAAACTCTCATTCACTCACGCAATCACACACTACAGACAATTTAGAGATGCCAATCAACCTACAATGCATGTCTTTGGACCGGGGGAGGAAACCGGAGTACCCGGAGGAAACCCCCGAGGCACGGGGAGAAAATGCAAACTCCACACACACGGCGGAGGCAGGAATCAAACCCCCAACCCTGGAGGTGTGAGGCAAACGTGCTAGCCACCGTGCCCCCTTTAGTCAAATCAGTAGTATTGAATAATGTAAATGCTTTTGCTTTTTAGGACAAAAACAGGAGCATAATACATCTATGTATCATATTCTCTCCTCATCCACACCAGATTGACGAATAAATGGATAGCATTAGATATTATAAATAGTAATATATAATATAGGAAATAGTTTGAAAGGACAGGTAGCTATATTTCAGCTTCATAGAAGAATTCCTACAATAAAAAAACATTTGATGCTGTTTAAAATTAAGTGTTTGCATTATACCCACAATGACGTTTAGACCCTTTCAATGCTGCTTCAGTACATACAATGATCGTACTGAAAGCCATCCTTTCACTATTTACTGTAACTGTGTTACTGGTTTCATCATAAAACTGTAGGTTGTTTATTGAGAGAGCTACAGTCTGTTTATTGTGAGCATATGGAGCTAAAAGAACCAACAGGTTCAGTCTGATTTCACATAAAATAATAAATAATGGCATATGACATACAACAATGAAAGAATTGAATTGAAGTCCTTTTTGGCTTGGGCATGGACGCATGCTGGTTACATGTCTGTGCCTTTCTCAATGGGCTACTGTCTGATCAGTCCACACTCAGGTTTATTCTATGTCTAATGAGCCAGAACTACTGTAGAAACTGGAACATACTGCACTATATGCTGCTTCAGAAAGCAGGATATAAAAATTTGGGAGTAATAAAAGGGTGTGATGCTTAACACTCATTATCTTTGAAGATGAGGGATGTGTAAAGCAGAGACCTGACCTTTATGCATCTTTTTTTAAGAGTTTAAGAATAGGTGTTGGATGAACCTGATAGCTCTTAAGCAGCAACACGACATGTGCAGCAATAAAACATCTGCACTTTCCCATACTACATAAATATACACAAGCTTCACTTTAGCAAAATACACAAATACCTGCTTCAGTGTTCCTATTCATTAAGAAAGGATTTACTGGCTAAGACCTATGTCAGTTCCTAACAAATGACGCCTACTTCTTCCAATAATTTCTCCCACACTCAGACAACCATTCATCATGGGGGTCTTAATGTATATAGCAAATCATTTTCCTACTTCCTGTAACTGTGCTTTCAACAGGCAGAGAAAAGAAGGCAGACACCTGTGGGGCAGATGTGTGAGATCCAAACAGGAGCAGACAGGAATGATGGCAAAAACCAAGCCCTCATTTTTTTTTCTTAAAGCCTGTAGATTACGAGCTGAAGTGAAGAGAGGGCAAACATGTAGAGATGTAAAGATATATAAACACAGTTAAGCAGGAAGTTAACAAACACCCTCATGATATGTACAACATCAAGGAGAGATGATGAGCATACTCAACTTGCAATAAGACTCAAATGACCTGGACATTTGCAAATGTTAAACAAAGTCAACACTGATTCCTATCTAAAGATTGTGAGCAGGAGGATAAGGGTAATGCTGCAACAATATGGCTGTGCAAATACAGGCAAACTAAAAGCAATAAGAGTCACACAGGTACAGACAGAGATTTTGAAGCTTTGGACTTTTATTTTTAGGCACTGGATAGGGGGAGAAAAACCATTAACACTCAGCAGAGGAATGTCTGAAAATGTTTACTTACAGATCGGTCATTTGAGACAATTGAACCGATTCTCAGATCAAATACAATACAAAAGAAGAATGTTTAAAAATTTTATCTCAACTTTTTATCCTAGAAAAAGGAAATATTCACATGGTAAGTAAGGAATAAATCACAGTGGGTAGTGTTAATTATTTTTCTATAACAGTAAGTATTTATTTCTCATATACCACAGCAATTTGCCAAGGATTGCAATTTTTTTCAAAGGTTTTTAAACTTTTTACACGGTAATAGGTAGCTCTTCTGTGAAAAAAAAAATGCAGCTTTCATATGTCGTCTATCCTTCCATTTTCCATCCAAGAACAGTCTAAACCCAATAAGTATTTTTAAAATGTCTTCTTATGGAAAAATTAAGCACATCAACTATTAGAAATGTTTCTTTACAAAATAAAATGGTTTATTAATCTGTTTATTATTATATAATTATATTACATGGGTTAGGGTTAGGGTTACGTTTAAGCCCACCTTCCAAGTGCCACTGAATAAGTTGTTACGATAGGCACAATGAAGAATTAGGATGAGTGCATTAATACAAACCTGTAATTTGTCTAGTGAATGGATCTACTGTCAGAACTAGAATTTGACAGAGCTTTAATATGTTTAGTTAATATTATTGAAAAAAGGGAGTTTATTTTGTAATTAATTTGGTGAAAAGGAAATGTATGCATTCAACATGTATTCATTACATGCATTCAACAGGACTGAACAGCACTGACACAGTCACGAGAACAAAGATCTAAGGAGGATGAATAAGAAACGTAAGACAAATTTGACACGTGTCCAAGCCAAACTCTGACCAGTCGACAGGGCATGGGAAGCGCACACAGTAGCGTTACAGCATACAGGTGCTACATTCACACCTATACTGATGCCTAGCTCAGCATGGACAAGAGTGCAGACAGAGGTCTTTAACCCAACCAACACGCATAAAGAGCCTCTGTGTCCACACACACACTCTTGCGCACACATGTAAAAACGTATTAAGTACATGTAGGGGCAAGTGCACTATACAGCAGTAGACAAACTACAACAACACCTGAAGAAAACAAAGAACAGAACCAGGGCTGTTTTTACAGCAACCATCAGCAGATAAAAAATGCTATGTAATACCCATTCTGAACAGTATAATGGAGGACTATATTTCTCTGGTAAACATGCAGGCCTCATTCACACCTGGTATTAATGGTGTAAATGGGGTACACATAATAAATGTGTTGTGATCCAAAACCACTTACAGAGGCTGTCATGCTCATATTTGCAGTGTGCGTGGTAATGCATCTGAAAGAACATCAAGTTATAAATCACAGGCATATTGTTTGGAAAATCTGATCACATCACTGAAGATGGCTTATAATTTTCATGTATCATCACATCCTGAAGTGTTTTATTCCACTCATATTAAAGCAATCTGTCAGTGATTACATCTGTATTAATAAAACAAATACTCATCATACTTTTCATCTGCTTATAGGTACATTTATTCTGTGAAACAGTTTAGTCACAGTTATTACTTATGATACAGCATTCCTTTCTCAGTCTCTCTGTTTCTCCCTCTCAAGTTAATAAGACATGAAATGAAGCTTGTCATGGAATGAAGAAACCACAGCCTCACCAAAAAGTGAAAACCTTTCCTCCTTTAAGACTTTTGTGTGGCGGAAAACTTAAAGTTATGTCTTTATCTTTGTCTTTCGCAAAGTATTAACACTGGATACCCCTTCCAGGACACATAAATTATAAATCCATTACTACTGTATATATTATTAGCTTTATATCGTGTAGCAGATCTGCATATATGCTAAGTTCCTGTGAAGTTCACTCTAACTTTAGAAATGAAAATGTACTAAAACTGCACATAAGAAAATATGCAGTTACAGAAAATTTGTCAACACCTTCTGACCAATCAGTTTTAAGAACTTGAGAATCAACACAGAATAAACGTCTATTCTTCTAACATACCATACTATGCATGTTGCAAAAGACCAGGCAACTCTTTGGCTTGCACATTTTTAGTTATTTGTGAGCTGGGTTGAATGTCAGGAAGTTGAAAACTGTTTAATGCATCCCAATGTATCTGTAGAACTTTCTGAAGAAACCCTGTGCCAAATTTCTAAAAGAAATCAAAAAGCACACTCTCTCTCTCTCTTTTCTCTTGCATGCAATGACTGCCCAGCTTTAGGCAGCAGATCGTGACTAGGGTTTGGAGCACTTCTGAGGAAAACTTCTGTTTTATAGTCAGTTGATGGAAACTTCTTTTAACTTCCACTAATTAATGTGACTAAAGAGCAGTCTTATTTGGCTGGGTCTACCAAATGGAAGGAATATAGTTATAATGATAAGGAGAAGGCAATTTACTGTTGATTTTTAAAACAATATTTTCACAAACTGGCCTGAAAAATTGGAATAATAACTAAGAAATTAAGGGGGGCACGGTGGCTTGGTGGTTGGCACGTTTGCCTCACACCTCCAGGGTTGGGGGTTCGATTCCCGCCTCCGCCGTGTGTGTGTGTGTGTGGAGTTTGCATGTTCTCCCCGTGCCTCGGGGGTTTCCTACCTCGGTCCAAAGACATGCATGGTAGGTTGATTGGCATCTCTAAATTGTCTGTTGTGTGTGTGCGCCCTGCAATGGGTTGGCACTCCGTCCAGGGTGTATCCTGCCTTGATGCCCAATGACGCCTGAGATAGGCACAGGCTCCCCGTGACCCGAGAATAGATCGGATAAGCGGTAGACAATGAATGAATAATAAATGAACATGATTTTACTGTTGGCTAAAATAATCATGATTATCACTTTAGGTATTATTGTGCAGCTCTTTGCAGAACTTTGACTTTAGGTCAAAAATAAAATGTAAAATGTAATAAAAAACATATTAAATACTGTCATCTACTGCACCTGTCCAAACAGTTACAGACATAAATACATGAGAGGTACAAACTGTTCTTAAACCAGTGCTCTTATTCTGAGGCCATTTGAGAGAGGATGTAAATAATGATTTCTTTTATATTTTTGAATGGTCTGTGAAAATGAAAGCCTACTCCAAAACACAACACAAAACCCTCTGGGCAAATCCTGTGAAAGAGCCCTGAGCTTTTTGGCACATTGTGCTCTATGTAAACTACAGAGGAATAGAGGTTGTATGCAGGTGGCATAACACAACCAAAGAAGTATTTTTCGCTCCATATTTTCTTTGGCAATTGAGCTGGTATCACAGACCTTGATGATGACAGTACTGCCTCTGACAACAAAAACAGTGTATGCGAAACTATAACACAGTGAGCTCACACAGCTTCAGAAAAGGAAAGCTGAGTCGGGATAAAGAAACAGGATCTAGCTGAGATTCATTAACAAGTTATGTAATGTTCAAACCAGAATTTCACAGCTTGCAGCTCCTACAGACTAGATATATAATGCTCAGTATCAGCTTCATATACTTTTTATGATTCCTGAATGACACCATTACATTACAATTACAAATTACATAAAAAAATTGAAGTCAAAAAGAGAATACTGTAAAAGTGACCTAAAAGTGTCTGTGTTGCAAACGTTACACTGAATGTCTAAAATAATATCAAATGTGGTTGTTAAGTTTTTAACCTACAATTTGCAAATCACGATCGGCCACTAATTAGGAAAGAAGTATCAACCAATGCATTCATAGACATAGTTCTGCATTTCTAAATGACAATGATGTTTTATGAATATAAATGGAAAACATGCCATGAGTAAATATGCAAATGTTGTTACATAGTCTTATAAGTGTATGAGTAGTTATCTGATCAGCCAATCACATGGCAGCACTGCAATGCAAAAAAAATCATGCAGATACAGTTTAAGAGCTTCATGTAATGTTCACATCAAACATCAGAATGAAGAAAAGGTGTGATATCTGTGACTTTTTACCCACTGTCTTTTCATTCTACAGCATGTAACTTACAAAACGAGGAGGAATAATTACTAGGAATAATAAAACAGTGTCTATTAAAATAATACATTATACTTTTAAAAACTTGACCCTGAGACTGCTTTTAAGGAATCTGCACTAATCTCCAACAGACAGGACTAAAAAAATCACAAATAAACCTGAGTAATTGAATGAATGATCTGTCCTATAAGAACTATGTGACTGTTGTTCAAGATACAGGACATACAAGTCTGATAACACAGTCACTAAAAGATTTTTTTTTTTCACTAAAAGAATTTTGTCATCAAGAGATCCCAAGAAACCGAGAGCAGACTGACTGTTTTTTCGAGCAACATTTGTACCCTCAGGATTAAAAAATTCAAGCAAGACATTTCAACAGAAATAATCAGCAGATCGATGATATCTCTGTTAAAGAGGCTGGAGGCTATGAGAGGACATACATATAACATGTTTAAAGTTCCCATATTTATATCTGATGATTAAGGAATATACTAATAATATAATAAACATCGTAATGTCTGTGTTCTATAAATAATATAGTAATGTTTTCCTAATTTTGTCTTAAAGGTATGCAAGCTATTGTACTTACAGCAATATGTCTAAACTGCATTTATTATACAGGTTTTTTTTGCACCACATATCTTTGCACAGCTATGCAGATCTTTTGTTTCCCCTTGTATTCTTGTATTGTATGTATGCTGCTTCCAACTAGGGATTTATAAAGTGCAGCTTTCATTGTTCCAATAAATTACCATATGAATCTACCTAAATGACTGTGGTTTATTTACAGATAGTGTAAAATCCTGGACTATACAGTCCTATACAGTTCATCAGTAAGTTAGAAAGAATATGAAAAACAGCTGTGCAAGACTTACCTTGATCAAGTTCTCCTTAGTTATGTGTAAGTCCAGCCAAAGTTTGCCGTCCAACACACTGTCAGTGTCTAGGTTTCACCTCACACAGCTGGGAGAAGTGGCTGAGTCAGTGGTGCTGCTCTCAACCAACTCTAACTGGCTCCGTCTCAAACCGCGTGCATAATACTGGAAAATAGGCAGGCTATGGTACAACTAATGTAATATAGAGTGGCCTGCTGTTTTGACAGGATGCTATGTAGTAGAGGAGTGCGCTGTTTGGGACGCAGCCACAGTCATACACTTTGAGGAAGTGATTGAGAACGGAGTGCACTTGAGAGGGCTCAGTACTCTGATATCATTACTCTTTCTTACTTTTCTTGTGTACATAAATCAATGATAAACTAGTAAAGGTGGACATCAGAAGTATTTAGGAAGCCTTTAAATATAACTCAGAACACACATTTGTTCCTGTTGGAAATGTCCTGCTTTTTGGTCGAACAAAACTAGCCTAATTATAAGTAGCCTGTGTAAATTAATAATAATTAAGGTTGGGAGCCTGGATAATGCCTGGTTCTGCATCACTCTCCTGGTGAACTGTTTGCGTGCCTTTCTTTGTCTGTTCTAACTCTTGTTCTTTTTACAACTCTGACGATGACAAACTAACTTTTGACGCTTTATGTATTATTGCTGTTTACAGCAGAGCCGAGCTGCGCCACACCGTGTCCCGACGGTGAGCCTGATGCTACCTTCATGTGCGTCAAGAATTGCTGCAATTATCAGTTTTCGAGCTCGATCATTTTCCTACAAGCGTCAGAAAGGATTTTAATTTCCGACTTTATAATCAGTTACTAACCTTTAATCGTAGCTAAGGAAAGGACGATTTTAATGGATATGTGCAAGTTATTTTTTTTATATTCAAGCAATAGCCTAAAACTTACAATCAGTTATCAGTTAGACGCTCGTCCCACATCTGTAAAGTTTGTTTCATTATATTAGATTTTTACAATAAGGGAGAAATATTAGGTTGATATCAAAATAGATCAGGCTGCGTATTAATTAGCTAACATTTGCGTCAATGTGAACGCAAAGACTTCGTGAACATGGCCCGTCTTTGCAAAACAGTACCATCTGTCCAGCGAGTGAAGGAAGCATCAGGTTGTGTGCGGAAGGAAAAATAGTACCGATGTCGAGATCATTCGTGAGGATTGGATGTATCAGTATAAAGCATCGATTCACCTATTTCAATAGCACATTGCTTTATTACACACCATTTCAGTGTATCATTTTTTTTTTGCAATGTACATTTTATTAACCTCATCCATTAACAGAAAGGGAAAAACACGAGCAACTATCATTTGTTTTATAAGCCAACACAGTCTCTTAACAGTCTTTTCCCATCCTTATCAGTTTAGTTGTATTCTATGTTAGCAGGACAGCTATTGGCTGGATAGTTTTAACTGATGGTTCTTATCCCAGTAAATCACCTCACACCAGTACTAACGTGCAGCATCATTGTCACCTTTGTGTTAAGGATTGTGTTAAATGGTGTCCCATGGTGGATCCTTTTTCTTGATGGATCAGGTAGAAATGTGATGACAAAATGTGCACATTAAATATGTAAAATATGTAGTCAGTATTTGTGTACAAATACCAGCTGAGGTGTCCATTGAGTGTACAGTACAGGTGCATCTAGCTAGGCTTTCATTTCTGTCATCATTTGTGCACTAAGAGTGCTTTTGGAGCTGATGAAGGTATTTTATCTGAGATGTCCTGTTCATCTGAACACTTTGTATACTATCCTGAAAGATTTGCAAGCTCAGCATTTATTAGACTTACAGAAGTACACAGAGATATGTCCTGGAGATTTACGTTATTCCAACTAATATAAAATTCAGCTGTTTATCTGATAATGGCACAATCAGCTCTAATAATCATATCTAAATGGACATAATTTACATGTTACACTTGATATTTCAGTCTGATACATTTCACCTATGGCATGTTTGGTCTTTGTTTGCATGTTGTCTTGTGTTTATTTAAATATTTTATTTGAATACCGCATGGGATTGTCTGTTTGTGATGTGTTTTGTGTCTTTAAAATTTATGTCAAACTATTCTACTGCTCTTTCTGCAGTTTTCATAAGCTCAAATTCAAAACTCCCACCTCCCTAAAAACATGCCAGTAGGTGGATGAGATATGCTTCCATGGATGCTAAATTGCCCCTCTCTCTGTGTGTGTGTGTGTGTGTGTGTGTGTGTGTGTGTGTGTGTGTGTGTGTGTGTGTGTGTGTGTGTGTGTGTGTGTGTGTGTGGTCCACTGAGATGGACTTGCATCTTGTACTAGGTATGTGCCCCCACCTCAAACCCAGTGTTTGAATGAATGAATGAATGAATTTGGATGTTCCTTCCACAAAATAGTAACTATTCATGGGAACATATACTATATGGCCAAAGATTTGTGGACACCTGACTACCACACCCATATCACTATCATATCATATCACCTCTTCTACACCTCTTCTACACCAGCCTTGGCAAACCATGTCTTTATGCACCTTGCTTTGTGCAGGCATTGTCATGCTGACAATGACAAGTATCCAATGCTCACATATGGGTGAGATGCTGAGGTGTCCGCAAAGTCTTGGCCATATGATGTATCAGTCAGATCTTATCTGTGTGGAAAAAAGTGTGTTATACAGAAGACCTGTGTGTGGATGGTGCACAGAAGACATACACCGATCAGCCATAACATTATGATCACTGACAGGTGAAGTGAATAACACTGATTATCTCCTCATCATGGCACCTGTTAGTGGGTGGGATATATTAGGCAGCAAGTGAACATTTTGTCTTCAAAGTTGATGTGTTAGAAGCAGGAAAAAAGGGCAAGTTTAAGGATTTGAGCGAGTTTGACAAGGGCCAAATTGTGATGGCTAGATAACTGGATCAGAGCATCTCCAAAACTGCAGCTCTTGTGGGGTGTTCCCAGTCTGCAGTGGTCAGTATCTATCAAAAGTGGTCCAAGGAAAGAACAGTGGTGATCTGGCGACAAGGCGGCCAATGCACATGGGGAGCAAAGGCTGGCCCGTGTGATCTGACGATCTACTGTTGCTCAGATTGCTGAAGAGGTTATTGCTGGTTCTGAAAGAAAGGTGTCAGAATACACATCATCAAAAGGGGGACCAACACAATATTAGGCAGGTGGTCATAATGTAATGCCTGATCTGTGTATTAACTCTGACCAGCAGAGAGCAGTGTTCATCACAGTTTATTCCAATCGAACCTTACCAACATTTTTACAACACACAGTTTTCTCCAGTGAAACGTAATTATTTTTGTATGTAAATGTTGACGGTGTTTTTTGTTCCAGACTGAACGCATTAACTGACATTCCCTTCTGTATGTGTGCCATGCGCCAGCTCTGTGCGATAAAGCCCAGTTTTATCGCTGGTCCTCTTCATCATCAGTTGGCCACTAAACCATCATTTTTGTCGCTACACGACAGTCCGATGGAGATCAGCGGCACGCACGGCTGTGACAGATGGCGGCGTCGCGCGTTTCCTAGACAACCAAATAATGTCAAAAGAGCGCGGATCACCCGGCGCGTGCTGCCGGTACAGAGCCCAAATTGGTCCCGGGGGTCAGGAGGAGCCGTGCTTGATCAGATGAGTCCACCCCTAAATGCAAACCATTTATAACCTGGGAAATATCGCAAATTCACGTTTATCCTGTGTTTAATAAAAGAGTTTACTTTTTAAAATGCAAATTGTGTTTATAATATATATTACACAGGCATATTTCCTAAATATATAGATTAATTCATAAAACGGTAATTCGGTTAATCAGACTGTCTTTTAGGAAAGAAGTTAATTTATGTCCAGTATGCACCCTCTCGTTTTTTTTAATTTACCTGAGACGGAGCCAAATTGAATTATATCCTGTTTTTTTTTTGTTTTTTTTTCCTCAACCAGAGGCGACAGCAGAGGGAGGGCAGGATGGGGAGGTGTTGGGGGTGATGTGGGAAAAGATGAGGAAAACCGTTCATAACTGTCAGCTCTGCGCCCGGGTCATTTGCCTTCCGGGTATGACCGGAAAATAATTACCGAGACTGTCAGCCTTTCAGCAGAGCTTTGATGAGGGCCGTACAGCTGGCTACAGTGGTTTCCCTGCACCTTTATGTATTACATTTTACGCGCAGATATCTAAAAATAGGTAGTTTGCCACGCCCACACACGAGCTTACCAGATGTCTGTAAGACAAGTTAGTTTCTATTATCACATACTTTATATCAGGCCTGGCTGTTATGGAAGAGGGTGAGGGAGAACAGAATTTTTACTCAACATTCACACATGCAAGAATGAAATGTGAGAATATTTTTAACCATTTTCTATTCAAGAGTGTTATGGTAGAATTATTTAATAGGAAAATATCATTTAAAATATGTCACATTGTCGGTTTATGATATATCTTTTCAAGATGTCCAGCATTTGTCAGAATTCCAAGCCGTCTCTGGCACCAAGACACAGCAATGATATTTAACTCCATTTTTTGCAATAACATCATTGTATAAAAATGAACCCATCTCCACTCTACCCCATTATCTCCACCCTTTCTGGTAATCAGTTTAAAGTGGTGAGGGAATGGGGAGCCACTGTAATATCATTAGTATATGATGTAGCACTGCTATCTACACATTATCAGCTCAAAGTCACTTAACCCCTGTCAGCACATCTTCTCAACATCCAAACAAAGAAAGCAACTGAGAGAGCTAGACAAAGAAAGAGAGATAGAAAAGACAGACAGACAGACAACAGAGAGAGACAGAGAGAGAGAGAGAGAGAGAGAGAGAGAGAGAGAGAGAGAGAGAAAGAGAGAGAAAGAGAGAGCTCTGTGCATATCTGAATTTCAGCTAGAAAATAGAAAATGTACACAGAAAAACCTACCAAGCATATTATTAGCACAATCAATAAGGGCTGCCGACAAAAGTGGAACAGTTCTCAGGCTGCTTTTATTTTGGGATATAAGTGTAAGATAGGAAACTAGGTTTTTTTTGTGTCTTGTGTACATGCAGCGCTTGTATTCAGGGATGGATTAATTTAAAATGGCATTCCTTTTTGCATCTAAAGTAGATTACTGCTGTTATATCACTTTCCAATAACATTTAGAGAAAAACATATCTGATGGTTTCGAGTTTATAAAGTCAAATTAAAAAAGTTATAAAGTCTAAAGGCTGTTACATCCTTTAGATTGGCTAGCTAACAAACCATGTGTTTATGGAAGGTTTTTTGTTTGCCTCCCATGCAAAGGGAGTCCATGCTTGCTTCTTAACATAAATTAGTGAATTTGCAATTTATTGACATTTTGTATTGACATTTTTAGCAGCAATGCTAATTACAAGGTAATTATAGAATTTTTTATACATATAACCATATAATGGGCCATAGAGTCAATGGTAGTTGCCAAGAAAAAACTTAGGAAACTAAGAAACTGTAAGTTTTTAAAAGTTTAGGCTTTTCCCAAGATTTTAATAATGATGTGTAACATAAATGTAGCTATATCCACAGCTCTATCTTTTTTAAAACCCCAAATCACCCCCCTTGGAAATATTTTACAATTTGACTATTGCTTGTATGAACAGAGCTTCACTGATCAATTCATTTCAAAATGCTATAAAAAAAACGGGATTTTTAATGTTTTTCCATAAGCATCTCTTTGTCTCCATGGCAACCCCATCTCCACAAGCTAGAGAGAGAGAGAGAGAGGGGAAAAAGGAGAGAGAGAGAGAATGCAGACCAGGGGAACATTCAGGTTTAGATGGGCCCCAAAGCCACTCAAGGAGTACATGAAATATAAGTGGGTACACCTTTGTGTATACAACACACACACACACACACACACACACACACACACACACACACACAGATGTGGGAAATCTTTTCTTGTACTCTAGCACATACTCTCCTGTTATCTAGGACTTTTGAAATAATCATATAATTATGTAGTTCATGTACCCAAATGTTTTACATTATTTTTTTTGCTATTTATAGATTTTCATTATAAAGTATATTTTAAAGTATCAGTTTCCAGAACATACTGCACCAGACTATTCTCCACAGCACTGCTGCCTGCTGCTGAGACAAGAGAAGGTGTGGCCTCCAGGGCAGCCAGGAGTTGACTCCGATTGGCTCAGGGGGGGGGTTTGTGGGAGGGGTCTACAGGCTTGCGTCAGCACGTGCGTCCCGTATCTCACGTTTTGGGAAAAGTAACATGGGGAGAAGAGTGAAGGGGGAAGGGAGGTGAGGAAAGCTAGATGTATTAGGAGAGGTGCATTTTGCCTCTAAAAGTCAGAGTAAAGTAAAGTTAAAGGTCCAAAATAAGCTGCATGAACAAACATTGAGAGCGGATGTGGAGTCTGAGACACAGCACTTTGTCTATAAATTGTGTGTGCACTTGAGCGCGAGAGAGAAAAAGAAAGATGGAGACAGCGAGAGCTCTGACCTTGACTAGCTCACAGACACTGGGTTGTGTGTCGGGGGGAAAAACAGGTGTGAGTGTCTCCAGGTGCAGAATGAGTCATTGTGTACACACGCACACACACAAACACACACACACACACACACACACACACACACACACACACACACACACACACAAAAGAGTTGCATTACTGTTTTCTGAACCTATATAACATTGTGCCAGATTAGATTATTGCATAATCTAAAATAAACATTAGAACATCGTGGTAGTCATAATTTAAAAGACTTGTCATTACAATCACAACATTAATTACCTGATTTCTATTTGACAAAAAGTGACGAAGATTGAATTTAGTTGCATCATCTAACTGCACCTACACAGCTTTATTCTTTCTCCTTCGGATGCCCTTTTTCCCTGTATGAGTTCTCATTAGGTGTGTGTGGCCTTCTGTAGATGACTAGTTGATTGGCTGTGATCCAAAACTGCTCTCACACCCCTGCTCCATTTTGACTATGGTAAGAATATAAAAGCCATTTAGATGCTTGTTGTTGAGATCAGTAAGAAGAATGACGAACAAGAACACCCCTTGATTAAGATTTTCCAAAACAGAGCAAATGCAGCTCTAAACAAGCACGGATGCACAACCCAGTCAAGTATTAGGCTGATTATAGGGCAGATAGCCAGATACACACACGCGCACACACACACAGAGCACATTCTTTATGCAGTGACAGACAGGGACAGCACAGTTCAGTGAGCAAATGGGCATCTGGGTGGGGGGAGCAATTGATTGAGCACGCATGGAAAGCAAAACAATTTATTAATGTCACTTAGGAGAGCTGCAGTGCATGGCCCCTTAAAACAAACTCTCATCCCTGCACATGCCAGGATTTACCTTTGATTAAACTAAAGGTTATTAATTAAATCTTGACTTATGTGCTATGCTTTCCTTATTGATGTTTTAATTCCTCCCGAATTGTTTTTGTCTTAAGCTTAAAAGGATCTTGATCTCACACGGATAGAAAACATTTTTGGCAGCGGATGAAGAGCTCTGAAAAGACGTTGCCATTGTATCATATTTTACGCTCACATATTATATGTAAAATATAATATATATATATATATATATATATATATATATATATATATATATATATATATATATATATATATATATATATATATATATATATATATATATATAAAGCTTTGGGTTATGTGTTAAGGTTCAGCTGACCTGGATAATCAAATGTGGATGTTTCATGCATAAGCAAATTGTCAGGCCAGGAACAGCCCAGCAGGGAAAAACATAACAGCAGCTTTGATTCATTCTCTCTCTCTCTCTCTCTCTCTCTCTCTCTCTCTCTCTCTCTCTCTCTCTCTCTACTCTCTTATACACACATTGCATGTTGGTGTTCTGGACAGCAGTCACTGAGTGGCAGCTTTCTGATGGGTAAACAGAGGCCTGGTTGATCCAGACAGTTGGATTCTGGAATAATTGGCCAGAAACTACAGCTTAGATTCAAACTGCTGTCCTGTTAGCTCTGAGTGGAAAGGAGTGTGTGTGTTGGGGGGGTATTTTCAAGGTAGTGAGAACAAAAGAAGAATGATGCAGTCAAGTGAAAGCTCACAAGAGTGAATGTGTAAAGTCATAAACCGTGTGTGTGCGCGTGTGCTTGTGTTTGACTCACCAGCTGCATCATTTCAATCAGACCAGTCTGCAGTGAGTGAGTCACTCAGTGTGATGAGGGATGAGAAGAGAGAGAAAAGAAAACTGGGAGAATATAGGAAAGAAGGTCAAATTTAATGATTCGTTCATTGGCAAACTTTCATTATCCCATATGGAGAAAATAAGACAGAGATAAACTACTCTATTGACCAAAAGTTTGTGAACTCCTGACTATCACACTCATATGTGGACTTTTTTCAAGCTACCACAAAGTTGGAAGCACACAAATGTATAGAATGCCTCTGTATAATGTAGCATTACAGTTTCCCCTCACTGGAACTAAGAAGTCCAAATCTGTTTAAGAATGACAATGCCCCTGTGCACAAAGCAAGCTCCATGAAGACATAGTTTGCCAAGGCTGGCAACCCCAACTGACCTCAACCCCACTAAACACCTTTGGGTTCATTTGGATACAGACTGAACCCCAGATCTCCTTGCACAATATCAGTGCCTGACTTCAGTAATGCTTCCCAGAAGAGTGGAAGTTGTTTTAACAGTAAAGTGGATTATAACAGTAAAGTGGATTAAATGTGATGTTCCAAAAGCACGTATGGGCTCGGTCAAGTGTCCAGATTGAAGCTGTTCTCTTGAAGGATTATAACATCACCTAAACAGT
Source organism: Hemibagrus guttatus (assembly GCA_033459395.1). Classification (NCBI taxonomy): domain Eukaryota; kingdom Metazoa; phylum Chordata; class Actinopteri; order Siluriformes; family Bagridae; genus Hemibagrus; species Hemibagrus guttatus. The sequence goes on along the minus strand of JAUCMX010000026.1, from coordinate 12,070,274 downwards.
AAACAAAATGTATTTTTTATCTGCTTTTGCTTGCCAGATGGCAATTTTTTTATTTAAGATTTGTATTATTTATAGTCTGAATTTATCCATGAGATTTTCACACAGAGTTATATTGTATATATCAGGAATACTTATGTTACATATTTGGCTTATACCATGAACATGATTTCAATTGGACTACAAGCTCCACTAGTAGAAGGCTTTGACTAGTTGAATTTTATGGACTCATGGGCAAGTTGATCTGTAGGTAATAAGAAGATCAATTAGTTATGTGTTGAACTTAGAGGTGCCGGAGGAGGAAATTCACTCACTGTCTTTTCTAATACCATCACACCAAGAAAGATCGGGAGGGAGGGAGGAAGCAGGTAACTAACTCATGGTAACCTTTGTGAGGAGCTCATACTGACAGAATGACAGAAAACTGGAGATTCAGTAAGTGTAGGATATGGGAATTCTACATAAGATATTCAAGAATATAATTTATGAGTAATAATGCAATAATACCGGGTTATTTTATACATAAAATAAGACACAGAGGAAATCTAGTGATAGGTGAATATTGACCAGTCTGATACTGGCCAGATTGTAATTTCCTTGTTTCAAAGTAGTGAGATAAGTCAATAAGTGAGGGCGATGACATCGGATTTCAAGTGAATTTAAACTATTTAGTCACTGAATCAAACCAGTGTAACCTTTTATACATGCTTAAATTGGAATATTTTTTTTTATTTATTTTGCAAACATTATCCCTGAGGCACTGTATCACATTTCCCATAGTCCCAAAAAAAAATCAGCTTGGGTAGGTGTGTGTGTGTGTGTGTGTTTTGTGTGTGTGTGTGTGTGTGTGTGTGTGTGTGTGGGGTGTGATTATCACAGCTTCTTTCACCATTTCATTGTAAGTGTACCATTTTCCAATCAGTGAAATTACAGGCTGTGAAAATCACAATGTCTCTAATACAAAGAAACACCACTGTGGGTCAAGTATTTCAGATCATCAGATTATCTCCTTTAGTTGGGTCATGTGGACCCGATTTTTATACAATACCATAAAAAAAGTCGATGGAAAGAAATGTATTTGATTTGTCCTTAAATAAATAAACAACAAAAAAGCTTTGTTAACCAAACCTCTAAAGCACAGGTAATATATAAAGTATAAAGGACTTCAATCTTTGGAAATTGTAAGTAACCAAAATTTCACACATTAATTGAAAAGAGTCATGTTTTTTGTCAACTGACTGAAACAAGTATACTGATATTAAGTCTACACATTTGGTTTTTAAAAATTTTGATGTATTTCTATAAATTATATTATTTTGAATACATTTACTTACAAAATAGCAAAAACACTATAGAAAACACTGGTGTACAACAGTCATAATCAAGATACAAGATAAGAAGCCCAGATATCAGAAGAGTTTTTTTCTCTCTCTTTTCCCCTCTCTCTCTCTGTCTCTCTGTTTTTCTCTCTGTCTCTCTGTTTTTCTCTCTTCTCTCTCTCTCTCTCTCTCTCTCTCTCTCTCTCTCTCTCTCTCTCTCTCTCTCCCCTCTCTCTCTCTCTCTCTCTCTCTCTCTCTCTCTCTCACCTCAGTTTCACTAATCAAATCTGCAAGGGGGTGTGTGGACAACAAGAAAAAAATCAATAAGCAACTGTGAGAGGAAGAGAGGAAAGGAAGTGTGTATGACTGTGTATTTCTCACGTTTCTCACACATAAATCACAGCCCTGTTTCAAGCTTCAATTCATTCATTTTTAAAATTGACTGAACATGCACCTTATATGCTTCATATAACTTTTAGCTTATTTTCCACAATTAGTAGTTTTGTGACTATTTTTGTTCTAACACATTGTATCCAGCATGACCTCGAGAGTTATTTGAAGTGCATATAGACACCTTAATGGGATCTCGAGCCTTTTTACTGCACTCTCACTTTTAATGAGATTTTGCAGCTACCCCCCCCCCCCCCCCACACACACACACACTCACCCACAGTGCTGTTATTGAAGGCTGCCAGTGAACAAAGAAGACCAAAAGCCCCCATATCTGGTTATATAGGGACACCCCTCCTCTCTCTTGCTCTCTCTCTCTCTCTCTCTCTCTCTCTCTCTCTCTCTCTCTCTCTCTCTCCTCTCTCTCTCTCTCTCTCTCTCTCTCTCCTGGCTCCCATCTGGTGGAGGAATATTGAGGGGCCAGGATGAATAAAGCCTATACTGGCAGGCAGCACATAAAAGGTTCTACTGCTTTCTCTTCATACACACACATATGAGTACAAAGTGATTTGTAGTGTCTTTTTATATTCCACCATTATTTATTTATTTATCTATTTATTTATTTATGTTTGCTGGAAACATTTTCTGCCTTCTGTGATTTTTTTAAATTCAATAAACCCTATACTAAACCCTCTACCATTTGGAAAAGATGAAGAATTGAAATAAACTTTTATTATACCAAATCATTTGAACAGCATTCTTGACACAGAAACCTGATAATGTTAGAACATTCATTCATTGTCTACCACTTATCCGATCTATTCTCGGGTCACGGGGAGTCTGTGCCTCTCAGGCGTCATCGGGCATCAAGGCAGGATACACCCTGGACAGAGTTAATGTTAGAACATGACAAATGAAATGAAATTGCACTGTATTTATTCATATTTTCAGCTGTGTAAGTATATTGAGTCAGTATACATTAAATCAGCAGAACAGGATGTGGTTTTGGTCTCATGACAGAGGTAAGGATTGGCAGACAGAATGGTGTAAGTCAGCTCCTCTGAAAGGTCAGGCCACCTCCCGGGAGTCCCTCAGTCTCCTTCTCTCAATATGTGCCTTCAGCCACTCGCTGTCTAATTGTCTGGGGTCCAGGACTGATATATATAATCCATGCCAAATGCTTTCCTGCTTTACAGTACACACACTTGGACAAAAGCTGTGATTTTCCGTGAAGAAATACAAATGGGCAGTAAAATGGTCAGTATTTAGATATAGATATGACAAGTCAATTTATTTTTAAGTATAGTCTAAAAAAGTATGAGATGTAAAATCTAAATTTATTTCCTATTTATTGACTGACATACTGACATATGCATACTTATTTATTAGAAAATAAATTAGGTTCACCGCAAACAAGCACAAATACACAAGCATGTGTGAGCTTCCATCACTTAAGCACATGAGCTGTTCAGTATCCCCATTCAAGGCCAACAAGCATGCACAGAACACTACAATTTATGTTGTGAAAAGAGTTTGTCATTGTTAATGCTTTTTACAATTCAAGGCCTCTAGAGACACGTGACATTCTATTTTATATCAGACTTGTGTGATGGCAAACATCTGAAAACAGGCTGCTTTGGAGATGAAATTGAAAATATTTGGAACATTTTTTTAAACTGGATATCACAACCATACATGGATACAAAGAATCCCGTAGAATATCCATGCATAAAAATCTAAAAAGAAATTTTCCCCTAAATCAGATTCTAGTTGCTGTTTTTAGTGCTAAGCCTAATGAAAGTGTGTAATAATTGATGAAGGTGGAGAAGAAAGCAATCGTGGGGAAGCAGTGGGGGAAGGGTGCGGGGCATTATTGGGTTTTAATACCCACAGTAAATTCATTTTGGAGCATTTCCATCTAACAGAAGAGAGCTGGAGGAGATGGATTACATGGCTTTCTCTCAGACCCCTGCCCCTAGTCCCAGTGGAACTTGGATGCCACTCCTTCTCTCATCTTCTCTAGTTTCCTCCCCTCTCCACAATTCTCTTTCTCTTCTCCTCAGATCAAGGGGATATTTATGAGTCGACTAGGCTTTCCCCTAGTCCCTATGCTGCCCCTGTCATCAAAGAGTGATTTTCAGTCATGCTTTTCTGAACTATGCTTTTCCCTCAGGGATGACTGGAACACCTGCCCCCCACCAGCAGTGATATAGTCATGCGTGAGATGCTGAGCATATGTGTGAGCACGTGCACACATGCACATTCATTAAATTCTCATTACAGCCAAACATATAAACCCCCAATTAAACATACATTCTATTTAGGCATAATTTAAAATATCTACACCAATCCGGATTCTGCTGTCATTGTATTGCGTTTTGCACACAGTCTCCTTTGCTGTTTTTTGGACAGCTTTCAGGCGCAAAATCAAGCGACCCGTGACGTTCCGGCCGGCCGAGTGTGAGCTAACATGCTTTAGAGGGGGAGTGACACTCGTTGTGCCTGTCAAATTAACAAAAAGTAATGGAGCTGAGATGCAACGGCACGAGCTGTGATCTCACTACAGCTGCCACTCTTCCTGTTCAGATGGGAGATCATAGCAGATAGAGTATGTGAGATGCTGCTGGGTGCTTGCAAATCAAATGGGAAGTTCTCTTAGAAATTAGAATGTAAGTCAACTCTGTAATAAAACAGAGAAAAATTCACAATTTATTTGAGAATCAAGCAATAAATCTGAATAATGACAATAGTTAGTGTCAGTGGAGCGCTCTCAGAAGAAGCAAACTCAGTGTGAATCTTCACAGCTAGATCTTCAGGTTCATTATGTCATCACATACAATGGATGGCTTGTCAGTTCAGCTCAATCAAGCACAAATGTCTTTCTGCAGCTCTTGTAAATCAATCAACTTGGGGAAGGTTATCCAATTAGTGACTCACTCACACAATGTAATAAAGTGAATGGGTATAATTGGACATCGGCTTGCACATCACCTTTGGCGTCAGACTGGTCTGACATTGGTGAGCTTGGTGAAGGTTCTTGGATGCGATAAGAATGCCACATCCTCTCATATATCCTGCACTTTCTTGCCTGTGTGAAATAAAAGATGACCCTCTCCTCCAAAAGTGTCTCATCTAGCCTCCTACTCACCTGTATCTCACACAGAGAAATAAAATCACTCGGCAAAAGATATCTTTTTAGCAAAACAAAAAGGTCTGGTTGTCAGATTTAACCATGAAGAAGAATATTGAGAAGGCGTTTGGGTATCACTTGAAGAGCCACAGAACAAGGCTTTAATGAAAGGGAGGTCTGAACACATCCCCCAAATAGCTTTCTGAATGCAATTCCTTCTTGCTGTCACCATTAATAGGTTAGAGGGGTCAGTAGGGCTGTAGAGCTCCAGGGACTAGGCTATTGATTTCACCACAGAAGAGCCCAGAGGTTTGCTATTTGTACACAATGGCTCATCAATAATATACATGTATGCATATTGAGCTATTGGGTCTAAATAACATGTTTCATGGGCTTCATCTGGGTTCTCCAGTTTTCTCCCACCTTCTAAAAACATTCAAGTAGGTTGATAGGCTACTCTAAACTGCCCCTAGGTGTGAATGTGTGCATGTTTGGTAACCTGCATAGACTGGTGTCCCATTCAGGAAGTGTCCCTGCTGATATCCAGGGTTCCTCCAGAACCACCGTGACCATGATCAGGATAAAGCGGTTACTGAAGATCGATGAATGAGTGAATGATTGGATGAATGTGTTATTATGCCTAGTGTTTTTTGCCTGTAGAATGAAGAATGATTAGAAATTAGAAGCAGACACAGTTATAAAATTTTTATCATGGTTTTATATAAAAAGGATATATAGAGCATTTCATTTTGACATCAACAAAACTCTCAATTTACAGGTAACACAGCAAAAGAAGCCACACTTTACTCTGAGGCACAAAACAGGAATATGGTACCATAATTTCTTTGCTAATAACTGTAATATTTGTGCAGTTCAGAATACCTTTACAAACAACCCCTTTCATTGTTGAATATTGCAGCAGTAGTGGGTTTTTCAAGAGGAAGTAGGATAGGAGGAGAAGGTCTCAAGCCACTGACAAAACACAGACCAAAAACAAGAGGGAAGTCAAATAAAGGAGGGGAGGGACTGGGAAAGGGAGGGAGGGGAACATCTGACAACAACATACTTGCAAAAATGCAACCACTGGCAACCACACAGGACAACTACAGAGGTGTGTCCACCCACAGGACTGAGAACCGTAGTGAAAGTTTCACTCAGTAACTCGTTGCAGGTGGCACGTAAGAATCATTCTCTTCTGGTGAGTGGGTCCAGCGCAAACGCTCCTTATCAAAGAGTAAAAGAGATTTGCACTGGACTCCTGCTAAATCTATTTAAATCTTTTTATACATGTTTTAACAATAAGTTTATATTTGATCTTCTTTTTAAATTGTCATCACAAAAACACAATTTGAACCAAAAGTCACTACAGTTAAATGTGCTAATGTGTTACATACATATTTTTTTTGTTGTTCATACTGGATAAACATTAACTGTTACCATGGATTTATTGCTTTGTACATTGAATATGTTTAGAACCTGCTCCAGCTGTTTATAAAGCAGATAGCTATTTTTTTATTCTTTATTTTGTGGGATTTCCCTTGAACCTTTAGACCCAACCCCATTAAAACCCAACTCTACACATTACCTTTGGTTAACTGTGCAAAGAAATCAACCCATTAGTAACTCAAAGGAGAAAGGGGAAAGTGGTTCTAAAAGATGTACAGCTAAAAACAGTGTTCTCATCCATGCATAACTACAATCCACAGACATCAAGATGGTCATGGTGTTAACTCTAGGATTCCAACAAACCGAGGGGACTCAAGGATTGGGTCTTTTGGACACTCTGTGCTTTTTTCTTTTATTTCTACTCTGTGCTTTAATTTATCTTCTTTCTTTTCCTTGTGTCTTTCCTTGCGGTTGTGTCATTAGTCATCACTAATCTCCATCTGAGTTTCAATATTACATGGAAGCTAACAACCTGAGAGCAAGACACAAGACTACAGCATGTGTAACATTATAACCCAGCTATATGTGCTTGGAGGAGAGCACTAACTTCAATTAATGGTAGTGTACAATGCTCACTTGACCATATACCAATGATCATTGTGCTAAGATGCTTTTTAGCAAACTCAGTCCATATCTATATATGCGACCAAATTGACATATATGGACATATACGGTTAATAATGCTTTAATGCTTTAGTTAATGCATAATTTTTCTGCAATAAAATCATCATTAATTGTGCAATTGTGCTCTCCTGGCAGTGGATGACTGTGCTATTACAGAATATCAAACAAGCCAATGGAAAATGCCTTTGGAGCCAACTATGCCACTCTGGGTGCCTTGCTCTTTTTTTTTTCTCCTACTTGACAAACCTCTGTAATACAATAAGCATTTTGCTAAACCACAAAATGTTTTTAGCTCTAAAACGTCTAAAAATCTTCCAGGCAAAGAAATCATGATTGTTTTTTACATCTGTGTTTCTTTTTTTAATGCTGTGCTCTTAAATACAGTGTCAAAGACCCACATCCTCTTAAGTCTCACAGAAAAACCTCCATCTACAATGAAAGATTAACACATCATGGAAAAAACAGGCTCATGGTTTTGTGCAGTGACACAGTATGATTCTCGAAGTGCAATCAGCAAAAGAAACAAAGAAAAACCAGTATATTTGTTCAGGTTACAGGGTTTTCTGTCGCTGGTTTGGCTCTGTGTGTATTTCTTATTCGAGCCATTATGAGGTGTGGTGGTTCTCAACACCTGCAACTAAACTAATCCTATAGAATGTTGAGGTGCAAATATTATTTTCACAACATTACACAAGATTGCACTTGAAATATATTCACTTGTTATTCTTTTTTTTTTTACATAGACAATTTACAATTACAATTTGCCAATTTGATATGTATTACATCTTTCTATAATTTTAGTCATATATGTAATATGTATATATTTTATCTATTTTAACAGCTTGAATTATTTCATATTTTATTCTTTTATCCTTTGTGCAAACATACAACAATGTGTATTATTTTACATCTTTATCATTTATTTTTCACTTTTTTTTTTAGAACTCACAATCACTACAAAATACGTCTACCATGTGGATGTGTGCATGTGATTGTATTTATGTGCTTTGTCTGTGTGGCTGTGTGTGTGTGTTGTCTAGGAGTACTCCCTGCCCTGCCTGTATCCATATCCTCCCTCTTCTGCTCCTTCTTGTACATATTCTTCCCTTTTCTCCCATCCATCAGGCCATCCTCCATTCATCTGTGAGGTGGCTCCATACGTCTTGGCTGGGGCACCCAGAGCTCCGTAGTTTTGTGTGATGTCTCCGGTCTCCTCAGCCAACTCGTCCTCGTCGATGAAGCCACACTTCTCTTCGCTGGTCTGCTCTGGATCAGCCCATGGCTGTTTCTCACCCGATGCGAAGAGGCCGTAGAAGATCACACCACCGTAATGTACCAGCGAGGCAATGAGGAACACATACTGCCACTCTTCTCTGGTCTGTAGGGGAGAGATGATGCTGATTTTATTCCTTATCTTTAAAAGGGGCATATAACTTTTAATCCATAACTGTAAAGAAGTTATAAATGATCTAGTGTAAGTGACAGAAAGGAATTTAAATTACAGATCTGACAGATTTGGGTCTCTGTACATACTGAAACATTTTATTGCCATCTTAAGCTTTTGCTTAAGAAAAAAAAAACTAAATGACTTACAATATTAATTTTTATAATTAACTTATTCAGTGAAGTTTTTTGTAATGGAGTTGACTTTTTTTTATCAACACATCCGTCTATTTTTACTTCACAATTTTCATAATGTCATTTGACTACCTGCTGATTTAGTTTTATCTCTACCCATATAAAGGGATGCAGCATTTCTTTAGTCCTTCAGGCTATCCATCTGTCTCACCTGCTCAAACGGATCAAAGCTTTAACAATCACTCTAATATCGTCATTGTCTCCACTGTGCTTGTCATCTCATAGACCAGTAACTAGATGGGCTGTTCCTCTACTGTAACTCAGAACAACTGTGCTATATACTGTAGCTGAATTGCATTCTGGAAATTTATCCAACATTTGTGTTCTTGTTTCATTAAAATGACTTTGTACATCACTTAAAATGGCACCTGAGTTCAAATGCTCTTGATCTTTTAATTATTCCATCGAAAAGACGTAGCTGTTGTCAATTATGTTTGTTGATATTTTTCTCTTATGTCAACCCTAACCTTTAACTTCTCACAAGAATGACCAGAATATAGCATCAACCAACAACCAGAATTTTTGCAAATATTTTAATATAATCACATTTAAAACATTTCAGGGGGAGTTTTACTTTAATCAGTAAAGTAAAACACACTAGAAGTTGCTTTCGGCTGCTCCCTGTTCGGGGTCGCCACAGCGGACCAACTGGTCCGCACAACAACTTGGCAAATGTTTTACGCCGGATGCCCTTCCTGACGCAAGTAAAGTAAAACACACTATTGTACACAAATGAAGGATATTACATATTTGCTCGACAAAAAAATAAAAGCCAAAAAAAGTAATATTGGTCACTGAGAAAATATCTCATATTTGCCATTATATATTATTTTAAGATGCTCCTACCTTATTTTTGGTCATAGCACCAACAATCAGAGGGCACACCATGCCAGACAGGGTCCCTACCCCATTTGAGATGCCCATTAGAATACTGGCATAGCGCGGAGCAATGTCTAAGTGATTGACATTGAAGCCTAAAGAGAAGGTAAAACAGACATTTGAAATTATGAATGATCAGGACTTAATTTTTGAAAAGTACTGTTTTAAAAATGATTGACATAACCCCTTGTAAAAATGCCATTCCTGCTTTGCATCCCCTTTTCATACATGCCATTATTATCTCACCGTAGGTGTCTTTCATCAACATTTTTAAATTTTAATTCTTGTTATTTACACATTAAGTTGCACTGAATGCATTAGGTTTTGTAGGCATGGCTGGTTTTCATTAGTAATGCAGTGGAGTGTTTAGTGCAGAGTGCTGTAGTTTTATTCTTTTGAAAAGGCACGACAGTATGCTACTGATGTGAAAAAAAAAAAAGAAAAGAAAGATGCTGCAAATGAAAGATGTCTAGAGTTGTGCAGTAGCCAGAGATACAGAGATATTAGATTTATTACAGTAATACAGTTTCTAGTAAGCTGACTAATTGACTAATTTTTTTTATAGTTTTTTTTCCTGCATAGTAGATTAATGGCATTTGCCAAGGGACATGGGTCACTCTCCCACCGTTCATTTAATTTTCCACCACAGAGAATGATTTATTTCAAGGCATCACAAGTAACTAATTGTAGAAGGACTAAAAGGTTGAGGCAAGTTATTAATGTCATTTATAAATCAGTGAAGTTCTGTCCCCAGTTGACAGTGCTGAAGTTACAGAAACTGCAATATACTGCATTTATCCCCTTATCCACTCGAGGGTGTGGATTTTTCAGTATCTCTGACATTCTGCTACAAAATCTGACTAAAAATAGATTGTGCAGCCATCTTGTGGAGCTGTGGATCTCCCCCACCTCCCGCTCAGTGGGTTGTGTCTGCCTGTGCAGGCAGTAAGGCAGCTCTCAAGGGAAAGAGAGGATGAATTATTTAATGGGCACAGTAGAAATACACTCTCTTCTCCAGATGCAGAGAACACCGAGAGAACGCTGGCTTATGTGGTTATGCTAACCTAGTTATAACATTGCCTTTTTTCTTTTTCTTCTTTTGTTCATTTCTTTTGCTGTAAACCAAAATTACTGTAAGGGTCATCTTGAGTAAACAAATAACATCTGTAGTTTTGATATACAGTGAATGACAATTTCTGAAAGACAACAGTATGGTAAGTTCTGTCTATAGAACACCACACAGAAACTGTGAAGTGCAGTTTTATTAAAATGTAACATTTCTCTATGATCTTTCTCATCATTACCTTCTCATCTTCTCTACCTTCTTATCTTTTTAAGACCTCCATTTTTGTCAATTGTAAAATTAAGCATGTTTGTTAATCATTTTGTGTGAATTCTGAGCAACATTTCTATATACTGGATGTTCTAGATTCTAGTATGTTGCCCTGTATAACCTCAGTTGACTTACCTGATATAGCAAATCCACTGAAGCCCACAGCTAGCACTAAGAATGAGATGGCCATGCCTTTACTGTGAGAATATCCTACTATTAGCAGCAAAGTAGCCTCCATACCGAAGCCTAGGAACAAGAGAAAGAGTTTGGTCAATCATTGCATAATCATGACAATAAAATATTATGATAATAGTATATTATGTTATATATGAATACTTTAAAAAATGCTTGAAAATAAGTAATTAAGTCTGCATTCATTAGAATTGTTGAATTTGTAACTAATTTATTCATTTTAGAACTAAGAAGACTAGTTTTGTTTACATTTTGAATAATGGCACAAATCTGATGCACATTATATTAACCCAAGACTGGACCACTGTGTGGACTAAGATTTCTGCTATGCGTTGATGGCAATTTCTTCTAAAATCAGGGCCACTCAAATCACATGCATGGTTATTTGCATACAAATGTTCTCTACAGTGTAGTGATAATAATACCCACCTCCACAATTCATGATCTTTCTGACATTGGTCGTAGACATGATGTTCTTACTGCGCAGGTAGTCTGCTATCTGCCCTCCAATGGGCACGATGATGGTCATCACCAGATGAGGAAGGGCTGACAGCATGCCAACCTGAAAAACAGTTGTGTTACTATTAAACATAGTAAGTGAAGTCCCATTCTTATTGGAATAACCTAATATGTAATAACCTAATAACCTAATAATTCTAATATGTAGATTTTTATTTCTCATCTTCATCTCAATTAATAGCAGTATATGCAATATTACTGTAAGTAGGTAGTCAAAATACACATGCTTGGGAAATAATGTAACTAAAATCACTAGTCCTGTTTCCAGTTCGCAAAGACCAATCATTTTTAACACTTTTATTTCACCTAATCCACATCCAAATTAAATGAACATACTCACTGTAATATAAATATAATTTAAGTTGTTTTTTTATTATTTGTTATATAACCCATAAAGATCATCAAGGTCACCTATCGGAAAACATTTTGTAAATTTGATTTAAACAGAATATATGGGTTGAGTTGATTAGCATATGTTAAAAATGGATAAACTATTTGAAATCCTTATGTTCATTTTTGAAGAATCAATACGAGTTAAATTAAACACAATTCAAAACCAATGGTGTAATAGGCAAAGCATCACCACCAGCATATCAACAAGAAATCAGTGTAATGACATTATATGCTGTTCACGCTTTAGGTGTTTTCTTTTAGAGATGAGGAGAGAATAAATAAATGAGATGCAAATGCAGGCTTTGGTGACAAAGCACTGATGAATAATTCATTAAATCAGCCTACACCTTCGGGAATGTTGAAGGTCGCAGCTTTGTTAACTAATTTTGACCACAATCATAGAGGCATAAAAGGTTCCATTTGTAGGTTCCTTGCTGTATAAATACACACAAAGATGTGAGAAACTTCAGCAGCGGGGTTTGCTTACCTTGCTGATCTCAAAGCCAAACACTTCCTCGAAGTACGCTGGCTGGCTGATGAGCAGCAGGTAGAAGGTCCAGCTTCTGCAGAAGTTGGCCACGATGATTGCATAGACAGGCATTGAGGTGAAGAACCTCCTCCAGGGTGTCTTGAATTTCTGTGGGTTGAAATTTCACACAGTGATGAAAGACTGATTAAACACAGACCTATTTCTGCCTCTCAAATAATATTGTTATTTATATGACAAATCATTTTATACCATACATCCTGCACTCACTGCTAAAAACACTTTAAAAGAGACCTTTGCTAAGGCCTCGTCAATATTTGTTTGTCTCTCATCCTTCTGCTCTATGGGAGAAGGTGACATTAAGAAAATAAACCAACTTGTAAATAGCAGCAATATTTGTGTTTTCTAATGCAGCCTAAAATTAATAAAATTTTAAAGCTCATTAGATACATACTTAATCACAGAGAAGAGACTGCATCCTCAATTTACACTGCATTCTTGTTTACCAACAAACTAATGCATCGTAACCTACATTTATATATGGAATAGATAAGGATTTTAACTTTAACTTGAGTGGCAACTAAGTCTTAATTTCCTTTAGCCAATCACAATTCAAACCCCTTGAGGTTGACTGTAAGCTTGAGGAAGGCTTTCTCATTACAGTAATGAGTAGACAGGATTGCATTTGAGAGACATAAAGGACAGAGAAGATGCAGGGGAGAACACATCAAAATGAGTAATGGCTGAAGGATTTGCTCCCTGCTATTCTTCAAAGAGATTGATTCAAGGAATGCTCTGAACCTTTAAAGTCTAAAATCTCTTTTTGGCTGTGTGTCAATCACAAACTTTTTTTTATTAATACCTTTTAAAGTAAGAAAGCACCAGAGCTTCTTTCTTTCTAGTTTAAAACCTGCTTTCTTAAACAAGAATCAACACCCATCAATCAGTTGTGCTTTTGAGGAAAAAACTGACAATGTAGTATTATTTTGTTTAGTGTTTTAAAGAAAGTGCTGGACTGTATTAATCATCCATTATAATGTACCTCACCTCAGCAGGTCCCAGAAGCTTGGCGCTCTCTCCAATGCTTTCTTCGATGTAGCAGCGCTCCTCGTCCGTGATTGTAGGATGCTCAGCAGGACTCTCATAAGACACCAAAATCCAGAACATGTACCACACAAGGCCAAAACTCCCTGAAACAAAGGACAGGAGGAAAGTGAAAGAGAGAACCAGTTTAGGTTAAATTGTTAAATCTTTATTGTAATGCTTTCTGAAAGGTTGAGTGAATCTCTATGACTGGCACATGGAATGTCAGCATGAGGACAGAACCATGGAAACATCAGAGGAAAAATCAATACAGTGTCAAATAATAATCCATACTATTGTTACAGCTCAGTGGCACTCTGACTGTACACAGACAGACACTGAGACCCATTTAGGTAAAATCTGTGTATATATCAGTATATAGTGCACCCAAATATTATATGCATACAATGTAATATGTCGTTTGTGAAATCACTAAACTTACCATAAACATAGAAGACAGAGGACCAGCCAGTGTACTGCACCAGGATTCCAGCCAGAGGCATGGCCACGACTGCACCAGCATAGGATCCTACATAAATACAAAGGAGGAAAAGATGATTAAAGAAAAATTTCAAAGAGAACGAGGATTGAAATAGACGCTTATAAAAATTCATTAAAAGGAAATGGGCATGATTTCTGTAAAATTAGTTCACACTAAGGTGCTCCACGGGGAAATTACATTTGTGGATGGAACATGGTAACATGATCAGAAAGGGAGCATCCTTCAATGGCATAGGTTCCTGCATGAATCAGTTATAGAAGTGAAGCTAGAAAATGGCCCACTTCTAAAGACTTGCTTTCCTTGCTTTTTTTAAAATACTTCCCTGTTAACTTCAGTGTAGTTACTGAATAATATGCTTGAAGATGAATAACTGAATATTGTGTGATAATAAGAATATATTCAGCTATGGTTTTAAAGATGTGGCTACTTGAACCAAGCGTAAACAAAGGACGCATTATTCTGCATGGTAGGCATGTACTGTCATGAAATGTAAAAAAACAAAACAAAAAAAACCACTCAAATAAAATGGCAATAAATGACTGCATTCACTGATTTATTTATCTTCAGTATCCTGGTTAGGTTTATAGTAGGTCTGCAGTCAATTCCAGGAATAGTGAGACAGAGCTATACCTAGATTAGGTACCAGTCCATTACAGGACACCATGCACATGTCAGTGTATTTGCACAAAAATAAAAAAAACACAAAAATAGTTCCTTCAGAGGGACAAACTGAAGAAGTGAGCTAGATGGAACCTTAGAGTATTATGCATAAGGCTACACAAGTCAAAAGAGATTTAGCATAACAGTTGATGGCAACGGGATGGAAACTATGAACTGACCATTGAAATATCCAACCTCTTTAATCAAACTAATCAGAAACAAGCAAAAAAAAAAAAAAGCACATTTCTAATTGCTTACATGAATTTTTCTGTGCTTACCACAAAAGGAAGTGGTGGCCAAACGACTCCTCTCCAGAGGTGGGGCCCATTTACTCCAAATGCCATGGCATGCTGGGTATGTCACTCCCTGTTACACAATTATATTGCACGAATCATGAGTATAAATACTTAAATCTATGCATTGCTTTAATGTTAAAGTAAATATTGTCAACAATTTCTAAATTATTACTCACATCACAATTGACTGAACAGACTTGTTTCAGAAGGTTTTTTTAATGGCATCAAATTTTACACTTGAACCAGCAATAATGAAATAATCACTTCTTTATTATTGTTACCTTACTACTAGTGTTACCATGTTAATGTGCCCTGGCCAATTTATCTCAGCAATTTAAATATCAGACATAAGGCAGCCCAGTGAATCAAATGAAGTCAGCATGGCATGGACACAGAAAACAGACAAGTTCTAAGATCAGTACTCATTACTTAGAGATTTCCTCAGACTGACTGATTTTCATGGTTTCTTATTCATCACCTGTGAGAATCCTCACATAATATCATCAAATGTCTTTCACCAAAGGCTTTGTGCCAAAATTATAAGCAGCAATATGCTGATATAGTATATGGAGTCAACTCCAGAAATCTCATGAAAGCCATCAAAGATTATGTAAATAAATAACACATATGCACAGACTGATTTTTGACCATATTTTTGTAAAATACTAGTTCCACAGTGATCATCACCTGCACAATTAGTATTTCTGAGGTGTTTCTTAGAGAGAATTAAAACAATGGGTTTTCTCTAACCCTTCTTCAGCAGAACCTTTCAAGCAGATGTAGAATTTTAGGTTTGTATCTGTCCTCAATCTGTCCTTAATCTGCACCCCAGACTTTCAGTTAGCTTCAAATCCTAGTAAGATCCTAATCCTGATAGCAGCATGATGCTAAACTTTGATTTTGTGTTTAGAGCAAACATGCTTCTGTGGGTTCAGATGCATGTTTGTAGCAGTTTCATTTTAGGCCTGGGCAGAGGCAACCAGGTTTGGGGTTAAAATATCCTGTTATTTATTAGAATTTAAGATGGCATCTATTTTTACAAAAGCCCTGGCAAAACACTTATCACCATATTTTACAGTCGGAATGTAGCTGCAGTAGCCAATAATGTGAAAAGTCTACAGTCTTGATTTTAGTCTCATTTGACCACAGCACACAATTTCAATTGTAGTAGCAATGACAATTGGTAAAGGTTGTATGTTGTTCTCAGAAAGGGCAGCCACTGTTGAACTCCTAATTATCTTATCCTAATCAAGGTGGTACAATTACAAAACTGTGATATTTGGTGACTTTTTCCATTTTGAGCAGCATTTTCTGCACTTTGCAGGGGGACAGTATGCTCTTGCATCCAATTTCAGACAAATGTCCAACTTATTCCAGATTTTTTTTTTTTTTTAAGTTTGGATTATTGTCTTCAACTGTGTTTTTAAGATCGTATTTATTTTTATGTCATATAATCTATGTTTTCCAGTTCATTTTTACACTGAAATCTCTTTGATTTTCAAAATAGTAATGGAAAAAAGGGACAGTGGGATTTTCCATGTGTGCACTGTCAGGGAAACAGGAGGTGGTCAGAGTTTCTAAGGCTTGAAAGCTCGATTGTTGTCGGTTACTGTTGGTTACTGTTGGTTACTGCCACAGCCTAGGGATATGTACCATTTTAAAACATTCTTTTAGGTGTCAGTAAATTGACCATTATAAAAAAATAATGATAAAAAATGTGCTATTCTTTTCTGTAGTAGTGCAGAAGTCAATTCAGTAGCGCTCATGACCTGCTCACCTCTACGAGACCCTGCAGTATCCTGACGAATATGACGCAGCCATAGTGCACGCGTGCAGCGGAAGGGATGAACATGTTGAGGGTTGAGGTGAGGACGATGGCCGCCCCAAACACTCTGACAAACAGAAACACAACATCACCTTCACACAATCGCAGGGAAACATTTGTAAAAAAAAAAAAAAAAAAAAAAAAGACAAAAAACAAACAAACAAACAAAAAAACCATAGAAAGCACAGATAAGAATTGAATTTATTATAGCCCTGTGTGCCCATAATAAAATACAATGCATAATAAAAATTCTATTTCAATTCAATTTAATCCTAATTTCAAATGTGTTGAACGTTTATTAATCGATATATATATATATATATATATATATATATATATATATATATATATATATATATATATATATATATATATATATATATATATAAATAAATAAATATATATATATATATATATATATATATATATATATATATATATATATATATATATATATATATATATATATATATATACGCACACACACATCTGTGCCAGTTTTTTCTCAGCAAGCCCACACTCCTGCGTTTGATGCTGCTCAATATCAATACAGCTATACGCTAAGAGAGAACAGAATATAATGCCATTTCCATCCCAGTGTTGCATATGTAATATGAAGGGGCATGGGTAAGCCCTGTGGCAGCGTCTCCATGCCCCCCTTCCCCTCACTGAACGGATTAGACACGGTGTTCCCCCGGGATCTCATTAACAGGTGGAGAAAGCCAAAGCCCACTTCCCCTTGTGTGTTCTGTCACCGAGCCAAGGGCACTGTCCCCGCTACAATTAACGGCCTGATTAAAAAAAAACCCTTCAGTGGTGGACATGTTGGTGAATTTTTTCGTTATTATTATTATTTTTCTTTATATCAGTAACTCGACAAAACAGAAATGTGTGCTTGTTATTATTATTAATTAACTATTTTAATTTTAAAAAGAGTTTAACATGTTAAATACTAACATTTTAAAGAAAATCGCATGAATAACTTCATGCTGATAAACCCAGCTGTATTACACGTGCATTAGCATTTAAATCAATATAATAATTTTGGATAAGAGCGGATAAAAATACAAGACAGCTTTTAAAAATAACTATTACATATACTGACGTTAGCATAAATAAGTACAGTGTAGGAAACTAGATGTCAGATTTACCTGTTGGCTGCTAATCGCTGTGATATGTATCCTCCTGGGATTTGGGTCACTATATAACCCCAGAAAAATGAGCCGTGGATCATTCCCACTGTCTCCGGGTCCCAGTTAAACTTGGCTTTCTGAGAACCAGAGGAAATGGAACAGTGTTCAAAACACAAAACACTTATACATTTGATCATATGTATTATATAGCAATGTGCCGATTTATGTTTTAGAATTTTTTTTTCGTTCATTCACATTCAAAAAGTGATTGTTAAAAATTATTGTTAGTATTTTTATAATAATGATAATACTAATATACTACTACTACTACTACTACTACTACTACTACTACTAATAATAATAATAATAATAATAATAATAATAATAATAATAATAATAATAATAATAATAATACAATAGCCTTTTTTTAAAATCCAAGTTTCACATCCCAGGGCATACATTAAATTGGTGACTGAATGGAAGACCGACCTTATAAAACAGACAGTTGAAAAAATAAAATAAAATAAAATAAATTCGACACAGATTTTTGGACTCATAGAATAAATGCCGGAGACAGTGATAGCAAAATGAATAACTTACAGGGAAAATTTTAAGAAAGGTTTTTAAAAACTGCAGATTTTATTTTTAAAATATTAAACATGTTCGGTTAGTTTTTAAATCAGTGGAAGACCGGAAGGCCCTCATGATGACAGTAAGACAAACGTGTGTGTGTGTGTGTGTGTGTGTGTGTGTGTGTGTGTGTGTGCAGAAGAAGGAGGGAACCACGTACATGACGTAACACCTGTGAAGAAATTACGTAGACGTAACACCTATGAAGAAATTCCATGCACACGCACGCACCTCTTTGATGATGATTTTGCCATTCTGGTGAATGGTGCTGTTGTTCACCATGCTCACGATGGCCACGCCCAAATTGCACCGAATCCCGAAAGAGATGCAAAAGCCGAGGCCGCTCATGATGGCGATGATGTAGCGGCGCGGGAGGCCGAAGCATGTGCAGTCACATAAGGGCGCCTTCCTCTCACTGCTCTGCGCCGGTCGGCCATCTTCCGTTAATTCAATATTTTCCCCAGGTTTCTGCCTCCTCTCCAACACCCTATACACCAGCAAAAAGCTCATTACTGAAAGAACTTAGTAAAAAACCAGATAGCAGAGAGGGTGAGGAAAAAGCTAAATGGCAATTAACTAGTAAATAAACTAGTTTAGGGCTAAATGATATAGAATAAAGTATCATTATAATTAAACTCCTATAAGCACATAAGTTATTATAATCGAATTTCTATTCATATTTTACAAAGGCTACAGGCTCTTATGGGTACCATTTTAGCATCGAATGACATTTAACCGAGAGGCCTACTTAATCATGATTGTTAAAATATTCTTTAGCAAGAAATATAATGTATAAATGATTATTATTATTAACGCTAAAATCAAAGTCATGAAACGCAGAAGATTCAGCCGGAGCGACTCAGGCCTCATCTGTCGCTCTTGTACCGCAATGCAGTATTTCGTTCACCTTCGCCCTTATTTGCATTCATACAAGCTCCACGTTTACAAGTTTCAACAACATCAATAAAAAAGAGAGAAATATTTCAGTATTCAGTGCCAGTATATTTGTTAAGAAATGTATTTCAATGCTGAATATTGCAATCTGTATTTCTTTGGTATATTTTTTTTACAGAACAGTTGCAAACGGATATCAGGTGAAACCATGCAGGCAGACCCAAATAAAGACAGTCTTTTTGCACACCAAATTCGATCGTGCATCTTGAAAATATAATTAATTATTTTAATTTTTACTTTTCATTCTACATTTAATGCATTATTCAGAGTAAATCAATGACCTGAAGGAATGTCATATGTTCTCTAAGTTTGTTCGACGTTTTGTTCCAGGTCCCAGTCTAATGTGAAGTGTTAAATAATCGAATTCGATGTCTGTGTAATATTGATAACTATTCACTATGAAATCTTAAAAAATTAAATTAAATAAAATGAAAAATGAGCACAACAATGCACTTTTCATTATTCAATCGAAAAAAATATATGTATATCAGAAAATTACCAGAAAAATCTCTTACAGGTTAAGAATAGCTATAACTATATCTGAACGAATATATGTTTAAAAACATAATATAAATCCAGAAAAAAATCCAGTTTTTTATTGAGCACTTGTATATACAGTGAAGGAGATTCTCTTCGTGCATGTGAATTATTTAAAGACCTTTGAATGATCTCTGAAAAGGTGACACCCAGGGGATTTCTCTCGTCAACGATTACATTTCAATCAGCTTTTCTCTCACACAAATGACTTGGAAATCTCTTACACATGCTTAACATTTCACTCTGAATTTACACACACACACACACACACACACACACACACACACACACACACACACACACACACACACCTTTCACCGCGTGACTGTGTTACAACTGTGCTTTCTAATATGTGACAACATCCTCCATCGTGAATTATAGAATTATTCGCCATAAATTCAGGGATGCCGTCCACAAATATGCAATGCAAAATGCAAGATGCTTTCAGTTGGGAATTAAAAGAACATGCTTATTTTAGCTTACTTGTACATATGACCCAGCGTCTTCCCTGCTAGTTGCTTGAAACCCTCTTTCCTGGGCACAAAACCGGGCTCCTTCGGTGTATCCATGTCCAAATATGATAATCCCTCGTTTTCTTTTCGTTAGTGTTAAAGTATCATGTCACGGACGAGCTGGTCGGGCATACCGGACAGACACCCAGCAGATCTGTGAGTAAGTCGGGCAGATAGCTAAAGAAACACGACGTCGTTCCTCAGACAAGAAAAGTGACCAAAAATGAAAAAAAAAACCCACCTATATATGACAGGACAAATCAGAAGTAGAGAGGCTCTGTCTGTTCGGAATGATAAACTCGCTCTTCTTAGGCACCGTGAGCGTTTTCACTGCCATCTCGGTGTGAACCAATACATTTGATGTTCACGTCAAACCCACGACTGGCTTTTAGAAGACTGGGGGGAAAAAGTTTGGTGGAAAAAATCTAACCAATGGAAATCTACACAGACGACAAATACAATGAGCGATCAAATAAAGGGCTGGAATGGAAGTTTCCGGTTTATCTTATCTGCTGCACGACACCGCTTTCAGCACCAAGGTCAGCGATACGGCGCGTGCTGCCCGCCGCTTCTGCACAGGAGCGCGCGCGTTACACACTAGACATCACCCCCCGCACACACACACATGCACACACACACCATCCCCTCCTTTCTCCATACACGCCAGTCTGCCCACTTTAAATGGGAGGGGTTAGACATCACGGGAAACATTCGCAATCCCTTCATTTTCAAACATTCCCGGCCGATTTTGTGCGGGGAACTGCATTACTGCGACAAAAAGGCCTTTTTATTTTAAAACATCGGGTCCACATTTGTGCTTTCAATCTCACTGGTTGTTTATTATATGAAAGGCCAGGCGAGCCTCCTGGGGGCGGTGCTATGGAAACCGAATGAGGAGTATTCCCCAACCGAGATCTCGCTTCTGTGGTCACAAAAAATGTATTAATAATTCAAGCACAGCTCAGCAAAGCGTCTACTTGTCTGCAGTAGATGCGTGCAAGGAGAGCAAGTGTGAATATGCATATGCAATGCAAGAGGTTAAAGATCCTAAATGAAGCAATGTACTGCATGTTTATAAAACGTACTTATCTCCCAAGCAGCAAAATGAACCTAAATGAAATGTAAACTTTATGCAATAGAAGTCTCTTTCATTTAAAGATCACGGTATAGTGCTAAATCAAAGACTAAACCACATAGAGAGGAAACTACACGTAGTTGTAACAAGGAAAGCCACACAGACAGCAAACAGGTAGTTGCACCAGATGTAAGTGAGCATGTGGCGCCATCTGGCGGACATTCTACCGGCATAAATATGCAAATTTTTATCTGAAACGTAAACTGAGTTTTATTATATGAAAAATTGTAATGGGTTATTTTAAGTCATGCAACTCAAGTAGTAGGGACATGAGCCACAAGGTCACAGACAAACAATTAAATGGCTAGATAGCACCATTGTTTAAAAAATAAACCAATTAAGCAAAACAGAAAATAATAATACAAAATAAAACATTTTATGGCACAATGTTAAAAAGTATACAGATACAACAGCACACACCAGCCTAACCTTCCTGAGATGTACACTTCGTTCTCTAAATTAAATTAAATTGACATTTAGCATGGAATAGTCCATTTCTTTATATATGTCTATGCGAGTTACCCATCAGCAGCAATACAAATGTTCAAAATAATAAAAAAAAAAAAAACACGATATAATCCCAACAACTGCAGGTATATGCAAACACAGTTTAATAATCACACATACTTTTCACAATATTATGTAGCCAATAAATAACATTAATGGACGTGCTACACAATTGTATATAGCATTGTGATAAGGAATTTAACAGTATATCGCTTAATGAACATGAAGGAACAGACCAAAGCATCATTAAATCCTGCAGAAGCACAGCATTTTCTGGAACTTGAACTGCTAAGAACACAAACAAAACGTGTACATGATTAGATGTGAGAAAAGGAGACATAAAATGGAAATGTCTCTAATGTTCAAAACGCCTCTGAATTCGGGACTTCATTGCTTCTGTTTATACTAGAGTTTGAGGAACATACAGAGACTATCAAGGTTTTGTCTTTTTCATTTTTGTTTAGAATTTAACATAGCACTTAGCTTTTTTCTTAATGTTTTAAAGCATTACATGTAATAGAGTGTGTGGCAATTAAGAATGAAGCTTGTATATTCTCAGTTTCTGGAACACTCTTTGGATCAGTGTATATATGAATATGAACTTTAGTATTTATATTGAAGGGTAGATATCTCATTATCTATCTATATGTACATCTTCAAAAACATTGTAGTGCAATATTTTCACTCCAGTTTACTAAAGAACTCTTTAGTAAAAAAAATCAAGCTCCTGTCAGAAAACAGTTAATGTGTTCATTAAATATTTAGTGTAACCCTGTAGTTTTTTACGGTGTGAACAGATTTGGCAGTTAAATTAACTGATTAATGTAAATGTTGTACATATTGCACCATTTGATCCACAACTCTAATCCCGTGCACATACTGTAGAACTTAACATTGTGTTAAGAAAGAAGACTAATGTTCCATAAGAGAGCATAAACGTTGTGCGGAGAACATGACAGACTTCACCTGTGATTATTACAGCATAAGTGTTTGGAATTAAGATCCTAAAAGTTACACAGTGTAGTTTAACAAATGTTGAGCCAGCAGAACTCTGTATCTGAACAGAGGGATTAATTAAGAAACTAAACAAAATAAAAAACATACAGTTCAACACATCTGGGCAGTTGCAACTGATAAAAGGAAAGAGGAGAATGATATCTAATATAACAGAATACAAGCTTATGTGTCCCTAAAGGAATTCTTCAATGATCAGTTGAGTTCACATTTTACTTGCCATTGTTTTACATGGCAAAAATGAACAGAGTCAGTTCAGAGTGCTGTCCAAATCATGAAATCTGCCAAACATCATGCCCATAACTGCATTCACAAATACTGACAGAGCACTGCATGCTAAAACAGACAAGAGTCAGAGTGAACTGTAAATGAGAATAAAATACAGACAGCAGAAGAACCTCAAGATTCTGGCATGGCTTAATCTTCCTCTTTATAACAGAAAGTGAGTTTATCTTGGTTCGAAGAGAGACAAGGCTACAGGCAGGCTAGTTCTTTGATTACACATGCAGTACAGCATGGTCTGGTGTTGATCATACTCCAGATACTTATGACTGGCTGAAACATCTTTAGGCTCCTGCAGGCTCAGGGCTTCTTAGATACATTCAGACAGGACTTCAATCTTGTCTGGAGGGAGCAGTAAGCTGTTCTCTGTAGTGTGAGAGAGGTCTGTGGTCTGACTCTGGCTGAGCTGCATTGTGATCTTCTTCACATCATAGTCATGCAGGTACTCCTGTACCATGTAGCGCTCGTGCTTCACGCGGTCTTTAACATCTGATGGCACGTCTGGGATCAGCCACGCCACAAAGAACTTCACCACGAACACCACATGCTAGTGGGAGGCACAAAAATTGTTTCACATTCATACATTCGGTACATAATTTTAAAAAAGAACACCTTGCTGTCCTCACCTCCATGATGATGATAAAGGCCATCTTGGCTGCAAGAATATGCCAGAATTGCATGGTTTGTGAGTACTCCTTGCGGTGGCCTGGTGGATAGCGATAGTCTCGATATCTGTAACATACAATGAAAAATGTTATCTTATGTCGTCTTAAGCACAGTGATTAAATTCCAACCAGATCCGACGAACAGTTCCCAGTGATATTAAATGATCCTAAATGAAATACTACAATTATACATCCAAAAAAGTATACCAGTAGTGACATGAGCAGGTGGTGTAGCAGCATACACTACTTTTAGTAAGGCAGTTTGCAATTTAAGACACACCGTCTGAGCTACTGAGTCTTCTGGTTTTCTTATTTTAATATTACAAATACAGACTACTGCAAGCACCACAGAGTTATTTCAATGTATGTAGTCACAAAACATGAATACTGTGGTTGTATTTGGTTTAAATGGAACCTTTTGGTTTGAGAATCTAATCAGAGCCTTTATACATGATCACAGACCCAGCCACATACCTGCATGTTGTTATGATGGACTCATTGAACCAGAAGGGGTTCTCCTCACTATCTGGCTTGTTTTCTGGACGGAGCTTGGAGATTTCATACACTGAAAGGCTGTTGTTTATGTAGTCTTTCATAGAGGTCTCATTACCAGAGTGGTAGGCGTACAGATAGACTAGACGAGGGATCATGTCAGAGGTAAATGCCATGATGAACGCCTGGGATGACAAACAGTGTACAACAAATGTTAAAATAAAGAAAGTATTTTTTTTAGAACTGTCTATCCATCTTTCTGTCTATTAGTATATGGTGGCAAACACATCCAGCTACTTTACTAGGACCAACTTTAACCCCATTATCATTCACACAATTATCCAGTCAGCCAGAACTGGCAGCAAAACAACGCATAAAATAATGCAGATGAAAAATGCGGATGAAAAATGTGATCTCAATGATCGTGGCATGTCTGACTGTGCCAGATGAATCGGTTTATGGAAAAAAAATCTAATATGTGTCTCCTTAGGTAGAACATGCAATTTGATCAACAAATATTTGTTGATCTAATGACTTAACCGTGATAACATAGCTGGAAGTCATTTGTTTTCAATGAGATCTGTGTGCAATGCGGTTGATGTGATGTGATTACATGATACGTAGTGTGGTGAGGGATGCTGGAAGGTTTCAGATAGGCAGAGATTATGTTAGATTATGTTTTAGGCTTTCTTTGACCCTGGTAGAGAGTATACACACACATTTCATGTCATAAAAGACCCTTGACCTTTGCTACTCACATTTGTGACAACAGATAAAATAGCCACCACATTAAGGATATCATGCCAGGCTCCAATGTTGCGTGCCTTGGCCGCTACAGGCCTACGGAACTGTGTGGTGAACTTCCATGCATCCACCCGCACCTCCAGGATGTTGTTAAACAGAGCGAGAAGTGGAGCAAGTGGAAATGAAGCCACAAATAATGTGATGAAACCAAATTGGATCACTGTTTAAAATAAAAAAATAAATAAAATAAAACAAAAACAAACAGTAACATTAGATAATACACATTACAACATACTCAGACAGAAATCATGGGCTGCTTGAAGGTGAATTAGAAATAATAAAACAGTGTAGCTTTATATTTATAAATTTTCTAGTTACAATAATATCAGAGTGGTATATAAAGGACGAAATTTTAAATATGAGTGAAACCATACCCATTTCTAGGTACTCGTAGAAGAGACCAAATTGGCCAATGGTCTGTAAGCCATGGTCCTGCTCCCATCGGCTGCACCGGCTCTCTGGATGGTTTCGGCCTTTCCTGCTGATCCACCAGTTCTTCAGTAACCTGAATTCTCAGACACAGTTTAGGTCATATATTGTATCACTTCCTTTAAGAAATACAATGTAAAATATTACTGAATTAATTATTATTGACCTATTGAGCATACAGTGCCCTACATGGCTTTGAAAATGTGGTCAGCATTTTAGGTATTTCTGAAAGTATTTTTTAATAAATATAAAAAATTTGAGATGGTCATTATTTATTGTGCATAAGACAATGAACATATGGACCTTCTCAAGTGACATAAATGCATAGTGTTGTACTATTAATGCTCCTTGTGTCTGTATACAAGTATAGGCTAATTAATATTTGAAATTTATTAGTATTTTAATAGTTAAATAATAGAACTGTGATAGCCCTACAGTGTAAAATTACAAAATCCAAGAAAGCTTTAACCCCTTTAACTCCTAGGATAAAGGCAAATCTTTCTGCATTTTTATTAGTTTCATTGTGAGTACTAAATCATTTATATTAGTTAATAAATAACATGCATTAAAATAAAAACTGGACTTAAATGTTGTTAGGCGTAGCTCATGGGGACACTCACGGTAGCAAAGCCTCCTGGATATTTCCCACCAGTTGTTTCCCTGTCATGACAATCACTAGCTGAGTGGTGAGCTCTATCAGACAGCCCCCTGGAGCACACTGCAAAAGATCACATCCTCAAATTACATAAGCAACTGTGTATACTATAAAGCAGTGTAAGCTTTGAAGCAGTTAGATTTAACAAATGAAGTAAATGTGAAACATACAGCAAAAGGTATGATGATAGAAAATCATACATCGGGGGAAAACATCCATGCTAAATACCAGATGATACATGTACAATACACAGTGAATTCTAAAGGTTCTAACTTTATATTTGATGAGCAAATTCATCATTTATATTTTCACTATTTTATACAGTATTTCATACATTATGATTTAGTGATACATATAAAGGAATATAACAAAACAAAAGAATTACATTTCATTGTTAAGATAATTGTAAAAACAACCAGAACACAAACCAGCTCACCTCCTCATTTCTCAGTTTACTCCACTTCCCAAACATGTAGGTATAGTTGCCTGGATAACCCACAAACTTGCCTTTAAAGAAGGCAACATAGAAGCAGGAGGAGTAGTAGTTGACAAATTGGAACATGAACATCTTCATGGTCAGCTTATTCTCATATTCCAAATGTGTCTTTGGGATTTCTGAAGGCAAGGTCAAAAATTCAAAGGAAGAAAATAAATAAATAACAATAAAGGACATATGTTGCATCAAACTATACTACACTAGTCTACAGTTTTCATGTATGTTATACACTGATCCGCCATAACGTTATGACCACCTGCCTAATATTGTGTTGGTCCCCCTTTTGCTGCCAAAACAGCCCTGACTCGTCGACGCATGGACTCCACTAGGTCCCTGAAGGTGTGCTGTGGTATCTGGCACCAAAATGTAAGCAGCAAATCCTTTAAGTCCTGTACGTTGAGAGGTGGGGCCTCCATGGATCATACTTGTTTGTCCAGCACATCCTACAGATGCTTGATTGGATTGAGATCTGGGGAATTTGGAAGCCAAGTCAACACCTCAAACTCGTTGTTGTGCTCATCAAACCATTCCTGAACCATTTTTGCTTTATGGCACGGCACATTATCCTGCTGAAAGAGGCCACAGACATCAGGGAATACCGTTTCCATGAAAGGGTGTACATGGTCTGCAACATTGCTTAGGTAGGTGGTACGTGTCAAAGTAACATCCACATGGATGGCAGGACCCAAGGTTTCCCAGCAGAACATTGGCCAAAGCATGACACTGCCTCCGCCGGCTTACCTTCTTCCCATAGTGCATCCTGGTGCCATGTGATTCCCAGGTAAGCGATGCACATGCTCCAAGCCATCCACGTGATTTAAAAGAAAATGTGATTCATCAGACCAGGCCACCTTCTTCAATTGCTCCGTGGTCCAGTTCTGATGTTCACATGCACAGAGGTCAGCATGGGCACCCTGACTGGTCTGCGGCTATGCAGAAACTGCAACAAACTGTGATGCACTGTGTATTCTGACACCTTTCTATCAGAACCAGCATTAACTTCTTCAGCTATTTGAGCAACAGTAGCTCGTCTGTTGCATCAATGAGCCTTAGCCATTCATGACCCTGTCGCCGGTTCACCACTGTTCCTTCCTTGGACCATTTTTGATAGATACTGACCACTGCAGACCGGGAACACCCCACAAGAGCTGCAGTTTTGGAGATGCTCTGATTCAGTCGTCTAGCCATCACAATTTGGCCCTTCGTCAAACTCGCTCAAATCCTTATGCTTGCCCATTTTTCCTGCTTATAACACATCAACTTTAAGGACAAAATGTTCACTTGCTACCTAATATATCCCACCCACTAACAGGTGCCATGATGAGGAGATAATCAGTGTTATTCACGTCACCTCTCAGTGGTCATAATGTTATGGCTGATCGGTGTATGCTACGTCTGACTTTGGAGAAAAGAAGTAATGTTTGTACTATGAAATTGTGAAAGTGTTATAAACTGTGATATTAATGATTAATAATTCATTTTCATTAACACTTAAATTAAGACTAAAGCTTTGTCTCACCCATATCAGTAATCCGTATAGCCACATATTCATAGAGAAAGTTGAGGATGAGGATGATAGCAAAATTGATACAAGATGCTGTAACTGAGGTGGCCAACTGTGGAGTAATAATAGATCCCACAAGCTGGATCTTGCTTGTTGTGCTATCCTTCATGATGCTAGCAAAAGCAGCATAAACTGCTAACCTGTATGCAATCACTCCCATTATACAGGCCACAATCAGGAATGTCTGAAGAAGAAACAGAAGAAACAGATTTGGTGGTCCAGTTAGGATTATATATAAGAATATTGTTTGATTATCATTGAGTTTTAAATATATGGTGTTTTGCAAGCAAGCACATTGACTCACCCAGAACAGAACTGTAGCTCCAGAGAAGCAGAAGCGAGCACACTTGCTGGTTAAAGGCAAATATGGTTCCATTTCCTGAGATGAATCAGAGGCTGTGTTATTATAACTACTTAAGCACTCTCAATGAGTTCTCTCCAAAGTGTTAATATTGTAAAACCTAAACTAATACTTGGAATTTTAAAGGTCAGGCAAAGATATAGTTGAGTGCAACAAAGGTTAGGTGTTTAATTTTTAACACCATGTTCGGCATTAAGTGCGATATTCATGGTAGGAGCAAGGTTAAGATGTATAATGAATACATGTGTAGATATGCATAAGAAAGGGCACACAGACATAAACAGGCCAACAAAGAAAATATATTTTAAAAAGTAAAACAATTTAAACATGTAAAATATTTCACACTAAGCAAGGTAAATATCTATAAGGATCTTTCAAACTAATTTGGGATTAAAATTCTAAACCTCTTTTTGGCATTATCTTCTTAAAAGACCTTGAGTGAGACATTCTTGAGACATTGAGTGAGTAGTGCAAATAATAGAAAGGAAAAAAGTTATCTTAAATGACAGAGTGAATTGTTGCAGAGTGATGACCACACAATTTTTAAGCACCTGTGTGACACGATTTGGACGACGGCTGGTGCACTTCAACTCAAACTCGGGTCTGATCTGAAGCTGCTGCTGCTCCTCTTCAAAATCCACTAAATCCCACTCGTACTCCAGCCTCGCCTGCCTCCGCTTCCATAATTCCAGAAATAGAGTTACTGTAGGAGAGCAAGAGTAAAAGAAAAAGACAGACAAAAAGAAAGAATAAATGTGAGTAAAGGACCGGTGAAATCAAATCTATAGTTTATTTTCATTTGGCTACACAGCAAATGTGGCTGCAGATGTATATGAAGAAATTCTTCAGGGTAATCGCTCTGGGACCGCCGATTAACATTTCTAATATGCATCATTTACAAAGATCCACTATGCATGCTCTGCCTTAAAATGAAGCAATTACTAAAATTCTTTTAGCCGCCCCATGTTGACAAATTAATCAGATAAATAGTTATCAAATTGGCTCTGCTCCATCCAACCCATTTATGTATTTCTACCCCATGAGACCAGTCTGGTGTTCTCAGATAGTTTGTAATGTTTCTGCACCTGTAGGTGGCAGTGTTTGCATGTGGTGAGAACAAACCTACCCCAAATTCCCATGAAAATGGCAAAGAACACTGTTCCTTCATTGTCAAATAGATGCGATTGCTAAAGAAAGAAAAGCAGAGCTGGGATTAAAAAAAAATTAATCAAAAGCACCTAACTACTCAAAAGTTAATTAAGACTATTACATGAGCTATATTTGTATAAGTAATTGAAACTTGTGACAACAAATTATTTGTAGATACGATTGTATTTATTTATTTGTGAAATTTGTATTTATAACTTCGTTGCAAATTATGTAACAGAAATTTAGCTAAAAGATTCTGGGTACCATATTATCCTCCTATCTTGGAGACGATTAGTCCAAACCTGAGCAAAATTTTGAAAAATGTGATTTCTGCACTCCCTTTACAAATTTGACCTAGTATATATATATCATCAGAATTAGCCAATCAATTCAAATCTTCAATGTCAAGTACTTCAATGTCTGTAACCATATACACTTTAAAAACCTCACAATTTTGTGGCACCTAAAAATATAGATGGATAACAACTGGGCAATAATGACAGTGAGCTAACTCACCCATGATGACAAACACGTTGAGTTGAGTTTCCAGTAGGTGCACTTCTTATCACACAGAGGACACATGACAATGGCTCCACCAATACTGGGGTCACAGATCTCTTTACTGAATAATTAATAGGAAGGCCAAAAAATACAGGTCAATTAATAAGCAGCAAATTATAGCTAAACTAGAAATACCTAAATCACAAACTGAAATTTTCTACATCAAAGACAGACAGCATTTGCTTATACACAACCCAAATGGTGTATTCATGTGATCAATTTATTAACTGATTAAAGTTCAAATGTACAAAGTGCGAGTGAATCTGTGTTTTTTTTGTATTAGACATAGTACGGTGCTAATAGCATCCTAACCTTGTTATGTTATCATCATAGCTGAGTAAACCATAGACAAAGCAGATGACACCCATGACAGCAGCAAAGAACAGCATCTCAGTGTAGAAGCCCAGCCAAGCAAAGTAAATGCCAATTTTCTCACCGTAGTATTTCCTGTTAAAAGGCAAACAGGAAGCAACACTACATGTTAATGTACAAAGTGCAGAAAAGTATAAACTGCATTGTGAGGTGACAGTACACCACCCAGAAATCAATACTAGGGCTTACTCAGTTTATGCAAGTTAAGATACAAGCATTTTTCTAACATCTACAAAGTTAAAATAATATTGGCATCGTGGTTTATGTGAAAACGAATTCAAGTTTAATAGACTGCATGTGAATGTTTACTGTATGTGATGAGTGCGTAAATGTGCCTTGCCTCGCCCCATTCAGTCACTGTTGTGACCACTTTCTTTACTGTCAGTGTGCTTTTTCTGTAAAGTGGTAAGTTGAGTAATAACACTTTAGAGAATTCTGTGGTCTGTGTCCAATACACCTGTAATTGTGGCACCAGCTGTTGTGTTTTACTTAGTGAATGGCACAATGTTAAAATTCTGTTATTTAATTACGTAAATAGACTAATTTAAATGCGATTGTCCATCTAAACTATGTATTTTAATTCTGTTTCTCATTAATTGTACTGTAAAATTCATATATGTCACAATATTCAAGATTCAATCTTGAACATGTACATTTTGCATATTTTGCTTGTATTTCTGTTTCTCACACTATCAAAGATTTTCTCACCTGATAAGGTTAAGAGGTTGCTCTTTATAAAAGCAGAGAAAGCGAGCCCAGTACTTATAGAGGTGAAATCTCTCACTCTCACATTGTGAATCCTTTGATCTCTTCCAATAGCGGCACTAAAAAGCAAAGGGAATTAATGGACATTCAATAAAGCAAAGCACAAATCTGTGAAAAGAAATGAATAATATGTAAAGAAGTCCCATATGAAATGCTGGTCTTACATCATGGAGCGGGTAGGCAGATGTGTAGGTGCCATTGCTCAGGAGTCTCTTAATTCCAGTTTTTTCTCTATCTACTCGATCGTTCTTGTAGTATGGACACCGTGTAAGCATATAATAGACCTGAAAGATTGATAGAGAAAACAATTACACTAACTGTTAATAAAACAAGCACTTAAATTTATGCCTTAATAACGTACAATTCTGTTGCGGGTGGAAGGTGGGAAGAAGGTCGTCCTGTCCTCAATCAGGAAGAAGTCCACTTTGTTCTTGTTAAAGGGTGCTGTGAAGTAATCAGGCTCGGGCTTCATGATGTTCCTGGGAAGACGGATGGGCTGTGTGAGCCAAGCCAGTGAGATTTCCCGTCCTTTTGGGATGTCCGTCTTTTTAAACGGCACCTTGATCTTCAGCACCTCTGCGTAAGTGGCCAAGACTTCCCATGGCGCGTGAATTTTCAGATAGTACGTCTTATGGTCATCTGAGTGCTTCAGAAAAGCAGTGAAAAGAAAATGAGGAATACAATTCTCTTTCTTCTTTCTGGGTTGTTTAACTCAACACTCAGGTGGTATCTGTGCATTTCAGTTCAGAAACTCACCAATTTATCCTCAGTCTCCAGCTCCAGACCTGCCTTCTCAAGGTTGGCTTCAAACGCTCTTCTCCTCTCCTAAAAACAGATGACAGAGACACATGAACATACACATAAAATTATTGTATTACTAAAACTGTAAGGTGTCTACGTAGCAGTACATCAGGAAGTATTGCTGTCTTTCAGCTTTAAAGGACCTGAATTCAATTCTGACCTTGGGTTACTGTCTGTGTAAAGTTTTGCATTTGCCCATGTGAGATTCCACCTTGTTCTCTGGTCCTCCCACTCCCATAAATATGCTGGTAGGTAGACCAGCTACACTAAATTGTTGCTAGATCTAAATGAGTGTGTGACTATGTGTGTGTGTGTGTGTGTGTGTGTGTGTGTGTAGTGCCCTGCCATGGACTGGCATTCCATGCAGGGTGAATTCCCTCTTTGCACTCATTGTTCCCAGGATAAGCTCTGGCTTCACCACAACCCTGACCAAGATAAAGTGCTTACTGAAAATGAATGAGAATAGAGGTCAGGCCTTGCATTATTACAAAAAAATCCCACTTGCTCAAAGAATGCTCAAAGCAGCTGTTGTTTAGCTTTTTGGCTGCTCTTAGTGAACAATATTTTATTTTCTTCTCCTTTCTAAGAATACATATTGACATGCATTTGCCATCTTATGATTTAATGGCCAAAATAACAAAATCTATTTTATTGCCTCAAAGTATCATCCATCCATCCATTCATTTGAGTGAAGTGGATTTAAAAAAAAATGTAACTGTGTTGTAATACATAACAAAAAAGACTATAACGGTGTGACAAGACAAGAGTTATTGATGAGCAACAAGCCCAGTTCAGGTGGTACATATGACTTGATGCACTATATGGGGATTAAAATATACTACAACCTTTTTTAGTAAAACTGAAATAAAAAATAAAACATCTCAGGAACAGAGACAAGTACAAGACTGGAATAGAAACTGGCTAATCAGGTGGCTTTTGTAATCATTTCTTGGAACATTTTTCACACTGTGTAATCACTCCAACACTGTTAATCATGTGACGGCTGCTGGCAATTTCTCAAAAATCAGTATCACACCATATGCACTCCATCAAAAGTTCTGAACTCACACACCATTTTAGGAGTCGTGATCCTTTACTGGGAACAGCAAAAAGTTTTAAAGTGAAATATGCTGACAATGAATCAGTCAAAATTAGAATATTAGTGTATCATCAAATCTGTGAGAATAAAAGCTTGCATACCGCTTTTTTGTCTCCGTCTTTGTCGTCAGTATAGGACAAGACAAAATCGATGCGTCGTATGCCATCTCTGAAAAACACAGAATCACTGTTCTGCAGCAGCTTATTAATCTAAAAGGAAAAAAATGGATAAAAAAAAGAGTGGTCAAAGAGAAGCACAAGCAACTTGTCACACATTCTACAAATATTGCATCACATGGGGTTCTCTCAACCCTGAACTATTAACTGGTAAGATATTTATATGAATTGCAAAACTATAGCAAAACTATAAAAGTACACTCTTTTGCCAAAAGTTTTGGGACACCCCTCCAAATCATTGAATTCAGGTGTTGTTTTTCCAGGGGTTAAGCTTGGCCCCTTAGTTCCAGTGAAAGGAACTCTTAATGCTTCAGTATTAAGAGAAATGGTCAAAAATTCCCATAAACATTCCTAAATCTTGTGGAAAGCCTTCCCCGAAAAGTTAAAGCTGTTATAGCTGCAAAGGGCGGGCCAACTCCATATTACATTCATGTGCATGTAAAGGTAGATATCCCAAAGCTTTTGCCAATATAATGTAGCTGTTCTGACAATTATTAACGTAGCTATAATGCTGTCTTTGGATGACACTAATAAAGCACACACACACACAAGCGTGTACTACATAGAAAAACAGTTCAATTACCAAGCATAAAAAGGTAAATAAATAAAAAAGTTCAACTATGAATGCATGTACACACTCTGCACACACACACAATCATGAGGACAGATGTCATTTTCTTATCAGCTGTGCTAAACATAGCATTATTAGTAGAATAATACACAGTAAGTAGCTCTTGAGTACTAATGCTATGTCCTTCTGTTCCTGTCATCAGAAATCATGTGTTAAGTAGCTGACCTTGTATTACTCAGCTTCCAAAGTAAGGCATTATCAGCAGACCTTTACCCAACTGTGTCAAGTAAAAAATGTAGACACCACACATTCTCACGTTTGCACTCGATCTATTGCATGACACTACAAAACCAAATAACTTTTGGTGATGCTTTTGCTTCCCAATTATTTTATTCATTCATTGTCTACCGCTTATCCGAACTATTCTCGGGTCACGGGGAGCCTGTGCCTATCTCAGGCGTCATTGGGCGTCAAGGCAGGATACACCCTGGACGGAGTGCCAACCCATCGCAGGGCACACACACACTCTCATTCACTCACACAATCACACTCTACGGACAATTTAGAGATGCCAATCAACCTACAATACATGTTTTTGGACTGGGGGAGGAAACCGGAGTACCCGGAGGAAACCCCCGAGGCACGGGGAGAACATGCAAACTCCACACACACATGGCGGAGGCGGGAATCAAACCCCCAACCCTGGAGGTGTGAGGCAAACGTGCTAACCACTAAGTCACCGTGCCCCCCCAAATTATTTTACTATTTGTTATTGTTAGTGTTTGTGCTATTGGTGTGATCATTGTCGTAGTTGTTAGTGTTGCTGTTAGCTTTGTCAAATGTTGTTTAATGTTGTTTATTATAGGTCATTCAGTGTCCTTATTCTGGACAAAATTTCCCCCATGGTGTTACTGAGGAAACAAGTAGTTTTACTTAAATTTATAAACTAGCGGAATGGAGAGTAATACAGTAATTAGGAAAGCAATATCCAAATGCGAACCACCTTCATCACAGTAAAAGCCTTAGTCTTAGACTCCTAATTAAATAGGAGAAAGTAAATCCATATGAATTATTTCAGAGGGAAACTTTGTGTCTGGGATTGTTTTTGCAGAAGGAGCTCATTTCACAACAGCACACAATTGGCCTTCAAACCATCAAAGCCATCAGTATAAGTTATGGCATGATATTGATTACTCCTGACTACAGCAATGCTCCAGGCAAACAACAGCATCAATTACTCAGAAATATAGAAGACTGACACTACTAGAACTATCTGAAAATCTATATGCCCCATAAATAATTTAACTGCTAATAAACAAGACTATTTTAAATGAGTCGCATTAATTATAGGGCGAAATATACTGGATAGTCATGCATACGCAATAAGGAGTCAGATTACTGTACTTGTGTTTGAGGTACAAGTCATTCCTCATCCACACAAAAAACACACCCACACACAGTGGGTGAAAATGTTGTGACTAGAATGTTCCATACATTTTTTAAGCTTCCACATGAGGCAGTACACAATACACTACAGTCATTGTTATTAACAGAATAGAAAAATATTAAAGACTTACCTAGCACACTGAAAAAAACGCTGCTTTTATAATGCTTAAAAAAATGTTTTTTATATCTTATTCTTTTTCAAATGTACATGTGCCTTGAGCATACCTCTATTTGAGTTTGCATAACACAAACAAGTCCTAGAGGTCCTGATGAATAGATATGATGTATTCAGAGATCCAGAGGTTTTATACTGTGCGCTGTATTTTCACGACACTGAAAGCTGGCCTCACTTGTACCCTGTAGATACGAGTTCAGCTAGTTTACACCCCCAGTATTCTGTGTTAAAGGGAACGTGGCAGAACTTCCTGATATTCTAGTTTTCATAACCCCCAGCTTGGGGCCAGGAAAACCTGGAAAACCTGGGAAAAACATCATTGTATTGCTTCATAAACTAGAATTCCTATAAGCATGAAATCCTACCATCTGGCTTCTGCACTCTACAATTAAAATACTATAAGTATATGATAGACAGCTGTATTTTGTAACAGTATCAGGTACTTTTAGCTAGACTATGGCACTCATACTTGAGCCAAATACAGACACATGACAAGTCAAATACTTTTTGGAATCAAAATGCATAGGCTGTGTGACCGTTACTCTGAGAACAACTGCTCACAGCAAGGACAAGTTGCAGTTTAAAATGAAAAGTTGAGCTGCTTACAAAAAAATAACTCCTTAACATTGGTCATGTATGGCTTGATGTATATGATATGATGCATACGAAGTTCATTTCATTAGATGATTCAACCTTCATAAACATTGTGATACTTTCTATCTGTAATAATTATCAAACACAAATAGATTCATATAAAAGAGGCTATTTATAGAGATCAATGCTTTATGTCTCTTCACACTAACAAACAAAAAGTATGTTTTAATATATGTTGTTTGCAGGCTCGCACTATAAATCCTTTTAATATCCCTTATATAAAAAGTAATCTGCATGTTATGCTTTATAAAATCAGAATTTATTATACTGTAGTCGAAACTATGAAAATATGAGACCATTCCATTTTTGGTTTCCTTTTTAAAAGGCCAAAGGAAGGCTAAATGCAAGCCGGAACTGAAGTTGCAAGGGTAGAGGTTTGGGGGAAAACAGATAAGCCATGTTGTATGGAATTCACTAAGGCCAGTTGTTCAGGTCATACCTCAATTTTATAGCATTAAGAAAATGTCCATTTATATGGGTTTTTTTCACTCTGTCACCACATGTTTTTATCACTTTCATTTGTTGATTTCTAGTTTGTAAGAATGGAGACATACCAACTGTATAGTCAGGACAATGGTGAGAAATGATTATAATGATATTATAATCTCAAAAAACATGCAATGATAACCAAGCTTCTTTGTATAGCCCATCTGTCTAACACACTGACTCCAGCTAAGTGAACTGCAGTGTCTATTGTAATAAATGTGCCTATTTCTAAAATGATGGACTAATGAGATGATAAATATCTATGCCTGCGCATTTGATTCACAATTTACAAAGTTCACTTTAACACTAAACCCCATTGCTTACATTATAGTACAAAGTTGCTATGTTTATATTTGAGATCTCAAATTTAACCACTGAAACGATTACTATTATTATTATCATCATCTTTTTTCATTCATTGTCTTCCGCTTATCCGGAGCCGGGTCGCGGGGGCAGCAGTCTAAGCAGGGATGCCCAGACCGCCCTCTCCCCAGACACTTCCTCCAGCTCTTCCGGAGGGACCCCAAGGCGTTCCCAGGCCAGCCGAGAGACATAATCTCTCCAGGGTGTCCTGGGTCTTCCCCGGGGCCTCTTCCCGGTGGGGCATGCCCGGAACACCTCTCTAGGGAGACGTCCCGGAAGCATCCGAAACAGATGCCCGAGCCACCTCAACTGCCCCCTTTCAATGTGGAGGAGCAGCGGCTGTACTCCGAGCTCCTCCCAGGTGACAGAGCTCCTTACCCTATCTCTAAGGGAGCGCCCCGCCGCGCTACGGAGGAAGCTCATTTCGGCCGCTTGTATCCGGGATCTTACCCTTTCAGTCATGACCCAGAGCTCATGACCATAGGTGAGAGTAGGAACGTAGATTGACTGGTAAATCGAGAGCTTCACCTTCTGCTTCCTTCTTCACCACAACAGACCGGTACATAGACCGCATTACTGCTGCCGCTACACCGATCCGTCTGTCAATCTCACAATCCATCCTTCCCTCACTCGTAAACAAGACCCCGAGATACTTAAACTCCTCCACTTGAGGAAGGACCTCCCCTCCAACCTGGAGGGTGCAAGCCACCTTTTTCCGGTCGAGAACCATGGCCTCCGACTTGGAGGTGCTGACCCTCATCCCAGCCGCTTCACACTCAGCTGCAAAACGCCCCAGTGCATGCTGTAAGTCCAGGCTTGAAGGAGCCAACAGGACAACATCATCTGCAAAAATCAGCGATGAAATCCTGTGGTCCACTCCCTCCAGCCCCTGGCTGCGCCTAGAAATTCTGTCCATAAAAACAATGAACAGAACCGGTGACAAAGGACAGCCCTGTCGGAGTCCAACATGCACTGGGAACAGATCTGACTTACAGCTGGCAATAAGAACCAAGCTCCTGCTCCGGTTATATAGAGACCAAACAGCCTTTAACATAGTGCCACAGACCCCATACTCCCAGAGCACCTCCCACAGAATGCCACAAGGGACACGTTCGAAAGCCTTCTCCAAGTCCACAAAACACATGTGGACTGGTTGGGCAAACTCCCACGAACCTTCGAGCACCCTGTGGAGGGTATAGAGCTGGTCCAGTGTTCCACGACTAGGTAGAAAACCGCATTGCTCCTCCTGTATCCGAGGTTCGACTAACGGTTATTATTATCTAACAATGCATAATGATTCACTATTCACTATCTAATTTACCTGCTATATATACTGAGTATATTCTGTTGCTTTCGGCTGCTCAAAGCGAAAAGGAAACGCCCTTGCAATTTCATTAGCATTTTCTCAAGGCTATTTTGTTATGCTCTAGCTAATAAATTATACTGTTATATTTTATGTTAGGCTATTATATTCTTCTCTATGTAGAGAATAGCGGAGTTGCCAAAGCGGACCAACTGGTCCGCACAACTCGGCAAATGTTTTACGCCGGATGCCCTTCCTCACGCAAACCCTTTTTTCCGGGCTTGGGACCTGCACTGCATCCAGTGGCTGGGGTTGATGCAATGGCTGGGAATCGAACCCGGGCCTTCCGCATGATAGGCGAGAAACCTACCACTGAGCCACCAATGCCCCTATACATACTGAGTATATTAATACTGATTATTTGACTGTAAATCAAATATTTTTCAGTTTGGTAAACATGTATAAACTTGAGCAGATCATACAACTATGCCAGAGATTAAACTTATAAATAAGGAAGCTGCTGGTGGAAACTGAGCACACTCATTTTATCATAAGATTTGACTGTACCCAACTTTGCCTAATATGATTTGAAGGAAGTACACATTCCTCTTTCTGGTGCATGAAACCAACTAAAGCTGTTTCCAAGGATATACAGAAACATTCAGAAGTAGTTTGCATGTTGGTGAGGGAAAGCAAGTATTTGCTTTCAGTTTGTTGAGGGCGAACCTCTTAAAAAAGATACATCTTCAATCTAATTGTGCTTCCTAGACTCAAATGGTATTCTGTTACATGCCAGTAATATGAGTATTAAATCACCAAGATCTTACAGGCTGATGAGCTAGCTATATTTCCAATCAAAATACTTTTTATTCTTGTAATGCTGTTAAGTTATTGAAGCAAGTGGATAATTCTTTTTCGATGCATCTAAAGATTGCAAGAAACATCACCCAAAACCAAACCATGACGCCCTGCCAAAAGTGAGGCTGAATCCCAAATGACTCCGCTGTTCTCTACATAGAGAAGAATGTAATAGCCGAACATATAAAATATAACAGTATAATATATTAACTAGAGCATAACAAAATAGCCTTGAGAAAATGCTAACGAAATTGCAAGGGCGTTTCCTTTTTGTCTGCCCTAGCATGAGGAAGAGAAAGTGCAATTGCAAATGGAAGGACTGCCATTACAGTTTTCCTAATCAGCCCTGTCTAGGCATTTTAATTAAAATGCCATAGGGACATTTCATTTCCATTTGAATGTTGCAGTGTAGAAAAATGCAAATGTAACTTAACTGCAACTGAACTTGAATTATGTCTCAATTATATCAAATTATTATGTTTGGGGTAATGCAACAACAAACATAATTTTGTAATTAGTGTTTGACTTTCAGTAAAGTACAGAAAATAGCCCATATCAATATCTTCAATTGCCATTTTAATACATTTTTAACCCTGGTTTCATGTTGATTCCTATTTTATACAACAATTGTCTGACTATCTAACACATGAAATCCACAATATTTACCTAATTGATATTTGACGGTAGTATACACATTGTAAGAAACTACAGACTGCCACAACCCAGATTCCACTCCACAGTACACATCTGAAAGAGCTCATTCCCAAAAAGGCTTACATATCATATAGAAATATGTTTAATTCAGTGCAGTTATCTGTAAGGTATTTTTACATTGGCTTAAAGCAGCCTTACCAAACATTTAGAACACTTAATCCAATCAATTAATAGTATGGGAGTGGCAGCAAGACATCAAGAACCATCACTGAAGGGTATACGTGACTGTGATTACCATTCAGTATTGCCTGACCATTTGAGTGATAATACCTGTAACAATACCAAGCCAAATTGTTCGTGACCGTGATTACCATTTAAAGACATCCGGCTAGATGACAGTATCACCCGGTTTGGGTGATATGCACATGACCAGATATGCAAACTGCAAACTGCTTGTGCAGGCAATGAGACACTTTGCAAGTCAACCTAGGTTTAAACGTCTTATTCACAATGCTGCAAACTCTGAATCTTTAACAGAGTGAATACAGAGTGATTTTGACTGGTACTAAACATAAAACTAATCTCAAAAATAAATAAATACATATGTTTAAAAGAATTTTAGAATTATACGAGAAGTTCAGATGTCTGTGGTGTGCATATGTTGAATAGGGAAGCTTATCCAACCCCACCACAAATTTACACATAGGAACAAATTATTCCAGTCTACACTACCAACAGGTGGGCTACAGTCAGTAAGTGTATACAGTACAACAGTAAGTGTATGATCTATAGCTACAGCTATGTTTGATAAAATGGCCAGTGAGTGTATGTACAAGGTAGATGTAGCTCACTGCATATGGGAGAACAGGTTAGTGTCCAAATGCTCAATAGTGAGACAGATAAACAGACAGATAGACAGACATCAGTTCCATCATTGAAGTCAGAAATTCAACAAACACCTATGTCCAAACCACAGTATTTAAAACAATATTTATAATGCATAGTTTTCTCCCAAAGCATATGCAGTATTTCGCTAGAACCGGATGTGCACTTACCTCCTGATGGCCTGGCAGTTGTGTCCCTTTGTCTGATGTGGAGAGGAGACTGCCATTATTGTCTATGGATACACAACCAGTCAGTGTCCAATTATGCAAAGCAGTAGAGTACAAACATAAACATAAGATAAATTAGAGAATGCTGAAACACCTGATGATGAACTTAACATGACAAAGTTTTTGGTGAAATTATCCAAATTGCTCATTATACAACAATGTATTGCGTAAATGATTACTTTACATGAGAGCTACACTGACTGAGAAAACCAGAAATGTGCAATCAAGGTGCCTTTAAAACAGACGGTCATCCTAGACACATTAAGCTTCAACAAAGTTTATGCAGTCTAATACAAAGATTTTGTTGTTCTTCTGCTGCTGCTCCCTGTTCAGGGTCGCTTCAGCAGACCATCAAATCCACATATTTCATTTGGCACAGCTCTTTTTGATTTTGGCACAGGATGTCCTTCCTGACAGTCCAGCATGGAAATTTATATATATTTCATAAAAAATACTGTCTGAAGCATTTCTGTGTGTTTCTATCTATGCACAGAATGACCATCCACTGAAATCGAAAAGTAAAAAATGTTCATAAATTATTTATTCTTGTTGATCTAATTTAAAATGTGGAAAACGAGGGAAAGAGCAAACGGGTATCCTGGGAGCTGCTTTAGAGGTCAAAGGTCAAATCTGAAATCCCTGAGGTTTGTGTTACAGAAATACACAGAACAGAAAACATGAAACACAACTTACTTTTTAAAAAAAACCTTACAAAATTCTTAAAATCAAACAGCACTGAATGAGCATGGCTTCTCAAACC
Organism: Hemibagrus guttatus; assembly: GCA_033459395.1. NCBI lineage: Eukaryota > Metazoa > Chordata > Actinopteri > Siluriformes > Bagridae > Hemibagrus > Hemibagrus guttatus. The sequence goes on along the minus strand of JAUCMX010000026.1, from coordinate 12,028,086 downwards.
TGTCAGCTTTGGAAGTTTTCTAACAAAGAAAAAAAAAATACCCCCCCCCCCCCCCTTTTGGTATCTCTCCGTCACAAGCATGTGAACTACTTGTAGCAATCTGTATCACCAATGCTGACAGTACAGACTTGAGAGAACGCTGATGGAATGACAGGACTTCCTGTGGGTTGTGCACCGCATACATATACTTGCACAATGCAAACACCACAAACATTGATGAGCAATGTTCCGCCCCATACACTTACACAAAAGAGTGATCCTGTAGAGCAGAGGGAGTCAAAATGTATTGCACAACTATAACATTTCGAAAAAAATATATAATCTATATAATATATAAATCTATAATTGTTGTTTATGCATATATAGACGTCATGACTATATACAGTCAGCTGGAAAACTAATAACAAAAAAGACTATAAGAAGAAAAAATGCTGAAATAGAATATAATCTTCTATTGTTGTTTTGTGTGTCTCACACCAAAATATAAACTATATAGTAGTGCTGGGTGATTAATTCAACATTAATTTGGTTAATCTGAAATGTATACACTCAATGAGCACTTTATTATTAGCACTATACTAATACTGCATAGGGCCTCCCTTTGCTCTGAAAATAGTTATAGTGCTTTATGGCAGTGACTCCACAAGATGGAAACATTCCACTGAGATTCTGGTTAATGTTGACATTTTTCAGGTGCGCTGTAATAACCCAAACCTCCCATTTATACCACATCCTAATGGAAGTATTCTGTATTCAGATCTGCTGACTGGGAAAGCCACTCAAGATCAATGACCTCACCATCATGTTCATGAACCCAGAATGAGAAGACTTTTACTTTGTGACATGATGCATTATCATGCTGAAGGTAGCCATTAGAAGATCGTAAATTGTGGCTATGACAGGATGGACATGGTCAACAACAGTACTCAGATAATCTGTGGCATTCATAAAAAGGTTTGATTGATATTAATGAGCCTAAAGTGTACCATGGAAACATTCTCCACACCATTAAATCACTCCACCTTTGAGTGTTGACACAAGGCAGATCCATGGGTCCATGCTGTTGGTGCCAAATTCTAACCCTACCAACTGTCTCAGGGTTTGATGTGCTGTGCGTTCTGAACTGCTTGTCTGCTCAGACAAAACAAGAGTTTTTATCTGAGTTACAGAGATCACATTCCCCCCCATTCTGGCCCATATCTGCATGATTTTATGCACTGCACTGCTACCACACGATTGGCTGATTAGATAATTACATGAATGGATCAGTGTACTAGTGTTTCTAACAAAGTGCTCATAAAGTATAAAACAGTATCCTCACCATCTACAGCAAATAGTGCATCAATGGTTTTATTTGTTATTTGTTTTATTTGTTGTAGATGACGCTGTTACTGAATCTTAATAAATAAAAAATGTGCAATGTATTTAATTCTCTAATGTAAGAACAAAAATACAATTATTGATAGTTTTAATAAAAATTATATGGCCAGAATAGTTTTTAAAAAAATTATATAGCCAGAAATATGTGGACACCTGACCTTTACATCCAAATGTGGACTTCCCCCAAACAATTGCTATAAATTTGGAAAAACCCAATCGTACACTGTGTCAATTGTATACTGTAGCATTACAGCATTACTGTAGCATTGTCCAGTCCAGTAGAGTCCAGTCCAAACATGTTCCAGCATGACAATGCCCCTGTGCACACAGCAAGCTCCATGAACACAGGGTTTGCCAAGGTTGTTGCAGAAGAACTCATGTGTCCTGCACAGAGCCCTGACCGCAACCTCACTGAAAACATTTCAGATAAATTGGGACCAGGACCTCTCTAAAGGTCTTGGGGCTGAATGGGCAGATCCCCCAACCACACTCCAAAATAGAGTGGAAAGCCTTCCCAGAAGAGTGGAGGTTATTTGAACAACAAATAGGGGACTAAATCTGGAATGAGATGTTCAAAAAGCACATATGGTTGTGATAATCAGGTGTCCGTTTACTTTTGGCTATATAGTGTATGTACTGTGTTTTTCATGTTTAAAATGTTTTATATTTTGTATTGTTAGGGAAGGTTAAATGCCACTCTATTTCACATGCTCTCCAGCAGCCATGATTTTATGCAGATAACACAGTGAGCCTTTAGAATGTGAAATAATTACACACACCAACATATTGTGAGGGAAACATGTCAGAACAATGTCAGAGTCCAGGCTACTGAGTGGGCCCCTCATTGCTAGTCACTAGGGTGGCGTGGGAGTAAATGAGAGAAAGGCCTTATCAGAACCTCACACATAGCCCACGCTGTATGTGATGGTAAACTGTGTCTCGCAGTGTGTTGGCCCCCATATTGCACTCTTACAAACAAAAAGCAGACACAAATATAGAACAGTGTGGCACAAAAGCACACTTCTCACTAACACAAAAGAAGTTGGAAATATGGAAATAACAGGTGTAAGAAAAGACAGATGGACTAAGCAAACAAGCCATGATTACGAATGCTAAGCCCAGGCCTGGACTTGAAGCAGATATCAGTACACAGGAGACACAGTGGAAACACACTCCGTCCATACCTGCGAGAAAGGTCTTCCTGTAACCTGTCAACACTGCAAAGTCATCTTAACCAGGGTGACACCAAGAAGTCGGTGTAGAGAAACGAGAAGAAAGAAGAGAAAAGCAAAGGCATATTTTGGTTGGTGCTAAATAGAGAGAACAGCGATATAAACACTGTGAAAGAAGAATATAGTAAAGCATAAAATGTTAGATAATCTATATCTCTGTAAGCCCTTTTGAAATTCAACTTTGTAATATGAGAGCTCTGGGTGACAGCCAGCAGGTTGCAGCTCTTGTCATAGGTGTTGCTTTCTGCTAGGCCTAGTGATAATATTGCAGGTGATGAGTACTGGGAAAAGGACACCTGCTATAACAGGTTACTATTATCCTGACCTCACTGTGTGATAAATGAAAATCTAATGTAATGAATACAATCAAAGGAGTTTACAAATGCATTATTAAATTGTTGTGCATACATTTAAATATATACTAAATCTTCCTGTAGTTTGAACAGAACATGAATGGATGGCATTATGCTATATCATTTTAACGCTCTGAAGCAGTGATGGAAAACGTAACATAAATGTCATCACTTTCATTGGCGGTTTAAAGAGTCCAGTGTCAAGACGCATGAAAGAGAAATATGACGGAGTACACAAACTATATGCAAATACGTCATGTTCCATGGCTGGGTTCCTTTCACTGGCTTCCTATATTTGTGCAAATATTTAAATTGTCATCACTTGCTTCCTAGAGAGGTGCACCAACTATCCTGCTGAAAAAGAAAGTCTTATTTACTTATCAACCCACCCTCATGTGCAGACCCACCCTGATGCAGATAACAAAGCACTTATCAGCTGCTAAATGCTGTAAATATATGTAAATCTACATGTAAATGTCTTCTAGAGAATTAGCAAGTACGTACTAAGGGCACTGAGTTTTGTCTCTGTTTGATGGATTCCCAGAGAGCTGAAGAGCAAAACAAAAACTGGCTTCGCTCCAGGGTTTTGGGTGACTTCTCTTGCATTTTACCTCCCCATTCATTCCAGCAAAGCAACTCCAAAACTATTTTATCCGAGGGGATCTCCGTTTCATGTATAGCCCTCCTATGTTGGTTTGTAATAAAACACAGTTCTCCATAATCAGGCCTATATTATAATTGTATATCCAGATTGGATGTACTCCAGAGAACTCAATAAGGCAAATTCCTGTTAAGCTAAAATCAAGTTACCATTAGGCCGCATATAAAGAACTGGCAAATTAGCATTCTTCAACAAGTACATTTAGATACACTGTGTTAGTGACAGAAGAAAAAAATAACTTGTGTGTAAATATGCTTGCTTGATTTAACATGTGGTGACCTTGTTTAGACCTCAGACTCTGCGTTCCTGTCTTTGTGAAACAGTCCGAGCAGGGAGTTGTTTGTATGTATTTGATAAGGAGCGTTCCTATTTCTATGACTGTAGTAAGGAAGTGCGCTGTTGTGTGTGGTTTTGTGTGCTGTCAGTAAATGAACATTCCGCTAAGTCAAAGTGCTATTTTTGGTTTCTGGTCCTGTTTGATTGACATATCTGATGTGCTGGGTTGTGTGTTATTCTACAGGATGTGGCAATTCATTTACAGTGTTGTAATAAGTGGGGGAAAGCTAAAGCAGACAATATCATCCATCTCCTACAGTAGCTTGATATCAGGTGAATATAGTTAAGATTATCTTTTTTCAGTAGATTTGTAGACATGTCCAGACACATGACAGCATTATAGGTCCCAGGGTTTGATCTTGTGCTTGGCCTCAGTTAACTGTGCAGAGTTTTGCACTTGCTTCCTTTATCCATTCATTCTCCAAATACAATTATTTTTATACAACCCTTGTGTGTAACCTTCCTACTTTCCAGCTGGCTACTAGAAGGAACATCAAAACTATAAAACAGAAAACTAGATTACGGAGTCTTGTTGCCATAGCAACTCTGGCTCTTTTTCTTTTCCCAGTCCCTTATGTGTTTGCTATTATATCAAAGGCTTATGCCAGAGGAAACAGCCCTAGGATGCATGCTGTTTGCCCTCAATAGTTTTATTTGTGCTACATGACTAGGTTTGAGGATATCTGATTTTCAGTATTATTTCATTAAAGCTAGCGTATATAAATTCAAATTAATATTTAGAACATCTCACACACATTTTACATGCAAGTGCAAGAGTTCAAAACCTCATTTCACAATGTAATTGATATAAAATTATAAATGTCATCAGTCCGGTATTACTGCTATATTAACAATTCTTCATCCATCCAACCGGAAACTTGTAATAATCATCCACAATGATGGATACCATGATGCTTTAACTACCAAAATGGAATTGCATTTAATGTTACCCTTTAAGTCTTGGTAAAGTCTTCCTTTTATCAAATAACTACATTCTGAAGGATGAACAGAAACCCACACACACAATCTCCCTCTCATTCAAAAACACACACTCATGCACACATCCCTCACATATACTCACACTCTCTCTCTCTCTTTCATACACCCAGACACTCTCACACACAGCCACACACAATACAAGGTTTATGAATGTGAGCATTTTATGGTCTCCACATGTTTTGTCCTGATTTGAGATTGGACGGATAAACAGGGGAAACAGAGGACACCACACTCTGTCACTTCATTAAACACAAGCACTTCAGGAATATCCTTGTGCACCTTGTGCAACATTGTGTTTATTGCCTGCATTCTGTTTAAACAAGTCCGGGCTAGTCATGCTTGACTGGTTCAGCTCGATTGCTGTCAACTACACAGAATTTCTCAAGTACCTGAGAGATTAGAACTGGATCCATCTTCTCTATCATACTGCTGAAAAAAATCCAACTGTTCCTGCTCACTTGCAAGATATTTTTCCCTGAAACATGAGTCCATGTTGCATATTGTAGTCGCCCGCATTATTTCAACAATGCGGCGGTCATATGAGCTCCAAAACACACACCCTCACTACATTTTAGAAATGTGATAGAAATTGTTTCCTCTATTAACTTTCGTAATGATGGTGCTTCTGGTGTTAACTTTAGCTTCAAGCAAATACTATAGGCTGTATATATACTTGGAATTTAAATATACATACATATATATATACACATACACACACACATTATATTTTATATATATATATATATATATATATATATATATATATATATATATATATATATATATATATATATATATATATATATATATGTGTGTATGTATGTATGTATGTATGTATGTATATACAGTCAAGCCCGAAATTATTCATACCCCTGGCAAATTCTGACTTAAAGTTACTTTCATTCAACCAGCAAGTTTTTTTTGACCGGAAGTGACGCAGGCTTCTCCCAAAAGATAATAAGACAATGTACAAGAGGCATCATTGTGGAAAAAATTATTTCTCAGCTTTTATTTGCATTTGAACAAAAAGTGGCATTTCCAAAATTATTCATACCCTTTGCAAACTGTTACAGTCTGTGGGAAAATCCAAAGTTCTATACCATTCCTAATAGTCCAAGCTGTTCTAAAGTATCCTAATTACCCTGATTCATTGGGAACAGCTGTTTTAATCAACTCAACAGGTGAAAAACAGAAGCTCTCTGCTGTTGGTTTGTGGACAGTCATGGATAAGACAAAGGAGCTCACTGAGGACCTGCGGCTGCACATTGTGGCTGCTCACAAGTCAGGAAAGGGCTATAAGACTATATGTAAATGTTTTGAAGTTCAAGTGGCTACAGTGCAAAGTATTATTAAAAAATACAAGACGTTCCGCACTATGAAAAATCTCAGAGGACGTGGTCGGAAGCCAAAAGTGACACCTGTGCTGGCCAGGAGGATAGTGAGAGAGGTAAAAAAGAATCCAAGGATCACCACCAAGGCCATCCTGATGAATCTGGGCTCTGCTGGTGGCAACATCCCAAGGCAGACAGTCCAATGGACACTGCACACCGCTGGGTTCCACGGACGCAGAACAAGGTGGACACCACTTCTCCAGATAAGGCACACAAAAGCCCACTTGGCCTTTGCAAATGCTCATCTGGACAAAGAAGAAGACTTCTGGTCTTCTGTTTTATGGTCAGATGAAACAAAAATTGAATTGTTTGGCCACAATGATGTAGCCTTCATTTGGCATAAAAAAGGAGAAGCCTTCAACCCTAAGAACACCATCCGCACTGTCAAACATGGTGGTGGGAACCTAATGTTTTGGGGGTGTTTTTCAGCCGGTGGACCAGGGAACCTAATCACAGTAAACAGCACCATGAAAAAGGAGCAATACATCAAAATTCTCAACAACAACAACAACATCAGGCAGTCTGCAGAGAAACTTGGCCTTGGGCACCAGTTGACATTTCAGCACGACAACGACCCAAAACACACAGCAAAAGTGCTGAAGAAATGGTTAGCAGACAAAAACATTAACATTTTGCAGTGGCCCAGCCAGAGTCCTGACTTAAATCCAATTGAGAATCTGTGGAGGGAGCTAAAGATCAGGGTGATGGCAAGGAGACCCTCCAACCTGAAAGAGTTGGAGCTAATCACTAAAGATGAATGGGCAAAAATACCAGTGGAGACATGCAAAAAGCTGGTCAGAAATTATAGGAAGCATTTGATTGCTGTAATAGCCAATAAAGGCTTTTCTATTGATTATTGAGAAGGGTATGAATAATTTTGGACATGCCACTTTTTGTTCAAATGTAAATAAAAGATTAGTAATAATTTTTTCCACAATGATGCCTCTTCTACATCGTCTTATTATCTTCTGGGAGACGCCTGTGTTATTTCTAATCAAGAAAAAACTTGCTGGTTGAATAAAATTAACTTTAAGTCAGAATTTACCAGGGGTATGAATAATTTCGGGCTTAACTGTGTGTATATATATATATATATAGTTGGAATTTAAATAAAACTTGGCGTGGTTTTGAGAGGTGGAAGAAATGCACAGAAGGTCGCACAAACAGTAACCTGTTAGCGATAAGGGCAATTTCATTTCATTTGATTTACTTAAATTAATACAAATGCAGTTTCATGTAAAAGCTTACAGGAAACTTAATTTATGCAGCATTTTTAAAAAGCATTCATGGCTTTTGGCCGTGTCTTGGATTTTTATTTCAACGTGTCTTGCATTTTATTATTAATCTTTAACATTCCAGATGAAATCACTCCAGCACTGCTGAACAGGACAGAAAAATTTGGCTATGGTTTTCCTTCACCTAGCACTTTTCCCAAATGTTCTTGTTTAAAAAACACTAATCAACCTGCCACAGAGCTGCTGCTGACTCAACTCAGTTCCACTGAGTTCACTAGTGGGATTGGACACTTACACACAGGATTATACTAAAGAATAGAACGACTACAGGGCTAACTGTAAGGCAGTAATATATCACAGGATAGCTTTAAGAGTAGACAGCAATCACTTGACTTTATACAACAATCCAGATTCTGTTTGAAGCCATGGCCTATACTCTGCCAAGGCTATCTGTTATTTGATTATGTTGAAAGATCTGAAGGCTAAAAAAAATCTCTTTCTGCCTACAGTGGAAAGGTACTAGCCATGACTCAGGCTGAATGATTTGATAAGGGGGGTGTTGGACTCTTATGTTTTGTCAGAAGTCACACCATGGTGAAGTTGTGGACTGAATCATCTTTAAACTTACACACACACATGCACACACAATCCATGATGAGGTGGTGTGATGCAGGCTGATGTGAAACTTTGGCAGTTACCCAAAGTGGATAAGTTTCCTATAATAACAGTTTTATTCCTCTTATACTCTAACAATTTGCCAACAATATTAATTACACTATATTGCCAAAAGTTTTGGGACGTTTGCTTTTAAATGCACATGATTGTAATATGGATTTGGCCCGCCCTTTGCAGTTATAACAGCTTCAACACTTCTGGGAAGGCTTTTCACAAGGTTTAGGAGTGTGTTTATGGGAATATTTGACCATTCCTCTAGAAACACATTTGTGAGGTCAGGCACTGATGTTGGACAAGATGGCCTGGCTCGCAGTCTCCGCTCTAATTCATCCCAAAGGTCTTCTATCAGGTTGAGTTCAAGACTCTGTGCAGGCCAGTCAAGTTCCTCCACACCAAACTCATCCATGTCTTTATGGACCTTGCTTTGTGCACTGGTGTGCAGTCATGTTGGAACAGGAAGGGGACATCCCCAAACTGCTCCCACAAAGTTGGGAGCATGAAATTGTCCAAAATGTCTTGGTATGCTGAAGCATTAAGAGTTCCTTTCACTGGAACTAAGGTGCCAAGCCTAACCTCTTGAAAACAGTAGCTGAATTCAATTATTTGGAGGGGTGTCCTAAAACTTTTGGCAATATAGTGTATCTTCCCCTGGTGGAAAATTGAACAACTGTTTTAAAAAAAAAAAAAAAAAAAAAAAAAAGCACTGACACTGGAGACTCCTTTCATAAATGATAAATAAATGTGTCCTTACAGAAAGCTTTACCATAACAGCATTTTTTAATTGTTTATTACACATACATTACATGAGGCCCATTCAAGTCTTTGTCAATTAGCTGTAACTTTTGAAATTATATCTTATTATCTATCAAGCTATCATCTGTAACAGCTGTTACAGAAAATTAAATACCTTTGGACCAATCAGATTTGATAACTGAATTTTCTATAACATAAATAAAAATATATCAAACATGATCTAGTCCAGTGTTTTAATCATCAGTGCATGCTAAGATCCAATTTTTCAGGTTGCCTTTAATTTGAACGTCAAAACATTTTAAGGCTGATTTCACTCACATTCCCGAGGGAATGAAAATATTTCTTTGCAGACGTTAACAATATCATAACAGTCACATTGCTCAGAATGGACCATGACCTCATCTGCCTGGTATGTCTTTGGTGATTCAGTTCCCTTCTGAGTTCAAGTAATGTGATGAAGAAAATTCTGAATTGAATACTCTTCTGAACATGTGCTGCAGCAGTTTGGATACAAATACACTAGGATACAATATCAGTTTATGAACTAACAAAGAAACCACTCTGTTATTTAGGCTGAATCCAAATGACTCAACCTTCCCTATATAAAAGACACTACATAGGCTATGGTATATAACTGATGACTTCCAGACCCTTTGAAGAGCACCATGTCTCCTTAAAATATGCCTTCCAAGTTAGATTTTTCTTATTAATATATGCAACTAAGGGGGCATGGTGGTTAGCACGTTTGCCTCACACCTCCAGGGTTGGGGGTTCGATTCCCGCCTCCACCATATGTGTGTGTGTGTGTGTGTGTGTGTGTGTGTGTGTGTGTGTGTGTGTGTGTGTGGAGTTTGCATGTTCTCCCCGTGCCTCGGGGGTTTCCTCCGGGTGCTCCGGTTTCCTCCCCCAGTCCAGTCCAAAGACATGCATTGAAGGTTGATTGGCATCTCTAAATTGTCCGTAGTGTGTGATTGTGTCTGAATGAGTGAGTGTACCCTGTGATGGGTTGGCACTCCGTCCAGGGTGTATCCTGCCTTGATGCCCAATGACACCTGAGATAGGAACAGGCTCCCCGTGACCCGAGAGTAGATCGGATAAGCGGTAGACAATGAATGTCACTAATAAAATGCCGGCCTCTGGAGCGTTGTAAACAATACTTAGTGCTACCCGATGATGAGTAAAGACGTAAACGGATTGAATCTTTTCCTCAACCAGTAAAGCCAGCTCTAGTCAGATGCTGAATCACAAATCACGCCCACCTCCATATATATATAAGCACTATATAGGATAGGGGAAATAATTGCTTCAAGTGCTGTTTAGTGCACTACGTGTCGAAAAGGGAGGCGCTTTGAGAGTCACAAAATAGACTGTGGGAAACCGCTCCCGAGTGTAAACTTTCACACGTTGTGTATGGTTTTCAACCTAGCAGACCACGCAGGCGGTTTTAGTACAAATAAAAGATAAAGTACAACTGTATACTGTATGTAATTCGTTGTTTGATTACACACACACACACACACGTTAAACTACCAATGTCGGCCTTCCTTTCTCAACGACTCTGTCTCACCTGTTCTGAAGTGACGTGTAAACATGAAATTGTTTCCAAATAAAAAAAACAAAACAAAACTACTTTTGTATCTACTTCGCAATCAAAAGCTACAATTTGCTACCTTCCACATGAGCGTCCGCTTTGTTTGTCATCTCTAGAAGAGTGGCATCTTTCGTCTTTCCCGTTATCCGCTTCATCTTCACCAAAATAAAGCACTTCGTCGCCTTCAGAGAACCGAGGGTTTTATTCCTGCTGTTAAAGCGCTGGCAAGTTCATTTTAACGTAAGTCCATTCTCCGTGAAGGAAACCCTCACTACCCCAGTTCATACATCCAATTCCTAAATCAGCGACAGGGGCGAAGGTTGGATCTGAAAACACTTCATACTCTCTTCCCAAGTGAACTACATTCTACATATACGCTGTACTACTGAGTATGCTACCTAGTGCACTTGATGTGAGGAGGGAGGCCATTTGAGCTCCAGTCCACGGTGTACTGAAATGGGAGTGGCTTTAAAACGTTAATTTCTCTCGGCAAAAAATGTCTGAAATTTTGAGATGATTTGTCTTACCTGAGGACATACACTAACCGAGCTAGGACAGACACTGAGTAAAGGGTGATAAAGAAAAAAGAGATACATTAGGTTTTGGTATTCAGTTACAAAAATGTTACGTTTAGTTTATATATATGTATATATATATATATATATATATAAATAAATAAGATTGGACACTCCTCCAAATAATTGAATTCAGCTGTTGTTTTTCAGGGGTTGGGATTGGCCCCTTAGTTCCAGTGAAAGGAACTCTTAATACTTCAGCATACCAAGATATTTTGGACAATTTCATGCTCCCAACTTTGTGGGAACAGTTTGGGGATGACCCCTTCCTGTTCCAACATGACTGCACACCAGTGCACAAAGCAAGGTCCATAAAGACATGGATGAGTGAGTTCGGTGTGGAGGAACTTGACTGGCCTTCACAGAGTGCTGACCTCAACCAGATAGAACACTTTTGGGATGGATTAGAGAACAGACTGTGAGCCAGGCCTTCTCGTCCAACATCAGTGCCTGATCTCACAAATGTGTTTCTAGGGGAATGGTCAAAAATTCCCATAAACACACTCCTAAACCTTGTGGAAAGTGTTCCCAGAAGCTGTTATAGCTGCGAAGGGTGGACCAGCTCCACATTATATTCATGTGCATGTAACAGCAGATGTCCCAAAACTTTTGGCAATATAGTGTATTTGTGTACTGTGGTAATGTATAAAGAAAGAGAGTGTTTGCTAACAAGGGAGACTGAGAGATTAATGCCAGTAATAGTCTAACAGCCTACAGTAAAGACAGTAACCTCACAGCTGTCTAGTTTTAAATTAAACATATATTAAAGTCACACATTCTTCTCCATACCATTATAACCTGGTCATTGTTGTGGTGGATCCGGGACCCTTCTTAGGAATACCAGGTGTGAATTAGAAGGAGTCCACCTGGAATGGGATGTCAGTCCATCACAGTGCACTGTAAACATAAAATGTAAACATATATTGTTGCCACTTGCTTCTCAACATACATTCATTTGGATGGATTATGTAGTATAATCATTTTAATTGGTTATAGTCTATAGTTCCTCAATTCACCTTCCTGTGTTGTATTATGTTCCTCGGACTTCTGTATAATCTCTGTGGCAAATAAATATTTCTGCATTATAGGATCATTTATTTGTTTAACATTTTACTTATGTCTGCAATTCTTTACTTATCTAAATGATTGTTCCTTTCATAATCATAGAATTGATGATCAATAAAATAGTTAAAGTTAAAGTATATTGATATTTGGACTGCAGGATATCTTCAAAGTTCAACATAACAACAAATAAGGTTTTAGTTCATTTCATAACTGTTTGCAACTCATGACCCAGGCAAGGTGGCATAACAGCTCCTAAACTCGAACCAACGCATCCTACTGTTGAAAACAAAAGATTGGTTTTATTACATTTATGACTATTAAAGAGAATATACAGAAGAGACAATTCAGATTCACAAGGACCTCAGTCAACTATTCACAGAACAAAGTCTAAAGGTCAGTACAAAAAATAATTGTTACCTACTTGAAACAGCTCAAATATATTTTTGCGTGTGTTTGTCTCCACCTGCTGGTCAGACTAAATATCGCCCACTAAAAAGTGCCAGTATCAGATACCCAGGAGAAGAGGATCACCACCACTCTGTACATCAGTTATCTGGGATTTAGAAGGTGGAGTAGCTCTTCTGTTTGCCAACAATTACAGTACCAGTAACATAATGTTCAATTTTGGAAGTGTATGAAAAACATCCTGAGTGAGGCTCCTTTGTAAACCTTGTGGAGAAGATGCCAAAGTGTCCAAAAGTTCATTCCATTCCATTCCATTGTCTGTACCGCTTATCCGACCTATCATCGGGGGAGCCTGTGCCTATCTCAGGCATCATCGGGCATCAAGGCAGGATACACCCTGGACGGAGTGCCAACCCATCGCAGGGCACACACACACCCAGAAGTTCATGTTAACAACAAAAAAAAAAAATTGTTGTAATTTGTGAGATTCGCTTAATCAGAATCAGAATCAGAAAAGTTTTTATTGCCAGGTACAGCAAAGGGTTCGTGAAGAGCACTTTACAGTACTAGGAATTTGTCTTGGTGTCAGGTGCAAACATATACACATATACACAGATACACATAACACTTCTCTTCATTTTTTTTTTTTTTATTGTATCAAATTGTGCAGATAGTGTAGCTAAGATAGTTATGAGTGTGCTAGTCATATGCATATTTGCAAATTTTTCCTTATATCAAGAAAACCAAAAACTTGTGTACTTGGCCCATAGGAAACTTACTCACTGAACCCTTGATATCATGGCCAGGCGGATCCAGGGCCTATTACTGGGCATGAGTAAACTCGAAACTCAAACACACAATCAAACACCTAATTCAATTCCATATTCAATGTCTGTAGCACCACCCATATTATAACTGTTTACATGCTGTTTTTTCTTCTTCTTTTTTTTTGCACATTTACTCAATTGCTGTTTTGCCCCCAACTCCTGCTATGAAGAAGTGTATATGTTTACAAGAACCCTCTTTGTTTACAGTTCTCCCATTTTCCACATTGCACTGTATAACAATATAGAGAATGAATATTAGTCGGTGCCATTTTGTGTATTTTGTTAATCTGTCTTTTGTATTGTCTGTTTGCACTGTCTTTTTTGTCACTATTTGCACCAAGCTGTGGCTAGGACAACTTACTTTCAGTCCTTAGTTGCTTTTTGTTTTATGTAGCACCATGATCCTGGAGAAACGTTGTTTGATTTCACTGTGTACTGCATCAGCTATATATGGTTGAAATGACAATAAAAGCTTCCTGACTTGATTTGACTTGAGGCGAGAGTGCAGAGATCAGAAGATCAGAATCAGTACGCATGCGCAAATATCAACATACGACACATTATTGCTGGCTTGCAGCTTGTTGTGTCTCCATCTGCTGGACAAACTGAGAATTACACATATAAATCACATAAGCGTTGATCTGTACAATAATCTGTACACAAGGGGGCGACATACACCTTGTTATCTGCTTACAAAAACAGCACGAAGAAGAACGAAACTACGGTATGGCTTTGATTATTTTTTAATCTAAACAAAATTGTTTTGTACACTGATTCTGACGAAATATGCACATCTTATTGAACAAAAACTGGATTTTTTGGTTGTTTTTTTTTGTTGTCCGTGTAGCAAAACATTGTCAGGGGGGTAGTTAGCTTTAAGCTATTAGCTAGCTAACACATTCGATGGCTGCACAGAATAAGCAAAATAATAATCTCCAGAATCAGATCAGTTTCCCATGTTTAATTTCACATGTACTGGTGTTCTGCTTATAGAGTATTTCACAGAGGGACCATCTGTTCTGCGTAATGGCGATGATTCGTGTGATTTCTCAAACGCTTAGCATCTGTGCTGAAATGGGAATCTCCCAGATCCTGTGAGTCTTCAATCCCAGTAAGGCACACCAGTGTGCACACCAACACCAGTGACAGTTTTAGGACAGGAAGTACTATGCGTTTATGTTTAGGTTTTAGTGGAGACCTGGCTCTGGATTTCTCCCAGTCCCTGGCCATTTTAGTGTTTTCTTTTCTGAAAAACACGTGGTCCAAATAATCAGCTAATTAACATCCATTTCTGATTTGTAGTGGGTTTGTTAGAATTGAAAGAAAAACATTAAAATGCACAGGACAATGAGACATTCCAGGACCAGTATTCGAGACCTTTTGACATATCCAACTGTACTCACATACTGTTTTTCTGAATTCATACAGAAGTGGCTGTTGGAGACCATTAGCAAAGGTAAACACCTGTGATTTCTCATATAATGTATGGACTTGGTGTGATTACATAAACAGAGTAATTACAGACACTTTCTTCAAGTGACCAGTGTGGACTTTTAAAACATGGAATGCAAAAACAATGTTTTCATATATACCATTAACTGATATATCATCTACTATTTCATATCTTTTTTCACAGGAGCTTTATTTGTTAGTTCTGATAGTTCCAGCTTTCGACACTTCCCCTTGTTGACCTCTGAATATATCTGCACTATGAGTGACCGAAAGAGCAGAGATGACACCCCCAACAGTCTGTCCAATCGTGATGCCATTGACTTCCCTGATGATGCCTCTTTGAGTGACTCGGATCCTGATGAGTCTTCACAGCCCCTTAGCAGTAAGGTTGAGGAAGTGTCTTCTTCCTCTGATGAGGACAATGTTCAGCATGGCAGTGATGTTCCTCAAGGAACTTCCATGTTCAAGTTGACTGGTGGGAGTTTGGGCTTCTCATTCCGCAGCAGAAGCATCTTTGATCAGCTGGACACTGCTGTGAAGCAAACTACAAGTCAGCTGGCTGAGGACAACGTCATCGATGGTGCGTTTGCTCGACCTGCTCCTCCATCGCCCCCTATGAAACATAAAGAGCCAGAGAGAACCAAGAAAGCTTCATCATCTAAGACGGTGCCAGACTACCTGCTTCACCCTGAGCGCTGGACCCGCTATGACCTGGATGATGTTCCTGAGACAAGTGACAGAAAAAACAGCCAAGTGGCTCATGAGTTCATACAGGAAATCCATAACCGTAGAAGATCCCAAGAAGCTGCTGCAAGTTCTTATAGTCCAGCTTTCAACCAGGACCACAGCAGCAGCTCAGAGCACAAGATTATGTTCTCCAAGCGCAATCAGGCCTCAAAAGATGAAGGCCAGAATCTGCACAAGTTGAACCGAGCAAAGACAAAAGAGGTTGGTTTAGTTCACTTGGATGATGAAGAAGAAGAAGAAGGGGGAAAGATGGCATCTCTTCCCCACAACCTTTCACTGGATGGCAAGGAAAAGAAAAGAAAGTGGGTGGATGAAAGCAACAATGAAGAAGCAAAAGAGACTAATGTTATTTTCAGTAGCGGGAGGAAAGTGAACCGCAAAAAGTTCCGCAAGACAGTTGAGGAAGAAGATTAAAAGCTTTTGAGTGTATGCATATGTCCATTGCTGATCTCTGGCAATATAATCAGCTCTTGTTCTTAGTCTCTGTAATTAATCAAGCACTTAGACTTTAGTTAATTTACAATGGTTGCAAAAGCAACAGTCAAGACCAGAGACATTACATTTGCATTTTTCCAAAGTATGTTCTCTGTTTCATCAGTTGTAATTTTTTGTGGGTGTAAAACAGTATTGTAAAGAAGAAAAAGTGATCATCTCTAAACGATTTTAACGAATAAATGTTGTCAACTGAAATCATATTAAACTGTTTTTCTTGACATTTTCATAGTAAAGAAACTGATATCAGGTATGTATGGTTGTTCGGCTGAGTTTGTCCTGCAAGTTGAAATTTAATCGTCTTTTAATAATTGCTTATGCACATTCAATTTGCACATATATCATTATGACATGACACTGTTATAGTAATGTTTTGCAAAGAGATAAAATTAGACTCAAATGTGGTGCTTATAGACAATATCCCAACAGAGATTCTGTGCTCTAACACATCTGATAAAATATACACTATGCTGGACTCTGTCTCTTCTGAGCTAGATAAAGTAGCTAACTTCTACACTCACTTTTTATCAGTTATACTTACCATCTAGCTGGACTTTATACATATACACATAATGAAGGGCTTGTCTGTTGTTAGGTATGATTTGTAAACCCCAATTTATTTTGAATCAATAGGCAAGGGCTTAAAGATCACCGAGGACTTGATATAAGATGGGACTAGATATTTGGTAGATGATTTTCAACACAAGAATGAACTTACTGGAAAATGAAAAGTAACCCGGAAAACACTACACATTGTGTACATTAAAGCACCTGATGGACTTTCTGTTTCTTTTAGTCGTGGCCTGGTGGACACAGTTGTTCCTCCTCGATGACGCATCCATTTCTTTCTCATCATTTTAATATCATTTGGAATTTTTTTTCTATTGTTTAACTGTCTTTAGGAATCCATATCCACAGTTTTTAAAAAATGAGTTGCCTAGGAGTTTTTAAATAGGGCTTTTGTTTGTTTTGACAGCAAAACACTGTGATCGGTATTTTTTATAGCATGTTTTGATTGTTTCCCGGAAGGAATACTGTATCTCTAACTTTTCATGGCTAATTCTTGTGGTGGCAAGTTTGTACTACAACTGAAAAGATACAAAAAATCACACAGACTCAAGGGTGAAGGTGAAGGCAAAAGAGATAATAGAGGAATTTTATTTTGCCGCAGAAAAAGGCGTCTCATACACAGTGCAATGAGATTACACAGCGGAGAGGCAAAGTCCACTTTTGCGGGGACCCCCTTATATAGGACTTTGGGTTGCTTTCTAAACTAAATGTGTACGTGATTAGCAGTACAAAATGCTGAGCTGTCAGAATAGTTTATTTAAATTTCTAAGAAAGAAACTATAACCTTGTAAAGACAAGAAACAAGATGCTCTTGCTTCCAAAACCGTCTATGGAGATGGTCTTCCTGTTTTTCGGCTCCTGTTGCTGACAGCTACCTGATTCATGCCTTCCTTTCTACGGACACACATGCACACACTCAAGGTTACTGAAAAGTTACTGCTCTTCTTCACACTATTATTTCTACAGTGCTTGTTAAAATTTTCTATTATATTTCCCTCCTTTTTGTCCTTAAGGATAAACTACATAAACAAAATTTCAACATAGTCACTTCTGAAAGCATTTCAAAGACAGTTTTAGACGAACAGTGAAGTATGAACTGATGTGGGCTCTCCCTGTTCGTCCAGAAACAAACAGTTCTGCCATACAAAAGTAATGGCAGTGAGCCTTTACTCGCCCTCTAGTTCCTGATCTGGCACCGGTACCTGCTTGCAGTGACTGGCGTGAATCCACATTACTCTCTCTGCTATTTTCACAGCGGTGGGTGCAGTCAGCAGAATCTGGAATGATCCCAGTCAGCACTTGGCCTTCCAATTCTTTCTTCTGAAGTCTTTTACCACGATCCACTCGCCAGGCTTCAAGTCGTGCAGTGCATCTGCATGTGGTTTTGGAAGAGCGATCACTGCCAATTCTCTCAGGCATTCCCCATCGTGGAATAATTTCAGTGAGTAGTGCTTTTGCTACTGCACATCCTGCTTAGATGTAGGGAAAGCCTCTACCCATTTAGAGAACATATCTACTATAACCAGACAATACTTCTTACCTTCACTAGGTATTAGCTCAAATAAAGTCCATTTGTAAGTGTTCAAATGGCCTTTGTGGTGGTGGATGTGTGCTCCGAGTAATCGGAATGCCTCTCCCAACGTTGTTTGTTGCACATATGACAGCTTTCACAAACTTTTTGGGAGTAATTAGTAAAGCCAATGACATGCCAATGTTTCCTAATTTCTGCTACCATCCTTCCTTTTGACACGTGGTCTGTACCATGTGGCATAAAAAGGAAACAGTTTCTTTGGTAAACACGGTTTTCCTGTGGAACAATAGGGTTAGGGTTACACCCTGTTTTTGGACACATCCTAGATTTCCCCAGCACTGTTTCTCCTCACGATCACCCATACTCTGTAATTCAGTGAGATCTAGAATAGAAGAAGACAGTTTAGTCATGATGTTTGTATTTTGTTTCTGCTCAGGATGTTTTGCTGCTGCTTTTGCCGCTGCATCAGCTTTGGCATTACCTATAGAAATAGAATCATTACCACACGTGTGCGCTTCACATTTAGAGACTGCAATTGCTTTTGGAGGTAGAATTGTGTCCAGGAGGTCACGGCTTTTTCTGCTGCAGCTACTGCTCTAAGACACATGGGAAGTCCTGCTGCTACTGGATCTAGCTTTGC
This sequence comes from Hemibagrus guttatus, assembly GCA_033459395.1. Taxonomy (NCBI): domain Eukaryota; kingdom Metazoa; phylum Chordata; class Actinopteri; order Siluriformes; family Bagridae; genus Hemibagrus; species Hemibagrus guttatus. The sequence continues at coordinate 12,009,176 of JAUCMX010000026.1, read as the reverse complement.
AGAGAACTAAGCCACTGGTCGCAGCTTACCCACGTGCTCTTGAAGCAAAACAGATGTCATGCACCCCCCTTTTTTGTCCACAGTCTGTATGAATGGTCTCACAGGGTCAGGGATGCTTAGTGTGGGTGTTGTCTGTAATGTCTGTTTCAGTCGTTCGAACACAGTGCTTGCAGTCTCAGTCCACGTCACTTTGCTGTGTGCTTGTAGGCCTTGTCCGTGAGCACTCAGCGCTGCCTCTAAAACAGCATAGTCAGGTATGAACATCCTGCAGTATGAACACATACCTAAAAAGGACATTAACTGTTTCTTAGTAACTGGTTTGGGAATTTTCTGAATTGACTCTACTCTACTCGACTCGAGTCTTTTACCTTCGGCAGAAATTAAATGTCTAATGTTGAACAAATTGCAGCTTTGACAGGCTCGCTTTGTGCCCATCTTTAGTGAGATGACAGAGCAATTTAATGGTGTCTTTCTCACACTGTTCTTTAGTTGGTGCAGCTAAAAGACTATCATCTACGTACTGAAGAAACACAGATTTATCAGTTAGCAGCAATGCATATAAACTACTTTCCAGTGCTTCATTGTAGATTGTGGGAGATTCACAATAGCCTTGACATAAACGTGTGAAGGTATAGGCTTTTCCGTTAAAGGAAAATGCAAACCAAAATTGGCTATCTGGGTGTACCGGTACGCTAAAGAATGCATTAGCCAGATTGACAACAGAAAACCATGCACTGTCAGCTGGAATTTGGGACAAGATAGTGTATGGGTTTGGAACATTGGGTGCTCGCTGGATCACAGCATCATTAACTGCATTTAAATCTTGTACAAATCTCCACTCCTCCGGTGCCCCTGGAGCACTTATTTTCCGTACAGGTAAGAGTGGTGTTCGCACAGGAGACGTCTCACATGGCACTATAACTCCAGCTTTTAATAGGGATTTGAACACCGGTGTTATGCCTGCTATAGCTTCTGGTTTTAGGGTATATTGAGCTTTCTTTGGCCTGTAATCAGATTTTGGAGTAATGATCACTGGAGGGCAATTTTTAATCAGACCTACATCGTATTTTCCACTCGCCCACAACTCTTTGGGCACTTTTTGTAATCTTACATTTGAAGGTTCTAATTTGGACAGGGCCAAGTCTGCAAGTCTGGTCCTACGCCAATACGTTACTTCAGTTTTGTACCATGTATTGGGATCTGGCCCATCGTCAGGGAGTATCTCCACACCTCTCTCTGCTCTAGCCAGCCAATTAGTGGTGTACTGTATGTATTTAATTTTGGGCTGTAAAAAACAGCTGGCTGTTCGGTTGGTTCCCAATCATGAATCCGAGTGACCTGTAGCATCCACTTTCCCAAGTCTTCCCACTCATCATTGGCAGATTTGGCTAGAGAGATATGTGGAAATGCATGGTTCATTTGGAATGGGTGTGGATGACCAGCTCGAACTGAAACTAGAGATAAATCTACCTCTACAGCACATCTGTGTTCATTCCATATCAAACGTTTCAATATCAGTGTGTCTGGCTTTTCTAACTTCATGTACCACTCTTTCTCATAGCTCTCATCTTCTTCTTTTTCAGTAATAGCTTTTGCCTGGTCAGGGTCACTGTGGATCCGGAGTCTATCCCAGAAACACTGGAAATACATACTGGAGAGGGTGTCAGTATATCACAGTATACAATACACACACAGACCTAGGGGCAAGGTAGAGTAAACAATTCACTGGAAAATAAAACGAAAAGAAAATTGTGCCGCTTTCAGTCTCCCACTGGTCTTCTGTAACAGTCTCACGCTCCTCCTCCTCTCGTAGTACAGTGACGTCACTGACTTTCACCTGAGCAGCCGGTACAGCCAACTTCGGGCGCTCGCACAACAACTTTCGTGAGTTAAGTAATGCGGAAGTATTGGATTGCGAAAAACTTGTTTTTAATCCTAAAGCACCTGATGGACTTTCTGTGTTTCTTTTAGTCGTGGCCTGGTGGACACTGCAGATGTTGACAAGGCAACAGAGCTGAAGCGCACATTTTAATTAATGATCGTAAAATCACCTTAAATCTCCGTAAAGATCTACTTCACCATGTCTTTCGGAGAAGTCGAGGTAAGACAAGGGCGCAAAAAAGAAAACTTGTTTGATTTGTTTTTTGGGCAGCTGGATTAAGGTTATGGCGTCTAAATTCAATGTGAACGGTCTAGCTGTCTAGTTCCCTACATATTAGCATGACTTTACATGACTTTTTCCGCATGTGAGAGGTGTTATTGTAGAACTAATTGTACATTCAGACACAATAGCTCATTGCCAAACATATAGTTGATTCAAACCAGTTTTCTTTGAAACTGAATGAAGTTGTTCCACCTCGATGACGCATCCATTTCTTTCACTTCATTTTAACATCATCTGGAATTTCCCTCTATTGTTTAACGATCAATATCCATATCCACAATCTGTTAAAAATGACTTGTCTAGGAGTTTTTAAATAGGGCTTTTGTTTGTTTTGACAGAAAAACAAACAATCGGTGTGTGATCGGTGTTTTTTTACAGCATGTTTGGATTGTTTCCCGGAATGAATGCTGTATCTTTAACTTTTCATCTCTAATTCTAAATGCACAAAAGGTAAACATGTGACCTGGTGTTGAAATCTACGCTGAAGTTGTTGTAATATACTGTCAGAAATATCACAGCCATTACATTTCACACCTGATGGTGTGACAAAATGTGATCACAGGTGAAAGAGGTTGTCATCTTGATGAAAGATTGACAGATGACACATTGAAAATTGCACATGTGCTACCTAGGATTGCCCTAGATCATGTGAATAATGTGTGCGTGCATTCCATATGTGTGATATATAACAAGGTTAACATCCACATCCTGTGAATTGTTTTATTAAGAAGCGCTTAATGAACAGATTTTTAGGTTAGGTTAGGTTTTAATTGTTGTCACGCTTTTTTACTTAAAAACAAAAATGAAAGCAGATAGACCTGTACTGTGATCTTCCTGTGCTGGAGTTGTCTGGGGCATTGTGGTGTAAAAAGAGAAACACCGGATGAACAGTAATTCATGTTATAGTAATAGTATAGTATAGTTATAGTCACAGTAATGGTTATACTGGCTGTGTTGAGTGCTTTGTTGCATTATTTCTCTCTCTTTGTTTCAAGCACATACACAGGCCTCAGTGTCATGCCTGGACCTGTAATTACACTAAACCTTTAGGAGTAGGCATTACGATGTAACTTGTGTTTACTGCTGTTACAGTGATCAAACAAAATGTAGCATCATCTGGTAGACACACTCTAGCCCACCTGGTGGTTTTGACTTTTACATTTACCTATAAAAACTTGCAAGGTGCTACACCTATTTACAGATTACACAACAAAAGAACAGTTAATAGCATCAACATGTGACGGCTTTGGATAAACAAGACATTTAGGTTTTTACTGGTTTTATGCTTTTTCTTGTATCCAGACAAGACAAAGACAAAAATTCTGTGTTGTGCTGATCTCTGTATTGTAACGTTCAATTCAATTATTTGTATAGTGATTTTAATAATGGACATTGCCTCAAAGCAGCTTTACAAAAAAACAAATGTCGATTTACATTTAGATGTCTAATGAACAAGGTAGAGGTAACAGTGGCAAAAAAAAATATCCCTAAGATGACATGAGGAAGAAACCTTAAGAGGAACAAGACTTAAAAGGGAACACATCCTCATCTGGGTAACCATAGATAATGACTTTAATGATAAAACATTACTGTATTGTGTTATAGAAGAGTAAAGTTAAACACTACTGAAGGTTCTGTAAAGAGGTTCTGTATGAGCTTGTTGTAAATGAGTCCCGTTTATTCTTAACCCTGACAGAACCTTGTATACTAAAGTTGTAATTTGTGTTTACGACCTTTAAAAAGTTTAGAACTGGAGTCATATTACTGTTGCTTAGCAAAAAATTAGTAGGAAGTTAATCATTTGCATCAAATTTTATGTATAGAATGATACAGAGCAGGATACAGTGGCACACCAAGCAGCTCTTGAAATGTCTATTATTTTAATAGGTATACATAAAGATAGTGAAAACAGAAACGTGTCATGCATCACTGTTTCCTAATTCTTTGTCTAAGAATTAGATCTATGTTTTAAAAGGACATTTACTATTTTTGGTTTGTTATGCTGTAGGATGACATGGAGCTCAAGATGATGAACAGGGAAAGCACTGGAAATGGCAGAGATACTTTAATACCACTGGTAAGGCAAAACTCAAACTCTTTATGTGAATGAAATTGCATTCTCTTGCTTCACAAATAAAGGCTGTTTAATCACTGGATTCTCACAAGACTCATGGTTAGCCAATGTATCCTCATCATATGAGTATTACATGAAATGTATTACACTGTCACACTTCCTCTCAGCACACCAAAAACCACAGATAAACAAATAAACACAAAATCGACCGCCAGTATACTGTGTATGTCAATGAGTCATGTGAATAAGTTTTTGTTGTCTCATCTGTATCATTTTCCATGTTGCTTTTCAGCTAAGCTCTCCTAATACCGCTGTGCGCTCATTTGACTGCATACTTGTAGCACACATTGTTAAAGATCGAGATGATCAGAGATACCAGAAGCAGGAAGCCTACATCAGCGAGCTCAAATCGAAAAATTTGAAAGTGACAGTGAGTTCTCAGTTGCAGTCTAATAGAGGCTAGGGAATGTTTTATCACAACATCATAAAGCGCTTGTCCTCACTCTGCATTAACAGAAAATCCAACATGATAACAAGATATTCTATGGTGTTCGTGCTCCTGAGGAACTCTTCGACAAGTATAAGTACTTGCTGAAGGTGTCTGATTCTTGTAACTGGAGTGCTGAATATGGAGGCTGTGTCCAAAACACCACAAGGTGTGTGAGAAAATTTGTCTGTCATTTGTATTCCAGTAGTTTACTTCAAAATTAGTGTTGATTTATTTTATATACACAAGCTCATACTGATCCCGCTTTGTCCAGGATTAGGATTGTCTATTACATCCTGCACAATACATTTATTAGAACAGGAGGTGAGTGACCTGTTGAGTCATTTCAATATTTATTTTGAAATTCTGTGTAATTTTCATCTATGCTGTCATATATTTGCATATATTCAAGTTGCTGTCATATATTTGCATTTATTCCTTACTATAATAAAAATAGACACATTATTAGAAGAACAGAGGTCTATAAAGTTTCTTTAAGAATCCACAAGATAATTAAGGGCCATACTAATTTTTAGTATCACAATAATTTGAGTATATTTAATATAATTCTGGAGATTTCCAAGTACTTTTTTTTACTTGTATACATACATTGTTTAAGAAGGGCACAAACATTTTTTTTTTTTTTAAATATTTTACATTTCTTTTACAGATATTACTTAAGCCATCAGATTTCTGTTTCACTACAATTGGCTGGCCACACTTAAAGTATGGCCTCAAAGTAATGAAGTAAACTGCTAAGAACATTATCACAAATCTGACTTGATAAAAGCTAGTGCTACACACTAATGCATTACATAAGAAACCAGTTTATGGAGTTTACAGAGAAATAAATACTTTCTGTTAGCCTCCATGTTCATCAGTTGTACAATAATCCTTCTGAAAACACCCAGAGGGCCTGAGGGATCTTAAGAAGCAAGGAGTGTTCGAGACCTTGTTCTGCCTCCATGAGGTAAAACCTTATTTGTTTGCTTTTCTTCATTTTATTTGATTAATTGAGATCTAAACATATTATTAAACATATTTATTGATGTATTTGAATTTGTAGAGGACACAGCAGGAGTATCTGAAGAGGAAGTGGGCCAACTGGGGGGCCTTAAAACATCTCGTCAACCAACCTGTTGATGATCTCAGGCAAAGCCTCTACTGTTGTTTTTAGAGACCCATCTCAAACTTTACTATTTATTCAGTGTTTGTATGTTTTTAAAAAATTACTCATGCTTATTCCCCTGTGAATTAGTATTGGCTTACTGGCAACATTGTGCTCTTACAGGGATTACTTCGGTGAGAAGGTAGCATTGTATTTTCTATGGCTTGGCTGGTACACACGCCTGCTGATCCCTGCTGCCATCATTGGAGTGGTTGTGTTTCTTTATGCCCTGGCCTTCTTTGACTCCAACCCCCTCATGTGAGTGAGTCAAAATTCTTAATGGCATGTGTGTGTGCAGTGATTGAATATAAACCGCATACTTTACGTTATATGCCAAAATGGATGAACAACCTAGATGTTTAAAAATCACTGAAGGTTTAATTAGGTCTCTATTCAGATTCGATGTTGATATGTTTTGACACGATATTTGTGTGTGTGTGTGTGTGTGTGTGTGTGTGTGTGTGTGTGTGTTCTAGAAAGGAAGTCTGTGAGTCAAATGTCACTATGTGCCCAATATGTGACAAAAGGTGCCACATGTGGAAGCTGTCAGACACGTGTTTTTATGCTAAGGTAAAAAAAAACAAAAACAAACAAAAAAAAACAATAAGAACTGTTTTTTCCATTTATGTGTTAAAAGAAAACACTAAACGTTTGTATGTCACCTGTCCTTATTTTAAGTTGAGTCATCTATTTGACAATGAAGGAACTGTGGCCTTTGCAATGTTTATGGCTGTATGGGGTATGTATCATTCTCCTGTTATCTCTAAAGCAAATATATTCAGACCACATCTATGCCTGATGGTTTATTGTATTATGTTTGAACTAGCCACTTTGTTTCTGGAACTGTGGAAGCGCCATCGATCACTACATGTCTCCAGGTGGAGGGTCTTTGACTGGTGTGAAGATGAGGTGGAGTATTATTTAATTTGAGGACTAATGTCTACCAGTATCAGGCCATCTTTTTTTTTTTTTTTATTATTATTTTTTTATTTACTTTGTGCCAGCAACTTGTACTACAATTAATTAATTACCAAAATCTGTCTTCCTCGATTTGATTAAAACTTTGTGTCCACAGGAGGAACTAATTCTGGGAATTGTAAATGACCCACATTGTAAACCCAAGGAGTACAAACACTCATATCTACAGAGCATTCTTGTACTTCTGCTGGTCACAGTAGTGGTAAGACATGCAATTCACCACACTGCTCATTGTCCCTTTGTTGTTTTTGTTTATGAGAGTGATTTGATTTATTTATTTGTGTTACCTATTAACAAGCCCCACAGGAAATGCCCTAAACCCAGTGGTCATTTTTCATGTCTGTAAATGAGTGAAATGTGTCCTAGTCTTCAAGGTGCAGAGGAGTAAAAACAGAACATTTATGTCACCGCAGAGTTACAAACATGATGTGACACTACCCAATTAAATATGTGTATGATTTTGGTTGAAATTATTATCATTTTTCATTCAAAGACGAATAATATTCACTGTCATTTTACAGGGACAGAAGTGACACAAGCTCATGCCAACCATTTCTAAAGTACTGATTGTGGATCAGTAGCTTACAATCTGGGTTGCAACCATGTGGAAATTAAGCCAAATGTATATAATTTGCTTTCAAAACCTTCTGCACTGAATGGTTCAAGCATATCACAAAGCACCCTTTAGATAAAACACCACTGCTGAGTTGCCAAAAATTCCATTAAGAGCTCAGAAGAGGAATGTTAAGCACTATTTTGGAATGCAAAATAAAAAATGGGACAAGCCTGTAAACCTAAGGAAATTGGAGTGTCCCTTGGGACAGGGAGAAGGATGGTAACTAATCATCAGCTTTATGCTCTTTTTCACTGTGTGTAGCTGGTGGTGATCATAGGCTTAACACATGCTCTGGTGATCTTCCGTGTGGTATCTGCCATGCTCCTATCAGACACCCAGTGGGATCTTGTAAACGATAACGCCAACAAGATTGCAGTGGTTCTGGGAGCAGTGATGCACTACCTGACTATACAAGTTATGACTCGGGTAAGAACCACCACCTAGCACCATATTTACTGAGATTTTGTGTATGATCTGCTATTAACATCCACTGTCAAATTCTGGTGTGAATGAGGTCAAATAGGTGGCCAGGCTTGTACATTTCCACATTTCTGGTGTAAACAATAAAGAGTCCCATTACTACCCATCAGAGTAAAAATTGTCTATAAGTGAAAGTATGCTTACTTAAAGATAGTAATGTTTAAAGCATAATAACAAATTGGGTAAAAGTAGGAAAGTTCCTAAACAGCATGTTACTGACTACGAACAGTCATCAGTTTAGCATAGCCAGTCCACTGTTTCAGCATGGATTTTTGAAATGGATGGAAACCTGGACAGTACCACAAGCTCAAGATCAAACCGAGGACCCCGGAGCTCTTATGCAGCCACAATCATTTTACATAATCAAAATTATGTTATGTTTTATTTATTCAAATAAAAAAAATAATAAACATAGCTATAAGAAAACAGCTGAATGTAACAAAGTAGGATAAAAACTTGTCTTAAAAAGACTCAAAAAGTTTCGATTTCAAGACATGCCTGCTGTGAACGCTTATCGGTCCTCTGTGATTTACTTATGATAAAATGTTAATACTGAGTCTGATCATGTGGCAGATTTAGGATCAGTTAGGTCTTAGATCACTCGTTGTTGCCAACTCTGGGGTATAAACTGGGCAATAATACAGACAACATTTATCTGATTTCGGTGCAGTCTGCCAAAGTAGTTTCACAAACAGTTAATGCCTGTGGATTATATTGGCTGTCATGTGACTCCAGTTTCATGACATCACCAGTGTGATTCATACACAAAGAGGTAAATGCTGTTAAAGCTATTTCTCATCCTTAAGTAGAGCATATGAAATCTTACAAATGGGATGGAAATAAGTTTTACCCTCTTATGAATATCCAAATCATGTTTTTGAACTCTAAAGAACCTGCTCTCACCAGTTTGATCAGTTATGTGTTCATGTATTTGCTCATCAGACACGGTCTTCACAGACTAGCTTATTTTCAAAAATTTATAATTAAAGAGTACGATCATTGAATGCTATCACCCTTTTTGTTTGCAGGTTAACAGATTTGTGGCATTCAAGCTGTGTGCATTAGGTGGGTATAGACATTCAAGAAATAAGCCATGTCTAATAATTTGATTCCTCCACCTATCATGTGTTCAGTGGTGAACTGCTATAAATAGAGCCAAATGACTCAGAGACACTAGTTGAACAGGTTTCCGAAATGAAGTCTATGTCTAAACAGTGTATTTCTTTGCCTGTCTTCTATGTATAATCATATTTGACACTAGTTCATAATATCAAGCAAAGTATTTTCTTTCCAATTCTAAAAAAAATCCAGTGCATATTTTTCTGCAAAACACTTGTTTCAAAATTATTGGCACCCCATTGTTAAATTTAGTTCAGGCTACCCTTGGAAGAACAATAGACTGGAGTCTGATTGAGTATGATGATTTAGATGGAGGTTTGCGATCATTAACTTCTTTGTAGATCCATTTCTGGCCACTTTTTAATCTTCTAAGACAGAATGTGTTTATTTAAAAATAAAAATAAAAGTTCATATAAGAATAATGTCTGTTAAAATAAAGAGTGAAAGGTATCTGTCATTTTAGGGTTGACTATATGTAATACTAATGAATCTGGTATTGTTTATATGAGCAATTTATTTGTTTATATTGTGTATCCCTGCAGAAAAGACTCGCTCATTTGCAGCCACAGAGAGGAGCTTTACTGTGAAAATGTTCACCTTCCAGTTCTTCACACTCTTCTCCTCACTAATATATGTGGCCTTTTTTCTGGGCAGGTAAATGTATACTGATTACAGAACTTTAAATATATAAAATAAAAATTTCCGGCTACAAATTAAATGCATAACTATGTTCTGTCTTTTTGACAGTCGGCATGTGTAGTGCTAAATGATCACTTATACTGTACTTTGCTCAGGCTTAATGGCTACCCAGGCAACTATGTGCGAATAGCAGGAAAATGGAGACTGGAGGAGGTAAATTTTATACATTTTACAAATGCCATAATTTTACTTCAAAACTTACCACCAAGAATATATCTGTCCCCAACAGACATACATAAATAATGTAAATATTTGTGTATAGCTAATGTCATGCATCCATTGTGTTTTAGTGCCACCCTAGCGGTTGTCTTACTGACCTCTTCATTCAAATGGCCATCATTCTTATTCTCAAACAAACCATCAGCAACATATTTGAGTTTGCTGGGCCGTAAGTGATTTTAACTGAAGTACTAACTGCCCTACTTTTTATTTATTTAATTTTTAAATTGATTGCCTTATTAAGGTGACTTGTTTCCTCCAGGTGGCTTAAGCTTTATTTTAAAAGGGTAACATTTAAGAAAGACCTGGAGAAGTGTGGTAGCTGCAAGACACTAACATGTAAAGAAGACGGTCCTGGTATTGAGCTCTGTGATGTCTGCAATCTTCAGGAGTGGCTGAGGAACTACCATCTAAATGAAATCCATGCCTTCAGTTTGTTTAATGAGTTCCTAGAAATGGGTAGGTGTGTTTGAACAGAAAACACAACAAAACAAATAATGCATTCACCCAATGCATTCACTGATAAAGTTCAAATCCTGATGATGGCATAACCATCTGTGGTTGGGAGATGAGGAAGCAACATTGGCCATGTTGTTCTCTGACAGGGGAGAGTATGCCATCCGTTATATCCAGGCACTAAGGTCAATTATTGACCTTAATTGTCAATTCAATTCTGTCATATCATATGTTTGTATCATTAAAATGCCCTAGTTATCACAGTCTCTGTTCAATCATGTGCACTGTGCCCTATCTCAATTCAATATAATTTGCCATTCTCCCCTCTCTGTAGTTATCCAGTTCAGTTTCACAACCATCTTTGTAGCGGCATTTCCCCTGGCTCCACTTCTTGCCCTCATCAACAACATATTTGAGATCAGACTGGACGCTATTAAAATGTTGCGCATGGAACGCCGCTTAGTGCCAAAGAAAACCAATGACATTGGTAAGATGTACTTGCTTGCAACTGTGCATGTAGTCATTCTGAATATTCAGAATATCAGCAAGGTTTGCTATTTTATTTAACCTGCCTTGTTACCTTGCCTCTTTCCTGTGTGCACTCAGGTGTGTGGACTAGAGTTTTGGAGGCCATTGGGGTGGCAGCAGTCATTGCTAATGGACTGGTAATTGGCATTTCATCTGAATTTGTTCCTCGTTTGGTTTATCGCTATCGTTTCGGACCATGTGCCAATGGGACAGCCACAGACTTACAGTCAGTATCAGAAATTGGATCCATCACCCTATATTTATGTCAGAATATGTGCAAAGCCTCACTACATTTATAGCCTTGTTGTGTTATACGCTTGCTATCTGAGTGCTAAAATTGTCTGTAGAAAATAGCCCTTAACTAAATTATTTGTGTTCATCAGGTGTTTGACAGGCTACACTGACTACACACTCACCACTGCATACATGTCTGATGCAAATGTGCGTCAAGACTTTACTTCTGAGCAGATGATGCACGAAGGGTTCAATGTCACTCAGTGCAGGTGAGGTATTGCAACACATTTACTTGTATTTAGCACAGACTAAAACTTTCTTGAACCCAGCCAATGACTGTATATATGGGTGAAAAAGCCAAAACGTATGAGTCCCTCTAGTGGCTGGATGCAGTACAATTTTTAAACCCCTCCTATTCCCATGTTAATGGCTGAAACATAATTTTTGTTACATATAGCATAAACTTTGTAGACCCTGTCAGATAAACCTAAGATGGGAAGGTGGTAAACTAACCGCTATAAAACTAGTGTCAAAGTGTAGTGATAAATGACATGCATTTATTTAAAAGAGCCAGTCAAAGAACAATGTATTGAGAAAAGCTTTACTAACATGTATTTGTCATCCTCCAGCTACAAATCCTACCGCAGTGAAAATGACCAGAGCTTCACTTCACAGTACTGGTTCATACTAGCAGCCCGCTTTGCTTTTGTCATTTTGTTTGAGGTATGATTGTTAGCCTTGTCTATCACACTGTACATATAGGTGTCTGTTTTTACCAGGCTTTTCTTTTTTTTCTTTGCGGCATTGGTGGCTCAGTGGTAGGTTGCTCGCCTATCATGCGGAAGACCCGGGTTCGATTCCCAGCCAATGCCTCAACCCCAGCCACTGGTTGCAGTGCCGGTCCCAAGCCCGGAAAAATGGGAGGGTTGCGTCAGGAAGGGCATCCGGCGTAAAACCTGTGCCAAGTTGTTGTGCGGACCAGTTGGTCCGCTGTGGCGACCCCGAACAGGGAGCAGCCGAAAGCAACTTCTTCTTTTCTTTTTTTTCTTTACATTTTTGTTTGCCTTTTGCCAGTCATAAAGAAATCAATACACATTTGCTAATAATAATATGAGTTGGGATCACACAAACCGAGATGGATTAGCTTTGATAGATAGACACCTTAGAATTTACTTTAGAATGAAATAGGTCTTTTCTTAAATGTCATAATAATCTATGGCTTGCTTTGCTTCTCTTGCTTAGCTAAAAATATTTTATATAGTTCCTGTCATTTCTAATATTGAATGAATATTGGGCTCATGCTAGTTGGAATGGCATCATGCTGATGTGTGCTAACTATTCAAATACACATAAGAATTTATGCATGAGCAAAGGAACACTTTCCTGTAAATATTGTAATACTTCACTAAAATATCTTGTTCTTCTGATTCTTCTCCTTCTCAATAGCATGTATTAGTGGTGTGTAAGTTTATCATTGCCTGGTTTGTGCCTGATAACCCATTGCGGGTGAAGAACAGCAGGCTACATGATAAACTGAGCAGGCTGAAAGAGGAGTTACGGTGAGTAGCATAGACAGAACTTTGGATTATTCTTTCGTGTTCAAGATTTTGTTATAGCACTGATTTTGATTTTTCTTTTCTCTCTTTTGGTTTTCATTGTTTTTTAGGGAACTGAGTGCACAATATGACATCAGGACCACAGAGGTTTAATTAATGAATATCTTTTTACTGATGGCTTTCTTTAAAAACTGAAATTCTTACATGGACTGTGAGTGTGTGTGTGCACAGAGAATGCAACTATGTTGATACTGGCTCAGATGTATATGATGGAGAGTTTAGCCATGACTTGCACTGTGACTGTAGGTTAGAACCACATTAATGTTGTACATTAATTGAATCTCCATTTTATTTTGCTAGCCATGATTTAAATACATTTCATAGCGCTATTAGATAAAGAAAAACAGAAATATTAGTTATAGAGATGGCAGATTTTCAAAAAAAAAAAAATATAGGAAACAGAAAGTATAGGATTATCGTTTAGGTGTACCTTCATGTTGATGAATAAGTGCATTGGTACAAAAAGTGCTACCCCAGCAACAAGGCATGATAACCCCAGGTCTTTCTGAATATGTAACCCATAGCTTTCACAGTAATTATATAGTATAAAATTATATAGTGGATCATAATTGCCTATTCAGAGATACATGCAATCCTAATTTTGTATTTTTTGCTATTGCATTGTTGAATATAAAATGAACTTTAGGACTGTACTGTAACACCTTTTTTAAAATGGGTTAATAATGAACACTATTATATTCCTTGTCATATTGTTCCCACTTGATGGCAGTAGTGGCAAGGTTAAACAGTCATGAAAACTATATGCCATTTTTTTTTTACATACAGTAATTTACAAGAGCGCCTTACTGAATCTCAGAACTTTTACAGTTTTTACAAGTTGTGTGCGTGTTTTGTTTTGTATTGTTTTATTTTTATTTTTTTAATCCATACACCGGTGTTATTTTCTGTACAAAGAGTATGACGGGAGAAATTTTGGGTTACATGAGTGAAAGTAATTGTGGTTGTGTACTTTACAGTAAGTTTGAACTGTGTTGCAAGAACTGTGAATGTAGGAAACCCCCAAACTTCCTGTCATATGGAATTACATTCAGGTCTGAAATGTTTTAGATTATAATGTACTATAAGAAAACCAAATGGAAATATATAAAGTTTCCCTTTACATGTTTTATAGATGTGTAAGCATTGAACGTATTTGTTTCATGTAATTTTTTTTCAGTGATATTTTTTAGTGTATCTAGATAAAATATTAGATAAGATGGTAACAAGCTGTTAATCAAAAACATATTTTTATATTACATAAAAAGTGGAATTATATGTGCAAATAATTTGATATTGTATTAGTACGGTATATTATTACTGGTACATAATGTGCATTAAATTGAATTTACACTTCGACTTGAGAAAGGAAGGAACACAATATCATTGATTATAATGTGCAAGCCAATAACTTTCTTTTGTGTTTTCTGTATAAGCAGTTGTACTTCAAGCCAAGAAATATTTGTTGACCACTTACTCAGGTTAAAAACTACCATAAAGACACTTAAATGTAATTATGGCTGTAGTTTGTCTGTTACTTTACACAATTTCCCCTCAACCCCATCCATCAGTGGAACGTGACTGCGTTTTTTTTTTTTTTTTTTTAATAACCACAACCCCCATCGTCTCCTACTATCGGAACTCAGAGTCCCCTCCGAGTGGACATATCGCAGGATGAATGTTGAGTTTGTATCTATTTCCCCTTAGTTTTCCATGATTAATTAACTCAGTAAACTTATCAAAATGAAACTCAGTAAACTACCAAAACTTAGCCAAAATGATGAGCGGTCAGTCTGCAGATGGGAAGAAGCAAATTCTTTATTCAGCAAGACACCCGTCACTTCACATGTCTTACTGAAGAGAGCAGCTGGTCTGAAGAACTTTGAAAAATTCTCTACTATTTATACACGTTTATTCCAATTCAGTTTTAACATTTCATCCCCTTCATTTGAGCCCCTCCTTACCTAATTTGCATACATACATATCAGTGGCCTTCTTCAGTTATCTCTTCAGAACGTCTCGACCTCTCACCTAGTTCTTTGATTCTTTGAACACGATGTTCTCTTCACCTCCTTGTGACTTCTGACATAATATTGACTTTTTCTAGATGTTTGCAAGTTTTGCATATTGCAAAATTAGCATTAGGGATCTATGTTCTTCCTTATTTTAGTTATTTCAAACCACACTGTCTAGTCTGTTTTTTCCTGTCTAGTTTTTATTTTTGCCTTTAAGCTTTTAAGCGTTTCATAACCTGCATTTTAAGATTAAATAACTTGCATTTTAAGATTAAATAACCGCATGATATGCACGTTACTCATCCAATTTTTCCATTAGCTCAATTGGCCGGTCAGCCAATCCAATGATCCCACTGGATAGCCTGACCGACTAAACTGCAACTTTAAGCTGTAAGCTCCAACGGTTTTCACTAAATGTCTTTTCTCTCTTTTTCCAATCTCAGCATGGTTACTGTTATTATATTCTATTTGTGTAATTTTATTATTACTGCATATACATACTATCAGAGGTTATACTATACTGATACTATATTGAGTGTCATAAGCTTAGCCGTTAGATAGATGATAGGATAATAGATACCACTGCTCTTAAGTGAGTTATTACTACTTTGAAGATAAGCATGAATTTCCCCAATATATTGCTATTTTAAAGATAAGCATTTATCATTAAATTTACCTGACATCACTGTCAGCTTTGTTTGATTTTAGACCTTCATGCTGACCCTACCAGATCTTACAGATCATCTTGACCTCACAGTTGATACCTTTTATCATGAGTCTATGTCAGTCTGTGCAAGTCTATGTCTCCAAGCCATTGATATATTATTAAATGATTATTTTTAGTTAGTTGCACTTCTTCTTATTTTTTTTGCTAGACAATATGCAAGCTTTTCCATTGTACTGATTTCACATCCTCTGTACTTTCTGTGTCTGCACTTATTGTTTTTATGTTACAGATAACACTGTCTAGGCCTTGAGCCTTTAAGCGTTATCATTTTATTTTATTTTATGCCTTTATTTTATTTTACTTTAAACTAAGCCTGGTGTTTACGAAGATTACATAATCACTTGATATGCTATGCTATTATACTAGCACATTAATACTTATGGTTATGCTTGATTATCATATTTTTGCCTCAAGCAAAGCCTGCTCTAAAGTTATAATTGAATACTGTAAGAATATACTTGAATACTGTAAGAATGTACTATTTTAAGCAGAGTATTATGTTAAAATTAAGCATAAAAGTAAATTTAAAATTTCTCCACCATCACTCCCCCCTTTGAGACTCTTGAGTCTCACAATCGACCTGTACGTGTCTTAAGTTCACTACTCTATGCTGTTATCCCACATAAACTCTACATCATCCTATGTAACAATATACATATGACTTTTATACACAATCAATGTACTTATAGATGAGGCACACTTCTTTCTTCTGACCCAGGCACTTTACGTACCGTTGAGAGTCTGTTGGAGCTCCTGGGAGAGGAGCACTTCACCAGGGGCTCATCACTACACAGTCCAATGTATCACATGGATACTATCTAATGTTGGTTAGACATCAGAGACATTTATAGACTATGAAAATATTCTAAGTTCCACATAATTAGACATTTCGTATATTTAACGTATCAAGTACTCTTTTATAACATCCTTCTCCTACCTACTCTACTTCATCCTGCTCAGTTTCCTATTATTTCCCCAAAGCAAAAACATAATCACACATACATTCACATTACATTCACATCACTCACATCACTCCCCCACGACCGGCTGCTCTTGAATGGTGAACCAGGAGTGGGCGAAAAACCCCCAATGCCAATTCTGAGGGAAAATTCCCACTCTGCCCGCAATTTGCGCGACAGCCAGTCATGCCAGGGTCACCAAATACATATAAACACACACATTCATTATTCTCACATACACAGTTTCATTAAAGCATTGAAAGTACAGTTTACATGAGCAACAAGTCAGTTCCACCACCAATAGTGGGTTCTGCAGGTTGACTTCACATGATAGAAGTTAGAGCCAGTGCAAATATTCTAGCGGTTGGACATGTCGCTTCCATGCAAAATGTTTAGTTGATGTCCATACAGCAAGGGTGAAAGACCCTCCACCTTGGTTCCGGACCCTTATTGTCATACAGAACTCCTAGGGTGGCCATCATTTTACAGCATGCAGCACACTGGACTGGTCGGGTCACCAGTCCAGATAGAACCTCCCCTGCTCGTCACACTTCAGTTGTCCGCTGCTCTTCCCATGGTGGCATCATGTGCACTATGATGGGTTGCATTCGGGCTCTGAAAGGTTGCTATAGGTCCTGCACACAACACTTATGCCAAGATAGAGACAGCATAGACAAACACGGACATGGACAAATAACAATAATATTGCAAATAACAGACAACAACATCCAAGACTCTGGGCAATTTCTTTTTTAGGTTTCAAAGCCGTCTCCTTCCTCCTTCCACCGAGGGACCTTAAAGGGACACACATCACGGTTTTTTCCAATGCTTACGCTTGAACCCTCTGATGTATATGTAGTCTACTTGGCGTAGTAGCTCCTCTACCTTAGTGCTGAGTACAGCTTCACCAACCTGTGAACACACTGTTCTATGGATTTAGGTTAGATGTTTTACTTAACTTCCATTTACTTACAGACGTTAGACGTTTTACTTTAATTACATTTTCACCTTCGAGTTGCTCTAATGAGGGGCCCTTGTCAGGTCCCCTTGTAAAATGCTACTGGCATTGGTCTACCTGTTAATATGTCATGTAGATTTAAATAAGTGTTAGTTTGAGAGCACATTTTCATTAATGCTAGCGGTAACGCTTGTACCCAATTAAGCTTTGTGCTTGCACAGATCTTGGCTATTTTCTCTTTCAGCACACCGTTTGCCCTCTCCACCACCCCTTGAGTTTGGGGATGGTACACACAACCTAGACAGTGTTTCAGGCATAAGGCCTCTGCCATCGCCTTCATTATTTCGTTTACAAAGTGGGGACCATTATCTGAGCTCAATTGATCTGGGATACCGAACCGAGGAATCACTTCCTTGCACAAAAATTTAACCACTGTCTTGGCGTCATTCTTTGGCATAGCCTGTGCTTCTACCCATCGGCTAAACCGATCTATTACCACCAGAATGTACCTTTTTCCTTCTTTTCTCTCTGTGGCTTCCATATCTACAAAATCCATCACAAGATGCCTAAATGGTCCCATGGGATCTGGTATGTGACTGATAGGTGCTGTGAAATGTTTTCTAACATTACGTACTGCGCAAAGCTCACACGTTCGCAGGAATTTGTCCACCATACTTGCTAAGTATGGAGACCACCAGTCCTCTCTAATTGTCTCAATGATTTTCCTGCGGTCACAATGATCTATCCCATGAGCCTCCTTAATCAACATTGGAAGAAAACTTAGCTGGGTGACAAATATACCATCACAACTTCTCCACATTCCAGATCTAGGGTCTAGTACTGCTCCACGTTTTCTCCACAACTCTTTCTCCTCTACAGTGGCTAACTCCTGTAATGTTCTAACGTCAGCTAATGTTACCTGTGGCTGTTCCTCATCGTCTAGCTCTCCTGCTTGCATCATTACTTTGACACATGTGTCAACTACTGCCGCTTTTTTAGCTACCTCATCAGCTGCTGCATTTCCTTTACTAACCCATTCCCCATCTGACTTATGAGCTTTACACTTTACAATTGCTAATTTACTTGGGACCATCATTGCTCTTAGCAGTTCCGAAATTGCTGGTCCGTCTATAATAGCCGACCCATCTGCTCGCTGGAAACCTCTCTGTGCCCAAATTGGCCCAAACACGTAGACACACCCCATGAGCATAGGCCGAATCAGTGTATCTGGTGCATGTTTTACCTGCACCCAATTTGCATGCTGCTGTTAGTGCTTTTATCTCCGCCAACTGGGCTGAGCATGGCTGTGGCACCGCCACAGTCATTACTGTGTTGAATACTCCTGATTTGTCATCATATTGAACTACCGCATAGCCAGCTTTATTTCCCTTGTTACTTCGATAGCATGAACCATCTACGAAGAAGACACACTGAGCATCAGGCAGTATGTGTGATTCTAAGTCTGATCTAGCTTTTAAATATTTTTCTGTCTCTTCAGCACACTCATGTGGGGCTCCCTCTCCTGGGAGCACCAACCTATCTGCAGGGTTTAATGTGCAGCATTTTTCAATTGTTTGCTTGGGGGCTGATAGAATTACATCATAGCCTGTTCTTCGAGCATTAGTTATCACAAATTTTTGACCAGTCAATAGCGCATGCGATGCATGCGACGTGTACAGGGTCACTGGATGCCCCATGGTGATTGTTGATGCCTTCTGATAGGCAAATGTCACGGCTGCCAATCCTCGATAGCATGGTGGCATGCCCTTCTCCACACTATCGAGTGCTGTGCTAAAGTAGGCTACAGGTCTTTTCCCCATGCCTTCATGTTCCTGTACTAGTACTACTGAGGCAAACCCTTTTCTTTCAGATACATACAAATAGAACGGTTTGCCATAATCTGGACATGCCAGTGCCGGTACTGAAGACAAGTCATTTTTTAACATATCAAGTGCTGCTTCTGCTTCCTTAGTCCAAATTAGACACTAGACACTAGCAGCTTTTACTATGTCTCTAAGAGGTTGTGTTTTCGTAGCAAAATCACAGATCCATGGGACCATTTAGGCATCTTGTGATGGATTTTGTAGATATGGGAGCCACAGAGAGAAAAGAAGGAAAAAGGTACATTCTGGTGGTAATAGATCGGTTTATCAAAGATATTTGTATTTCAACACTGAAGAAGAAGTTGCTTTCAGCTGCTCCCTGTTCGGAGTCGCCACAGCGGACCAACTGGTCCACACAACAACTTGGCAAATGTTTTATGCCGGATGCCCTTCCTGACGCAACCCTCCCATTTTTCCAGGCTTGGGACCGGCACTGTATCCAGTGGCTGGGGTTGAGGCATTGGCTGGGAATTGAACCGGGGCCTTTCGCATGATAGGCGAGAAACCTACCATGAACCACCAACACTATATAGTTGTAAAGCTTGAATTTATATCCAAGAATTGTATTTTTGATCTTGGTGTTTTTTTGTTTGTTTGTTTTTTTGTTGTGGTGGTCTGTTTGTTTAAAACTTGGTTTATGTCATTGTCCACCAGGTGTCAGTGTTATTGCTTTCATCATCCACCCTGCATTTCGTCTAAAGAGACATAAGACGATTCTCTTAGTAACTGCTGTATAATTGGTTGAACTTTACTTACACCGGAAATCCCCAAAGAATCCGCTAAGCAGAAGACACTTTTTTTCACATTTATACATAATGCACATGCTAATAAAGTTTGCGTCTCTTTCATTTTGACTTGCCAGAAATGAGCGCAGATACCAAGAGTAAGTTATTCTAAGTAACCACTGTGTAGGGAAAAATGCTCCTGTTATAAATGCTTACTCACATGCATGCATTTGTCCTCCTGGGCATATTTTCACCAAAAGTCAATGCTATGGTTTGATTGTGATGGGACTTTAAAACAACAATGGGACAATAATTTTTAGATTTAGACTTTAAACATAGTCAGCTAAATACACACCAAATACCCATACAACTGCCTTGTTGTGGACTGCAGATGCATGTTTTCTATTTATTTTAATTATATAAGCATGCTCTTTGAAGCTGCTACAGGCTGTTAACAAAAGAAGAAAAAACAACGGATAGACCACCAACCGGGGACATCCAGTCACTTTTCACCTCTAAAACTTGGATTCAGTTGCTATTTGGACATGGCTTTTTAGAGAACACTTAGGGAAGCTGTTTTATATTTTTGTATTGTTTGATTGTTATTGTTTTTTGTTTTATTTTTTTTTTAACATTTTTGTTTTAAACCAACAATTAATCTTGATATAATTGTTCTTTTCTCCAGGAATAGAAAGGCATCTTATCCCACCTTGCTTACTGTGTTCCCAGTGTAAGTGCTAGAGCTGGACTTGTATCTTTTATTTATTTATTTTTTCATAAACTTTGGTTTTATAATCCAGCAGACAAAGTTTTAATTTCTCTTTCTAAACCATTTCAAGTAATGTCACGAAGTTTCTTTAAATGGTGCCACTTGAAACCATATTCAAGCGTCTACACTTTAAACTATAACCTTGTCTATAATCAGTGGTGACCCATTGCATTTTAATGTGAATTCAGAGTAAAGAAAATGGATATATTTACCAACGCATCATGTAAACTAAATGTTATTTGAACCTGTTATTAAAGCTCAGAGCAGTAATTTTAAGGAGCTCAAGAGGCAATTTTCCCTTTCACTGAGCCCTACTTCTTTCGGTTTTATGATGTACAAGAATTTTTCCCAGTAAATGCTTTAAAAATGAAGAACATGGTCAGTTATGAAAAAAAGTTAGTCTGTTTATTGCAATTAAGATTCATAGTATTACATTCTTTGCCATCCATTTATCTCACTATTTTCCACAATGCAACTCCCTTTTTGCTTTTCTGTTTCTACCGCTCATTGTCCCTCATTCTCTCTCAATGGTCTACACAGTGAGAAGATAATAATAAGCATTTGAGATAAGGTCAAGCCAAGCCCCAAGGTCAGCATTTTTGGCTGAAGACCACGAGCTTCCTGACATCTGTTTTTGATCTGTTCCTTTTATATTTCTCAATCTTCTGTTATTTACCACAATTTTTCCAAAACACCCCTTTCAATACAGCTATTACTATTTGCACCCATACAGCAGGCTGACTGTGTAGAGGGCAATCTGTCTAGTCACTGCCTAGTGAGAGAGAAATGTGTATCCTGTTAACCTTTAAATCCTCCCATGTGTTTGGAAAATATCACCCGGAACAATGTGCTCCTGATACGTAGACTGATGCCAGAGAGAGAGAGAGTGAGAGATACACACAATTTTAAAGTCAAAACATGAAAAGATGGACATGCTAAAACAATGTTAGTAAACACTAACAAAAGTAGACATTATTATCAGGACTAATGTAGTGAGGATTCATTTTTTCAGTTATCTTTATATGAGATGATCACGATGTTAATTAAAGATGTCTGAAAACAAGAGTTTAATTTTTTTTTAAATGGGCAATGTGACGACACATTTTTTGGTTAATGTGTTAAAATAAGCATCATAGTTGAAGTACCATTACCGCCTCTCATATAACACTTCATTTCGGTATTTAAGTCAATCTGTTCTGCTACAGATGCTATACTAATAGTAATTTGTTACTGTAATCTGAAACCCTTCATTGACAAAAAATAAATGAACACTCAAATCTCTTAGATTAATAAACTTTAAACATCAACCAGCAAAGCTTGCAGCTTGAGTGATACAGAACAAGCAACAGCAATAAATCAAGCATTAGGAGCAAATAAACTTGATTTAAGATACCCTTTCTTTTGTTTTAAATCCAAGTGAATCACTGTACTAGGCACCGCATCCCTCTTTTTTTTTTTTTTTGCTTTTCTTTAAACTCTATACACAGCACTGCTAAGCACCTCAACATGCTTGGAAGAAAATGTTAATCAGGTGGCCAAAGGTTTAACAAAGGAGAGCTAGAGTGTAAGCTTTACATAAACTCCCATCCCCATTAAGACACATTTGTCTGTTGTATTTCTCATTCAGTCCCAGTTCAAAATGCTTGAATCTTTCTTTCTGATTGTCCAGGAAACAAATCTGAATTTACACTTTTTTTTAAATGATAATACTCTAAAAATGTGAAAATAATGTGTCAACCAAAACAATTGAAAATGTTCATGATAGATAGCAGGGGAAAACATCTAGCATTTTCAACACTGAGTTTGACAAATAAAAGCATTAACACATCTACACACACAACTTAAACACACAAAGGACTACTGACAATAGAATAATTCTTTTCACGGTTTCTTCATCGCGATCTTGGACGTGTGTTTGCTTGTGCTGCTGAACTGAGTGTGCAGAAAAAGTGTTCATTATTCCTTATATGAAATCCAAAATATCCATCCAGTTTTATCCCGCTTCATTGGAAAAAATAAGTCGCCTTCCTAGAAATCCACAGCAATCAAACTTGGGAGGAAAAAGGAACCAAAACAAAAAGCACTCAAGCTCAGTCCACAGATTAGAAGCGTATCCTCAGATTGTCTTCCTTCATGTTGAGCTTGGTTATTCGTGTGAAGTTTCACGGCAGGTCCAGACATTTCTCAGTATTTCTCAGTGTGACTAAATCAGAACGTATCAGTGAAGTCTCTTCTTGTGAACCCCTTCTACAAAATGGAAATGAAAACAAAAAAAGGAACATCAGAAAGTACTGCTTACAGAATACATTATTTTATTGTTTATTCAGCTATTCATACTGTACATTCATACTGAATGTATGAAGTTTGCATACTCTTGCTTTAAAATTATGAAACCAAGATATTTAGTGAGGGTTTGCCGATTTTCTTTTATTATCATGTTAAGTTATTAAGAATGGAATGATCAAATAGATATTTTAGAATGAGACATATACTATGTGTGTATAAATATGGAGCTTATTACACTTATTATGACTGTATTGGATTTTGCCAAATTCTGATTTTTTAAAAAGTTATTTCTTATAAGAAAAACTTTATTTACAAATTTTAAAAGTTGTTCATTGTTAGTGTGTGTCTTTCTTAACACTAGAACCTTTTAGATTCTTCTTCTTGCTCTGGGAAAGTTCAGTGTTATGTGTTGTAGGTCTTGCTATAGCTGTTTTTATGATCCCAATGACTGTTCACAGCCAACTCCTAGAGAGTTTTTATCCATTTGAACTTTTCATGCTCTAGATACAACTTGAAATTAACTAAAGCATTTCAAAAGGACTGCAAAATTTTGGACTCTTGCAACTTTATATACTGATGAAATTTTAACAGCATCCATGCCAAATCTTAAATGAAGTGAGAACAAACAAACCAAAAAAAAATTGTGATCTTCTAACAGGAATAAAACATGGCATAAAATCATTGGTAGGATTATCTGCCACACCCAGTGAAACCCCAGTAGCTCTAGTTAGATATTACACAAGCCTGTGATGAGAGGTGCTGTCTATTGTTCAACTAGGAAGACTGCAACTGCCTCAGCGCTAGCAGATAGGCTGCAGTAACTGGGTGAAACAATTCTTTGTGCATTCCTGTCACATTCCACACACCGCACTTATCTGACCAGAGCCATAATGAGTCAGAGTGCATCCTGTGCTCAGTGTAGTGTTACTCTAAAACAGTGGCATTACAGCGGCAGAAAGCACAGCGTCTTTTGGAAGCACAAATTTGATCTTATTTTTCTGGTCATATGAAGCATAAAACTACAGTTCCTTTGAATCAATACTTCTAACTTCCAAAAAAAGGGCAGGTTTGTTCATTCTCTAAGCAATAAAACAAGTGGGATGTGCTGTTATGTAAGAATAATCAACAATGTGGTAGTGATTAAATGTGAAGCAGAGCACTCTAAAACTTATCGTTTTCCTATAACAGCACATACCACCATGTTTTTTATTTATTTATTTATTTGTTTGAGAATGACATACTTTTTTTTTATCTGTGTTTAGTTACATTTAATGTGGAATATCTGCAAAATGATTTAGTCTGTTATCAAGTGATAACAGCTATAAACATTTGTTACCTCACCAACCTCTCCTTTTTTCCCCACTAACAAGTTAATCAGACCAAAGAAATGCAGCTTGTCATATTTCAGAACGCTGCAAAGCGTCACATCATTGTGAAGAATTTCATGATTCCAAATGTTTTTAGTCCAATATGTGGAGCGTCTCCCAAACAAATCCCTGTGTTACTATTACTGTTACCATAGAAACGATAACATACTATCTTTTTTTTTTTTTGCAGCCAAACTACTGTCAGAGCTGTTGTTATAGCTTCTAACAAACCAGAATCATGAATCCCACAGTGCTAGTGAAAATACAAATGTACCAGTGAGTTAAATATAGTATTATATACTATAAATAAATTTTCCTGGTGGTCTAGGGGCAAAATCCCGCTCTCTCATTGCCATGGCCAGGGTTCGATTCCCAGGCAGGGTGCTAACCCAGGCACTGAAAAGTTAACTCTCAGTGCCGGTCCCAAGCCCAGATTAAATAGGAGGGTTGCGTCTGTAAGGGCATCCGGCGTAAAACCTGTGCCAAATCAAAACATGCGGCCCAAATGATCCGCTGTGGCTACCCCAAACGTGCATAAAACTGCCTCTTAGTTTGTGTTGTGCATTTTTAGAGGATATTGTAAAACGTTAATCAGTAACAGGTTTCCGGTGAATGAGCTTCATGTAACTCTGGAAAAGATAAGACTTGCAGGATGAGCAATGAAGCAAAATAAACAACACCCTGTGCAACAGCAATATGACCATGTCCAGCAATACTGTCAGTATCTCTTAAAGCACTGTCTGTTCTGTGGTCCTGTGGTTTCAACAGACATGTTGTATATTAAAATAGCTTTGCTACTGCATGGTTTAGTTTTTATAATTCAGGCACCCTGAAACTATAACATCAGAGAGATAATGATGAGGAGCTTTTTAGAAGTCCTCAACCAGGACAACACACAGAACTTCTTCTTTTTTTTTTTTACTTTTCTGCATTAGTCTGCACAACACCATCTAACCTCACTCAAATTTAGCATATGTTGCATATATTGCACTAAAATTGTAATATAAATATAAATAAATATATGTTATATATATTTTTCTCTTCCTGTCTCTATAGATAAATTCTATTTCTATGACACAGATAGTCCAAAAAAGCATTTAACCGTGCATGTCGTACTGTGCATGGTTGTGTACGTGTATGTAAAATTTTAATTTGGATTTGATTATCAGTCTCACCTGCTTGTAGTCTTTATGCAGCTTGTTGTACTGAAACATGTTACACAGCACTGTGGAGGCGGCCTTAGCTGCTTTCACCTTCCCTGGGCTGAGACACAGAAGGAAGTTCGAAACATGAGAACCACCCACTGGACAATACACAGGACAATTTTGCTAAATAATGAATAAGCCATACAACACGACAATGCAGGAGTAGGAGTGGAGGAGATCGATGAACAGAGGACATATTTGTGTCCTGAGGGCATTTGCATCACGGTTGATTGCTTAAAGACTACAAAGAAAACACGAGGGACATAAAAAGCTTGGCCATTATGCTATGAACTCTCAATTTACTGTCAGACTCCTTGATTAAACATCATAACCTGGAACATCAGTGACTCCTTCACTCAATAGGATCCTGCTGGATTTAAAATCACACAGCAAAGCTCAATGTTTTAAGAATTCAAACCAATCACCCCATTGGATGCAGTACTTAAGTGGATGTCACTGAAGTAATCATGGGTCCTTTTTCTTCAAAATTTTAATTAAGGATTGATCTTGATGAAATTGGTACTTTCTTAGCATTTTTTTGGATGTCACAGATAGCAGGTAATGGTGTTGACCTGGTTTTACTGAAATCTTACAATTCTACTGCTCACGACTCAAAATAAAACAGGAGAGTGGCCTGATACCCAACACTAGCATTAACTTAAAAAGAAGAGAGCAGAAATAATCCTATATATATAAATATAATGGAATAGAATATAAAACTATTTATAAATGGATTTTTTAAAAGGTCAAATCTGCTTTTAAAGCTTGTTTTGCTGGTTTCTTGCTTGCAACCAGTAAACATTATGCTGGTAATGCCAGTGACCAGTTATGCTATTTTAAGCTGTTTTTTTTTCCCTCAGTGGGATTGGTAAGCACACTTTTTTTACATCTGTCTCTCTTATGTCAATGCCATTTTTATACAAAAACAGCTTAAAAAAGTGCCGTAAAAAAACAAACACACAAATTTTGTTTTGTCATAACCGGGGTATAAAATGCTCGAAAACTTTGTAGCTGTGGATATAAATTTGTAGCCAGTTAGCATGTTTACTAGCCACATTAATTTTACACTTAGCATTAGTTAGTTAGTTATTCATTTGTTAGTTATTTATTACAAATTTTCAATTCATTACAACATGTACGTATTTATGTACAATTTTCTAAAATAAAGTTATATATTTAAATTAAAACACTTTCCCTCACTATATGTTGTTTGGCCTATAACAGAGAAAACGGACAAAACATTAGCTCATTATCTGGATCAAACAACCTGTCCAGGACTCAACTAATTTTAGGGTTTTGTTTTTCCTTTTTTAGTACCTGCCTATTTTCAACTCGGTCACTTTTTAGACCGGTCATTTCACACCAGCTGTAGGCTACATCATCACATTTGGCCCAACTTACTGTAGCTTCCACATGGTGAGTATAAACTGTATAGACACTGAAGTTTACACATCAAGGTACAAAAACTAGCCAATTTAACCTATGAGTGGACAAGTTTTAATTTCTGTAGTCTTGTACATAATAAATTTTAACACTTGCCTACCAGAAGGTAACATTAAACTTATTATCATCATCATTTTCTTCCGCTTATCCAGAGCCGGGTCGCGGGGGCAGCAAACTTCCCTCTCCCTAGACACTTCCTCCAGCTCTTCTGGAGGGATCCCGAGGTCTTCCCAGGTCAGCCGAGAGACATAGTCTCTCCAGCGTGTCCTGGGTCTTCCCCGGGGTCTCTTCCCGGTGGGACATGCCCGGAACACCTCCGCAGGGAGACGTCCAGGAGGCATCCAAAACAGATGCCTGAGCCACCTCAACTGGCCCTTCTCGATGTGGAGAAGCAGCGGCTCTATTCCGAGCTCCTCCCGGGTGACAGAGCCCTATCTCTAAAGGAGCGCCCCGTCACCCTACAGAGGAGACTCATTTTGGCCGCTTGTATCCGGGATCTTGTCCTTTCAGTCATGACCCAAAGCTCATGACCATAGGTGAGAGTAGGCACATAGATTGACTGGCAAATCGAGAGCTTCGCCTTTCGACTCAGCTCCTTCTTCACCACCACAGACCGGTACATAGACGGCATTACTGCTACCGCTGCACTGCTTCCCTCACTCGTAAACAAGACCCCGAGATACTTAAACTCCTCCACTTGAGGAAGGAACTCCCCTCCAAGCTGGAGGGTGCAAGCCACCTTTTTCCGGTCGAGAACCATGGCCTCAGATTTGGAGGTGATGACCCTCATCCCAGCTGCTTCACACTCAGCTGCAAAACGCCCCAGTGCATGCTGTAAGTCCTGGCTTGAAGGAGCCTACAGGACAACATCATCTGCAAAAAGCAGCGATGAAATCCTGTGGTCCACAAACTTAAACTTATTAATCTTATTTTAATCCAGATGTGTTCTGAAAGCAGGGGGGCACGGTGGCTTAGTGGTTAGCACGTTTGCCTCACACCTCCAGGGTTGGGGGTTCGATTCCCGCCTCCGCCATGTGTGTGTGGAGTTTGCATGTTCTCCCCGTGCCTCGGGGGTTTCCTCCGGGTACTCTGGTTTCTTCCCCCAGTCCAAAGACATGCATGTTAGGTTGATTGGCATCTCTAAATTGTCCGTATTGCGTGAGTGAATGAGAGTGTGTGTGTGTGTGCCCTGCGATGGGTTGGCACTCCGTCCAGGGTGTATCCTGCCTTGATGCCCTATGACGCCTGAGATAGGCACAGGCTCCCCGTGACCAGAGTGTAGTTCGGATAAGCGGCAGACAATGAATGAATGAATGTGTTCTGAAAGCCAGACTAGTTTATCTTCGCTACCTGTTGTCATGAGATGTCTTGATTCCAACCAGTTTGGGCACTCCATCAAAGTAAGTCACATCTCTTGCAGCCACTGAACTTGCCATGACCAGGTTATTGAGAATGCCACAGATGTTGACCACCACATCGTTAGATGGCTCTTTCTGATGGCCATCACTAGGCAGCTTGGGCACCAGGATATTCACCACTTTTGTAGCTATAGTAAAGAGAAAAGGGGAAAATATCATGTTAGGTCAGTGTTGGTGACAGATGAGAAAGAAATTCCATTGGTAAACTAGAGGAGTGTAGCAGAATGAATGGGGAAGCAATAAACTGTAGCCAAAAAGAAAGCATGGGTGGGGACACTCAACAAGTATGAGGCAAGAGGGATCTTGGGAAACAGAAAACAGAATTAATACATGATAAGGCAGAGAGACATTTTGTAGAGATGTTGACATATCGGTGGAGTTCTGTGGAAGAAGTTCTCGTTATGTTTAATTACGAACGAGAAAGGACAGAATTTAATTGTTGATTTAATTTGATGAGGTGGTTCTAGGCTTGTGCAATTCAGACTTTCCAGCATATGGTTTTGAGTATAAAAAAAGAAAGTGAAAAGAAATAAGAAGCCAGTTTGGCTGTTTAAACACAGAATTGTGAAACAAACACATTGCAGAACTATGAGTAAAAACCCCTAAACTTTTTTTTTCCTCATCCAGAAAAAAAAACAGGAAAGTATGAGAGAGAGAGAGAGAGAGAGAGAGAGAGAGAGAGAGAGAGAGAGAGAGAGAGAGAGAGAGGACAAGGAGAGAGGGAGGCTGGTCAAAAAGGAACAAGTCATGGAGAATGGCTTTGTACAACAAAAGGTTATTTCCGGTGTTTATTGTGTAGGAACTAGATTTACACTGACATTTTATGATCTCTGTGAATATCTATGTTGCATGTAAGTGAAACTGAGCCAAGCAAAATCACAGATCTTAATCTCCTCAGAAATGTAGCACATTCGCTGGTGCCTGGCACTTACCCATATCTGCCTTGTCCTTGGAGTGTCGGGATAGATTCCTCAACAGGCCGGTGAGAGACCGCAGCTCAGCTTCGGTCGGGGTTCTCAAATGATCCAGAATAACAGGTAGCATTCTCTCCTGTTCCAGAGCTACACGACTCAACACTGACGCCCACTGAGAGACAGAGACATAGATTGAGAGATGAGAGACAAAATCAGGAAGAGAGAAATCCTAGGTTTGGGATAATTAGGGTGACCTTCTCAGAATAGGAAGATAAACAAAATGAAAGCAGCACTAGAGATATGAAGTGAAAAAAAATTATAAGCTGAGATAAGCCATGGAAATAACGGAAATGTGTTTTGGGTTGTGGGGAAAAAAGTAGATAATACTTGCTCTTTGACCAGTTTCAAGCACAAAGATTCCCTCAATAAAATCACGTCTTCAAGACACTGTCAAATCTTTCTCAAAAGTTATAAAGACTTTATTTTTTATAACATCATCCAGATCTGATAATGTTTTGAAGATGTCACTTATAAACAAGGAAAACCCTGTCATGGAAAATATGAAGTATTATATATTATAAAAAATCCAATATTATAATCTGTAATGCACATGTAATGCTGAATGTATTCACAAATGTTCCACTACATAAATATTAACTACTATTTTATGTCCAAAAATTGGGCATTGGTGGCTCAGTAGTCGGTTTCTTGCCTACCATGCGGAAGGCCTGGGTTCAATTCCCAGCCAATACCCAAACCCCAGCCACTGGATGCAGTGCTGGTCCCAAGCCAGGAAAAAATGGGAGGGTTGCATCAGAAAGGGCATCCGGCGTAAAACCTGTGCCAAGTTGTTGTGCAGACCAGTCCACTGTGGCGACCCCGAACAGGGAGCAGCTGAAAGCAACCTCATGTCCAAAAATTGTCTTTACATTTTACACAAAATGGTGCCAAAAAAACAAAGAACAACTTGATGTTGATGAAAGAGGTCAGAAGAGAAGGGACAGATTGGTTTGAGCTAAGAAAAAGACTGTGATAACTCATAAAATCTCTTTACAACTGTGATAAGCAGAAAAGCATCTCAGGAGCCGTATTTTTAGTTGTATGCTATGCTGATTTTAGTGTTTAAAAAAAGAAGAAGAAGCACATTATTTCTCACTCACCATTTCCATTAATATTAATGAGAAATACAAGAATCCAAAATGCAATGTTGCTACACAATTCAGCTTTGCTGAGCTGCAGAAGAGACTTTGGTCAGCTTGTTAGTGATCTCCAAAATGACAAGAACAGTGGCATTGTTGGTGGTATTACAATGAAATTTGAAGCTTTGTAAGCTGATCTGTTTAAGCAGTACTGAGAATGCTGAGAGGTGAGGGAGCTGAACAAACTAAAGGAATGATGTGCTGCTGCACCACTCTCTTTATCTTGCTTTAGAGATAAAGCAAGAGCTAATTCCAACTGGTGCCACCATCAGCTGGTAATTGTGTGAAATGTAGGACACTGTTAACCAAAGTTAAGCTGCTTTGTTCAGTCTGCTCCAATTACGAGTCACCCTAGGAGTTAACTGATTTGCATGTTTCATTTGGAAAAGTTTTACACCAGATGTCCTTCTTATTTGTGGCCAGGTTTTGGACCGACACTGAGAGTGCACTGACTTGCCAGGCCACAGAGGCTGGCTTGGTTCCATGCCTGGAAATTGAACCTAGGCCACTGCAGCAAGACCAAGAGATCCTTGTCACTAGACTACCAGGGACGCTAAAGTAAACTAAATAACTAAAAGATCAACTCAAATTTAGAGCATAACTCTTGGATGCCACTGAAGGTCACATGTTAATTATAAAGACTAATAAATATGACAGATTAGAGTGTTACGTAGTAACAAGGAAGTGCAGGAATTAATTCTCAGCAATTAGAAAATATTTCAAAGATTATGGGTATGTGGGTATGCTGAAGAGTGATGTCTGACCCAGCCATCCCCTGCTGTGATGTTCTGTAAGGCCCCAGCTGCAGCCTCACGGGTAGCATTGTTCATCTCACAGTTTTGCAGCACTTGGTTATACAACCCAACTATCTGAGGATGCCAAAGCCACTCAGCCCCCTTTGGTACTCGAGCTACCTCAGACAATGTGGACAGCTCGTGGTTCCTCTTCTGCAAGACAGAAACAATTATGATTTGGAAAAATTTGAAATAAAGCATTAAAGTACTTTTCACATGGATGTCACTCACATCCTTTGTCTTCTTGCTCTGTGGTGTGAAGCAGCCGATGGCGTCTCTGCGATGTATTTCATGAGCTCGTGTCCGACCCTCTAAACGCTGCTGCACTGATGTGGGGATCTCAGCATACAGCTGGAAAGACAGGTTTCTCAGGACACACACACAGTTCTCTACACCCTGCATCATGGGAAGAACCACAGAGAAAGAATATGATACGCCTTGACTTTATTATTGACAATGAATTAACTTAATTTATTTATTTATTTATTTATTTTACAACTTTTAAATTTTTTTTGTACAATTCCTTAAGTTTATTTTATTACTTGAGTCTGATAATAGATATCCTATCGTTCTTCTCGTTAAGTCTTTAAGTAAAAATCTGATTTAGATATATTCTTGAGAGACATTCATTCTCTTAGAGATTGTAGCTCAAGCACATTCAAAACGTTTCTTATACACTTTGATTCTCAGAGCTGACCTTGTCCTCAGACTTGCCCTCCTGCAGAGAGCTCTGTATGTATCCTATGAGAGAGTCCACAAGGCCACGAGTGTCTCTCATTTGCTGCCTGGTCCTCCCATTCACCGAGCTCAGGTTTCTACAGAGGAGGAGGAAAGAATATGGAATACTGTTTAGGTAATGCATACAGTAAATGCTTTTACTTTGCACAGAGGCACAGAGGTGGCTGGGATTTACAAGTAATGCATCGCTAATAACTTACTGTATTTGAATAGAACTCAGTTTGATTATGCATGCATGCAGATGCACATAAATCTTTTAAATATTGCCTATAGCCTATACATGTGGGTCTTGTAAACATTTACACACAAACACAACCTCACACACACACACACACACACACACAAGTGCTTTATCAGCTGTGCAAGCAAAGTGCTCTGAGTATTTGAGGTGTGGATGTCCTGTTTCTCTACAAACTTGATGCTAAAACTGGTAGACTGCAGTTGGATTCTTCTTCAGGTTTTTATAGCATGGAACCCAAAAGGTCTAGGCAAAATGTCTATTGAAAATGTTTCAATATGGCATTCCTTTCAAATGTAACATATTCAGCATAGCAACTTAACTTAGCTTCATTGACAACATGGACTTAAGCTAATATGGACTCCACAGACCTAATTATCCAGGTTAGGTTAAATCCACTGGAATGCCGTTTTCACACACACTTCAATAGAAGAGATATGCATCAAAGGACCGAATTAAATCTATAAACTGAATTACTTCCTTACAATGTAGAATTACCCTGTAATCACCTTTAAAACAATTGGGATGTTAAAAAAGTGAACATCATATTGTACACTTTATGCACTATGAAATTAACTTGCAGTTTTGTAAGTGAACTGTCAAATAAATATATACCAGATATCAGGAAGATGCAAACCACTGCACTGTAAAGCTGTAAACTGTGTTTTGTGTGTGTACCTAAGACAGCCTGTAGTGTTGTAGAATATGTCAGTTTCAGACTGGCTTTGCTGGATAATTGCTGACTCTCCACCTCCTGACAGAGGAATCAGCACTCGCTCTGTCAGTTCGGCTAGACTCTCCCTCGCCAACTTCTCCTTCAAACTGTCCTTAGACGACAAGTTCCACAAAATACCTATAGAGAAAAATCCCATATTAAAGAACTACGCCTGCACATTACATTTATTTAAAACATCAACAGTGTACTGTATTCTTGCAATGTCCACGTCTAATCATGGTAACCTGTTTGGTAATAAATAGATTGTCACATATAACACATAACTGACTGAGTCAAAAATACCGCTAAAATCACCTGGCAACCAAAAACAGAGAAGCAAAGAATTTCTTGCCCTGTTTGATTGTGTGGGTGGAAAAAGGGGGGTTATACAGGCACAAAGGAGACCTATGGGAGGGAAAAGTCCACAGTCCCACTGGACTTCAAAGCTGGAACAAGTCCAAAGAACGGTCTGACCATTTGCAAGCTCTGCTTTCCTTTCTTACTGGGTGTCTCTAACCTCTACGTTTCACAGGATACACTCAGTGCTTTACTTACAGCAAGTTCACCTATGGTTATTGCCATAACAAAAAAAAAATGACTCTACCTAAATCTACTCAGTTATTATAACTTTTTCAGTACACTGTTTAAGTATTTCAGTTTGTTCTCAATTTGAGTGACAATAATTTATGCTTTGAATAGTAGCCAGATGCTGCACTATGCCGATTTGTCAGAAGTGATCAGGGAGGAATGTATCAGAGAGGAAGTTTGCGTGGTTAGAACTCATCCTCCCTGTAACACTGAAAGCATGTGAAGTGAACATTCTGCATGGCAGAAATCCTTAAAATAAAAAAAAACAACTTAGCAAGTTAAAATATTGTTAATATAGTTACATTGTCTAGAATTCCCTACTATGAGACTACATTAAACCGAATATGATTATGAAATCTAATTCTAGATATTAGTTGCTAATATTAATCTCGATTTATTTCTAGAAAAAGCTAAATTATCTTCCAATAGAATAAGAGCATGTTAAGATTGAAATTAGCATTAGCATCTAAAATCATACTAACAAAAATAAAGTAATGTTTGCCCATATTCATGATATTTTCAGTTTGCAAAATGTAGGTATTTTTTTCAATGTACAGAATGTTATACCTGTAACGTTCTTGCGAAGTTCATCATCTGGCTCTCTTAATGCAGAAACCAGTTTGCTGATACCGCCAGCCTCGATCAGCGCTGCTTTGTTTTCCATGTTCTCGTAAATGAGGTTGCGTGTGGCTCCTGTAGCGTACCGTTGCACTTCCTGGTTCTCGCTGCTGTATAGCTGCACCAGTGCAGGGATCCCCTTCAGATTTCGTACCTTTGAAATGTGTAGAAGTATAGAAAAATGCTTTAAATTGATGGTCTTTGAACATTGCACTTCAAAATTCCTGCTTTGTCACTGTCAGACACATGCAGTGAAGCGCAGCCTAACGTGGCAAATGAAGTGCCAAACATCTGCAGCTTAAGAGATGAAAAGAAAAATTTTGTCCAGTTTTTGCTATCATGTGTTCTCAGGCACAAAATATTTTCCACCCTTAGGGCCTCTGGATTACGACTGCAGACAGCATTCCATGCATTTGGTTTGAATGTGAAGCTGAACAATAGAACATGTGCTTTAAAAATAATTCTCGGAAGGAAGGCAAAAGGAAAAAAAAATCTTCATATTTAATAATATTTAAATCAGTACAATTAAAATAATTACTCATGATATTTTTCATTAAAAAATAGATTTCTATTTAGATTAGATATACCTGGGAGTAAATAAGATTTTTGTTTTTAAAGGAGCAAGTACAAAGTGGAAAAATTATGAAAACATAATAGTTTTCAAGTTTTTAAAAGCAATTGTCAAAATAAGTGTATAATGTAGCTGAAAAACATTTTAAAAAACTTCCTTTCGGAATTTGGAGCATCTGAAATGTTTGTTTCTATTTGCATTAGGCTCTTGTCAATCATTTTCAATATAATCAATATAGTCAATATAAATGACAGTCATCATAATTTTTAAGTCATCAACCTTTAGAGTATAATTCGAATTTTATTGAACAAACCTCACAATGATAACAGTATTTTTTCAAAAATAAAAACTTAAAATGCACTGTTCCAAATTATTATGCACAACAGAGTTTCAGGGGGGCACAACAGCGTTTCAGGGGGGCACAACAGCGTTTCAGGGGGGCACGGTGGCTTAGTGGTTAGCACGTTTGCCTCACACCTCCAGGGTTGGGGGTTCGATTCCCGCCTCCGCCGTGTGTGTGTGGAGTTTGCATGTTCTCCCCGTGCCTTGGGGATTTCCTCCGGGTACTCTGATTTCCTCCCCCAATCCAAAGACATGCATTGTAGGTTGATTGGCATCTCTAAATTGTCCGTAGTGCGTGAGTGAATGAGAGTGTGTGTGTGCCCTGCGATGGGTTAGCACTCCGTCCAGGGTGTATCCTGCCTTGATGCCCAATGACGCCTGAGATAGGCACAGGCTCCCCGTGACCCGAGTATAGTTCGGATAAGCGGTAGACAATGAATGAATGAACAGAGTTTCAAACCATGTTATTGTTGTAAAGAACTGAAAATGGTCATTTGTTTATTTTTCAATTAGAAGCATTAGCATATTACTGAAATCAAAAGCTATTTCAATCAAAACATCTTAACAGGTCAAGTTACATTTTAACATAGGACCCCTTATTTGATAGGAGCTTCACAATTCTTGCATCCATTGAACTTGTGAGTTTGTGGAGAGTTTCTGCTTGAATTTCTTTGCAGGATGTCAGAATAGCCTCCCAGAGCTGCTGTTTGGATGTGAACTGCCTCCCGCCCTCATAGATGTTTCGCTTGAGGATGCTCCAAAGGTTCTCAATAGGGTTGAGGTCAGGGGAGGATGGGGGCCACACCATGAGTTTCTCTTCTTTTATGCCCATAGCAGCCAATGATGCAGCGGTATTCCTTGCAGCATGAGATGGTGCATTGTCATGCATGAAGATGATTTTGCTACGGAAAGCACGGTTCTTCTTTTTGTACCATGGAAGTAAGTGGTCAGTCAGAAACTCCACATAATTTACAGAAGTCATTTTCTCACCTTCAGGGACCCTAAAGGGGCCGACCAGCTCTCTCCCCATGATTCCGGCCCAAAACATGACTCCGCCACCTCCTTGCTGACGTCGCAGCCTTGTTGGGACATGGTGGCCATCCACCAACCATCCACCACTCCATCCATCTGGACCATCCAGGGTTCCACGGCACTCATCAGTGAACAAGACTGTTTGAAAATCAGTCTTCATGTATTTCTGGGCCCACTGGAGCCGTTTCTGCTTGTGACCATTGCTTAAGGGTGGCCGAATAGAAGGTTTATGCATAACTGCAAGCCTCTGGAGGATCCTACACCTTGATGTTCGCGGGACTCCAGAGGCACCAGCAGCTTCAAATACCTGTTTGCTGCTTTGTAATGGCATTTTAACAGCTGCTCTCTTAATCCGATGTATTTGTCTGGCAGAAACCTTCCTCATTGTGCCTTTATCTGCACGAATCCGTGTGTGCTCTGAATCCGCTACAAATCTCTTAATAGTACGATGATCACGCTTAAGTTTTCGTGAAATATCTAAGGTTTTCAAACCTTGTCCAAGGTATTCAACTATGTCACGCTTTCCGGCACTAGAGAGATCATTTTTCTTTCCCATATTGCTTGAAAATGGTGGTCTGCTTAATAATGTGGAACGTCCTTCTTAAGTAGTTTTTCATTTAATTGGACTTACCTGGCACACTAATTGGCACAGGTGTCTGAGATTGATTTCACTGACCCAAAGAGCCCTGAGACACAATACCATCCATGATTTTTACTGGAAAACAAAAAACTTTACCTTTATGACACAAACACAATTTGCATAATAATTTGGAACGTGGAGTATAAATCATAAAAAGGAGAGGTTTTCATGTTTATAGATTTTTAACTTGACTTTCAAGCAGTTGAGTGTACAAGTGTGCTTGAAAGTGATGACATGACAGTCCTTGCTAATGATAGCTCTAGTTTGCATGCTAACTCTAGTTGAATTGGAAATAAGGATGGGCTCAATGAGTAAAAACAAGCATTCAAATTTTATTCGACACCACCCTTTTTTAAACCCTTTAGAGGCCTACCTACTGTACTGTTACAGTATTGCTGCTTCTCAATTCGTCTAGTGAGAGAGATGCCCATGAAACCAAAGAAAATGGGCCAACAATGAGCACCATTGTGTCTAATACAGATCCATTCCTTTTACTTTTACACAACTGGAGAAAGAGCTAGTTTGTCCTGCTGCTTTCTGTACAGGATTCTGAGATGAGATGTCTTGAGTGATAATTTACACATTTAACCATTTGAACACACACTTTTTGATAAAAAAAAAAAACAACCTGCTATTAAACTACTATTAAAAAATTCTAATGAGAATAATTTTGTGTAAAGAATAATTTTCTAGAACTCTCTAGAAAACTCTAGTTGCCTGAGTGTCATGTATTATTTATTGTGTTTTAATATACATTTAGTTTTAATCATACTAATGAAAAGTGCCATTCAGAGTCCCTCACTAGCTGATTTTGGAATGGAATATGATTTAATGTACAAAGGCTGTATTGTAGCTCTAAAAAGGGAAATTAATATAAATATGGATAATGTTTATCGTAGGAAAGGGTCTATTGGTTTACAGATAATACCTGAATGTCATGATGTTGCATAATAAAGATTTGTTTACCAGGTCCTTGGCTTCATTGCTATGGTAACACTGATGCTGAATGTAGGCGGCTCCAAGCATTTGCATGGCAACATCTGCTGAGCTGAGATAGCTGACTGCAGTTGTCATGTCCAGGCTGTGGATTCTGACCATGGGACAAACACAGGAAGAGCAGGAAAGACATCATGGAAAAGGTCATGGGTAAATCATCATCACAGATCAGTCTAGTTTCCAGTATTCCATTATTTTAACGGTCAAGGGCCAAGAAGCTTACAACATGACAACAACATGAATGGGAAAGCTATATGGCTTTTACTTGAACCATTTGACCAAAAAATTAAGCCACCTTCTAGCATAAAAAATACCCATTAGAATACTGAATGCTTTCTTTGTTGGCAATATAGCACATCATTATTATATATTATGATATGTTCTGACTGAAATATGTTAGAAGCTGTAGGGCCTCACCCTCCAGAAATATCCCTGCCACTGGTCAATGCATCAGACACATCCACCCCTCTGCCAACACTCTTCAGGCTGTGCAATGATCCTGTTCGTCTTATCATACCAGGATACTGCCCTCCGGCCATCATGGTGCTGCCCCCAGCCTGCTGCCACTGCATAGTGCTGTTGCCCATCCTCTGGTGCTGCATCTGCCGGTTATTCATGCGCATTAGGGTGCGGTGAGCTGGGCCTTTGGAAGAATACTGATGAGCAAGCTCTGCCTCCTTCCATCCTCTGCCACCAGCATCATGCACCAGCGTACCACTGAGACTCCGTCTCATAGGTGACACACCGGGCAACGGGCTATGGCCATAGTAGGAGCGCTGATCCGAGGATGTCATACCCTCCTGAGTTACCCAGTTGCCACTGGGAGAAGGCTGCCCTTGCAATACTTCCTGCTCCACTCGATTTACATGGCCAATATGATGCCCTTCATTGTAGGTGTCATCATAATATCTGTATGGGCTGCCAACAACAGCAGGCATGGGGGTGCCAAGGCTGACCTTGCGCTGTGTGCCCATTTCCACAGCTGAGCGTGAGCTAAACCCTCCGGTAACCTGATGCAATCGTGGGTTCTAGAGCAAGAGAAATGATAAGACCATAAATACTGAGTTAGACGAGGAATACTCCTGAGATTTTCAAAACTAATCTCTATCTACAACATCTGTAGCACATGTGTGATTACAAAATTCAAGAAATTCCCAACAATAAGAAAAATCCAGACAACATGTTCATTTGAAACTTGTTCACATAATAACCCTTAAGATACAATGTGAAATACTAACTCTTGTATAATATAATGAAATTCTTTGTAAATGAAGATCTAAATCACTAAATAGTAGTGACTTTAAAAGATCTTTGACTTTTCTCATTACTTGGAAACATGTCAAAATTGTTATGCACAGTAATCAGGCATATAGCATCAATAAACATTAGGTGAAAAATCCTTTAATACTCCAAAGGAAAACAAATAGGTGGTTTAAAAGTTATGCTTGTGCATTCCTATTGTTTAAAAGACATTAGGGCACATACATACCATACATGCTTAAAAATACATGACTTAATACAGTAGACTAGTATGTCTATTTCATAACTTTAGATTTACAAAAATAAAACTCTTGAGTGGAGAAAACATTTGCAGTCTTAGTTTTGTTTCTGATTTATATTGCAATAGCACACACTTGGCAAACGTCCTTCATTTTTTGCAATCACAGCTTTTTCTTGGCCATTCAACCCATGAGATCATGGATTGGGAATGCTCCAAATGCTCCCTGAGCACTACATGTGTAGCAGCTGTACTTCACCTTCTAAACATGGCTTTGGTAAAAGAACGTCAAATACTACACCAGCGTGTGGCAGAGGTGTATTCACAAAGTATGTCACTGTGGAGCTTGTCATGAGGCTAACAAATGCTTATCTGTAAATTAAACTTTTACCCTGTGGCATGTGATTGAACAGCAGTTGAGGTTGCTTTTCAGACCTTTTTTTTTTTTTTAAAGGTCCCTGCTATACATTCCTTTCTTAGCCCCTCATTGTGACCTTTTTAAAAGGTCAATAATGACACACAACCTCCTTTCACCAATCTACCGCAATATTCTTTTCTCTCTTCCTGCCTCCCCAGCATTCTTCAACCTTTTCAGTTCTGAAAAATGAACAATACCTAAATTCCAAAATTACAAAAAAAACATTTAAACAAGCAAATAATTAACAAAGATTTCTTTTAGATGGTTGACTGTTTATACTATGGTTTAATTTATGTGAGGTTAAAAAGTAAAAGATCACTTAGTATTGATGTGATGCAATACTTACAGTTATTCTGCTGCCATTGAACATAATTGTCTTAGAGTTGATTCCAGTCCCTTGGCTGTTGTACCTCGTCATGGATATGCCACTATACTCTAATACAGAAAAAGAAAAAAAAAATTAATAAAATAGTGCTTCTGCATTCCAAGTTTTTTTGCCAAAAGAACTACACCAACTCTGAATGACACACGAACCAAAAAGACACCAAATACGCCTTAATTAATTCACTGTGGTCATTCAAACAGATCAGCTTTTCAATTTAATTCAAGCGTCTCTACTAATCCAAACCTCTCTGCTGTGAGAAGTTAATACCACACATTCACATCCACACACACTTGAACTATGCACATGACATCAGAGGTAAGACCCCTAGGAAGCTAACGGGAATTTAGTGAAGTGTTTGGATAACCTCTTAACAAAAGTTCAACAAAAGAATTTATATTACAGACAGAAGTATCTGAACTTTACTGAATAATTAGAATTTTTTGATTTACCTTGGTTTCTATAATTCACTCTTAATCTGTCACTTCTTAGCTCCCTTAGCCCCCGCTCCACACACACACACTTTCTCTCTTTCTCCTAATTCGACCATTAAAAATTTTCAGAGGGTGACTGGGTTACAGGAAAGATGAAGTCAGCTAAAAAGAAATGAACGCCAGTTAGTTTGAGAGAGTGGGAGGGAGAGTGGGAGGAGGACTACTTATCAGACCTGCTTGCTTCAAAAGCTAGCAACAATCCACTTAAAATGTAACATTCAGTCTCAATAGTGCAAATCTACAATAACACAATAATATTAAACTGTTTATAAACATTTTAGATCTACATTCATATCTGTATTAAGGTCTTAAAACCTATGAAAGTTGTAAAAAATTCTAAAAGTATAAAAGTTGTAGGTTACAGGATTTTAGAACCAGCCAGACTGTCAAAACACTCAATGATCTAATTCAAAGCCAATACAATAAAGCAGTTATTTTTTATATGTTCATATAAGACTACAATAATTGAAAAATTGACATACTTTTTCCAGTAATCATGAACTCACACATAAAACCACTATTCTGTTTGAACTGCTTCATGTCTGTTCATTTTCTGCTTTTCGTTCCTGCTTGTCTATATATTACCTTAAGGATTTGGTTTTGTCTTTTTATTTCTTTGCAATAATTAAATGACAGGTATGCCAATCTTTATCTAAATCATATTAAAAATGTCAGAAGAATTCCGAATAACATTGTGTGGTACAACCTACCAACACACACACTTATACATGAGTGCAAGACATGATCACTATATCTTTTGTTTTGTTTAAAAAAAACTGATTCTGTATAAAACAATAGATTAAGCAATGCACCAGGCAACAACATTTTTTTACCTGCAATTTTAAACTGTAAAGAAATTTACAGTCAGAAAAAATAAGAATAAAAATGATAGCTAAAAAATGGACTTTCGTCTTAATACTGGGATGGCAGGTCTGTTGGATGTAAACAAAAATGAAAGAAAATTGTGTGACAGCTACAGTGGTGTGAAAAAGTGTTGGCCCCCTTCCTGATTTCTTATTGTTTTGCATGTTTGTCACACTTTAATGTTTCAGATAATCAAACACATTTAAATATTAGTCAAAGATAACACAAGTAAACACATCATGCAGTTTTTAAATGAAGGCTTTTATTATTAAGGGAAAACAAAATCCAAAACTACATGGCCCTGTGTGAAAAAGTATTTGCCCCCTAAGCCTAATAACTGGTTGGTCCACCCTTAGCAGCAACAACTGCAATCAAGCATTTTCCATAACTTGCAATGAGTCTGTTACAGCGCTGTGGAGGAATTTTGGCCCACTCATCTTTGCAGAATTGTTGTAATTCAGCCACATTGGAGGGTTTTCAAGCATGAACCACCTTTTTAAGGTCATGCCACAGCATCTCAATGGGATTGAGGTCAGGACTTTGACTAGGCCACTCCAAAGTCTTCATTTTGTTTTTCTTCAGCCATTCAGAGGTGGACTTGCTGGTGTGTTTTGGATCATTTATTGCAATCAAACATGCAAAAAAATAAGAAATAAACACAAAAAATGGCTGCACTTAAAAAGAGCCTGAAATTCTTGAACTCACTACAAAATTTTTATAGTCTAAAGTGTAAATTATGAGTTCATGAGTGTATATGAACTACATAGGTAGTAAATAACATGTATTTATTGTTTTTCAGGACAAATCAGCAGCTAAATAAATATACTAATGAATGTTTATATTTCAATATTAAAACTTATACACTACATGATTGCAACTGTTACTTGTTTTTCAAAGTAGGTTAAATAAGACTTTATGGTTTTGTTTCATAATCATGACCTAGATGTAAAACATCATAATTACAAGTTATTTGAGAAATGAGCATACAGAAAAAGTTCACAAGCCTTTAATCACAAAAGCTTTAGTGTATGGTCTTAACAGCTATATTTTAAGATATTTTTTCCCAGAGACTTACACTGTGAGTCAACCAAAAATCCCCAAAGCTCCAAATAAGTGTTTGAGGGGAATGCGCAAAGAGAAATACATATTTTTCATTTTTGTGGATATGTTCTTGTTGCGCTAAGAGGTTTATAGTTGGGTTTATAGTGAGGCTGTGACATAACTGTAAGCTGTGTTCTTGCTGTGATTTCCTCAAACCATTTTTTATATCAGAGTTTGATAATACTTATTGTACTAATGCTGAAAAGAAAAGCTCATCTTTATATTGCTTTAATTATCAAAGAGCATTCAGTGGTAGCTTACCTTGACACA
The DNA here is from genome assembly GCA_033459395.1 of Hemibagrus guttatus. NCBI lineage: Eukaryota > Metazoa > Chordata > Actinopteri > Siluriformes > Bagridae > Hemibagrus > Hemibagrus guttatus. Next base: position 11,966,174 of record JAUCMX010000026.1, on the reverse strand, counting down.
AATAAAATGAAGGAGTTACTGAAAGCTCTTTGCTTCCTTATTAAATGATAAGCCCTCAGGACAAGGAGCTTCTCGCGAGTCTAATCAGAGTTAGCTTTTACTGAAATCTGAACATCTGGTCTTCTTCAAAATGCCTTTGCGTGACCAGGGCACAAAGATCTGACGCTTACAAGCTGCTTGCCTCCTCTGTTTCCCAATTTTTTTTCAAAGTGCAAGCCTTTCATTCTAGAAATTTACAAGCAGTATGTGGGAGTGTGTTGTTCACTCCCTTTCTTAAACAGATCTGGAAATTTTCAGATACAAAGCATTATTAATTATATATTATAATATTATATAATATTGATTCTAACAGTGTTTCACACTCTAATCTGTTCTAACTTGATTGCTGTTTCTGGGCATCCACAGACTTAATTTCTATCAAACTCCCCCTTCATCTCAGTAACATTGCATCCTTAGTCCTTTTGTTCATGAAACGGAAATTCCTTACTGTAATTTCAAAAGAAGTCAAAATGAGCCTAGCTGTACTCATGAGCAGCGCAATAAGGGAGGCTATTGTCTGGCAGCTGTCCTGCTAAAGCTGGGAATGCAATCATAAATCCTACTGACAGCTAAATAATGAAGCGGATGCAATTTTTCCGAGCACCGTCTTAAAGTAACAGTAGCCTGATAAATATTAAGGAGTATTACACCAAGCCCTGCTATATCTGTCAGCTGTATCACACAATGTTTATTCAGAGAGTTGAAGAGGTTAATCACTGCACAGCTTCCCACTCAATCAACAGTCTAAAAACAGCAGTGGGTTACTGATAACACATCCCGAATAACAAGACAGGAATGTCTCCAACACAGGAGTCATTGATTCAAAAGGAGTGACCACTGAACAGGTCATGCTGAGACTGTCTGATACAGAGTCTGAATAAAGGTTCAGTCAAAATACGAGAGCTACTCAAAGCAACACTACTGTTTTCAGTCTCACATCTATCTACTGTGTCTGTAGTGTATGTGGAATTATCACAAGTAAGAATTTCCCTGAACTGAGAAAAGAAACAGAAAACCTACTTACCAAAAATAAAGTTTTAAAAATAAAAACGTTTAAGCATTTGTGTGTACCTGAGCTATAACATAAAATCATAAAATCTCAAATGTAAAAAAAAAAAAAAAGTTCTTCTTTATGTTCCAGACTGCTGTACGTAGCTCTCATGGATTCCACCTTTTGCATTGCCTTTCCCATGGAAACAAACGCTCTTATTCTCATGTGTTGTTTTCTGGTCTAGTCCCATCTCCAACCCCATTGTGTCCTTGCTTTGTTACCTGCTTTATCACGCATTATTAATATGCATATAATATGCATTATCATCACTTGTAAGTCCAAGTTCTCATTTTCATCCTTTTCTAGTTCCTTGATTTCATGGATTTGATCAGTTAGATTTCTGATATATAGATTATACCTACTTAACTTTGACTGCCTCACCCCACTCTATGATTTTTGTATACGCCCCGACAAAGCTCGTATCAAGTTTACACACTTGCATCCTGTCTCACGCTGCCTACACCAGGTCTCTGCTATATAACGCTTATCCTCTTTCCTGTTCTTGTCTTGCCCGGGAGTTGAGGAAATGTATTCATTACCCTAAGTATAGTTCTCTAGTCCTTTGTTTCTTGGTACCTTTGTTATTCTTAAATCTTCACAATAAAAGGAGTGTGTTGACTCACAACATGCATGTTAAAAATTCTTATGTTTTACTTATACTCATGCCTGTTCATTCTGCAGACACATAAAGACACTGAGTAACTAACTTCATAATTTTATATCCTAATAACTTTTGTGAATTGCCTACATCATGTATTACAGGGCAGGATGGAAAGCCGCTTGTTCTGGAGTTATATGATGTTATCTAGTCAATGCCCAAACTGAATAAGCATCAAAGCTCTAAATGCAGCATGCGGCCAGTAGAGATGTAACTACTGCTGACTAGTCATTATCCTTCCTTTGATGGTGTGTGGTCACTAAGGAAACATAAACACAGCTGCAGAGCCTTCTCTAAAGAAACGGGCAATAAGCTTAGGCCCCGGAACCAGAAGAATACCTTGATAACATTGAAAAGAAGATGAGGTGGCAGCAGGCATGAGCCACTTGCAATAGTGGAGGAAAGCTATTGTAATCAAATAGTACAATATGGACCAAGCATACTTGTTCTTCTAATCAAATGGAAAAATCTTTTTTACTGTTTAGCATTTATATGAACCTGAACTAAATTTATCCAATTTGCAGGGGACAAACCTATATCTTTAAACAACATATTTCAAAGAGGACAATTTAATGGATCTGTTGTACCTCTACCTGAACCCAGACCCAGGACAACTTTCACTGTGACTTCAGGACTGAACTTAACCATCAACTTATAAATTTTAATAAACCAATAAACTTTGCCTAATGACCTTAAAGTTTGCAAACAAGAACTTTTAAACAGATATACTCTCTGACTGTATAGCACACAGTTGTGGAAGTGTAATGACTCATAATTGCACCCATATCATCTGCTGTCTACCAGACAAGGAAGGGTTCCCTTTTTGAGTGTGGTCTTAGCAAGTATTTCCTTTTCCTCAGCTGCCTCTGGCTTGCTCATTTAAGGATCTAAATTTAAAGCTGTGTCCATATTTCCGTGAAGCTACTTGTTTAAGAATGTCCACTGCTAAAAGAGCTGTGTAAATAAAAATGTAAATAATGAAGCTGACTTGAACTGAATTCATGAAAATGCATATCTTGGACATTGGTTCTGTTCCAAACTAATGTTCTTCCTTAAATCAAACTATCACATGGTTATATTCTACTTTATTGTCATTGTATTTCAAGTCTTACTTCATTACTAAACAACAGCTCAAACAAAAACTGAAAGGCACACCACCGTCCAGAAACATCTACATCGGATTTAAATATTTTTGTTAGTGTTGGGTCATTTATTGATCATCTTCAGCACACTGAAGCTCTGTAGGATTTGATTCAAACAGGCTGGGATCTATGGTTAAGATCTAGACTTCACTTGTCATACAGGCTAAAGAAGCTCTGAATGCAAATCCATGACATGCAGCCAAATTCAAAAGAACTGCCACACTGGTTCGCCAAGTATACAATGCTGTGTGGGTTTTATAACATGTGGCACAGTTGTTCCTTGAGTTTGAGATAATTCCCAGAAATGCAGGCCTAATGGGAACGTAAATTCTACAGGCACCAACGAGAGACATCGCAGTGGAGTTCACTGGGGCTGTTAACACTGATGAGGAGATAAAATAGCATGCCATTGTCAGAGTCTGGTTGAAAAGAAAAAAAAAACAGTAGTGAAGTGTTAAACACTAGTACTTTGATAGGTCTTTGGTGCACAGGCCCATAAGGAACTAAATCATGACCTTATTAAACAATACTTGATTAATTCACCTTTATGACTCAAAAGGCAGCGCATTATGTAATAAAACACATCTATTCCATCAACAGGATTATTCCTACAAAATTGGGTTTTTGAAAACACAGCTGCGGATGGACAGAATTACGCAGGACACAGTATAGGCCTGAAACAGTAAAACAGGTTTGTGCCATATCATGACATGATAGCTCTTCTCATACTGAATGTCCTGAGACATTTTAACATTGTTTCTGAAAACTTTAGATCACTTAAAAGTTTAATCACCAACCGCCAATAAGTACATAGGTCTGTAGGGTCAGAATTGGGTCGATTCTTTTTAAAATATTTAGTAAAATATTATTACTTATCCAGCTTTCTGAATTCCTAATAGTCTAACTGTAATTAATCTATTAGGAATCAGGAATCCCTATCTAGTTGTGCTCACAGACTGGAAACCTGTTACTGGTACATAATTGGCAAGGACACAAGCACAAAGGAAAGAAAATACCTCAGAACGAAAACAGCATGACACTCACGGGCCTCCACTTAGTCACACAAACACAGTTACACACACAACCTTCGAAAAGGATTAATTTTACAGATTTAGAGTTGACCCAACTTCCCAAAAACTTTCATTTTAAGGGAATTTCCAGTCAGCAGTTTTCTGTTCCTTCCTTGGGACAGGGAAATGAGTCAAAATTCTTGCCTGGGGAAATTTATGCTGTAGATGTGTTGGGTAGAAATTTAGTTTCAACATAAAAGCAGTAGTATTCTTTTAAAACATGTTTGTGAACTTTTTTCCCACTGAACAAAGTATTCTCTATGCTTTAGGGGACATACTAAACTGAACATGGCACATAAAGCTTTTATCTAATGTATCTGCTTACATAAATGTAAATCTTTAGTAAACACTTATCAGGAGGTTTTGTCTTTCACAGTAGTAGGTGAAGGCGTAAACACGATAATGTTAACACTGGAGCTTCATTAAAAGCTCAGAAATGACACATGACCTAATTTCCATGCCTAGAGTGAGCCAAGAAGAGTAAGGTAAGTGATACCTGTGCTTACACACACACACACACACACACACACACACACACACACACACACACACACACACACACACACACACACACACACAGAATTCTCTATCCAAATACTACCAAAACACAATAGTCTGGTGTGACCCAGATTATTTTCTACATTTGCATTTGTAAAGCAACATAATCACACCTGCACACACACACACACACACACACACCAGAATGATTCTTATTTCTTTTTAGTTTCTAATCCTGAAGACAAAAGTGCTCAGTCAGTATCCACTGAAACGGACTAGTCTGAAGTCTTAAATGGAACAGTGAATCACCATACTCCTGCAAACGCAGGGCTTCTGAGGTAAAAAGAAAATGCAGAAAGTTGCCCTTTAGTGAAGCTTTGAGCTTTTTTATTAAGACCACAGTGACATACAAAGATCTACATAAAACAAGATGACAATTTTCCCACAGGATTTTCCATAATCACATCCTGTTGCCTGGAAGTCCAGCATTAGCCAAAACACTGCAATTCCACAACACATAAGCATGAGAAAACTGTAATTTTCTTTCAGGCTTTTCACTGTGAGTATTAGGAGCCCAGTTTGAAGACAAGCGCTGTGAAAAACCTTCTGAGGTTTTTTTTTTTTTTTAAATGGCTTTTTTAATAACAGTAGGGAAAAAAAGGTCATATCTGTTAGCCAGTGTGACTAATTCATTACTTGTTGGATATGCAAAAAATACCACAATATACAGGAAAATTCAGTCAAACTACTAGGGAAGTTGTTTTTTATTTTGCATTTTCTCTCCATGTTTGATTTTTCTGGAAGCTCCATTTTTAAACTCAAGCAGATCTCAATTGTGTGTAGCTTTTCAACATGCCCTTTTGTGTCTGTAGGCTTTTTCCAAATATTTGAACAGCAAACCATGAACCCTATGATACAATAACAATGCTGAAGGCTACGAAGTGAATAGAGGCTTATTGTGTGTATTTAGAGATGGGTAAAGACACTACCTGTGTGTACTGATAACAGAACTGTAATTCCCCTCAGCTAGGTTAATTAATCTTATTGCTGGCTTTTGCGTAATAGTTACCAAAATGTAAAAACTGTAGCACTGTATTTATTATTATTATTATAAGAAATAACATCATAATAAGATATAGTGAACTGATTCAGAGAACAAAAACTACACAACTGGGCAGCATGACCTCTAGGTGAATGCCATGCAAGTAACCGTTACAGAAAGGTCACATAAACTTCACATGGGATTAATCACCCAGTGAAACTGAAATGTGTTATTGGACACTATATTAGGTTAGGTTCTAGTGTCCACATGTGATTGTTCATGTGATCTTTTACTTTAACATGCATATCCCATTTATTTAGTTCACTTTTATCACGTTTTCATTATTCAGATGTGGTTTGCTCACATGAACAATTATTTTATTTATTTATTTTACATGTGATCACACTCTCTGCATGACGTCACACGTACTGTATCTACTAACGGAGTAGTAACGGAGTGCATGACGTGTAATTTCAGGGCATAACATAGTGCCATGCACGTTTCCAGCCTCCTCCCATCCACCTCATCACATCTTTGTCACATAATTAAGGAAAACTCGTGAAAACGTCTGAAAAGTGAAGTCTATGCTATCTTTCCATAGGGTAAAGTTTATTATATATCTCACCTGATGACGCTTTTTCCGCAAGCCTTTGTTGGACCTGCTGCTGCACACGCTTCTCCCTGGACTGCCGGTCCGCGGTGAGCTCACGGTCATTCGGTACGGCGTACGTGCTCACGGCTGTGTGTGGCTGCAAAGCCGAGAAAAACAGACCCTCACTGGTGCTCATTCCGAAATTAACGCACAGTCCAATATGGCAATGTGTCCGAAAACGAAAAAACAAAGGGGGAAAAAATCCAAACTTTCCAAGGAAATCGTATCCGTGCAGGAAAAAGTGATTCGAGATTAAGTAGAGCTCTTAAATAAAAGTCTAGCGACTGATTCCGAAATACACGGGCAGTTCAGGTCTTTCACTTGACTCCTGTGTCGCCGTTCCACAGAGTAGTGTCCGCTTTCTCCTGTTCAGGTTGCCAGATTGATTTGTTTGTACGCTATTGATCACGCATTAAACCCCACCCCAACCTTACTCAGTCCATCCCATACTCCAGTATTGTATTTTCATACAAACTCCACGAGTCTATTTCTCCAACACCAACACATAAAAATAATGATGTATTTTTGTAAAATCTGGCAACCCTCTCTAATGAGCCCCCAGCAGCAGTCCACCGGGACAAAGAGCTATGTGGGGGCGGGTGGTGTTAAATGAATGGATGGACAGGGAATTAAAGAAATGGAGGGATGGATTTGAGTGCAAATGTTCCTCCAAAGTCTCAATTCAACCTCAACTATAATTATGCAGTTAGAAAACAGAAAGAGTGTATTAGTATACGCCACCTTAGAAACACAGAAAAACCTAAACAGAAATTAGAGAAAAAATAGTAAAAAGAGTAATAGGTCAAAGAGAATTTTATAGTTTGATGGATAGTTAAAAGTTTTAATTAAAAGTTTACTGAAAACTTCCTATGAAAAAGAGTTTCCTCAAATAGTTATCTGGTTGCTTCTTCTCCAGTTTCTCTGTTTAGTTTCTCTTTTCTTTGTTTCTAAGGTGGCTCCCTTATCAACAGGGTGAGAAGAGGAGAAACTTAGTTATACCCACTCAAAAATAGATTACATCATCCCTCCCTTCTCCTCATTATAAATCTCAGAAGATGATGGGTGTGTGGGAGAGCAGTCGTTCTCCAGGATAAGGAATGAAACCAGCCAAAATCTCAGTATGGAGTTGAGAAAACCATACAGTCAGTGCTGGAGGTTGCTAACATCAAGGTTTTGAAGAAGACATTTCTCTAAAATGGTGTGGAGCAGTTTGACTTCATGTGGAGCTTTCCTGGTATAATTACATATTTGTGTACTTCTTGCAGCCTTACATTAGATCAGATTTATTTATCAGATCTGTTTTTCCCTTTTGCATTTCTCCCAGTTTGAAAGGAGAACTAAGAAGCTTTTGTTCCTTAAATAAAAAAGTCAGCCCAGTAAAGCCCTGTGTTCACTGCTCCGTCTAAAACGCCCATCCCATAAATGTGACAAGTTACCATGTTGGTCAGCATCCACTGTTTCTTACAAAAGCCTCCCTGTGATTCACAGTCCTGAGAATCTTTTTAAAGGTTTCTTCCTCTTTTGAGTTCACTTCAGGGTAACGCTTATAGCTGAAGATAAATCTTCACAGCACAGCATTTTTAAACCCCACCATGAATTTTAGAACATGTGGGAGCACAAAGTATGATACATCAGTAAATGATACATCAGTGAATAGAAGGGTTAAATATATTAAAGAAAAATCAAGCGTTTTTGTAACCTCGCCCATTCCATTCGTAATGCATGAATCATTACCTGAAACAATTTCAACCTATTTCCCACTAGTGACAAAAGAATAAAAAGTTGTTAGGGAGATTGTTGCCTGAATCTGCCCTTAGACTTTTATTATGGCTAAGTTTCAAGTAAACATCTTGCAACGCTGTTCCTTTTTTCTATCAGCATTATATATATACAATATTATATTGTTTTTGCTTCAACATTACCACATAAAGCAAATGTTCAGGTCTAAAATCTAATAAATAAATTAAATCACAACCTAGTTTATCTGCATATTATAATCGTATCTTATTGTATTACTGCATTAAAACCATATTATATAGACTGTATATGTGGCCAACAATATGTAAACCTTCCCAAACTGCCCAATTTAAAAGTACTCTATTGTATCTTTGTATTCTGTACAATTAAGATTTCCCTGCACATTATCAAAGAGGCCCAAACCTGTTTCAACATGATCATGACCCTGTGCAACTAGTGAGCTCTATAAAGACATTTATTTTGTTTTGTTTACCAAGGCTGATGAGGAAGAAATTGAGAGCACTGCACAGAGCCTCGTCCTCGACCCCACTGTAGAAGTTTAGGATGGAAACTGGAACACTGACTGTAGACCAGGCCTCCTCACCAAACCAACAGTGCCCAACCTTATTAATAATCCAAAATCTAGTGGCAAGCCTCCCAAAAATCTAGTAAAAGCAGTTATTACCATACACACAGGATGGCCAACTTTGGAATAAAATGCTCAATAAACACATACGGGTGTGATGGTTGAGTGTCCACATCTTGGTCTATATAGTGTTCTCTTATTCTGTGATTATCACTTGAAATAAAGACGACATGACAGACATTTTATTTGTAAAATACATTTAATCCCTAAGTATTTGGGCAACAAAAAGAACCAGGAACTATATGAATCAGGTGAACCAGGACAGAGACTGGAGTGAGAGTGGGTCCAGCTGAATGGAACATCATTCGAATGGATGCTGATTACGAATTCATCATTTCTCTTCTTGTAAATACTGACTGTTATTATCCATATGTCTGTCTCCTTCTGTGAGACCGCAAGGATCTCAAAGGTCTGGCCAGCTATCACTATAATCTCTGTCCTTTATTTGACAAGTACCAGAAAAAAAGATATCACACTGCCTTTACATAGTCATTAGTACAATAATATATAGCTGTACATATTACAAGACATTTGATCAGCATATCAGCGTAGGCATTAAGTGACAGTTACAGCTTGTATGTAGGAAACAATGTAAATGGTGTGTGGACATGTATGTGTGTGTTGGGTTAAAAGAAACGTAGCTGATACAAGGAGTGCATTAAATTTATGTAGTGAATAAAATGTAGGTGTATGTCTTCAATTGATATTAGTGGATGTTAATGAGAGTGTCAAGAAACAATGAAGTGTTTCTGCTTGCAGAAAATGAATGTTATTTGGGCGACACCTTGTGGAGCTAAGAGGTACAGTAACTGCAATCAATGGCAGTGGCAGTGAGTTGAAGTTGTAAATACTAGATCTTTCCAACAGGCTATACCATCAACACATCAAACACACGCTCACACACCAGAGCCTTACAGTACTCAGTAGACCGATTTTGCAATGCTATGACATTGTTAATCAATTCCCAGCATGTCAGACGTTTTGGCAAAAAGGAGTTACTTAGAAGAAAAACAAAACACTATCATCTTTTATCCTTTTTTTTTTTTTTTTTTTTTTTTTTTTTTAAAGCACAGCATTCCATCAAATGGATACAGAATATAGAGTACAATATACGAGTAAGAAATTCCACTAGGAATCAACAGGACATACTAGATAATGCAGTCTCAATTACTGAAGGATAGGACATTCGGTCAATAAGGCTGGGAGGTGCATATAAGAGCTTTGGCTTGGGTTAGTCAGAGCGTGAGGGTGGCCTGGGGTCAGAGGTCAGATGAATTCCAGCAGTTGAAGCAAAGCTATGCAAACGATTCTGCTGGTTTCCACCTTCCTCAGTGAACAACATGCAGGCAAACATTAGTCACAGCATTAGCATTAGAGAACTTTTAATTTCTAAAGACTTGCTAGGGTTTCAGAGCATGGTCATGCTTGCAACAGCTATGATTCTGGCAATTTGCTGGCCCACAATGTATGGCACAAAGGAAGCCAAGGCTACATGGCATTACATATTTCAGCTACACCAAGGTACAAGAATGAAACTTCAATATTCATGTTTTAAGGTCTGACCCTCTTTCTTTTCACTAATACTGTTTCTTAGTGGTTGACCTTTTGAAAAAAACGTATAAGCACATTCAGAATGGTTCATAGGGCTGTCCAATTACAATATTCATGCTGCGAAGCCAAATGGCTGCAAATATACAGGTTTTTTTTTTTTACATACATAAGAAATGAATAAAGTCTTACGTACATAGTAAAAGAATAAAAGAAACCAATAGCAATAGTAATTCTCCTCACCGCTGACACTACTACAGAAAACAGAATGTAAGCAGCCGATTTGTTTTATGTATCCAATTTGTTTTCTTAATTGTGTATGCGTGTATAAGCATCTAACACTTCTGTCCTAGTCTTGCCATTGTCTACTGGTCAGTGTTGCCACAAGAATGATGTGCATGCAGCATACACAACAGCAGACAGTGACATATCATGATAACAAAACACACCAAAGAATAAAATCATTTGTTCCTTAAGACAAACTGACTATATTAGGAAATTAGGGAAGATACAAAAAATTAATCAGAAGAATAAAGTTTTCCTTCAATTTCATTGGCTGGTATCTCCAAATGCCACACACTCACAGCCTGCTTCGCCAAATCATCTTTCAGTATACTGGGCTGTTTCGAATTCCACAGCAGAGCACCATGCTGAAGATCATCTCGAAGATCTTTAAAAAAATGTATATATAAATAAATAAATAACACAAAAAGACTAATTAAAAATCATTTCTACATGTTGAACAACAGGCAGCTTTCCACTATCATACAAAAGCTAACCCAGGAAGGTAAAGGCTAACTGGTGCTTTCTGAGACATGGCAAGCCAGCCAGCCACCTCTTTTCAAACCGTTCACAGTGCAGCGTATTACACTCGATGTATACAGAGCATTAAGTGCAATCTACCTCTTCCAAATACATGAACTGACAAATGTCCACAATTGGCTAGTGCTGGGTATACCATCCCTCCCCCACAGACAGCACTGCTTTCTCAAGTATAGAGTGAAAGCCTACTTGGGAGCTCACTCTTTCTCGCTTAATCTGGTGTTCGACTGTGAGATTAGAGACTTTTTAGGCAGTGACCTGTCACATTGTATGACATGATTGCACTAAAGTCAAATTCTAGCTTATATTGTGTGAGCCACATCAAATTAATCAGTGAAGATCCTAAAATGACTTTAATTACTTGTGAATAAAGATAAAAATGACTATGTTCTGTTCATATCATCGATCAGCATGATCTGGGCTCACACAGAAAACGTCATATAAAGTCATATAAACGCTTGCCTGATGTAATATGGATGTCTTAATAACATTATATTTTTTGCATTGCAAAGGCCGCTTATCTCAATTCAGTACTAATGAATTTTTTCATAATGTGTGATTTTGTTTTTTTTTTCTGAGACGACAAAATCAGGATTAAAATAACTCACCATGATGACTGCAACAACCAAGGCAGCAATGCCAATCAGATAGATCTTGTCATTGAAGAGCTCTCTGATTTTGGAGTGACAGTCCTAAGAAAGAATTGAAGTGTATGTGGTCAGAAACAAGACCTCTAAATTATTGCACATGAAAACAAAACAAACTCAAATTGAGCTAGTAGAGGGACTGAATATGTGTTTGGATAGGGCGTACCTGAGTGACCTGAAGAATGCTTTCTTTTTTAGGGCATAGATCAGTCGCCCAGGACGTAGCAACTGAGTAGGCTATATTTTTGCCACAGCATTGCAGCTAAAAAGCAGAAAGATAGCACATTTGATACAGAACAAGGTGAATGTGTCACACTGTGTTTGGAAAAAAGTAAAGCAATGAGACCAACTAAAGAAAAAAACAGTGATTCAAGAAACATATTTGTCTTTCAAACAATATTTGTCATGCTTCAAAAAAAAAAAAAGATTTATTAGTAGTTATACTCATTCATTGTCTACCACTTATCTAATCTATTCTCAGGTCACAGGGAGCCTGTGCCTCAGGTGTCATTGGGCATCAAGGCAGGATACACCCTGGACAGAGTGCCAACCCATCACAGGGCATACACACACACACTCCAGACAACTTAGAGATGCCAATCAATCTACAATGCATGTCTTTGGAGTACCCAGAGGAAACCCCTGAGGCACGGGGAGAACATGCAAGCTCCACACACATGGCGGAGGTGGGAATTGAACCCCCAACCCTGGAGGTGTGAGGCAAACGTACTAACCACCAAGCCACCATGCCCCACTAGATATACTTATTTTTATTAAATATCTGTGTAGGTGTGTGTGTGTGTGTGTGTGCATGTCTGGGAGATGTATGTGTTGAATACTGCTGAAAGTACAAGTACAGCATCAAGACACTTGTGTGCTGCATTTGGTTTTCTTAAAGCCACCAAATGAATCATGAACAAGGGCAGCAAGGTATGTATTGTATATGACAAAACCACTGCTTTGTGATGATGATGACTCCTTTAGTAAATTAAATAATAAACAGTCGTAACACATTTTCAACATAATGACAATATAATATTGATGTCATGATAAATGATGCCGCACAAAGATTTTCTGAGATATCATGTTATCCTTCGCTATAACAAACTGACTGTAAGCTGTTGATTTGATGTTAAAATCTTTTAAGCATTTTTTCTTCATGGTAAACAATTTGAATCTATTTTTTCTAAGTATCTTAAGTAGACATTATGTAATGTAATGTCTAGATAATCTACAATAATGTAGACATTAATTTACAGGAAAATGCAGTACTTTCTGTTGTAGATCATCTCTGAGAATTACTAATAATATTTGTATACTTCAGTCCAATTCCTCACCCCTAAATGATTCTTTATGTCACAGTCTATAAAGTGTTTAAAAAATAAATAAATAAAAAAGTCACAGTTTAGATGAACTTACAGACTCGTGGAAGACCTTCAGTACAGCAGCCGCTGCTTCTTTCTTGTCACTGCTGCTTTCTTTCATGCCACGGTCATACACGGTGTCATAGAAGACGATCACATCTTTAGAAATCTGGACGCAGTGAAGATAATCATGATAATTCATCGCATTTGCTGTTGAAGGTGTCATGGATATACATTACAACTGAATGGAAAATGTGTCTGGTGAATATGTTAGTATATTTCCCCCTCACATGGTCTTTGTGAATAAAACCCCAGATACCAGCAGCAACCTCACAGGCAAACAGGATGACCAGGCAGGCGAAGAACTAGAAAGGAGAGAAATCATAGTGATAATGTATTCTGTACTTTTTTTTGTTTGTTTGTTTTTTTACAGTTTAGATGATTTCACAGTGACCCAGTAGTAGGATAAGCAGGTATAGAAAATGAATGGATGGATAATTTCACAGTTCCATTTTTAACATGGGCAATAAAAGGTGTTTTGCACCTGTATAAAGATATAGTCAGGTGACACACTGGTGCAGCAGGTAGTGCTGTTGCCTCACATCTCCAGGGCCCCTGGTCTAACATTAACCCCATGTTCATGTGGGTTTCATAAACATTTTCCTGTGTCTAAAAAAATGAAGGTAGATTGGCTATGCTAAATTAAGTGTGAATTTGCTGCCCTAGGTTTGGATGTGTGTGTGTGTGTGTGTGTATGTTTCACATGACAACGGTTACCTGAAGATGGTCAGGATGGTTGGACATTTCCCTGCCAGAACACTAGGGGGCTTTCCAGCAGCGTGTGTTCTGCGTCATGCGTTCTTGCTTGTTTTGTTTTCACGTGTTTGCCCTGCCCGATCCTTAGTCCCTCTCTACCTCTGCACAGTTGTTCCTAATTGTCATTATTACTTTCCCTATTTATACCGGTTGTGTTGCGTTTATTGGTTGCTGAGTCCTCGTCATAATTGTGTGCCTCTTTTGTTCCCGGTATCCTGTTTTGGTATTGTTGCTTCTGAGTTTTCTCCCCAGTGTTTCCTGTGTACGTCTTTGTTTTTTTTTAATAAAGTAAAATACCCAGTCTGTCTGCAATCCCTGCATTTGGGTCTGATCCTACTCTGTGGAGTCACCCGGTCGTGACAAAAATAAAGCTGTTTAATTGTTTGTAGCACATGTTCAAATAAAATAACACTCTTCTTTTTTTTTTGCTGCACACAGTCGGTGTTATGTGTCTTGATTGTCTGCACTGTCTCGTCATTCCCTGCACTTATGTTGTATGTTTAGTTTAAAAAATTCTGCACCTTAGTTTAGCTTCATGTTTGTCCTCGTCACCCTGTATTTTGTTTTTGTTATGTGTAGCACCTCTGGTCCAGGAGGAACGTTGTTTCATTTCACCATGTACTGCATCAGCTATGTACGGTTGAAGTGACAATAAAGCTTCTTTGACTTTGACTGTTTGTTATGGAACTGTCATAGCTGGATATAAAAACGTGAGAAATCTGAGCACTAAAATGTGAGAGCAGTCTTGTCTCTCTAAGGGAGATGACTGAGGGATATGACCAATGTACTGACTGGATAATGAGTGACTCACAGTTCCCAGCAGGCACTGAGACTCCTGGATGGCGCCATAGCAACCGAGGAATCCAACAAACATCATCACAGCACCAACAGCAATCAGGATGTAGACACCTACAGGAGGGAATAAAAACAGGGTAATATTATGGATTTTCCACCCAGTACATTTCTGGTGATTTTAATAGTTCAACTATTTGTCAGAGAAAATGAGCTAGTATTGAATTTTTCAGTAGAGATGTTTCCATTTCCCTGCAAATTCATGCTTCAGCACGCCAGTCTGTGAATCTGAAATGATTTTTTACTTCTTTCGATCTGTGAAGACCGTAGTTGCTCACCTAAATGTCACTATAACCAAACTGTAACCACATTTTAAAAGCAGACTAAGGCTCTACTTTAACATGTCAGAGTGATACGTTTTGTCTCTAGAGACTGGACTTTAATCAAAATGAAATCTATTTGACAAAGCAGCTTTGCAAAATATACATAGACCACTAAAGAATCATAAATTAGCTAAATATACTTATTTGAAATGTTGTGCTGTTTCTCACAGTATAACAGTGTCGAGGGTGTAGTACTCCAGTATGACCACCAGGTGTCAGAGTGTGAGCAAGGTTATTTACACGCTAGTCCCTCCTTGTCAAGTGATTGTGACTTTTCAGGCGTTATTACCTCCTTATTTCACAATTATTTTCCATTGCAACAGAGAGAGAGATATATATATATATATATATATATTAGAGAGAGAGAGAGAGAGAGAGAGAGAGAGAGAGAGAGAGAGAGAGAGAGAGAGAAAGAGAGAGTCTGGGAGAAAATAGAAATGAAACCGCATTTCAGCCTGTTTACAGAGGTTTGGCTCTTGCAATAGTTCTGTCACTATGGCAACCAATCCCAGACAGTGGACACCAAAGAATGGACTCACTAGAAACATACAGTTATTATGTAACTCTGCAAATCTTGCCCTAGTAATGACAGTAATGAAGCATAAAAATAATGTAAAAACAAGATCCTGCGTGTCTTCTTCATGTGACTCATAACCAACATCCTTCATCTTGTACTTGGTTTCAACAAATACAGCCCAAAGTGAAAATGTGACTTCTATTTACAATGTGAAAATATTCCAGCGCTTCACTAAGAAGATAAAGGATCCTGTACTGGAAATGAGAACATGACCCCCTCTGGTATTTTCTCATCCAACCTCAAATCCACACCCTAAAAGCATCAAATAACATCAGAGGACAATGTGGGAAAAAAAAAAAAAAATTTCCCAAACATCTTCAGACAAGTTAGTGTCACTTAACAGATAGTAGTTTCCCTTGCCCTGGAGCTCTTTGCTGCCTTTTGTTTCTCTCTTATTGTTCTGTCTCCTTCCATCTCTCATATATACTATCTACCAACCCCAATTTTTAGAGGAACAATGTATAATAAGCGGAATATGGCACAGGCAGAGGGTGGGAGACAGGTTAACATCTTTATACTACCTCTAACTTACAGCTGTCTCCAGGGGATAATTTGATTCTGGATCTCTAGGTTTAAATAGGTCTGTGTAACGTCTCGGTGGTTGGTGCATAGACAAATTGATGGAGGGATGGACGAAAGGAGCTTAATTGTGTTGCGAATCTGGCATAGAGCACAGACAGCCATCAGCCCACAGCTTGCTAAAACACTCAGGGCGAGCAGTGCGTGACTGGCATGCTGAACAGCTGGACGATGCAGACCAGTCTCTCTCACAATTTCTCCCTCTCTTTCTTACTCCCTTCATACATCCACCCTGATTTGCCCTGCCCTTTCCCTCTCTTTCTTTCATTTATTGGAGACACAACGTTCCGTTTATGTCAGCATCAATCGGCTCGCACAGCAAAAAGCTCAGACATTGACTTTCCTACTTGCATTCGCTAAATTAGCCGTAAACAGGTCTTTATACTGTTTCAGTAAATCAAAAATCAATGTAAAAGTCTAATTTAAAATGAGAATGCACTAAAAACTTTCCTAAAAGATGATCAGTTTTTCTTTTTTTTAACCCATAAAAGAAAAAAAACAAAAAAAACAGTTCTGACATTTGCATCCTTGGATTAAGTAGCTGAGAGATATTTTGTATATCAAATATTTTGACTAGACCGTTTTTATTATTTTTATATGAAGAATATCGTGGAACATTTTTCACATTAGTTTTCATCAAACAAAAGTCCATCCCCCTGTTGTGGCCTTGAAAAGTCTGTCTGTGTGACTGGGCATGTTTAAGCCCCTTTAAGAACCGAATGTTCCCATAATGATTAAAAACACACAAGAATGTGGAGATAGATATGGTATTTTTCTTAATGTCAATAAACGATCCTCAGAAAACTAGTAAAACCAAATTGTGTGTGTTTGAGATCAGGGTTGTGTGGGGGTGGTACGACAGGGTTTTTTGTTTTAGTGCAAATACAACCGGCAGCGAAAGAGGGAGAGGGAGATGAAGAAGGAGAAAGAAAGAGCTGGGTGTGGCATGTAGCGGGAATACCCAAGCCAAACAGTAAGGAAAAATGGAGAATAAAACCCCTAGGCACCATTAGCTCTATAAAATTAAGACGCTGGAGAAGTGGTGGAGATTGAACAAAAAAGAAAAGCAAGTGTAAAAGGGTGAAAAATGTGAAAAAAGTGACACAAGGTCGCAAAAAAGTTAAAAGGAAAAGAAAGCGAGCAGACGGTGTACACTACTGACTTTAAACACAAACAGATGGGGTGTAGCACAACCTCAGTGGAAAGCAATGATGTGAAGCAGAGAGAGCGAGAGAGAGAGAGACAGTGAGAGAGAGAGCTTGTCGACTTTTTTAGACAGAGAACAGGGGCCATTAGCAGGGGGCTGGAAGGAATTTTCCTTTTGCCTTTTTAACACCCGAGCTTGGGTTTTATGTTTTTCTTCTGTGACATGAAGTACAGTATCAGGCCTTAACTACAATCTACAACCACAAACATTTACTTATTTAAAGTATTATTCATTATTAATTACACTACAGTGCTGATCAGAAGGTGTTAATCTTAAGGTGTTAGCTCTCTCAGCAGTGTTGACTTTAATTAAAAAAATTATTAAAAAGTTTATAAGGTCACTAATACGTTTGTTATAATACATTATTGGTTTTATAGTAATAATGAATTCACTGTGACTTGTATGATAGACATGCTACATAATCATTAATTGATGGTGACATGGCGGCAGCTGTGTTTTTGTTTTTGCCTAATTAACTTCAAGAAAAAGATAAAAACCGGCTGGCTGATTTCTGTCACATGAACGAAGGAAACTCGTGCATGTGCTGTTTTTAAGGAAAACCTCATGGTGGGTATTGTTTAAGACCACCCATTCTATATCATCAAGCTTCCTGCTTTCAACTATAGAGATGATCGTTTTTTTTTTTTGTTTTGTTTTTTTATAAATGCTGCCTTTTTCTTTTTTAAGAGAGTTAGTTGGGCTGTATCCTCTCCCTCAGGAGTCCAGCCCTATAGACCTTGGCCTTGTTGGGTATAATTTAGGCATAATGACATATATCCCCTTCCTGTTTGCATTTTTCTGTCCTCTTGGACAGAACATTTACTCTCCACAGCTTCCACTGATTATAGTCATTTCACTGGTAATGTAATATATCAGTACATGTAGGTGTTCCCTTCCTGATTGAGCCAAGATTGAACATAACCAAGTTGTAATGATATGAATGAAAACCTTCACCATTTGTCTCATTTATATATAAATTACTCCACAGAATGGTTTAGATATGTCCCGATGAACAAAAGTGAAACAGAGATCCTTAGGAAAGGATAGGCAAGCATTCTTTTACGTAGGCACACATGTATACACACATTTCCCTTGTTTCAATTGCTAAGAGAGTTTGTGTATAAATTTAAACAAGCTGACTTCCTTTGAAAAGACTTTAGGGATGTGCGTGCTTGTGTTTGTGCTCTTCTGTATGAGATAAATTGACCCTTGACTCTCGACCAACTTGCTTTCAGATGCTAATAACTTGACTCTCTCATTCTGGCTATATTAGTTTAAGATGCAGTGTCACATGCTCATTATGATAAGCAGATCATCTCTGAGAAAAGCACTTCTTTTTTTACTAGTAAATACTGGATTTAATATAAATGTGGGTTTGGTGACTGTTAGGCCTTAAATCCAACAAATGCCAAGCTACAAACATTAATAAATCAAAATAAATCAAATCAACACAGCGTGCTATAGAAAGCCGCTTATTAAGCAGATTGGTCTTGTTTGTAAGTTTTCAAACAGGTGTGGTCTTTCTGCCCGCTGGGCAGGCGGCCAAAAAAGCACTTTTCCTTTCACCACCTTTAAAAGCTCTTAAAAATGGACGCTGCATGGCTGGGAAAGATGCACTTTTAAAATGCTCAAGATTAAATATGTTACACAAGATGTTGCTCTGTAGGAGAGGTTTTCCGTTCAGCATGTGGAACAGCCATTAGCTTATGTCAAGTGCACATAAATTGATTAGCTGACAAATTTTACGTCTTTAAATGAGCTCACTCTAGAACTTTATTTTGTAATGTTCATATTTTTAAAAATGGGTGATTTTTTCAAATGTTTTTTTAAGTAAAGCGCTTCCCATTTTTTCTTGCAATTCGTGTCATTTATTTATTTATAATTTATTTTATAATAATAAGTCAGGAAAGTTAACCACATAAATGGTTATTTTTTTTGTGTTTTATGCATGAAATCAGAACCATTTGATTTTAGTGTATAGTGATATCAGTGTGTATGTTTCAAAATCATTGCCTGTTGCCTGTAGTTGAGTGTTCACCTCCATTCCTGTATAAATTTTGTGAAAAAGCGTATTACCATCTATTCAAAACTACTCAATTTATTCCTAGATCTCATCCTTGTTTTTCTTGGATAATCGTAGCTGGAAACTATAGATTTGAACTGTTGCTGTAATTATGAAGACTGTCTCCCAGTATTCTTATTCACAGTATTCTCTCATCGTCATCACACCAGTCACTGACAGGATGTTGCATGTTGCTGTTCAGTTTCTGGGTATCCAGTGGCTAAACCAGCATGGTGTGAACATGTTGGTACTTTGTTTTCTACCAGTGTTTTATCTGTGAAGTGATATCAGATTATTGGAATTAGCACAAGCAAGTACATGCTTAGGTCAAACAAAAAGTCTTGTTAAACCTGCACAGTCACTCACACACACACACACACACACACACACACACACACACACACACACACACACACACACACACACACACACACACACACACACACACACAGACAGACAGAGACACACAGAGACACACACAGACACACACAGACACACACACACAGAGTACAGGCAAATTTTAGTTCGGTTGCATATTTGTTCTGCACGGCTTACACAACAGCGTCACAGGAAATGACCAGCACCAGAAAAAAAAGTGTGACTCGCTGTGGCCCTTCCCAAACAGACTGTGCTGAAGAGTAAACTGAATTAGTCAGAAATAAATACCAGACTGTGTTTGAATGGCAATTATAAAATGATGCTACCTTTTAAACCCTAGAGGTAAAGTTTATATAAGTATTTCAAACACAGATCATGTAAAATATTCAGTAATTCCAGATAATTTTCTAACTATATGAGACTGTAAATAATTTTCTTCATTTTTTAAAATGATTTCTAGTTCGGTCCTGCTAAAAATAGGTGGCATTATTTCACAAAATGTAAATAAATAAAACAAAACAGGCAACTGTAATAACATCCAACATGCTGATAATAGCCATTTCTTCAAAATGGAGCAAACATAACGGTCAAAACACATTTATCTCATTTTGTGATTAGTGTGAGACCCATGCTTTAGTCATTGTGGGTTCTACTAATGCTTTTCTAGAATAACTTCGGTTTAAGTTAATTCTCTTCCTTAATCCAGTTGCTCTGGAATGCTGTTATTATAGGATCTTTTTTGGCGTGACTTCATGACTGTAATTAATGAGTATTTGCAGCAGACATTTAGGAGTACTTAAAGTTCTCACAACAAAATCGTGCTCTATATTCCGCAAGATAATAACATGCCACTGTACAACAGGCAATATGGGGGAAAAAAACTTAGATCATGTAGTTAGAAGTCCTGATTTAGTAATTAATGTTCTGACTGGAAGGTTTTGGGTTCCCAAATCCCAGGACTGATATAGCAATACTGCTGGGTCATTGAGCAAATTCATCAACTCTCAACTGCTTGGGCTTTATCCTGTCTCAAATATACACTGCATTGGATAAAATTGATTTGTAAAAGTAAATATATTCAGAACAGTGTGTTATCACCAGTATTTGACATTTTGAAAATTGGCTGTAAAAGTTTCATTTTAATATTTGGAGAAAAAAAAAAGACAAAACAAACAAGGCTCAAAAGTAAATTTAATAAGACAACGGTATCGTTTGCTAACATCCAATTAGCACTGGATATTAAAACGAACTGATATACTTATTGAGAAAAATGACAACAATATTATTTGTTTAAGTTTCGTGTTAAATCATTAAGATATTACGTTTTTAACTGTGGCTCATGAAATGTTCTTGCTGTGACATATTTTTGCTATACTGCTCATTGTTAATGTATATTATATATGCTTACACTAAGATGACTTTCACATTTTATATTCACCTCACCCAAGAGCACCAGTTTTAAAGCACCATTTTCAATCTATATTCTCACTGCACTACAGATATCGAATCACATTTTACAACATCACAAGTGAACCCTGTTGTTTCCACCATACATTTTCAGATTTCTTTGACTGCTAAAAAAGGCTTTTATTACAAGATCCTTCTGCAAAAAAAATTTTATAAAGATTTTGGACTACATAAGCACAAACTGGGTGTTAAAATTTTTTCTCAAAAATTCTGTCAAAGGAGAATTTATATAGATAGACTTTAGGTTTTGTGTATGCAATATTTAATAATATTTGCTCTTAAGTTCTTAAAAGCAATATTTCACATAGATTTGTGAATGGACATAAAGTGCGGGAAAATTCACACCTAATACTTAAGAAACCCATTAGCTTGATGCATGAATTCTGCCTCCAAAAGGCTCTTGTGTCATGCTGGACTGAAGCATTAACAAAGCAGAAGCACTCAAGTAATTTGGTTTCTATGGATATATCACTCTCCTCCCATTAGGGATAATTGAGTCACCCCAACCAAGCTCAGTTCCTCTAGCACTCTGTTCTGTGCATTCTCCATGCAAGGCTAACCACACACACACACACACACACACACACACACACACACACACACACACACACACACACACACACACACACACACACACACACACACACACACACACACACACACACACACACACACACACAGAGACAGAGAGCATAGCAGTGTTTTTAGGAGCGCAGTGGAGAAATCAAGTGTACAGGCATTGGACACGGCTGGGAGATGTTTTTTATCCGTTTAGCTCGTCATATTCATATGATATAGTAACTACTATGACTTATTCAGTAGTCAAGGGTGGAGGGATCATAAATGTATTAGCTAGCCCAAAAGGCTAGTAAACTCTAATGTGTTTGAATCCTTCAGCAACATACAGTTCCCTAACCAGCCCGCAATTATTATGTCACACTGCAAAATGTCCTTATCTAAACCCCACTGAAAATCTCTGAAAAATCCTTGGCAAAAGTTATTGCTAAGAACCCCACTACAGTTACTGAAATGTGAAAGAGACTGGAGGGAGGGATCCAAGATTACACCACAGCAGTGTGAGAAACTAGTGATGTCCAGTGAACACAAACGTGCTGACGTCATACAGTGCAAGACCTCTACACTTCCTACTACTACACTTCCTTAAACTCATTCCTCATATTAGCCCTCTCTTCCTACATCTAATAATATCAATCTGCTTTCCTTCATACTGTATTATGACTGTGTGGATTAGTGCTAATAAGAGTGAGCCATGCCAGTTTAACAGAGAAGGCCAAATTGCCCAATATCTACATACCCCTGATGTGTGCCATCCTACCACAAAGTTCACCCAGAAGGCTCTGTTTTTCTTCAGAAACATTCTGATTATCTAATTTTACAGGAAGGGTAAGGTGGTGGTAGAAAAGATTGAACCAAAATAAATGTCAAACCAAAGTGGCTTTTACTTGACCAACCTTCAGGTTTATTTACAGAAGCCGGTCAACATATAGAGAAACTGTCCCCGTCATTATAATGTATGCTCCAGATTCTAGACTTTCTTGTGGGAAAAAAACATTCTTTTTTCAAAGGGCAATCTGTTACCAAATCTGGCTTACATCTTCACTGGCATGATCCAGAAAATGGAAATGGCTATCTCCAGCACTAAACAAATGTGCAGAAAAGATGCCTTTAGTCATGTTATTCTCTGCAACATGAGTATGTATGTAAACTGTGTTTGACTGTAACCAGAAACTCAGAGTAAGTAAACTCAGAGCAAGTAATACCATGCAACACTGTAAGTGTACTTATGAGCTAAAATCGTACAAACTTCATGGCTTCTGTGTGCTGCTTATGGCTTCTAATGTTATTGGCAGCGGTGGACACTAATACTTTTTCTTATTTACTGTACTTAAGTATATTTTGCACATTTGAGCCCTATTGGCTTCAGTGTCTACATATTTACCACACCACATCATCCTTTATGAACTCAGAGTTACAGGAATAGTGTACTTTGTCCAGAGCTAGGTATTTGGTTTACATACTGAAATGATGGCTTTCAAAATACAGAAGACAGACTATTAGGTCTTGCTTTGTTTACTCAATGCAGACTTGCGACTTTCTTCTATTTCACTCTTTAGGGTTACCAGAATGTAAAATGCTAGAACGTTACTTGTGGTTGAGATATGGGCAAAGAGAAACGTATTTTAGTTCAGGAAAACTTGTAATTTTCAGAACATCTGAAAGGGTTTTCCCAGGCCGCCCCTATATATTTGGGTGAACTACAATTAGCCCTGCATTCCCACCCATTTCTCAAGTGTGTGACCTGCAGCTGTTCCCAGACGTCAGCGCAGTCACCCGCAGAGTTCCACAATAGGCACTGTGTCTCCATGAGTCCACTGGAGCCTAAAGGTTAAGAGGTCGAGGTCTGATTAAACTACTTTGCAGATATTGGGGTTATGAATTTTCCTCTGCTTCAACAGCTGATTCGCTGTTAGTAATGTGAACATTGCTGTGCACAGCACATCAAACGTCCCTTTTAAAGCACATGCACCACACCCATGGCTTTCTGAGTCACATCCAGTAGTGGTTAGATCACTCTCTCTCTTTCATTTCTCAAAAACCCATGTGCAGTAGTAAGTGAATATACAAAAATACACAGTGAGACACATTTTTGAACAGGGCTTAAATGTTCAGGAAATACCTTGACTGACTCACTGGGGAATTTTACATTTTCCAAAAACTCACACAAGTCCCTCTTTCTCAGCTCCCCCTTTCAGCAAGGAAGGCTCTTCTAAATGTGCACAATAGAGATAATTCAGGATGCTGAAAATAGAGGGGTTCGGTTTTCAACCGATCCTCTTTATTCCCAATACAGAGAGGAAGCTAAAAAGGGAGAGAAACCACACAGATTCCCTTTGCTTAAGGCTCATGGTCAGTTCTTTCCTTGTTGCCACTAGCAGCATGCTTCTTCAGCTACAAGACTGAAATTAACAAGACTTGGTTTTGCATTTGGATTTGTGTGAGGAATGGAGTTTTCCATAAGGCAGGAAATGTAATCATGCTGGAAAACTCTGATAACTGTGCCAAGATTCCTCCAAAACACTGAAAGCAATGAAAGAAAAGAGTATGTCTAAGTGTGGGAGGGAACTAAAAAGTGAATGAAAGTGCCTTAGAGTTCTTTAGAGATGTGGTGCAACTAAGAAAAGGCTGATGTTTGTGGAAATATTTCATCAGTCTGGAAAAAACTGTCATGGGAGAGAGGTGTGTGGGTTTCTTGAGAATGTCAAGTGACTGACACTTAAAAAATCCCTATTTGCTTTTATAATAAAATCATTTAGTGAGACCATTGTTACTTTTTCATTTTTTAACCTCTGAGACACAGGCAGTGGCCTTGCTACACACTAGGTACATGATCATAAAATACTATATATGGCACTCAGGTTTCCCTCACTGTAACAGTACTGTGGCTCCGACTACTTTAAGGGAAATGGCTAACACCAGCTAAAGTTTTCTTTATATACTGTATGTTATTTAAAAAGATATTTTAGATGGCTATAATAAAATAATGTATTAAGTGTGCAACATGTTAGTGCATTAAATCTGCTGTTTTGTATCTAGCTTATTTAAAGTAATTTAGACTTTACATGTAACTTGATGGTGGCTTAGTGGTTAGCACGCTTGCTTCACACCACCAGCGTCCTGGGTTCAAGTCCCAAGACATGCTTCTAGGCTGATTGGAGTCTCTAAATTGCCTGTAGTGTGTGTGCCCTGCAATGTGTTGCCCTACCCATGACCTGGGGATAGATTGGATAAGCAGTACAGACGATGGCAAAGAAAATGTAACTTGATAGCTAGCTTTACTTATTTCTATGATGCCTTTTTAAAATTTAACCTTCAGTACATGGACTAATTCCGGTTAAAAGTCTGAGGTGTGTTTTGTCCAAGCTGAGTGCCAGTACATAGCAAGATCTTTTCAGAAAAGAAGCTAAGTGAGAAAAACCTGAATAGCTTTATACATACACACGTATGTTTCGTTTAGAAAAATTTGTGGATAAAGAAAGTAGCAACAACAAAACTAAAAACAGTGTCACATATAATCTGTCTTGTCTCAAACAATGATAATGATTAAGCAATGACCAAACCCCCCACCAAACAGTCTGACGCACTATTACTGGGATGGAACTCAAAGGTTAGAGAGGATATCCTGATGAAGGAAACACATCAGCTACAACAAGCAAAATCTTTCAGTCTTGCAATCAAAGTACAAATACGTTGTTAAGGCACAGCCTTATCAGATTCTTGCAATTAACTCTTTTCCTAAACAAAAGCAACACAACTTAACTAATAATAACAATTATAATATAGTCTTCACAATAAGATATATTTTCATTTGGAGAGGCAGGGCTGAGATTAGACCATGCTGTTCACAAATTAAAAAAAGGGAAGGGGGGGTATTGTGCTGTTATCTTCTTTTGAAATATAGTGTTAATTTTGTTTAATACAATATCTTTAAATCATAGTATATAAAAATGTTTTTTTTAATTATTATTAATTTTATTCAAAATTGAATAGGTGGGTCTGAGCCATGTATAATCAGACAAGTCCACCTGACACTAATCCAGTGCTCTACCACCACACAAATTAGGTTTATTCGCCATTCAGTCGAAGTTGAATTTCTATACTATTGAAATTTATTTAAATGTATAAAATTCTATTTATTTAATTCGTGACACCAACTATTATACAATAACATTTCTTCCTAAATTAATTCTAAAAGCAAAAAGAGGCAGAAATTAATTCTCTTAAGCTTTCACGTTTTATGAAAAGTTCATATCAACACATTTTACTGTGCAACCAGGATAGAGCTATCATATTGACATAATATTTCAAACCTTGCTGAAGCACCCAATGATGAAAGATTTTTTTCCTCAACAGGCCTGGTTTGGCTACCTCATTACTCCTTGCTGTTAAACAGATGTAGTGTGCTCCTGAATAAACAAATATTTTCCCACAGAGAATGAAATGGTGTGTGGTGGAACAGTGCACCTGTGGACCAATTACACACTGAAACCCTCTGATGCCTAGTCTCCTTGGTTTAAAATACAAAGAATATGGACATAAATCTGGTATTGAATAAAGCAAAGCAGTCATACTGGGACAAATGGTTATGATTATGCCTGTCTGCACAGGTTTGTGGTGCAATTTCTTTTTAAACTAGAAAAGCATTTGCCAAGTTATCTAACAAATCAATGGTTTAAAGCTTCCAGGATCATTGACTTTTAAAAGTAATATGAATTTGTTGGACAGGTGTGAATCCAGTAAGAGCTGTGTTTTACAATGGAGATCATTAATATCACCGCCAGATGAACCTCTGCACTGTGCCTGGACAAGTACTCACTTGGTTGTATACCAAAAGATGCCTGTGTTTTCTATTTGAATGATCTCAGGTTCTCTGTACTCGGCTTGTTCACCGAAATAAACTCTCAGTACTAAACTGTATTTACTTGTCACTGGGGTGGTTCCATAAATGGTGTGTCTATAGCCTTAATAGATATATTTTGATTGAAACATGAGTATACACTCTGTAATAGAACTCACTATAAAACACACTTTTATTGAAACATACCTGCACATTCATGCAATTATTCAATCATGTGGCAGTAGAGCAATGCATAAAAAAAGCTTCAATTAATTCTCACAGCAATATGGGAGCAATATTTCACCGTGGCATGGTTGTGATTGCCACCCAGACTGGTCTGAGCATTTCAGAAACATGCCATGCCTGGAATTCACATTTTTCTGTGTAGTTTTTTCACAGAATGGTGTGAAAAACACTTGCATGAATGAGCAGGGGAGCAAGTGAACTGTGGGGCTATAAACTACAAAATGTTGATGTTACGCACATCTCCAGGACCAGTAACTATAACAAATCTGCTCAGTGGAAAACGGATGGAAAAAACAGAGGGGAGAGGGAGGTGGAGGAGTCAAGAGTATCAAGAATTTTGATTAAGATGATAGTGCTGCAGCAAAAATTTGAGAGTGCTTACTGATGTAGAAGGTGTTGGGTGCCTCTGCGCCCTCATACTTGAGGCCCAACAGGTTGCTGGTTTTTTCATCATGGCGGAGCCACAGAGAGACACCCAGGATCACACATCCAGCCAGCTAAAGAGAGAGAAAGAGAGAGATTAGTCTTCCACTTATTCTATGTCAAATTGATCCCTTGGCAGTGAGCATGGGTCAAGGTTCAAAGTTCAGCTTGCTTACAAGAGTGGAACCAGAAATGCTGACAAATTCTAAACATGAACTTTACCAGACCTTTACCAGACTTCTTCCTTTGGAGATAAAAACTGCAATGTTGGTATCATTCTGTCAGCAGGTTTGAGTGACCTGATGAACCCGTTATCTTCCTTTCCACTTGGAGTCTTGCAAAACTTCATATAAACAAGAAAAAACATCTGTGCACAAACTTCTGAATCTGAGCACACAACAAGCCCTCAACATTTTTACTCAGTTTAAGATTTCTGCATTTTAGCAAAAATGGAAAATTCTGCTCAGAGCCAAAGAAGCAACAAATTGGCCAACTCTGAAGGTGGGACGTCCTTGTTTAAAGCTGGAAAAAAATTCAAACTGGGTCCGTCAGACACTTTTAAAGTTGCTCTACAATGAGTGGTATTGTATGGGTGGGGGCTATTAGAAGCGAGTTAAAGGCCTCTGTTTCCAAATAAATCACTGTCAAATCGAGCTGGGACTGCGCACTGCTGGGACAGCTGGACCTCGTCTTGAGCATACAGACACTGTGGAGGAATGTAGGATACAAATAAAGGAGATCAGAGACAGTGCAGACCCCAGCGGGTGCTCACTAGCTGAGTGAGTGAGAAGGGATCCAAGCACTAGTCTCAGCAGAGAACTGGGAATGGGAGGAGTGGCATTTTACAGCAGGAATTCCAGGAGAGTTCAGACTCTTAGCCAACAGCATTTTCATGACGTTCCCTTGCGTGCTGCCCACCTCATTATAGGTTCCAGCAAAACCCCCAACCCCCATCACCCAACCCTGATCTCCTCCCTCTCTCCCACAAACACACACACACATGTTCAAGACACACACACACACACACACATCTGTGAACAGCTGCACAATGAATGTTATCCACCCACAGGTCAAATCTAATGGGATTTTCTCTCTCATATATGCCATATGAATTGAGAAACATGGTGGGAAGACAAGATTTTTTCCCTCCCAGGGTTTTAACATTAATCCCAGTGATAGCATGTTGTAACACAGATTAAACACAACCGCATAAAGGACTAAGAACATTTACATGTTTAGACAGTGTCATTCCCCCAAATGTTTAAAACATGCTCCAAGATACCAGTACAAGTATAGCTATTTTTATTATACTGAGAAATGCTTTCCCTTTGGGTGAATGCTAAAACTTTGAAAAGTCAAAGAATCAGAGCAAATGAAAGTGATTCATTCCTGAAACCTGAACTGTTGCCATGCCAGATTGCTGTCCCAGGAGAGGGATAAAGTTCAACCACTTCTCTAAGGGTTTGAAGCCGTCTGAGTAAGAATCTGTGAGACTGATACAGAGACTCTCTTATCCCACTCCTCCCCTTCTTGCTAGGTCTCCATTTTGGTTCATTCCTGAGCTCAGGCAACCCGTTGCTCAGTAACCGGGTAAACACAAGGCCTATCGGGAACAACACTCATCTTCAGCAACACAATCATATAAACCATGTTCAATCATGTTCTGATTTTACAGTGATACCTAACTGAGGGGTTTTCCACGGCTTGTTTAATCATTAGTTACAACAGTGACAAGAGTCATTTCAAATCGGTGAGTAACCAACCAACATGTTTATTGGAAACTGAAAACAAAACATGAACCACAATTAAAATCTTGCTATATTATGAGAAAAGATTTATATTTTTGGAATATACTAAGATTACACCCCAGCTGTGTCATTCTGGTGCTTTTAGAGGCTCTGGATTTTCCAGTGTATGCGTTAGATTATGGTTTCCTGTAATTCACACACACACACACACACACACACACACACACACACACACACACACACACACACACACACCACCTAACAGCTGCTTGCTGCCCAACTGTAACCCTAGCCCTCGGCGTAATTGCACATACCCAGCTAACTTTAATAACACTGTGGAGGAAATTGCAAAGGTCCAAGTTATGCTTTCATAGTGACCAAGTCATGTGACAGAAATTAAACCTTTAAGGTTCAATCTCCATCTCTATCTATATCAGTTCCTCTAATCTAATGACATCATCATTTGTCTTCATTCACTTTCAAACCAAGCACCATTTTCAAAATCAATCACCATTTTCATTATCAAGTTTTATGTGACGGGGGCACGGTGGCTTAGTGGTTAGTATGTTTGCCTCACACCTCCAGGGTTGGGGGCTTGATTCCCACCTCTGCCATGTGTGTGGAGTTTGCATGTTCTCCCCATGCCTCGGGGGTTTCCTCTGGGTACTCTGCTTTCCTCCCCCAGTCCAAAGACATGCATTGTAGGTTGATTGGCAACTCTAAATTGTCTGTATTGTGTGAGTGAATGAGAGAGTGTGTGTACCCTGTGATGGGTTGGCACTCCGTCCAGGGTGTATCCTGCCTTGATGCCCAATGAGGCCTGAGATAGGCACAGGCTCCCTGTGACCCGAGTATAGATCGGATAAGCGGTAGACAATGAATGAAAGTTTTATGTGTTTAGAATTTTTTTTAAATATATTTCTGAATTTGTTTCCTGTATTTTGAGAAAGATTTAAGTATTTAATGCAAAATATTTTCCAATCTACATCCTATAACTTGCCGAATATAAATCCACCGTTACTCTTTTTACTGTTATTTTTACAGTGTTAAAAAGGTTTAAAAAGTGAAACACACTGACTGACACATCCTGCTCTGGGCTAAACAGGTTAGCATTAGACCTAATTTATAATTCATATTAATAACAGTGCAAGGTGTTTTGGACTGAATGTGAAAACTTAATGTGAAACTGTAGGTCTGCATGATGGTCTACAAAAAAAATGTAAATAAAAAAGGAAATGCCTGAACCAACCACAAGCCCATCTGTTCCTTTGAGATTAATTTAAAACAGTGTGAAAACTTGAGAAGCATGTTTCTCTTATTGTACTAGTCATCTCTTATAGCACTTATGCAATAAAATAAAATCTACCGCCATGATCAGGTTCTTACGTTGTAACTGACTGCACTTTATATGCAAGTCATATACAAGTGTGCACGATGCGTTACAAGTCTGGACACCATTGCACACCCTGGGAAGCGGTGCATGGATGTGTGGTTTTTTCAATACCTTTGTCAATATAGATGGGTCATTAATGGTAAACAACAAGATAATGACTTTACTTATGAATTATTTATTTTCGTAAGTCTACTGAGATTAAAAGCTCTTCAGCTAGGTGAAAGCTGGATGAAAGATTAGCGTATAAAGTGAGATGATAAGGTCAAAAATTAGATGATTGACCTCTAAGTGGAGGAAACAAAATAGACAGACACTGATTATTTTTCAGTGAAGTATGGTGATGCCCTGGCGTGATGGAGAAAGCTGTAAGTGTGCATATTGATCTCAATCTCTAATCAAGATAGAAGAAGAAGTTGCTTTCGGCTGCTCCCTGTTCGGGGTCGCCACAGCGGACCAACTGGTCTGCACAACAACTTGGCAAATGTTTTACACCGGATGCCCTTCCTGACGCAACCCTCCCATTTTTCCGGGCTTGGGACCGGCACTGCATCCAGTGGCTGGGAATCGAACCCGGGCCTTCCGCATGATAGGCGAGAAACCTACCACTGAGCCACCAATGCCCCCTCAATCTCTAATCAAGATGAAATGGGGAAAAGATTTTTAGCCATTTCTCTGACATATGAAAAATGATAGTTGCCCTAGAGTTTAAAATATCTCCAAGACCATAATATTCCCCTCCCATTTATTTTGGACTCATAGCCTAGATTTAAAGCTGAGGCATTGGTAGCTCAATGGTAGGTTTCTCACCTATCATGTGGCAGGCCTGGGTTCGATACCCAGCCACTGGATGCAGTGCCAGTCCCAAGCCTGGAAAAATGGGAGGGTTGTGTCAGGAAGGGCATCCGGCGTAAAACAATTGTTCGCTGTGGCGACCCCGAACAGGGAGCGGCTGAAAGCAACTTACTAGCCTAGATTTAAAGCTGAGAGTAACCTTTTCATAACACAGTAATAACACCCCATTACCACACACTCGCAGCAACAGCCAGGTATTGCAAAGTGGCTGGAACTCATTCATTCACAACAAGCTATAGTGACAGGATGTAAAGAAAACCTAATGCAAAGTAGGAGGGGAGAGCAATGTTGAAACTTTCTAAATGAGGCAATCAACTACAGAGACTACAATTAGTAGAAAGGGTTGGTGGCAAGCTCCTTCTTCCCCGCACTGTAAAAGCTTTTTTCTGTTTTTTGGATCCTAGTTCCTAGTCAAGACTTTACAAGCTTTTCTAAGATTTAACCAAATTACAAATACTATAGTTACTTTGTTGTTTGTATTTATACACAAGCAATTTCTCTTCAGAATTTCTAGTTTAGCAGGAATACATGTGAGTTGGAGTCAAAATGGGCAAGATGTCTCCTTTCTAGCAGACAACCATCTAATTTGTGGTCAAATGGGTGGGCTTGCACAAGGTAGGCCAGCTTGGCCATTTATGTGACCACACACACCACCGTGACTAAAAATAAAACCATGTTAACTGACAGCAAGTGAAAAAAGGAGCAACCATATAGAGTACAGTGAACAGCACAGAACGACTTGAGCAACAGGTAACACATTTGATGCAAAAGGAAGTTAGTCACAGCTGAGTCATACTCTCCACTGAAAACAACTCTTTCTTGCCATTGTACAATATAAGAGCAAGTAACTGAAGAAGCCTAACCAATTATGTTATTCATGCTACATATGCAAAGCCACTGTTTCTATGTGGACTGGAGATTTCCTGGTCTCTATACCACCTCGGATTTAAAAAAAAAAAAAAAAAAAAAATTCAATTATTATTTGCTAATCATTTGCTTGTCCTAATATGCAGTAGGAAGCCTGATATCCTATCTCTGCTCAGAGAAGAGTGCATCACCATTAGGCAATCGGAAGAGCAAACGTGATAGGATGAGACACCGGAATCTCTAGCTTAGACAAACTGAATTCTCCATTTGAATCAACAGGGCTTAGATCATCTCTTATCCCTGATACGCCCATGCCAACATGTTTTTTCAGAATTTAAGGTCATAGTGATCTATCCTTCTGTCCTATTTACTGTAGAATAAATATTATTAAAATAGCCTCAAGGCTGGCATGAACCATTTATATCAAAATTATTGTGGACTATTACCTGCACAAAATGCAGGATATCCAATGCTTTTTTGGATACCCTCTCCATTCTAGGAAGCACTATCTTTAATGAGTTTGATGGGTCTTGATGGGTCACTCCTCTCTTGGACTCCTCCTACTCCATGCCAGAGTCACAGTGGAGGCTATTTCTATCCTGTGACTAACTGATAGGGGTTTGTAAACTCTCTGGCATGCCACTGATAGAGCCCAAAGCTCTCCAACCATAATTCCAAGCTGACCACACCTCAAAATTACTCTTGCGATTCAATGCTTGACAACCTGAACTTGGTTTTAGCATGATGGTTCTATAATGTTCTGAATTCATCGTTACAATGCACTTTTTATTGCTTGAAGACATCCAAATGGGTCATTGTTAAATGGAGCCTTTCATGAATCCAGTTTGTAGTGTACATCCAGCAGAAAATTGTGTCCACCTGTTGTGCTTTTGAGATGAGAGATCAAACAGATCTCCTGAGCTACTATCAGTATCAAGTTTCCCTCAGGGAGAAGGTGAAGATAAACGATAAATGAATGAAATCCATCACCGGAGTAGACTGATGGGCACACTTATATACTGTAATGCACTGTAATGATCAATGTACAATGAATGTATAATCTCGGCGTGAGCTGCCAATACCACAAAAGTTCTCGTCTCTTCCTGTCTCTCTTCCAACTCTGGACGTGGTTGCATAAAGGCGTGTGTGTGTGTGTGTGTGTTTGACTCTCCATTGTTTGAGAAGACCCTATGTTTTTTCCTCTGTGGTGGTGTTTATGCCACTTAAGTCTAGTCGTAGAGTATAGAATCTCCCAAAACAGTACTATTCAGCTTGACGCTTCATACAGGGCTAAATCTGTGTGTGGAAAAATCGCCTCACACTCTGAGGTCTTTTTCATGTGTTTGGTAATTTTCCACAATCCCACTGATGACTCATAACTTCTTAGACAGAACATCTGGTCACAATCAGTCATTTTATTATGAATTAAATGTTAGTGCTGAAACTGGTTAATGGCTGTTCATTTGTTAGACCTGTTTGGGCCACACACACCACAGCAATTTCATTTCTAGACACATTTAAAGGACAGCTGGATTTCGACGTTAGTGGAAACAAATATTGCAAAATGTTTTCTCACCTGCAAATTTGTAACAACTAGCGTTATGTTTGTCCCAGTCACATGAAATCCAAACACATTGTTCTACTTAGCCTCAAATTTCTGATGCAGCCTCAACCCTGTGTGGTTTACAGTTTCAAAACTACACTTCCCCAACATTGCGTCACCCTATAGTGGCATTTAACCACCGATATTGTTTATATGTAAGATGTAAAAACATAAAGTCCACACCACCTTTACTGCAAATACCCGTCGGTCTGCGCGTTTGACCAGCCCCCGACCTGAATCTTCTGGAGCAACCTCTTAGCAAAAAATAAATAAATAATTGACGAAATTGAAATAAATGTGCTCCCATCGGCACTGAAGGGCGTCAATGTGTCGATAATCTGTGTTTTACACACCTATATACAACAACACCGTTATTTCCAACCGTTAAAAAGAAACCGTTAATTCCGTTCCGTTTTTCGTCTCTAAACCTATGGACGCAACCATCGTCATTAAACCTGCCCAGCTATTACAGTCTCACGCCTGGCTGCTTTATATATAAGCTAGTATCTACCTGCTTTGTAAATTATACACAGATCACGTTCATCTTCGTTTGCGAACGAACAAAATCCATAATTTTCGCTGATCTTAAGGTAGACGTATCCTTCTATCCGTTTGTCTTAATGCGAGACAATGCGGTTATAACAGACTCTAAAAAATAAAATAAAAAACTCACCCAGAAAATAAAGTTGAAGAAGAACAGCATGTATTTAATGCATTTCGTGCAGCCTTCCACTCCCATGGTTGCGGGTTTTTTTAGGTGTTTCCCTTTCACAGCGAGTAAAGCGTGAAGTGTGTGTGTCGACCAGACAGATGAGCGCAAAGAAAACTCGGTAATGTGGACCGATGTGTGCGTGTGCTCCTCCTGAGGAAAGAGTGGGCACCACCCAGCCTCCCCCTCCGCCCGCAGAAAGTGGGACAGTCCAAAAAAATCATGGCGTCTGTTCGCGCAAGCCTTCTATTACCCTCAATAAATATAGCTTAAGCTTTTTGACGGTGTCTTTTCTCAAACTGTCTCGACAATACTCAAGAAATGATCGCCTGTTCAGCATGTTTAAGCCTTTTTACATCCTGGAAAAGCCAATTTGTTAGACTTTTATTTACAATCACACCCAACTGATTAGACATTATACTACAATCTGTTTGAGTGAGCTTCCCCAGTTTCATATTATGTAATGTAAATGGGCACATTTTGGGGAATGGTTAAAAAAAGAAAAGAAAGGAAAAGTGTACACAGGAAAACATCAAATTTGCTTACACGGGAAAATGTGATGTGGTTAGAGATTATTAGATGTTTTTTCTTGGGTGTATGCCACGATGTTGCCACAAGGGGACATGGCTAGTAAAGCTAGAAATGTGATTATATAGGTGAAATAGAGGTCCCAAACATGATTGATGTGATTTTGCTGTTAGCTCATAAAAACAAAAGAGCAGGCCATTTTTGAAGCAAATTCAGACCGATTCAGAATACGGAATAACACATGACAGACAGAGTTTATATGTGAACAATAGACTCTGGGGGTGTAATGCTATCAATACAAGTGATCGTAGGTCACTATTTTTGCCAGCATAATAGTGTTTTATTCAGCTCATACCATAATTATATGCAAATAATGACATTATTCAATATATTAACAAATGACTTCTCATGCATTTGCATGTCTTATAGTTAGATTTAAAGTTGTGGACCATATATAGCTTTGATAAACAATCATTCGTTACCAATCACTCTGTCTGTCTTTCTTAAATGTTAAATAAACATTTCCTTACAAAAAATACCTCAATCAGTTTGACAATTATAGCATTTGTTATAATAACCTGTATTTAAATCTGTTTATTATTAGCTTTAGATTATTTGGATCATCTGCCATATACACCGAGCAGGCATAACATTAAGACCACCTGCCTAATATTGTGTTGGTTCCCCTTTTGCTGTTAAAACACAACAAAATGCGATGCACTGTGTATTCTGACACCTTTCTATTAGAACCAGCATTAACGTCTTCAGCAATTTGAGCAACAGTAACTCGTCTGTTGGATCGGATCACACAGGCCAGCCTTCGTTCCCACGTGCATCAATGAGCCTTGGCCGCCCATGACCCTGTCACCGGTTCACCACTGTTCCTTCCTTGGACCATTTTTGACAGATACTGACCACTGCAGACCGGGAACACCCCGCAAGAGCTGCAGTTTTGGAGATGCTCTGATCCAGTCGTCTAGCCATCACAATTTGGCCCTTCGTCAAACTCGCTCAAAGCCTTAAACTTGCCCAGTTTTCCTGCTTCTAACACAACTTGCTTTTGTCCTAAACTTTAAGGACAAAATGTTCACTTGCTGCCTAATATATCCCACCCACTAACAGCAGCCATGATGAGGAGATAAACAGTGTTTTTCACTTCATCTTTTCAGTGCTCAGAATGTTATGGCTGATTGGTGTAACAACCTGTATTTAAATCCATTTATTATTAGCCTTAGATTATTTGGGCCTTCTGCCATATAAGTCTCTGTGTCTGAGAACAAGCGCATTAATATTATCCTATCATTCATGTTACAGTGAAAATAACTGTGCTGTTATTTAAAACTTAAAGCAATACACAGCCTTATAATTTAGCTTACTTTAGTAAAGGATGCCCCTGACTGCTGTGTATCAATCAGATGAAATTGGTAGTGTTAACTGGGTGGTGTCCTGGTAAATATGAAACACTGCAAACACTACAATGCAGGCTCAAGTCTTAGTTTTATGTGTTACACTTTAATGCTAAAAGTGCTTGGTAAGCTTGTGGAAATATTTATAATCATTATATCAGTGCCATACATGGTTGTATAAATGTGGTTTCCAGTGTATGCTTTATAAAAGCGACAAAAGATGACGTAAAACCTGACGTAAAAACGTCTATACATACTAGGTATAAAACTGCTGTTTTGTACAGGATATGCTTTTATTACATCTGGACATTAATACTGAAGTCTAATTAAAAGTGCTTCAGAATAGGCTTATGTCATATCACATGATAATACATGCCTTATACCACAATCTTATTTAAAGCAGAAAAACGGTAATACACAGATAATGCATGGCACACACACACACACACACACACACACACACACACAAAAAACCCCATATACAGTGGTGTGAAAAAGTGTTGGCCCCCTTCTTGATTTCCTATTTTTTTGCATGTTTGTCACACTTTAATGTTTCAGATAATCAAACACATTTAAATATTAGTCAAAGATAACACAAGTAAACACATCATGCAGTTTTTAAATGAAGGTTTTTATTATTAAGGGAAAACAAAATCCAAAACTACATGGCCCTGTGTGAAAAAGTGTTTGCCCCCCCTGTTAAAACATAACTTAACTGTGGTTTATCACACCTGAGTTCAATTTCTCTAGCCACACCCAGGCCTGATTACTGCCACACCTGTTCGCAATCAAGAACTCACTTAAATAGGACCTGCCTGACAAAGTGAAGTAGACCAAAAGATCCTCAAAAGCTAGACCTCATGCCGAAATCCAAAGAATTTCAAAAACAAATGAGAAAGAAAGTAATTGAGATCTATTAGTCTGGAAAAGGTTATAAAGCCATTTCTAAATATTTGGGACTGCCGCGAACCACAGTGAGAGCCATTATCTACAAATGGCGAAAACATGGAACAGTGGAGAACCTTCCCAGGAGTGGCCGGCCGACCAAAATTACCCCAAGAGCACAGCGACAACTCATCTAGGAGGTCACAAAAGACCCCACAACAACATCCAAAGAACTGCAGGCCTCACTTGCCTCAGTTAAGGTGAGTGTTCATGACTCCACCATAAGAAAGAGACTGGGCAAAAATGGTTTGCATGGCAGAGTTCCAAGACAAAAACCGCTTCTGAGCAAAAAGAACATAAAGGCTCGTCTCAGTTTTGCCAGAAAACATCTTGATGATCCCCAAGACTTTTGGGAAAATACTCTGTGGACTGACGAGACAAAAATGGAACATTTTGGAAGGTGTGTCCCATTACGTCTGGCGTAAAAGTAACACCGCATTTCAGAAAAAGAACATCATACCAACAGTAAAATATGGTGGTGGTAGTGTGATGGTCTGGGGCTGTTTTGCTGCTTCAGGACCTGGAAGACTTGCTGTGATAAATGGAAACATGAATTCTGCTGTCTACCAAAAAATCCTGAAGGAGAATGTCCGGCCATCTGTTTGTGACCTCAAGCTGAAGCAAACTTGGGTTCTGCAGCAGGACAATGATCCAAAACACACTGGCAAGTCCACCTCTGAATGGCTGAAGAAAAACAAAATGAAGACTTTGGAGTGGCCTAGTCAAAGTCCTGACCTCAATCCAATTGAGATGCTGTGGCATGACCTTAAAAAGGTGGTTCATGCTCAAAAACCCTCCAATGTGGCTGAATTACAACAATTCTGCAAAGATTAGTGGGCCAAAATTCCTCCACAGCGCTGTAACAGACTCATTGCAAGTTATGGAAAATGCTTGATTGCAGTTGTTGCTGCTAAGGGTGGACCAACCAGTTATTAGGCTTAGGGGGCAAACACTTTTTCACACAGGGCCATGTAGTTTTGTATTTTGTTTTCCCTTAATAATAAAAACCTTCATTTAAAAACTGCATGATGTGTTTACTTGTGTTATCTTTGACTAATATTTAAATGTGTTTGATTATCTGAAACATTAAAGTGTGACAAACATGCAAAAAAATAAAGAAATCACACCACTGTATATATATATATATATATATATATATATATATATATATATATATATATATATATATATATATAAGAGAGAGAGAGAGAGAGAGAGAGAGAGATTTACACAAAATAAAGTAATGAATGCTGAATGAATTATTAGTTTGCTGTAAGAGCGTGAATAACTCAAGGAAAGTCTTTGTAAAAGTCCGTGGCTCCCTCTGGTGGGTAACAGCCTTGACAATTAAATTGTCAGGAAAGAAACTCAAATTTTTTTTTTTTGAGTAAATGAAGGATGTTATTCAGTGTGCTCTGGGAATTAATTAACAAGTAGTAGAAAACATGCACATTTCTATCCATCAGTAATATAATCACTTTATAAGCCATTTAACTATATATAAAACTTTTATAAAGCTTCTTTATTATAAAGAAAAAAACTAGGAGAGTTAGAGATCAGTTAACTCGTAGGACAAGTCAGTATGCTGTGTAAAGCATCGCTTTGTATGTGTTGTGTACTAGAAATCATGCACATGCTCCAATGGATTTTACATCAAGCATTTATTTTATTTATTTTATTTTATGAATGATTTTATAAATCAAGCATTATGCTTTTTTTTTTTTAATTATTTTTCTAATTTTTTTTTTTGTTTATCTCTTTGTTTAAAAAACATGGAAGCTAAATTTATAATTTGGTGTTGTGTCATTCACTAATGTGGATAAAATTTAAAACTGTACTGCAGCTTGATGACATCCACCTTTTGAATCCACATTACTAGCAAAGCCAATCTAACAAGCCGTATGCAAGTGTGAACAAACTTAGGACGAGAAATAATTAAATAACAACCAATCTTTTTATTGATAATAGCTTTTGCAAGCTTCAGTAACCATCAGGGTGGTTACTGAACGGTGGCTTGCCCGTTTTTCGATCAATATGTGAAAGTAAACCCATGTGGCATGGGGAACATTTCTGAAACTCCACACAGAGAATAATCCTAGCTCAGGGTTACCTGTGATCCATGAAGCTGTAAGGAAGCTGCTCCACGGTGTGAAGATGTGTGCATCACTTTTGCATTCATGTAGAATGTGTTAATGAGTACTAACACAAACAGGGGGTGTGAGGTGATGCATCCTTAAAAGTCTGAACTGCAACTGTATCTCAGATTATGTTATATATTATAGGCATCTTCTGAGTATTTACAATGTAGGTGTACTGAAAAGTGTATTTTTGCTTACCAATTGTCTAAATATTTATTTTGAATAAGTAAATAGGTGTAAATGTAAGTTTAAACAGTTCTTCTCATAACAACTATTACAACAACGTGTAGTTACATTTTCTATACTGCTGCATAGCGACAAATACACTATATTGGCAAAGGTAAATCATTGGCAAATCATTGAATTTAGGTGTTGTTTTTCAAGGGTTGGGCTTGTCCCCTTAGTTTCAGTGAAATTAACTCTTAATGCTTCAGCATACCAAGACATTTTGAACAAGTTTGCTTTGTGTCCTGGTGCACAGTCATGTTGGAACTGGAAGAGACCATACCCATACTGTTGGGAGCATAAAATTGTCCAAAATGTCTTGGTATGCTGAAGCATTAAGTGTTCCTCTCACTGGAACTAAGTGGCCAAGCCCAACCCCTGATAAACAACACCTGAATTCAATTTAGAGGTGTGTCTCAAAACTTTTGCCAATATAATGTAAGTGTCGCATAATAGTTGCTGCACATTTTGCCAGATAGGATGTTTGGGCTCTGCAGTGCCATCTAGTGGATATGGCATCATTTATACCAGGGGTCTCCAACCTTTTTTCTTCTGAGAGCTACTTTGACAAAATAAAGGTGGACAAGAGCAACTCATGTTACTTATATTATTAGTAACAGTTAATTTTGTACATATTCTATGAAACTTTAGGCTAGCTACTCAGTTAGAGACCCCTGCTTAATACGAATACTTTATAGCACGTATCACGACACAAAAGAGTAGAGAAATCAGCTGCATTGTAATCTTTTGAACACTAGATGGTGTACAGTGTGTTAGAAATGCTTCTAGAGATGAAATCTGAAATTAAGCTTCATTTTACAATCAGCAGCACAGTCTATATATTTATATTAAAAAATATAAGCATATAATCGTCTAATAATATACATAATTCTGAACAAAATCCATATCCATTTATTTTAGATTATTGCAGGTACGAGGATAAACAAAAGGAGAAATCACATAGATTTTGTTACATAGGTTCTCATTGACCAGCAGATGTCGCTAATTTGAGCAGTTTCAACACTGAAAATTTGCCCCCTTTTTTTTTTATTTATTTATTTATTTATTTATTTATTAGTTCGTTTATTTAGAAAACGATTGGTAAAGGTTTTTCAAACCTTCAGAAAGCCCCTCCCATCACTACAGAATACATTAAAAAAAAATTCATTTACTTCTTTTCACTTGCTCATAAGATCAGTTTTTTTATATATATATATATATATATATATATATATATATATATATATATATATATATATATATATATATATATATATATATATATATATATATATCACTCAAGGTGAAGGGAAACCTGACAAACTGTGTACCACATCCCATCTTTTTGTTGAACTGCATTCTTTTTCATATACACAGTTGCCAGATTTGTTTTGAGATCATGGGTAGTCCTAGGCTGTAGGATTGCTCTCTAGGATTTATGACATCTGAATACTTTGTTCGTTTTTTCTTCTTCTTCTTCTTCATAATCATCATCACTATTATTATTATTATTATTTTTTTTTCCATTGTCTGTACCGCTTATCCAATTATTCTCAGGTCACGGGGAGCCTGTGCCTATCTCAGGCACCAAAATTATTATTATTATTATTATTATTATTATTATTGAATCATTCACCATGACTGTCCTTCATACTTCAAGCCTGTAATTGCCTTGGAAAAAAAGGGGAACCGGGAAGCAAAAGGGATCAGTTCTTGTCCCTGGACTTTCTGACAGTGGAGCCTTAGTGAGACCAAACCTTACAGACAACTACTTTCCTTTCAGGCAGAGGGATTAACCAACCACAATTGGTTGCTTTCGGCTGCTCCCTGTTCGGGGTCGCCACAGCGGACCGACTGGTCCGCACAACAACTTGACACAGGTTTTACGCCGGATGCCCTTCCTGCCGCAACCCTCCCATTTTTCCGGGCTTGGGACTGGCACTGCATCCAGTGGCTGGGGTTGAGGCAGTGGCGAGAAACCTACCACTGAGCCACCAATGCCTCAACCAACCACAATTACTACTAAGCTTTATTTAAAAGAAAGTGCTGGAGGCCAAATCAACCAATCAATCAAACAATTTTTGTATTTTTTGTTTTGTGTAGTAGGGCACATTATAATGTTAATCCATGAAGGGGTTAGCTTGATCTATGGCACATGTCAAAGTAACATCCATATGGCAGTACCCAAAGTTTCCCATTGTAACATTACCAATAGCATCACACTGTCTTTTGTTATCTTCCCATAGTTCATCCTGATGTTCATGTGTCCATTGTATGCACTTTTGGCAGTGGAGGGGAGTCATTATGGGCCCTCTGACCAGTCTGTCTCTATGCAGTCCCATTTGCAGCAAACTACAATGCACTTTGTGTTTTGACATCTTTCCTTCACAGCCAGCATTAATGTTTTCAGCAATTTGTGCTACAGAAACTGTTCTGTGGAATTGGATCAGACTGGCTAGGCTTCGCTCCTCTTTGCATCAGTGAGACTAGGACCCTATGACCCTGCCGCCAGTTCACTGGATGTCCTTTCTTGGACCACTTTTGCTAGGTAATAAACACTGCATGCTTGGGACACCCCGCAAGAGCTGGTGTTTTGGAGATGCACTGACCCACTTGTCCAATTTGGCCTTTGTAAGAGTCGCTCAGATCCTTACAGTTGCCCATTTTTCCTGCTTCCAACAAATGAACTTCGAGAAATGTCTTTTCACTTGCTACCTAATATATCCCACTCCTTGACAGGTGGTGCCACTGATAATCAATATTATTCAGGTCACCTGTCAACACACACACACACACACACACACACACACACACACACACACACACACACACACACACACACACAAATTGTGTCCAGTGTTCCTGAGTTCTGAAATTAACAGGTTTTCTCGTCGTCAAGCAATTGCGCATGCGCATTGGCCAATTAAGTGAACTGATGCTGCCGCTTGCCATTCTTTTTTTCTTTGAGGCGCGCACTGCAGTGACACTGAGAAACAGAGAGAA
Organism: Hemibagrus guttatus; assembly: GCA_033459395.1. Lineage (NCBI taxonomy): Eukaryota > Metazoa > Chordata > Actinopteri > Siluriformes > Bagridae > Hemibagrus > Hemibagrus guttatus. The sequence goes on along the minus strand of JAUCMX010000026.1, from coordinate 11,923,495 downwards.
CGTGAAATACTGATGGATCTGATCTCATGCTGTTTCGATTCTAATGTAATAAAGAAGGTGTAAAAACGCACCCTTGACGTATCCAAGACCAGTTGATGTCGGATGACAATGCATAGGAACGCGCAGATATGACAGATATGATCCGCACGGATTTGTGCTGAACACAAATCGATAGACGTCCCACCAAACCCGAGAAGGAAACCTTTCTATATACTGGGCTAAGAGAAGAGAAGAGAAGAGAAGAGAAGAGAAGAGAAGAGAAGAGGAGAGAAGAGGGGGAGGAGAGGAGAGGAGAGGAGAAGAGAGATCATCAGAGACTACACACAGGGTGTGAGGAGAGGAAGAGGAGAGCGCTTTGTCAGATTGGAGCTGTCCGTTCAGAACCAAGACATATGCAGCGTTACCCTTGCTAAATGCCGCCAGTACCACTGTTCTGTGGTCCCACACCTGTATTAGATCTTTCAGTGAAGTGTATTATAATGTTGGAGTGCATGCTTTTTGGAAAATTGGTTCACGTGTTCGTGGGAGCATCTTCTTCTGCGCCGCATTTTTTATTTTCCTAATCGCTACCATATCATTTGTCGACAAAACGATTTACATAAGCTATGCGTAATTGGAGAGACGTTTTAGACTTGCACGACCACCACTGACAGCGTGCTTCTTTTCGGTTCAGTGCAACCTCTCATTAACCGGTTTACCCATAGCGCGCATGTTTCCCCCGGGTCGGTGCGCGTTGCCTCGCCCGAGCTTTAGGATGTAACACCCGGCCCTCGCTCGCGACATGCCCGAGCGACGAAATGGTCCAAGGCGACGAGAAAGACCGAGTTGTGATTAACGTCGGGGGGATCCGGCACCAGACCTATCGCAGCACCTTGCGCACTCTGCCGGGGACGCGCTTGGCCTGGCTCGCCGAGCCCGACGCCCACAGTCACTTCGACTACGACGCTCATGGCGACGAGTTTTTCTTTGACCGACACCCAGGCGTCTTCGCGCACATCCTTAACTACTACCGCACCGGAAAGCTGCACTGCCCGGCGGACGTGTGCGGCCCGCTGTATGAGGAGGAGCTCGCCTTCTGGGGCATCGACGAGACGGACGTGGAGCCGTGCTGCTGGATGACCTACCGACAACACCGCGAAGCCGAGGAAGCCCTAGACAGTTTCGGCGGCGGGCCCGCCGACATGGGCAGCGACGAAGTGGATGGAGACGGTCTGGGCGAATCCGGGGACGGCGACGACGAGTTGGAAATGACCAAGAGACTCGCGCTTGGGGACACGACCGATGCCAAAACGGCTGGACTGTGGCAACGATGGCAACGGCGCGTCTGGGCGCTCTTCGAGGACCCCTACTCTTCTAAATATGCAAGGGTAAGTTATGTGAAATGTCACAACATGAGCAAAAATGATTACAATTGCAATCATGGACTTCTTTTGACTTGACTTGAAACCTTCCTGTCTTCCATGAAACTGTAGAGCACAGCCCTATTTCTGACAGGCTGTGTACCTGATTTCTTTGATTTAACCCATTAATGAATATCCAGATGTAGCGGGAGTTTCAGTGCAGGGGGTCACACTTTATAGTAAGTTAGGGAAATTACTCTGTAGTGTAATTCATAGGTTCTCAATTTACAAATGTTAATGCCAAATCGTTATTTCTTAGCAAATAAAAAAATCACATGAATTGGAATTATGTAAAACTGCTTTGTATAATATTCTTCTTTTTTATTCCCAATATTGTGCACAGATAGCAGGTTCGCTCACTATATGTACACAATATTGCTTTTATAAGTAAAAGAAAGTGAAAAAAAAACAACAGCAAAAACTTCAACTCTGTCTAGCTGGACTAAAAAAACTCTTTGCAAGGAGGCAGTCCTCCATCTCAGTTATTTGGTGGCAAAGTGCTAGCTTTATGGAGCAGAAGATAATCCTAGAATTGGGGTGGAGTCACTGATAAAATGGAAGAAATGGCAAAGGGGAATGATTCCAGAAAAATTCAGCCTTATAAAGAGATAGTAAATAATTTGATTTGAAAAAAAGAAAAAAAAAGTGTTTTGCTTTTGCTTAATAAATCATTTAATTGTATGGGAAGTTCTGATGTTATTTGCAGTCCTGCAAAAAAATCTAGCTATATATTAAGTATGGCATAATTACCTAGCGCAAACACAATGCTTATGTATCTGTAGGAGCTTACAAAATCTCAAGTTTTTGTTTCAACCAGTCAACTGTACACATAGATAATTCTACAAACTCAGTTAGTGTAGCCAGTGCAGAGCTCCTAGATTTTGAATCAGGTATGTTATTGCTTTTGTGTAACAATAGTCTGCACCCACAGCCAGCACTTTCTGGGCCTGGATGCTTCATTTTGGTGCAGCTGGCTTTGGAGAAGTGGCAAAGTCTTGTACAATAAAGCACAATCACCAGTATTGCTTACGATGGCCAGGACTTAAGCACTTAAGGACACTAATTATGTTAATTATAAAGAAGAATGTGTGGGGAAATCAGAGTTGTTTGTGCTTGATGTAGAGAATACTTCTCAGCTGCTGTAGGATTATGAAACAGCTCTTTATTTAGTGATTATTATAATAATATGTAGAGAAATACACAGTTCATGGTCAACTGGTTGTTTACTTTAAAGTTTTATCGAATTATAATGTGTAACCTATACATCAGCTGTGTAACGATTACAGGCATTCAGCAAGAGGGAAATGAGCAGTCTGCCTGGGCGTCATGTTGCATTGATCGACAGCTTCCCTCGCCTACAATAAAACTGCTGTGCGACGTGCCGTGAGCTCGCTCTCTGACAAATAATTCTCTATGGGAGTTAGATTAAAGGGAATGCATCACAAGCCAGAGGGGTTTTGATATTCATTTTTCCATGCTGCTTTGAGCTGCGAATCAGGGGGAGCTGATGCATCATTAACGGCACAAACATGCCTCTCATTCCAAACTGCAGGACTGAGGTCTTCATTTGAGATTTTGTTTTTTTGATTTCGTTAATACCTGTTTATGTATTTATAGAGTTCTTATGAGACAGAGGGCAAAAAAGCAAGCTATGTTGTTTGATGTTGGTTCTCAGTAATGTAAGCAAAAGAACAATAGCTCAATGCACAATAAATAACAATATTCTTCCATGGTCTTTCACACAGCAAAGAAATAAATAACAGTGCCAACAGTTGATAATTGTACTGGAAATACAACCACAACCTCACCTCATAAGAAATTTGCACAAGTTCAGATGAAAGAAGGTGACATGGTCGGATGTTATGTGATTTAATGTTAGACACATTCACTAACACCTAAATTTGCAGCTGTGGAATATTGTTAAATATTCATTATTTCATTAATAAATTAAAACATAAAACCTTTACAGGAAAAAAACACCATTTTTTTTGTTTGTTAGTACTGGAAAATGTTACAGTGTTATAAAAACCTCCAATAATGAGCTTCCTTTGCAGGGCATTTTGAGCATAAAGTATAAAGTTTAGATGCTGTATATTATATGATTATATTGTTGTTGTGCAACGAAAGCTGATTTGAATAACCTATGAAACTGATTAGAAATCATGAACGTCCCAAAAAATGTGAATATACCAGGCAAAGTGAGTATGTTTTAATATAGATATAAAAAAAACACCTATTAACTCTACCTGTTAACCTTATTAAAATTATTAAAAAGATTACAGAAACCTTAAAATATTGTAAGGGGAATCCAAGATCCATTAAAAAAAACAACTGTTTATAGGTTGTAAAGCTTTCATTACTATTATTCTCTATCAAACTAACAGATAACTATGTATTCAATACAGATTTTTGTATGACAGTGTGAGTTTGGCGCTGCCTAGTTTCAGGACAATAACATCAATTTTTAATTCCTCTCTAAAAACTGAGCCACCACATTGCAATGAAAGCAGGATACTGTACCATTAGCATATTTTAGCTGACAAAGGTCTAGCAAAAGCCACAGAATGTTCCTGCAGACAGCTAATGGAGGATTACAATGCTGTGTTTACCAGAAATTATGAAACAGATAGGAGGTCGGAAATGCAGTAATGCAGGGTGTTAATAGATGGTAATGGCATGTTGGCTGATGAATTAGGTGTAGAAAGCATGGTGAGGGATAATGTGTTGGAGAAAATTTGATAAAGATGATCGATGGAGCTGGATATAAACCTTTTCATTACAGTTACATTTCCAATATGGGCAGGATTAAACTGTTACTGGGAATTCAACTGGTAAACCACAAACTAGGAATCTGTCTGGTAAAGCACATCTGTAAGACCTTCATATACCATGGAAATGTTCTTTAAAGCTGTGTTGTAAATTGTTGAGGTTTAGCCTTTCGTTGTGAGATTTCCATATTGTGTAAATATGGAAACTGCATACTCACTGTTTTTTTTTTCTGAGCCATTGTTAGTCTGATTTAAAGCCTTGTCCCTTGTTGGACACAGAAGGCAAAAATAGCCTACAGAAGGTAACAACAGCCTACTGTGTTTGAAATACAGTTACGACACCCTTATTGTGTGTTTTGTGTGATTGACCTGCCGCTCTTGAATCAGAGCTGCGCAGATGAGATCTAGAGTTCTCATTATCAGTGAATGAGACCAAAGGCTCATGTGTTTCTGCATGAATCTGAGTTAAAATATGAGTCATACGACTGAATGAATTAATATCTTAAACCTAAACGCTGTAGTCCATTCCACCTTGTTCCTAGCGCTGGGAAAAAAATAGAGAGATGCCATAATGTGCTCATCTAGCTGCTGTTTATGTTGCTGTCCCACAGGCACCTGATATATTCATGTCCTTGGCAGATGAGATGCTGCTTTTTTCCCCTCATGTAAGTCTTGGGAATATGTTGTCATGGCAACAGGTTCAGAGCGCAAATGAAACTGATTAATGCTGCTCTTTCTCACGAGGTGCCAGAGAACGTGACAAACTTCGCCGGCGCGTTCTGTGTCATGTGACAATGTGGTCACAGCAAGTGAGTCATTTTTACTTCCACTGCATCTCACATCTCGCTGAAAGCCCTTCAATTAATCGGGAATCCAATCATCAAGATTAAATGCAATCCAGTTGTCATCAAATCTTTGTTAACAGTCTATCTGCATTACAGGGAAATGAATGCATATTAATAATACCTTTTTGCACTTGGTGGCCTAAAATGGGTTAAATCAATGATGGATTATTAATGTATAATATAGAAACGGTCCAGTAGTATCAGGCTTCAATTCAAGCCTGTCATTGATTCAGAGAGAGTGCTCTCTTCTGAGCTGGACTAGTTGTCATGCACATTGTGTTCATTTAGTTTTCACAGAAAATGCATTATCATTTTTGGCATGTCAATCACAGAAGAGTTTAGATGAGTCATTGTTGATGCTTCAGTATGAATGCTTCTGTACGGATTTCACTAAAAGCTTTGTTTGATTTATATCATTATGGGCCATTTTAACTAAACAATCCGGTGTCCAGTTTAATGATCCAATAATCCTTTCCATTGATTTAGTCCAACTTCATTCACAATTCACTTTTGCACACAGTGGATTTCAAATACTCCCCTCATGTTTCATGAAAGCTATTCCAGTTTCTGTCTAATCTGATTCTCACATATTGTCCCCTGACCCATATTGGCCCTTGAACTATTACACACACCAGTAAGCTTTTCTCTAGGTGTTGCTTTACACCAGTAAGTTTTTCTCTCTAGTATTGTAAAGCTATTTGTTATTCATGCACTGGTCAATATACAGCACCTGCCTACTTGTCCATGCGAGAGTAGATTGGCATGTTTCCAAGACTCAGCACCTGCAATCTCCCACAAGTCGCTCCCTCGGCTTTGGGCTTTTCATGACTGGGTAGATTCATAAAAAGTGACATACACCTGCCTGTTTTTCAGAACTTTTTTTTGGTTATGTTCTGATGCAACCTTGTTATAAAATGCAGTAAGTCTGTTCAAATGTCAGTATAGTAGAAGAGTCTTGCTGAAGAGGTTTACTCTCTTCTCACACTTTCTTCAACAAACGACTTCATTAATTCTATTCATATTTCAGTAACAAATATGGAACAGACATCCTAATCACATACACTGTGTTTATAATTAGCTGTATAAAAGTTTGCGTCACTGCAAATTAGTACAAAGTTCTAAGTCTTTATTCTATGATGAAACATACCTATCCTGATGGTAGTGGTCTCTTCAAAGATAACTCCCCCCATCAACAGGGTACAAGGGCAGAATGAATGCTTAAATAAGGATGAAAATAATGTAAATCATATGGTCTTTGGCATAGTCACCAAATATCAACCAAACTGAATGCCTGGGGGAAATTTTAGACTAAGAGTGCTCTCCATCACCATCATTAAAAGTTGAGGGTATATTTTAAGGGAATGGTACTTATTGCTCCAATACAGCTCCAAAGACTTGTATAGTCAATGCTAAGACTTGGGATGGCCTAAAACCTTACCAAAATACTTTATGCTGTTTTTACCCTTAATTTATCATCTGTATATATTAATAGGACTCAACTGAAATCTGTAAGGGTCCAGTTACAAATGGAAAAAAAAACCTGCAGGAGAAGGCCAAGATAGGAAACTAGCATGAATGGATAGCAAGGACAGTTACCTTTAAATGTTTAACCATAAACAACTAGCTTATGGCTAAAATGAAACAATTTGTAGTGTTTAGGTTTTATTTCACATAAAACTTTCTGAAATATTAAAACATTTACTGGCTTAATTTCCTACAACTTTAGATGCCTGTACAGCTGAAGATCTTTTGTCCTAAATATTGTATGTTACAGTGTTATTTTTACAGTAACATAGCTGTTCACTGTAATAAAGTAAAGTTATGAAAAATCAGGAATGGCATCCGGTCATGAATTTACATACAAAGGTACTAGTCAATCTGTTTCATATATATATATATATATATATATATATATATATATATATATATATATATATATATATATATATATATATATATATATATACAGTGGGGCAAAAAAGTATTTAGTCAGCCACCAATTGTGCAAGTTCTCCCACTTAAAAAGATGAGAGAGGCCTGTAATTTTCATCATAGGTACACTTCAACTATAGAGACAGAATGAGAAAAAAAAAATCCAGAAAATCACATTGTCTGATTTTTAAAGAATTTATGTGCAAGTTATGGTGGAAAATAAGTATTTGGTCAATAACAAAAGTTCCTCTCAATACTTTGTTATATACCCTTTGTTGGCAATGACAGAGGTCAAACGTTTTCTGTAAGTCGCCACAAGGTTTTTACACACTGTTGCTGGTAGTTTGGCCCATTCCTCCATGCAGATCTCCTCTAGAGCAGTGATGTTTTGGGGCTGTCGCTGGGCAACACGGATTGTCAACTCCCTCCAAAGATTTTCTATGGGGTTGAGATCTGGAGACTGGCTAGGCCACTCCAGGACCTTGAAATGCTTGTTACGAAGCCACTCCTTCGTTGCCCGGGCGGTGTGTTTGGGATCATTGTCATGCTGAAAGACCCAGCCACGTTTCATCTTCAATGCCCTTGCTGATGGAAGGAGGTTTTTACTCAAAATCTCACGATACATGGCCCCATTCATTCCTTCCTTTACACGGATCAGTCGTCCTGGTCCCTTTGCAGAAAAACAGCCCCAAAGCATGATGTTTCCACCCCCATGCTTCACAGTAGGTATGGTGTTCTTTGGATGCAACTCCTCCAAACACGACAAGTTGAGTTTTTACCAAAAAGTTCTATTTTGGTTTCATCTGACCATATGACATTCTCCCAATCCTCTTCTGGATCATCCAAATGCTCTCTAGCAAACTTCAGAAGGGCCCGGACATGTACTGGCTTAAGCAGGGGGACACGTCTGGCACTGCAGGATTTGAGTCCCTTGCGGCGTAGTGTGTTACTGATGGTAGCCTTTGTTACTTTGGTCCCAGCTCTCTGCAGGTCATTCACTAGGTCCCCCGTGTGGTTCTGGGATTTTTGCTCACCGTTCTTGTGATCATTTTGACCCCACGGGGTGAGATCTTGCGTGGAGCCCCAGATGGAGGGAGATTATCAGTGGTCTTGTATGTCTTTCATTTTCTAATAATTGCTCCCACAGTTGATTTCTTCACACCAAGCTGCTTACCTATTGCAGATTCAGTCTTCCCAGCCTGGTGCAGGTCTACAATTTTGTTTCTGGTGTCCTTTGACAGCTCTTTGGTCTTGGCCATAGTGGAGTTTGGAGTCTGACTGTTTGAGGTTGTGGACAGGTGTCTTTCATACTGATAACGAGTTCAAACAGGTGACATTAATACAGGTAACGAGGGGAGGACAGAGGAGCCTCTTAAAGAAGAAGTTACAGGTCTGTGAGAGCCAGAAATCTTGATTTTTTGTAGGTGACCAAATACTTATTTTCCACCATAATTTGCAAATAAATTCTTTAAAAATCAAACAATGTGATTTTCTGGATTTTTTTTTCTCATTCTGTCTCTCATAGTTGAAGTGTACCTATGATGAAAATTACAGGCCTCTCTCATCTTTTTAAGTGGGAGAACTTGCACATTTGGTGGCTGACTAAATACTTTTTTGCCCCACTGTATATATATATATATATATACAGTGGTGTGAAAAAGTGTTGACCCCCTTCCTGATTTCTTATTGTTTTGCATGTTTGTCACACTTTAATGTTTCAGATAATCAAACACATTTAAATACTAGTCAAAGATAACACAAGTAAACACATCATGCAGTTTTTAAATAAAGGTTTTTATTATTAAGGGAAAACCAAATCCAAAACTACATGGCCCTGTGTGAAAAAGTGTTTGCCCCCTAAGCCTAATAACTGGTTGGTCCACCCTTAGCAGCACCAACTGCAATCAAGCGTTTTCGATAACTTGCAATGAGTCTGTTACAGCGCTGTGGAGGAATTTTGGCCCACTCATCTTTGCAGAATTGTTGTAATTCAGCCGCATTGGAGGGTTTTTGAGCATGAACCACCTTTTTAAGGTCATGCCACAGCATCTCAATTGGATTGAGGTCAGGACTTTGACTAGGCCACTCCAAAGTCTTCATTTTGTTTTTCTTCAGCCATTCAGAGGTGGACTTGCTGGTGTGTTTTGGATCATTGTCCTGCTGCAGAACCCAAGTTCGCGTCAGCTTGAGGTCACAAACCTACCGATCTATCAGTCTGGAAAAGGTTATAAAGCCATTTCTAAAGCTTTGGGACTGCCGCAAACCACAGTGAGAGCCATTATCTACAAATGGCGAAAACATGGAACAGTGGAGAACCTTCCCAGGAGTGGCCGGCCGACCAAAATTACCCCAAGAGCGTGGCGACAACTCATCCAGGAGGTCACAAAAGACCCCACAACAACATCCAAAGAACTGCAGGCCTCACTTGCCTCAGTTAAGGTGAGTGTTCATGACTCCACCATAAGAAAGAGACTGGGCAAAAATGGTTTGCATGGCAGAGTTCCAAGACAAAAACCACTGCTGAGCAAAAAGAACATAAAGGCTTGTCTCAGTTTTGCCAGAAAACATCTTGATGATCCCCAAGACTTTTGGGAAAATACTCTTTTTTGAACTTTTTGGAAGGTCTGTGTCCCATCACGTCTGGCGTAAAAGTAACACCGCATTTCAGAAAAAGAACATCATATCAACAATAAAATATGGTGGTGGTAGTGAACTTGGGTTCTGCAGCAGGACAATGATCCAAAACACACATGCAAAAAAATAAGAAATCAGGAAGGGGGCCAACACTTTTTCACACCACTGTGTATATATATATATATATATATATATATATATATATATATATATATATATATATATATATATATATAATTCCTGTATTGTCTTAATATTTCAGTGTTTGTTGTTCTGACAACTTCTACCCCCAGGTAGAGTCTAGAGTGTACCTGTGGAGAGTGACAATTCACGCATTATCACCTATGTCCTCAGCCGATCCTCACTTTCTTGAGCTCTGACCATTTTACTTGTTGTTTCCCTGTGGGGATTAAAGAGTGTGCACTCAATCACTCACTGAACAGCAGAGTCACTCTCAAAACAACCACTGAGCAGATCCAGTAAACAGACCAATTAACACATGGAGCTTTCTTAAGACCACATGAAATAGCCAAACTGCTCTAAACAAAATATGGGATCATTCTTAAAAATTAAATACCACGTCTCCAGTCTTAGTAACATCCACAACACATAAAAACTCCCACTCAGTTTAAGGATAGACATAGATGATGTTAGAAAGAGAGTATGTTGAAACCAAATGCTTATGACATAACTACACTGTACAGAGAGTTAAGACATGGAACTAAAATGTGAATGGAAGCCAAAACTGAAGGATGTTCAGGCGGCCCAGGCTCATCAGATTGCTCTATGTTGCCATAGTGACTATGGTGGAGGTTGAGAAGCTCTGTAGAGGAGGAGACCCATCACTGCAGAAATTACAAATAAACGGAAATGCGCACAGAGCTGATCATAAATACATTTATTATTATAACATTATATATTTATTATTATAACATTATAATATTTCTATATTTACATAGTCTATATCTAATTCTGCTGCATAGTTTATTTTTTATTTTTTAATTATGTTTGTGTTTGTATTGATGTGTGTGTTTGATATTTATTTTAATTTTACTTTTTTACATAGTTTTTTGTCTGGCATTCACTGTAGACAGCAAAGAAAGAGTTTCATTGTACAGGGAAACTTGTTTCCTCTCTGTGCACATGACAATAAATGCTTTGAATCTTGAATCTAAATGTAAATGTATTAAAAAAAAAAGAGCTTACATGGTGTATGGTCAAGTCTAGTGCAGATTTTGATAGTGATAGAAGTATCAAATCTAGTATCACAAATATGTAGATTTTAAACCCCTTAAACCTATTAGTTTCACTGTAATTAAAAAGAAATCATAGTAATAAATATTAACCTGTACTAATAATAAATGACTAATAACAATAATAGGCTACAACTTGTGATTTAGTAATTGTTGATTTAGTAAGAAATCTAAACCATAATCATATATTTAATATTTCAGTATAAAGTATTAGATAAAAGATAGCTTTAAATAGAGATCAATTTCAATACTTAAAATATTCTTAATATTGGACTAAAGCAAGAAAAGACTATTAAACATTGAAATAATAAATTGAAAGAATAAAAATTAAACTAATGTAGTATAACATTTTGTTCCAGGATTCATATTTATTTTAACAAACATTCTTTCCTCCATTTATCTTGTGACCATCTGCTTGGTTTCCTCATTTCCATTCTCTTTCTTGCCCTCGTTCTTTTTTTTCTTCTATGCCTGTTTCACTCTGTGCATGATTATTAAGCTGTCTGCAGTGCCTGGTTTTCTGCTACTAGCAGGCTCAGTTTAGTTCCAGGCCAGCGATCACATGTAGACATTCTTCCTGACTGAAAAAGAAGGTGCAGCTAGAAATAATGCATGGCTACAGCTAATTATTTGTACTTAACGCCATATAACTAAACTAGTCATGTTTTGTAGTTAATGAGATGTATGTGACAGCACAAGACGAAGTTTGCATAGAATATCAGGGATTTTTTTCTACTCCATGAATACTGAACAGAGATCCTCCCTGGAGGGAGCTTGGAGTGATTAGCATTAATTAGAGTGCAGCAGCAGAGCATAGCCCAGGTCCTGTTAATTACTGGAGGAAGATAGGGAGGAGTTGCATTACTCCGGCATATGATTTCACTCACATTAACTGTTTGCAAGATACACATAACAAGGTTTACCACATTATCTCTGGTATATGATATGTTACATTGGCATACAGATGGAGTAAATTCATATGTACAGCCATTTTTTTATGAAGTTCATTTGTGGATGACTAAAGTTTTGACTGCAAATGTACACATAATATCACACAAGCACATTCATTTATTGCAAACAAAGATCTGCTCTGTTCTGCAGCCCACTCATCAACTATATTATGCAGGCCTGCATGCCTACATAAACCTACACACCATATTTCACTACTTTTCCCCTTCTCCTTGCCCTTTACTCGAATCACAGTTTATAAAATGCAAAGCCGGGTAGACAAACTCCTGTCCGCTTTCCAGAGCGACCCATGTTTCTCCCTAATCATGTCACCTCGCTCCCTCATCTCCCCCAGTTCTGTCTCGGAGCAGTAAGTGGAGCAGGACATCCCTTTAAAAAGCACCATAGCAGTGTCTCTGGAGAAAAAGCAGCCATTAATAGCCTTGGCAAAATTCAGCTAACAGCCATGATGTCAGACACCCAAACTGGGGCGTCATAGAGGCTGAGATTACTGATTCCTGGCTTTGTTTAAAGGTTATCACCTGGGGAAAAGCATGACTGGCTTTAGACTGGGATAAAAATCTCCATGGAACAGTGACTTGAAAAGCTTTAAGCTGCTTTGTAGTGTTATTTTCTGGTTCTACATGCAAACACAATCACATACCATGTCACGTACTGATTAAAAGCCATGGGAAAAGTCTTCAGACTTGAAAATCAGTGGAATGATCCAATTCTGTGATGCTAAAAAGAAACTGTGATGCAGTTTTACTAGAAATGATATGCTAAGAAGAGTTTGCAGAATAGAAGAATAAACATGGTTCTTAAAATTAAGTATATTTTGAATGCTGAAAGCAAGCAGAGAGGAATGGAAAAGAGGCTGTCCATGCAGTGCACTCCCAGCATGTATCTCCCTATGAAAACAAAAACAGACTGGATTTATCTTTCAGATAAACTTTAGTGTGTGATGATGAGTACGCAACATGCACCATTCAGAAGCTTGACTGGATTTGTTGCTATGTGTGTGTAGTCATGGAAACTAATTTCTGGCCTTACAGCCAAGAGAAAACAAATGAAGTAACATGATACCAGACTCAATCAGTCACACTGGTATTAGTAAGAAATTAAATGCAAATATGCGACATCATGCACAAATATTTGTCTTGACCAATGCATGAAGTAAAAGCAAAAGGATATGGGTCAATGCAGCATAGTACATGAATTAAGTGTGTAATTGAAAAAAGATGTCCTTTTTATGGTCTGTTTAAATCTGAGTATTGCTGCATGTATGCAGAAAAAGAATTATTACCAGCAATGATCTGTACATCTGGAGGTGAAAAAGATTTTTTTTGTATTGTAGGTGTGCAGATATTGGATTTGTGTAGGTGCTGTGTACATTCCAAATATATGGGCAGGATAAGTAAGACTATAGATACAGTACAACGTAAAAGTAGTAAGAACTGAAGACCATAATTCAGAAGAGATATCAAGGATTCTAGTTATCATCAGCAACAAAAAACTAGCAATCCTTCAGGGTAATTCTACATGGGGTCCAGTACTTTCTTTTCACAATGTTTCCCTTTTTCTACCCACCCCCGAGTCACACAGAGATTGTGCCAGCTCCCGTGGCATCCAGAGATGGACCAGCTCCAGCTGGGTTCTGCTTTCTGAGGACTGGAGTATTCAAAGCAGCACTGCCAACCCTATGTGGACATTTTACACATAACATTCTACACATGCTGTATATGCGTCACACAACTAATGCAGAAAGGACATTGTTCATATCACACTTTCCAGCGTCACCCAGATGAGGGGGGGTTCCCTTTTGAGTCTGGTTCCTCTCAAGGTTTCTTCCTAATTCCATCTAAGGGAGTTTTTCCTTGCCACAGTCACCTGAGTCACCTCAGACTTGCTCACTAGGGAAAATTTTGTCTAACATCTAGGACTGTTTGTTTGTATGTTTATTGTTTCCTATGTTCTGTAAAGCTGCTTTGAGACAATGCTCTTTGTTAAAAGCGCTATACAAATAAAATTGAATTGAATTGAATTGAATATGAAAGACTATTATAATAAGTCTTTCAATCATAGCCATAACTAACTATGAGGACGCTAAGGTCTGATCTCTGTAGATTGGGAAACTTTTTTTTTTTTCCATGTGTCAAATTCACAGGGAACAGTGCTGTCCCAATTATGTGGTGGCAAAATGTAGTCTGTGATGCGAAAAAATGTGTGTTCCAAGACTACCCAATTAGCAGAGCTGACTCTCTACTGACTTCAGAGCAGCTGAGGAGAACACTTTTGTTTAAAGATTCTCTCTCTCATTAGAGCCGGCTGTCATGGGATGCTAGGCTACCAGATTTTAACTTATTGGTGAGAGGTATGCACGACATTATTTAACATTTGACATAGTTATGATTACTGATGGCAGTTGTGGGGGTTTGTAAAATGTGAACCTCATTTTTTTGTTAGCGAAATTAGGTAAGGTTTCAAGCTCCTTAGGCTCTAACGCTTAATGTGAGTTCAGTTTTACTTTGCATTGTGTGATGTTGCTTATTACTCATTAATAATCTACTTTGAGTATGAAAAAAAAGTTCAATATAAATGCAAGTTTTGATGACACAATTCAGAAATGAACAAAAATGAAAATTAACTATGACACATTGATGCAAAATTGCTAAAAAAATTTTCTTAGTTATGGTCCTGCTTTTATTATATCCAAATTGAGCTATTTTGGATCAAATACAGCTGTTTTTCTAGTTAAAATAGGCTCACAAAGTGGCTGGGTTTGTGTTTTAATTACCTTGTGTATTGTAGGGATCTTTGGAGGAGCATCTCCTGTGGTGTTACCATGTGGGACAGCACGTTGTGATTTGTCATGTGGCTGTTTGGATCCCTTGATGCTGGTTTGTAAGAGGTCTATAGTGAATAGTAGGGAAACATCCATCTAGGAACATTGTGTGTAAGAATATGCTGATGTTTGTGTAGAGCCCCCATGATGAAAAGTGTTGTAATTAAGGGTTAGGGTTAGGATTAAGCATAGACCTAGAATTATTTAGCTCCCAAATATAGTAATAGAACACTGTAAGATGACGCACATGCCACAATATCGGCGGTGGTGGAGGAGGTGAGGGTGGCAGAAAGGTCCCTGCTGATCAACAGTGGGTGTGGAGGTGTTGCACATGGACAAAGCAACTGGTCCACACAGGTCTAAGCCAGATCTCTGGGGCTTTGGGCATGAAAGCCAAGATCATGTGATAGTGGTGTCCCACACTGCCATGGACCTGCCATAGGTCTCATTTAAAATGTTTAGAGAAGTGCCTGTTTCTGATCAGATTTTAAAATAATTTATATTTATAATGGTCGTAGTCTATCAAAGGTAGCTTTCAGTTATCTGAGCTTTGGATTTGCTTCTATGTATATGTATATACTACATTTCACTTTCACAGTTTTTATCTTCTCATGACTTATATGATAAATACTGTATATGAAATAATAAATTTTAAAATAATTTATATTTAAAATGGCACATGGTGGATGGCAGTTTTTGGCATGTACTGTAGAAATTTCCTTTTCTACATAACCTGCATTCAGGAAATTTTCCATGTTCATTTATATTTCTTGATTATAAGGATATTTCAGAAACATTTCCCAAAACAGTGTGAATTATTGAATTTACGTTAGATTTTATATTAAAATATAATGTTAAATAATGTCAGTTCATGGTACTGTGTTGCTTAAGCAATAAAGATATTTTAGTGAATAAACATCAAAAATATTTATAGTTTTATTTATCAAAAGTATAATAGTATAAAAGTATTTTTTTTTGTAAAGCTGCAATTTCATGCATAATTAATTAAATGGAGCTTCACTTGCAAAATTTTTAAAAAAGGTTCAATACAAAAAATTGTACTTTATTATTATTTTTTACATCAATTAGTTTTTTGCTTGTTTACTTTACTAGAAATTCTTTACCTTCCTTGGTTCATCATTATCTATCACACATTCTCATTTCTGAATATGGATTTGTCTAGTATAGTAGGTGTGCTAATACTGGATGTGTGTAGGTGCTGTGTACATTCCAAAAATTCAAGAACAATAGGTAAGCCCATCTGCAGTACAGTATGATGTAGAAGAAATGATAAAGACCTTGAACCCTGAAGTTCACACACAGAGCACTATTGTTTATCCTAAATATGAAGCAGACATTAATAAGGTCACACTGTTTCACCAAATCAAAAATTGACATCTACAGTATGTGTAGAGGAAAACAATGACTCAGCGGAGACGAGGCGTATTGAAGCATACTGAAGAAAAATTTTCTCTCTGGACTGTCAAAAGTAGTGGCTATGTAATGCACTGACTAGTTTGTATCTTGAAAGCATTTCAACATACAAGGATGTTGTTGTTTTTTCAATGCTAATTTCTGGCATTAGACAAACCATGTAGCTAGCATGCTATGTGTAATGTTAAAGATAAGGTTAGTGAAGTCTACAGGTCTAATTTTACAAGTGCCATTATCTATGTTGGTAGTGTTGCCATTTCATAAGTTTGATCTTGTCTCCTAAACATACCTGTGGACTGGCGATTTTAATGTTGCTGATAAGTGTGAATGTGTGTGTGCATGCTCTGAGATAGACTGGCATCCCATCACGGGTGTATTACCATTTCATGCCCAATGATCTTGGGATAGGCTCCGAATCCACCATGACCAGGCCAGAATAAAGCTCTTGATAAATGTGAATGAATTATCTATATTATGATCTAAAAAAGCTTGGTGGGTTTCCTCCCACAGTCCAAAGACATGCTTCTAGGGTGATTGGAGTCTCTAAATTGCCCGTAGTGTGTGAATGAGTTTGTGTGTGCCCTGCAATGGGTTGGCACTCCGTCCAGGGTGTATCCTGCCTTGATGCCTGATGATGCCTGAGATAGGCACAGGCTCCCCGTGACCCGAGAATAGATTGGATAAGCAGTACAGACATTGGAAAAATAGAATGATCTAGCCAAAAATGATTCCTCAATACTTATTTGTTCTAACTTTTCTAATTGGTTTTAGCTTCCAAAAAACCCTTCAGGTTATAAGTTGGAACTTCATTCATTTGAGAAGGATTTCACAGACCAGTCAAAGCCCTGTTATCAAGAGCAGTGTTCAAACAACAAGCTTGGAAATGTCCAGAACTTAATTGGTTCATGAACAACTACTAATTCTGCAATAATTAAGTGGTGGAAAAAACACAGTGTTGAGCTTGTAGCTGTGTAGCATGGACAACTCATGCTATGACTTGAACAACATGATTTTCACATCTCCCCCACTGGGGAGATAAAGATCCTTCATGGATGCCAGGATGTCATGTTTGCCCACAAGTCTATTTTATCTTGCATTAAGTAATGTCCACACACACACACACACACACACACACACACACACACACACACACACACACACACACACACACACACACGGAAGCAGTAGTGTAAAGCAGTGCAGTGTAGTAGAACAATAATATAAAGCAGTATGGAGCAGTAGTATAAACAGAAGAGACTTAACAAATTGCATGTTTCTCCTAAGCGAAGGAGTCAAAGTAGTCAGAGTAAAGCAAAGCAAATGTTCCTGAATATAATATGCTTATAGGGTGCATTTAGACTGCCTGTGGTAACATTTTCAGGCCACAGTAACCACAGGTATCGACGCTGCAATTGTTTTTCCTTTGTACCTCCTTGCATACACAGCATTCATCACTGCTCCAATCATGTTTTGAGACTACTCTCTATGCCAAGTCTCTCAATGTCCTATTCCAAACTAATGCAATTTGGATGTGTGGATTCAGTCCAAGGCATTCAAATAATCATATGTAACGTGCAGCTGGAAGCATCCAGTTGAACAATGGCTTTTAGTGAGTTTACCTGTTAAAAAATGTTGAATAATTTAGATGCACACACACTTTGAAAAATATAGGCCATTTTGGAGAGGTCTCTATTTGAATTTGCCTGTGGTTTAAACTCTTCACACACATGCATATATAAGAGGGTATGAAAAGAAAAGGAGTGATGTGGCTGTGGAAACTGTTTACAACTTTACAGACATAGTTTAAGATATCTTCTCGATTATTCTGAGCAAATATAAGCCATAAAGAGAGTATCCTGTTGTTCTGCAGGATAATCTGCATAATTTAATTCTCATGTAGGTAGCAATGAATGCACACTCAACACCCTATCAATCTAACTCACTCACCCCATTCTCTCTCCTCTCCAATGAAAATCATGAACTTTGACATTTATAAAAGGGCACCAGTGGTCTCCAGTGGCTGACCCATTAGCCCACGGACATTGGCTTATGTTTGGTGGATCCCCATTGAGTCAGGCTGATGGAGTATTAATGCTGAAGTTCATGCCTTAAAGGTCAGGCGTCAAAAGTCCACCTTGTCGAGGCGTGGTCAGTAGTGTTCACAGCCATGGCGCTTTGATGCTGTCAGGCTCCTTTCAGTCACTCTGAAACACACAGAAAAGCAGACAGAATCTGGAATGTGGGTGCAAGGCAGCACTGGGTTACATAAGAGAACGTGACAGGCTTTTATCTTCAGGATGCTTCCTAGGTAGAACAAGAGAAAGAGGTAGAGACAGAGAGAGGTGATGTAAGGGGGAGGGGGAGGCTGCCATGCTATTTTTGAGATACTTGATCAAGGCTCTTCCCTTTCTCTCCCTTTTTCCCTCGCCAGTCTCTCCCCCCTCCTCTCTCTGCAGTTTTTGCAATTTAAAAGAAATACTTAAGAACAAAAACCAGTTAACTTTAACACTAGTGACCACTCAGCTATTTTTGCTCCGTTGGGACGATTTTGAAAATAGCCAATTCTCATATAGCAATTTTGCACCCTCCCTTCAGTGAGCAGCATGCAATTATGGTTTTAGTACTAACACACAGGAAGTATTTGAACCCATCACATTTATTACCCGTACATTCTGCTGTGTTGATGCAGGTACGTGTGTCACTACCATTGATCATGATACTAAGATATTAATGTCTGATTTACTAATGCTTTAATGCAGTTGAACGTCTGCTTAAAGCCTGTATCTTAAGTGGCTGGAATTATAGAAGGTACAAACGAATCCATAAATGCATTAGGTCTTGTTTTTGCTCAATTACAATGAACATGTTCATCAGAATCATTCATTCATTCATTGTCTACCGCTTATCCGAACTATTCTCGGGTCGGAGCCTGTGCGTCTCTCAGGCGTCATTGGGCATCAAGGCAGGATACACCCTGGACGGAGTGCCAACCCATCACAGGGCACACACACTCTCATTCACTCACACAATCACACACTACGGACAATTTAGAGATGCCAATCAACCTACCATGCATGTCTTTGGACTGGGGGAGGAAACTGGAGTACCCGAAGGAAACCCCCGAGGCACAGGGAGAACACACAAATGGCGGAGGTACCCCCATTCGAACTCCCAACCCTGGAGGTGTGAGGCAAACGTGCTAACCACTAAGCCACTAAGCCACCGTGCACAAACTTATGATGTAACAGCGTTCCTAACCATGCATTTGGGAGTGAAAATGGATTTGACAGTTAATTAAACACATTTGGTATTTCATCATCTTTCATGTTAATCAGATCATTTTGATGCTGCTAGTCTTGACTGTATTTTCTGTGTTCATCAGGAACTCTTTGTAATTCTTTGATGCAGAGTTATGGACTTTGACTTATGACTCAGACTTGAATAAAACTGAATCACAACATGACTAGGACTCTTGAACAAAGAAATTTCTTCTTGAACAAAACATGAATAAAAACAAGTAAATTACGACTACCCACTTTAACACAATAAATAACTTGAACTGCTTGAGCTTGATTGGTGGTCCAGGGGATCCAATAACACATGGAATGGTGAGATCTGGGTTTATCTTCTGTCCTAAATGCTGAAATTAATTCATATGCTGAACATTTTGGATGTAGATTGTAACTTGTAATCCTATACTAAACTCTATTTCCATGCATAGAAGACATCAAAGGCAAAAAATGTTGGTTATTTTTGATATAAATAAGTATGTCATCCATCTATAGCTTGCAAATTACTATCAATACAAATCAGGAGGGTAGTTAAAAAGTTAAAGCTGTGTGTAGCTGCACACACACACACACACACACACACACATATATATACATATATATATATATATATATATATATATGCGTGTATTTTTTTTTCTCCAAATGCTGTTAATGTTGCATTACCACACATCCTACATTTTAAAAATAAATTATTCACTAACCTCTGACTCTCTCAGGTCACTTAAAAGCTATTTGGGAGCTTTTTATATCCATACAGAAGCTGGATAATCTCTAGATTATCGTAAATATGCTTTACACAGTTGCACAAACACCTTGTGATGGGAAGTAGGAGGTAGAAAAATACTGTCCTAAATGTAGTATTATTATCTCAGTCATTTAAAGATAATGATGTGGGGGAGACCTAGATAATTCATAAAATATCCTTTAAAGTATGTAAAATGATCATTAAAAATTAACACTTAGAAATATAACAGCAGCAAATTGTATAGAGTTATAGATAGAATAGCTAGTACAACTGTGTTACCAAAAATTCTTTGATTGTAATAAGATTTGCTCATATATACACATTTGGCAGGTCTTTTTTTTAAATACATTTGTGAGTGGAAAAAGCAAGACCTTCTATAATATACAGTGGTGTGAAAAAGTCTTGGCCCCCTTCCTGATTTCTTATTTTTTTGCATGTTTGTCACACTTTAATGTTTCAGATAATCAAACACATTTAAATATTAGTCAAAGATAACACAAGTAAACACATCATGCAGTTTTTAAATGAAGGTTTTTATTATTAAGGGAAAACAAAATCCAAAACTACATGGCCCTGTGTGAAAAAGTGTTTGCCCCCTAAGCCTAATAACTGGTTAGGGCCACCCTTAGCAGCAACAACTGCAATCAAGCGTTTTCGATAACTTGCAATGAGTCTGTTACAGCGCTGTGGAGGAATTTTGGCCCACTCATCTTTGCAGAATTGTTGTAATTCAGCCACATTGGAGGGTTTTCGAGCATGAACCACCTTTTTAAGGTCATGCCACAGCATCTCAATGGGATTGAGGTCAGGACTTTGACTAGGCCACTCCAAAGTCTTCATTTTGTTTTTCTTCAGCCATTCAGAGGTGGACTTGCTGGTGTGTTTTGGATCATTGTCCTGCTGCAGAACCCAAGTTCGCTTCAGTTTGAGGTCACAAACAGATGGCCGGACATTCTCCTTCAGGATTTTTTGGTAGACAGCAGAATTCATGGTTCCAGCCTTTATGTTCTTTTTCCTCAGCAGCGGTTTTCATCTTGGAACTCTGCCATGCAAACCATTTTTGCCCAGTCTCTTTCTTGTGGTGGAGTCATGAACACACCTTAACTGAGGCAAGTGAGGCCTGCAGTTCTTTGGATGTTGTTGTGGGGTCTTTTGTGACCTCCTGGATGAGTTGTCGCTGCGCTCTTGGGGTAATTTTGGCCACTCCTGGGAAGGTTCTCCACTGTTCCATGTTTTCGCCATTTGTAGATAATGGCTCTCACTGTGGTTCGCTGCAGTCCCAAAGCTTTAGAAATGGCTTTATAACCTTTTCCAGACTGATAGATCGGTAGGTTTGTGACCTCAAGCTGAAGCGAACTTGGGTTCTGCAGCAGGACAATGATCCAAAACACACCAGCAAGTCCACCTCTGAATGGCTGAAGAAAACAAAATGAAGACTTTGGAGTGGCCTAGTCAAAGTCCTGACCTCAATCCGATTGAGATGCTGTGGCATGACCTTAAAAAGGTGGTTCATGCTCAAAAACCCTCCAGTGTGGCTGAATTACAACAATTCTGCAAAGATGAGTGGGCCAAAATTCCGCCACAGCGCTGTAACAGACTCATTGCAAGTTATCGAAAATTGATTGCAGTTGTTGCTGCTAAGGGTGGCCCAACCAGTTATTAGGCTTAGGGGGCAAATACTTTCTCACACAGGGCCATGTAGTTTTGGATTTTGTTTTCCCTTAACAATAAAAACCTTCATTTAAAAACTGCATGATGTGTTTACTTGTGTTATCTTTGACTAATATTTAAATGTGTTTGATTATCTGAAACATTAAAGTGTGACAAACATGCAAAAAAATAAGAAATCAGGAAGGGGGTCAACACTTTTTCACACCATTGTATATTTCTCTGCATGTAGGAAAATTTTAGATTAGATGTCTTTTTGTGTTGGATGGCTAACTATATTGTCACATCATGAGAGCATGCTTGAACATTATGGGGATTGTGGTGCATATAATGGACATACCAGGCAATGATAAAAAGCTGTAATGCAGTTCCTATAAGTCAGAAATGTGTGTACACTATGGTGACCTTGTTTCCCACGCAAAGACTATGAAACACAAGAAAAATGAGGCTTTTTACAAAAAATGGTACAAAAATGGTAATCTTTCAGAGCTTTCTGGAGTTACATACACATCAGTTACATGTCAGTAAAATAGAATTCATGTTATCGTTTTGCTTTTGGTCCATTTTAGACTATACCCATATCTAAAATGCATGACTGCTACTGTTAGAGCCTGTATAGTGTAGTCAGGAAGGTGATGATGGTCTGTGGTCTTGCTGCACTTAGTTTAGCCTGAGAGGTTGGAGCAGTATGTAGTGGTTTGTCTTGCTGTAAGTTTCCATGCGTGGGACTCAGTGTAGGAGGTTTGCACAAGGCCTGTAATCTCTTCACCTGTAAAGCAAGCAAGGACACACTAAGAAAAAAGAAAAAAAAATGTTATGTAGAATGAAAAAATGTGGAAATGTACTGTAAATAATTTTTAAGTTGTACAGTAAGATATACGAGAGTTCTGATGGAACAGTGAAAAATGTCATCTTGTTCAATGGGCAAGATATTGCTACAGAAATTCATGATTCCACAGGCTGATTCATGTGAATATTATGCATATGTGAACAATTTGAGGCCACTAGTTTTACTTGTTGTCTGACTCTGTAAATATCTGTAAATATATATAAATTAGTTCTCTGTAAATATCTGTAGTTATACAAAATAGGCATTGATTGTGAGAGTGATGCCTCCAGACTTTTGATACTAAAAGCTGCTTTAAAAAAACAAAAACAAAACAAAACATGGGGATATTTTAACTGCATCCCGTTTCATATGTTATAACAGATGCCATATCTTGCTCTGACAGATTGTGTCCTGTGTTCTGTTGCAGTGTGGGTTACCATGCCGGGTAATTATCATCATAGCTGTCATAATGTTTCATTTCATGACAGCTTAGACTATGGGCTTATTTTTGAAAGCATTTCCAAAAATGAAGGTTAAAACTGTTTACATAAAGTAAATTTTTATGATGCGTCATAAAACATATGATAAATAGAAGACTATAAGAAAAAATGACAAGCTACAATAAGCAGCATGGCATCAATCACTTTAGCTGCTACCGTGACAACTACTGGTAAAGGCAGCAAAACCTTTTTTATTAATGGCTGTAAAACATCCTGATGACAAATCGCAGTATACGACATCTATGATGCTCGTATGTGTTTATGTCAGTCTTGTTTTCATGAGGCAGAAAAATGAATGCAAGTGCAGGTTTCCAAGGTAGCAAGCAAACCAAAGAGCTGAGCAAAACTCAGAAGCTTGGTCTCATGAGCTACCAGTTACCAAAACATATGCCAAGCTGGTCAAACTAGTAGACCAGTTATTTTCCATCATCCTTTCCATAATGCTTCACTTTAAATGCATGATATTTTCTAATTACCTTACTGTTGTGTTATTTTCTTAAGAATTACTTGTCTGTGATGTAGCATTAGTAGAAGTAATTCTGCAAGTTTCTTTTTACCAACAAACACTATCAGACAAAATGGTCTACTAGCTTAATCAGTAAGACTTGCATTTTAGCAGCTGGTAGCTAATCAGACTAAATTGGATTTTTTTTTAACAGAGAAGCAATCAAACAGGTTTAAAGCAGACAAAAGCAAATTTGCAGGATGCTGATCAAGACAGGCAGGTAAAAGGACTCATTACAAACACATTGCTGGTACAAGACTTCACAAAGTAATGTTGAGCCGCTAGGTTGTGTTATTGGTGAGTGTTCTTAGTAATCAGGTTACTTGGAGTGGGAACTTGTTGGAGGTCATGTGATGATGTTGCTGAGGCTCATAGTACTTGTAGTTTGTAACTTTGGGAGTAGATTCAGGATTTAAAGACAACATTAACAAGACATTTCTTCACACCCTCAAAACAAGCTGGTAGAACGTCTTGGGCTTGTAGAAAGGAGAGTTTCTGAATTAAAGCTGTAGACAAGTTATTTTAATAAAATAACACAACAACTAGAAAATCTCAAATATTTATTGATGGTCTACCAGTTTGGCTATCTAAGACTGTATTTTGGTAGCTGGTAGCTTGCCAGACCAGGCTGAATTTGTCAGCAGGGACACATTTCACTGATTTGAATTAAATTGAGTGGACATTCCAGACTTCAATTAAGACCAGTTAATTGCAAGAGACAGAATAACAGACAAAGAGAAAGCGCTAGTGATGTCTCAAGGATCCTGAGTGCTGAAGGCTGCTACAGATGGTATCATTATAGAGTTATTTCTTGTCTCCCATCAAAAAGCATTTAGTCCCAATCATTAGTGTAGACGTCAGTCTCTGGTTATGGGATTTATATTTAGAAATGTATTTAGAACCATTATCAGATATTGTGTTCAAATATTAATGAACTTGAATATCTAATTGCAAATGTAATAACTCATATATATATATATATAATATATATATATATATATATATATATATATATATATATATATATATATATATAATTTATATTTAATTTTAAATTATTGTCTACAGTTTAAGAGATAATGCTAGAATGCAGATGCTAAGTAAAGATCCTATTAGAGAATGGATGCATTTATTCTTGAACACAACTAGGAATATCAGCAGTAGCAATATATCACTGTTAGGTGATGTATGTTTCTGTGAGAATCTCAGGAGATCAGAGAAAGAGTTGTAAATCAATATGATGTGTCCAGTGCTGTTAGTTCCTGTGTGTATTCACAGCAGAGCTGCAGAATGTTGACTGATCATGTAATCTAAATATGGGGCATCTTATACCTTCTACTTCACCAAAAAAAAAAAAGCCCCCCTTGCTGATTTTGCAACTAAATGATAACAGTGTTGGGTCTTTAGCACAGAATGTGCTCCAAATACACAATGTGGTTAACTGATAATTACCAGGAAATGCATCTATTGTTTTAATGATTTACTTTTAATCTATAATTTGGAGACATTTGTATTTGTCAATATCATAATGTCATTGAAAATTGAGTAAAGAAGAAATTTTAGAATTTTTTTCTATTGTTGGAATGATAGGGGCATTGGTGGCTCAGTGGTAGGTTTTTCGCCTATCATGCGGAAGACCTGAGTTCGATTCCCAGCCAATGCCTCAACCCCTGCCACTGGATGTAGTGCCGGTCCCAAGCCCGGAAAAATGGGAGGGTTGCGTCAGGAAGGGCATCCGGCGTAAAACGTTTGCCAAGTTGTTGTGCGGACCAGTTGGTTCGCTGTGGCGACCCCGAACAGGGAGCAGCCGAAAGCAACTTCTTCTTCTATTCTTGGAATGATATTCCAGTAACAGGTTTGAGTGAACCTTAGGGACACAATTAAAATATATCTTTTTGAAATTTAATATTAACATGATAAAATAATACAATTATGGAATCAATGATTCATCCTGATTCAGCCCCTGATTTACTGTTTCATATATATTTTGTTTTCACTGTGGCATGACGCCCAGTGTAGTTTAGCTTCTTGATCTGTTTTACCCTTGTTAAAGTACCAAATATTTTCTCTTACACAGGACTCAGTTTTAAAGTTACAAAGATTAGGGTTAGGGTTATCCGTGGCATCTAGAATCTTTATTCATATAAATGCAACAAAATTACCCTTAACCCTTTTGAGCATCAAACATTGTTTTTGACAATGAGTTATTTTATCATTGCAAGTCTGTTACAAGATAAGTCAGAACACTGTTGGGCTTCTGTTTGTATGAGTACTGTGTACTAGTGAGCTGGAGGATGGGAATTGGGAAGGACATGAGACTACTGGGTAACAAATTCACACCGCGCCACAGCAACATTGATACAGAGATAAATAAAATTATAAAATTTAAACCTAGTTGGCAAGGCACAAAAAGCCTTATGCACATTTTTAAATCCATGAGTGTCTGGTAAATATTAAATTTTTTGTTCTCTGGTAAAAATAGTTAATTTTTAATTCTTGTGAAATTTGCATGAAATCAAGTCTGGAAATGTACTTGCTGTTTCTGTTGGAAATCTGACCACATGGCCAGTGTGGGAGATCAAATCCACTCTATCAGAGCTATTTCAGCTGTACAAGGTATATGATACAACTGTACATGTTCACCTTTTTGTAGCTAAGAATTATTAATGGACTTTGGATAGTCTGTATACCTGGGCCATTCTTTATCTGACTTCACTTTTACTTATTGAGCAAAACTGTTCCATCCATTGATCATGGATTTGCGTCTTATATCAACCCACTAACCTGTCTTTCACTAAAGAATTATTTTTGTAAATATACTATATGGCCAAAAGCATGTGGACACCAAAAGCATAATGTCTAACATTACATTTTTCCTTCACTAGAACTACGAGGCCCAAACTTATTAAACATAACAATGCCCAGTGCACAAGGTGAACACAAGAACTAATTTTCTTGTGGCTGAAAGAGCAGGAGTTCCCTCAAAGGGTAGAAATTCCCACAGTCAAGGTCAAAAATCAAGTGGAAATCCTTCCCAAAGGATGTATGTTACAGACATAATGGGGGATGACCTTTGTTATTATGGTCAAGAATTCACATATTTTTGGCTATGTAATGACCTTATACCTACGACCTATATATACATAGGTATATCCCATATATGACATTGATTGGTGAATAATAATGTAAATCAATTAGATGTCAATAGGGTCTAACTACCACCCAGAAATATAATTTATTACCTGTGCAATAAAATCTTGTTCCCACTTCTAGACCAGTGCCACTGAACCTTATCACTGCAGTCTTTATACTAGAAAATAATAAAAAATATTTATCTTTAAAGTTATATTTTGTGTTTTTCCCTTTTCCCTCTTGTTCCCTCTCTCTCTCTCTCTCTCTCTCTCTCTCTCTCTCTCTCTCTCCTCCAGTGGGTGGCGTTTGCCTCTCTGTTCTTCATCCTGGTTTCTATAACCACGTTCTGTCTGGAGACACATGAGGCCTTCAACCCCATCATCAACCGCACGGACATTGATCCGCAGGATAACAACATCACACGTGTCTACCAGGAGACTGAGACCGAAGTCTATCTCACTTACATCGAGGGCGTGTGCGTGGTATGGTTTACCTTTGAGTTCCTCATGCGCATCACCTTCTGTCCTGACAAAAAAAAGTTCATCAAGAACGCCCTCAACATTATCGATTTTGTGGCCATCCTGCCTTTCTACTTAGAGGTGGGTCTGAGCGGCCTGTCCTCCAAAGAGGCTAAAGATGTGCTCGGGTTTTTGCGTGTGGTCCGATTTGTGCGCATCCTACGAATCTTTAAACTGACACGCCACTTTGTTGGCCTACGTGTGCTTGGGCATACACTGCGTGCCAGCACAAATGAGTTCCTCCTTCTTATCATTTTCCTCGCCCTTGGAGTGCTCATCTTTGCCACTATGATATACTACGCTGAACGCATTGGGGCCCAGCCAAATGACCCCCGTGCCAGCGAGCATACGCACTTCAAGAACATCCCCATCGGGTTTTGGTGGGCCGTGGTCACTATGACTACTCTGGGTTATGGAGACATGTACCCACAGACGTGGTCGGGCATGCTGGTGGGTGCATTGTGTGCCTTGGCTGGCGTGCTCACCATTGCCATGCCCGTCCCGGTCATCGTCAATAACTTTGGGATGTACTACTCGCTGGCTATGGCAAAGCAAAAACTACCAAAGAAAAAGAACAAGCACATCCCACGTGCCCCACAGCTGGGCTCTCCAAATTTCTGTAAGTCAGGCACGAACTCGCCCCACCACAGCACACAGAGTGACACATGCCCGCTGGCTGCCCAGGACGAGGTTTTAGAAATGAACCGAGCAGGTAGGAAACCCTTCAGTGGCATGACCATCTGAATGCACGAAAAGAGACTAAATACTCCTAGCCTGAGAATGAGACTGAACCCTCTGTTTCCTCCCCTTCTGCCCCACTGACTTCTTTACTGTTCTCTCAGCTTGACTCCTGAATGCAACATTTCTCACTTTCCAGACAAGCAAGCAACTTCAGCATATCAACCTCCAGAGGCATTAAAAAACCCATTCAGCATTTTTTCCCATTCTGTTGTACACACATACACACACAGTGCCATCAAAAGTCTCGCTCTACACCACACACGTTTCTAACGCTGGATGCTTTCCTACTCTGGAACATATCAAGGTGAACTGCATTTTTATAGAAAAAAAAAATTCATAGCATGCTCATTCGGCTTTATAATGAACCTGTATTATACTGATCTAACTCTTAGGTCCTTAATGTGTTTGTATTGACATAGGACTACACATATTTATTTAGATCATGTAATGGAGTCAATAAGAATATTAAGTGTTATTGATGTGTAGTTTGTAGTTGCACATAGACTGATGAAGCTGTAACTATATATAGAACTATATATATGTATACACACATATACTTTAGGTAGCAAACTTTACATTTTATAATTAACTAGTAGAGGATAATATATGGTGTTTTATTTAACCAGAACAACACTCCAGTGTTATTTTAAACCTACTTTTATGTGTTTATAGTCACCACCACCATTTGTAGCATACAGAATGTGTTATTATCACATAAAGACATTTTGATGAATTTCCCTATACTGAGAAAAGAACTTAACAAACTTGTTAAATTTGTTTGATCCAAACTCACATATTATAGGAAAGGCAAGGCAGATATGTAAAATCTGCCATCATATAATTCAGATTCAACAATTCCACAATAGGCATAAATAGACATTTTCAGATGAGACAAACATAAGACAAAAATGCAGTTGCATTACTTAAAAAAGATAGATTTGTGCTATGCATAAAGATAGATTTGTGCTATGCATTTAAGTGCATTTAGAGTGAACGTAAATGTACTTATCTTCTCTGTACAGGGAAACATGTTGAAACAAACTCTTTAGTACAAATTTAGTACCAAATGTATCAACCTACTACCTGTATAGTTCACAGACTGTTAATTATTCTCCTTTATTCCACAAAGTGTTAATACCAGGCAGTCACACTAACACTACACTCTTCTCTGAATCCTAGTGAAAAAGATACTGATCAGTATGAAAATTCTGCCCCCTGACATGAATAAGTAGCCTGAAATGAGAGTAAGAGCAGATAAGTGCTTCCACTGGAAGTACTTAGAGACTGTCCACTTTCAAAAGAGAGAGAAAGAAAGATAGAATTGTTTCATTAGTGTGTAATTGAGAGAAGCTCTTCTTCTGTGTATTCAGGAAGAGATTATTTAGATAATGCTTCATGCGTACACATATATAGATGGATGTACTGTACACAAATACACACACAATGGTACACCTGTGCTCACCGATGCCATCTCTCTTAGATACACAACAATCTGTAAATACACACAATGGCGCACACACTCTTGTTCTTATATATCGCAGTATACACAGCTGCATGGACATGTTCAAGTAACTTACTTTACACATAGTACATGAAGAAAAATGCTATTGAATGCTAGTTATGTAAGAAAACAGCACAAGTTATTACAAAATACATATACTACTATGACATGTTTGCTAAGGAGAATAGTCTAACTGGATGGGTTTTACATACCCTTTTAAGTACTTTTCTTTGTTTTAAATACGTTAGGATTATACCGGTGTTAGAATTTCTAAGTGAATAGAGTGGAGCATTTTAAATAAAACTTTATATGCTGCCACATTGATATTTCACTTATTAGTACTATAAATGGTGAAGCTTATTTTCACATTCGCAGTCTCACCCACGTAGGTGTTAAAAACTGCAGTTGAAACTATTTTGAACCACTGCACGGACCTACAATTTGTCTGTCAGTCGGTGAACATCTTTGCAGGTAACTGAAGCTTGCTGGTGGTTATTTATATATTACCACTTACTATAGAATACAATTTCTGAATTTCTTATGAACATGTAGCAGTGTTTTTTTTTTTTAATAGTTTGGATTGATATGGTTTTAGGTTTATGGAATATAAGGCATTTTGGAAGATTGTTGTATTATTATAGCTGTGATAAAGGGGACCTGTGACAGGTGCTGTACTCAATGAATAAGGATGCCACTATTAGAAAAGGGTGCAGGGATAGCAATGAGTCATAACTGTGTGTGTGTGTGTGTGTGTGTGTATGTGTGTGTGTGTGTGTGTGTGTGTGCGTGCGAGAGAGAGAGAGAGAGAGAGAGAGAGAATCAGATTACAGCAGCATAGAAATTATGCAGTATTGTTTATCTGTTTACTTATAACCAACCATTCTGGTCACATAGTTCAGTATAAATGCTTTGAACTTCAGTAATTTTTTCCAAAATTAATATAATATTAAAATTATTGTATTATCTCAGACTGCTGACTCAGAAGTTCTATTCAACAATGGTATAGTTTTCACTGTTTTCTGCTCACCCTTTTTCATTTGATGTCTTATTTATTGCCTTCTACCACCACTGTTTTTTTTTTTTAATATGGCACTGGAGCATGTTACCATGGCGACAGTGTCTGAGCAACCACAAAATAGGAATCGGGCTCTGCATCACGCCGCAGTCATTCAGCTCAGCTTGAACAACTTCTGCAGAAAGCACACACACACACACACACACACACACACACACACACACACACACACACACACACACACACACACACTAGCAGAGATTGATACAAATCAAAACAAAAGCATGCATTTAGAGGAATCCAGTCTTACTTGATAAACATGTTTAGTTTTTAGGTTCAGATATGAAAAATCTTACAATAACTTCAATAAGGCTTCAGTGAGGATGAACTGTTAATGAAATAGACTAGATATTGGTAATGTAGTGTCTTGAAACCTCATTTGCTTGTGCTGTTTCACTGGTTGCTTTTTCTAGCATTGCTTTTGCAATCTGTGTGTAGACACATAAGGCAGACACGCCTGGTTAATCAGTTCGAGCTGCTTGACTCTGGGCATAATACCATGAGAAATAGCAAAGATGGACAGATGGCATTTGTCAGACTGGCACCAAACAGGAAAACACACAGCAGATGCAAAGCCAGCATGGACTTGCGTTGTATGAACATACATTCTTTTTTTTTCTCCAAGGTTCATGTACAAGTAGTGGCTTACACACATGCACAAACAGGAATCCTGCTGGTAAATAGCTCACCTTTCTGCTACAAGTGCTCCCATGCAGTGGACGCACGCACACACATACATACAACTCAGATTGATGGAGATTAGTTAAGACAGTGCTCTCATTCCTGTAGTTGTTACATCTGTAACATGCCACTATACTGTTCAAATTCATGGACACCCTAGATACAGTAGGATGCACTAATTATTTACACCTACCAGAAACCATTTTTCAGTCTGACACAAGTGTTGTCAGACTGACAGATGACCTATGGTATATGTGTGGCGTCCATAAGTTGCATTCATATCATACTGAACTAACCGCATGCATCACAGTCCCACTCGGAATTCACATCAACCTCTGACTGGGCAATTTGGGACCCAAGAAGTCAGGCAACTGAATGTGTGCCATGCATACAGAGGAATAAAGAGAATAATAAATTACAAATAAAAAATTGCACCACCTGGCTCAATTATGTTAAAAGACAGGAGTCTTAAATATTATCTTTAATGATACAAGTGGATGCAGTCTTTCATTCCAGTTAAATAAGAGCCACAGCCACTAGCTGATTAGATTCCAGGAACAACTGATTAAACACATGAAATCAAGCAAACATGACTGAATTAGGAAGAGATGTGGTATTGTTTAACATGGATGACGTTTTATGTTGATTTATGTTGGTTAATTTAGGATAAAAACTGCTACTATTTAGCTCTAGTTAACAGCTAAAATCTGTCAAAGCTGTGATCCACCAATTAACAAATAGTAAATGCTCTAGATATTTGTGTCTAAAGCTTAATTGAGGTTGATTTAGAGAGTTGTGTTGTAAATGTACTGCTGTGTGCCATCTCAGAGCAGAAATAGTGGAGTGGAAGTAGGGCAGTCTCATCAGAGCCCCAGTACGGCTGCTCTCTGCCATGGCCTTGCTTTAGTTACCCTGCTTTTATATGTAAATAACGGTCTTGGTGGTGCAGTGGGACTACAAGCTCTGGATCTTTATATGTTTATTCATAAAATCCAGGGCTGGCTGGTATAAACGGGCTAACAGGACTACGCCCTTTGTAAAGAAAAAAAATATATAGAAAATAAGCCCCAATTTTTGGTATTTAGATCATCTTTTTTGCTGTTGCTTTAAAGTGGATTCATTTTTACTTTTGAGGAGCAAAGCACAACAGCACCACCAGTGACTAAATATACACAAAGTAGTATGAATTAGAGGCTGGGGCTGATTTCTTTCTAGCCCAGAGTGTTGAATCAAAGTCCACAAATAATTACACTGTCCTTCCTAGTTTTTATGTACACTGAAGTTAATTATTTTAAAGCCAGCTTTACTTACAGATCAGTAATGAATGAGAAGACAAAGTAAATGAATTGAATTACAAGTTACACAAAGGTACAATTGACATAACCATAAGTTATGCATACTTTGATTAAAAGAGCAGGAAGCTTTTCTGACATGACATGATCACAAACTCACAAAAATTGTAAGAATAACGAATGAAGCTGACATCTTTCAATGAGTGTTTCTATGTCAAGTCAAGTCAAGCCAAGAAGCTTTTTTTTGTCATTTTGACCATATACAGCTACTGTACATAGTGAAATGAAACAAAGTTCCTTGTGTGCACATAAAGTGCAAAGTTTATAGTGCACACATAAAGTGCATAGTGTGCAACCTAGTGCAATACTCTATAGGACAGATACATAAAAAAAGTTCTGACTAGTTTACAGTCTTTATGGTTTATTGTGCAAAAAAGTGTGCACAGATTGGATAGTAATGAGTATATTAATAACCTCTGACCCCATACTAAAATGTTTAACCATAATGGTTTCATAATAGTAACACAGAGGAACTGATCACAAGACATTATGTTACACATAATGGCATGAAATAATGCCAGATTTTTAAACCTGAGTAACTGTTTATAGTTCATTTATAATGTTGCATTATGTTATATTTAAACAGCAGTGTTCAACTAATGTGATATGGCCTCTAAAACACACACACAAAAACACACATGCATACATGCACACATGCACGCACACTCTTCACCCACATGCCCACACACATTTGCTGCAGATGAAATGTTTCACAAGAAAAGAAAACACACCATTACACATACACATATTTGTGCATGTTATGCCATGCAGCTCAGTATCTGCACATTTTTGTAATAAATATCTATTTTAAGACCGAGGAGGGCACCGGAAGTGCAGATAAGCAACAGAAACAATAAATGAGCAAGAGGAATGCCTTAATTGTGTGTGGAGCTATTCTAAAGATGACTCACAGCCCACTCCCCTCGTTCCACCTCATGTCTTCATCCTGGGAGCTTTCCGTCACGTCTCAACACTTCCTTGGGGTGGTGTGTGTGTCTGTGTGTGTGTGCGTGTGATTCAACACAGTTGAGGGATTCTGAGCAGGTGAAACATGAAACTGAGGACAGACACTAGAGAGTTCCTGCTGAAAGGATGCCATATTTAATAAGGCATAATCAAGACTATATTCTAGGGGCATTGGTGGCTCAGTGGTAGGTTTCTCGCCTATCATGTGGAAGGCCCGGGTTTGATTCCCAGCCACTGGATGTAGTGCTGGTCCCAAGCCCGGAAAAATGGGAGGGTTGCGTCAGGAAGGGCATCCGTTGTAAAACATTTGCCAAGATGTTGTGTGGACAAGTTGGTCCGCTGTGGTGACCCCGAACAGGGAGCAGCCAAAAACAACTTCTACTCAAGACTATATTCTGTAGCTGTTTGTTCACCAACAAGAGTAACATTGCCAGAGGTTGAAGTTAATTCCATCACTTGACCAAAATGAAATAGGATTGTTGTAATATTGCCAAACAGGCTGCAAAGGTCTTTTATCGATAGCCTTTAGATTGCTGCATCTTGACTACAACTGTTTTATGGGTGACCTTAACAAATGTAGGGAGGAACCTTTACCATTAATGTGCAATATAAAATTCAGCTTCTTTACAACAGCTTTTTTGGCAGTGTTCTGCCTCCTTGGCTTTTTGTGATCGATGAGGCATAAATTTGTCAGAGTTCTCGGTGCCAAAGCGTGCACAGGTGAACAGGCTGGTTGCCATGCAGCATTTCTATAAATTCCTCTTCAGTATGAAACTGTCTTCTGATTCTCTATATTTAGCCCTTACCCAGTGTCGCTTACTGCAAGCTAATGAGACACAAGCATGCAAATGTATACTTCTATTTTAAATGAATGTGCTTCATTTTATATGTCTTACTCTGTAAGGCCACATTTAATTTAAATATTAAGATTGCAGTTTCCTGATTGGGTATATAGACTTATTTATGATTATGATTTTTATTTTTTAAAATTCACTGAGTATGTTTCAAACAGTCTTCAGCTGTGTGCTTTCATGCCAAGAATAACTATGCAATGTGTATTCAATACACTTTAACAGTTTCACTCACATACAATGTAGAAAGACAGGTCACATAAGATCTCTGAACATTTTTGTTGCCCATAGTGTCTATTTGTATGTGTGCACGTCATGCTGAGGACATTTGGTGATCTATCCAATAGAATGAGTGTGCTATCCTAATGCAGTTCACCGGTTTTTATAAAAAAGACCATAGATTGCATGTTATATTCACCTCCTCCTTCAAACATAACCTCCTACCCTACAGAGGGTGCTGTACTCCCTTCATTCACTTCCTCCTCCTAACTAACCCCTGCTATGAGGCATGCAACCCGTCAAGCGTAGCCCTGCACCTGTATTCTCTCACATGTGCTTGTGTGTTCGAAGATCCCAAACTGAACGGTGAGGCGGCTAAGGCAGCGCTGGCCAATGAAGACTGTCCACACATAGACCAGGCCATTTCTCCTGAGGACGGCCAGATTTTTAGCCCCTGCGAACCACGTGGGGAAACTCCGTGTTTCCTTCTAAACATGACCGGCCGAGCCACACACCCTGGCGCCAGAGTGAGAAAAGGTACGTGGTAGCTATTCACATTCACATAAATGCATATTTACTCATAAGCTATCACAATAACAAATGTTCTGCATACACATGGCGAACACAGCTCAAACAATTTTCATCTCAATGTCCCAAAATTATACCGAACCAGAGCCCACTCATAACAGAGAGACAGTGAAAAGGCCTAAGAACACAATGCAGATCAAAAAATCTATTAGAATGTTTTCACACGATATAGCCTTACTTGCACTCAGACACCATTCAAACTTGTCTGGACTACAAAAAAGTTTTCAGTTAAAAACATTTTCAGTTTTTGTATTTAATCTACATTAATTCCATTAGATACTAACCTTATGTTCACACTAGCAAGCATAGATCTAGCAACATTCTTTTTCTGTTGTACTTGCTCAGTATGGACCGCAATTTCAGCAAAAGTAGCAGGAGACAGGCAACATTTGAAATGAATGCATTAAAGCAATTAGCTCAGATGTTTGCTTGGACCAGTGCTATGGACCATGCAGCCTGACGTTTATTCAGTTCCCCGATTGCAACTTTAGTTCCTACCTGCAAATAGTTCCCATTGAAGCGATTGCTACAAGCTTACAATAGACTACAACTGACACAAATAAACTTGTCACTTGCTAGTGTGAAAATAAGGTAATGGATATGACATCTTGAACCTCTAGAGCTACATAACTACATTCCTCCAACTCACTCCACTTTTCTAAACATGCAATAAGTTTTTTTTTTTCCTCTCAGCACCGTCTTGCATTATGTTCAATCTCACTTTGACTCGCATACAGCTGCCTCCTGGGGCCAACCTTAATCTTTCCTTTTTTCTGTTTTTTTCTTTGTCGTTTGTTTGTTTTTACTTGTTATCTCCTCCACTTGCCTGTCTGTATGTCTGTCCGTTTGCGTCTGTTATTCCTGTCATTTTTTCTCTCTGGTCATCTGATTGGCCGATAGCTGGAACATTCTCAGGGAGGGCAGGGGGTGAGCCGGCCGGTCCCACGCTAGGCTACCCACTGTTGCAGCTAGGGTGGACACACAGCCAGGAGGATGGCCATGCCAGAGTCACCACCTGACTGCCAGCCCCACTTAATCACTAATAGCAGAATGCAGATGCCTTTTAGGACAGCATTAGTAACTAAGAGTCCCTCCATCCCCTGCAGCTTGTGAGATCCCTGTCATATTTACACACAATTTAAATCAGTATAGGGAAACACTGCTTGTACACACTCACCCACCTGCAGCCATCGTAATTACAACCAAGACTGTTTAGATGGAAATTAAAGCAAGGAGTAGGTCATAGATAAACATTATGGACGAGAAAGCTTTCAGCAAGATCTTTTCATCTGTTGTAGCCAGACTGGAGATGGTCATATATCTATGTATAATATTCTAAACAGTCTACATAAGACCAATAAAAGTTGAATCAGTGTCATCACTAGCCAAGCAATAGCACTGTCTCTCTGTGTCTTGTGTCCAGCTCTGTGTGAGCATGCTCTGTTTAATTCCACGTTTCTACTTTTAGAAGCACCATAAGAACAATCAACAGCTACATACCACACGCACTTCTCCTACACACACAGAATATTTCTGTCTCAGTTTGCTGTTTAAAATGTGTTGAATGTGTTTGTAAGAGCTTTTGTCGGTGTGAAAGTATTTTTATGTACATATGTAGGCTATGTCAGCAAGTGAGAGCGAGAGTGAGAGAGAGAGTGAGAGAGTGAGAGAGAATGAGAGAGTGTGTGTCCAAGTGTGTTTGGTTGTTGTTTGGTTGACTGTTTGCTGTGTTAATGTTGTTGTTTTGAGGCGAATTCTGTAATTTGGTGTGCTGCTGTGTGATGCATGTTTTGGGCCAGTTTATGAGCCTTCCTGCATGCTTTGTCCTGCTGCAAGGGCTGGTATTGGTTGGGAGAAATGGATCCTGTAGTGATTACTTAAACAGAAACGTCATAAAATGTGTAGTAATTAATAGGTAAATTATCTTAGTGTTGATCTTGATAACAGCCATAACAGTCACTGCTTGTAATCTTTCAGGCAAAAGCAGAGCCTTTCTGGGCAGCTGTAAGATGATTTTAATATCACTTTTACTGAGGGATTTTTGGGCCATATCTACTAACGCTATGCATCTACCTGATACTGCAGACATGAAGACATGCAAAACTGTGGATCTACTGAACCAGAAATAGGTTAATTAAAATACTACATCCTTAATAGATTACTTTCAAAACTGATCATAACTACCGTCATAAATTGGTGTTAAAACAGCTGTAATTAGTACTTCTTAGGCCTAATCCACACTAGCACTAATAATGAAATGAAATTTAAAAAATGGCCACACTGCCATTCCACAAGCTTCCTATCAACAAAGAAGCCCAAGTCTGTGAACATTAAACTTTCTTGCAGCCAGAGCATTGCTTGTATACTTGTATACAAAGCGGTCAAACTGAAAATTAAAATGCCTAATAACAAAACAGATAAGAAAAGATAGGCTTTCATTAGTAGCATGGATTCTAGTGTGTAACATGAGGTAAAAGGCAGGGTGCTCTGTATGAGCTGTATTGAGACAAATCCATAGCAGGGGTCAAAATATAGGCAGTCAGTGTTCATTCATTCATTCATTCATTGTCTACCGCTTATCCGATCTATTCTCGGGGAGCCTGTGCCTATCTCAGGCGTCATTGGGCATCAAGGCAGAATACACCCTGGACGGAGTGCCAACCCATCGCAGGGCACACACACACACTCTCATTCACTCACACAATGACACACTACTGACAATTTAGAGATGCCAATCAAGTACCTGGAGGAAACCCCCGAGGCACGGGGAGAACATGCAAACTCCACACACACACGCACGGGGGAGGCGGGAATCAAACCCCCAACCCTGGAGGTGTGAGGCAAACGTGCTAACCAGCAGTCAGTGTTATATGGGGATAAGCCATAATATATTTTTAACCAGGAAGTACACTGAAACAAGGCTTGGACTTGGAAAAAAATACAATTAAACTACACTGAACTTTGCAAAGCCATATTCAGGTTATACATAAACAGCCTAATCAAGGACTAACACGGAACAGGAGAACACAATCAGTTAACACACCAATGATATGATGGAGCAGAGACAGGTCTAGAATAGAAAACCAAATCACATAATGCAAAGTTGGAAACTGTGAGTGAAGCAAAATGAATCAACTGATTAAAAAAAGATTAAAAGTTTTACCAGTCTTGGTGAAAATGTCCACAGTAGGCCTTAGTAAATATGGCCCCTTTTCCATCTTGAAGTACAAATGCATTTTCCAAATACCTCAAACATATTTGTAGTATTTCTCCTAAACCTTGTTCTCCAATCATCCTCTATCTTACCTGATATCAGCCCAAACATTTCCTCTGTGCATGTGTGCTCTTTTTTAACTACATGACACCTGACAGCTGGTAAAATGACCCGAGAGCAGCTGACAACTAAATCCAGATATAACTCCACCCAGAAAACTGAAAACAGAGCTCAAAGTCTCTGTATATGACAGTCATTTGCATATTCTTCTTCATTGAACCAAGGTTAGAAAACATACTGGCACATGGGCAAAATAGTCAACAGAGCTGGCCAAGTGGGTATTGTTATCCGC
This sequence comes from Hemibagrus guttatus, assembly GCA_033459395.1. Lineage (NCBI taxonomy): Eukaryota > Metazoa > Chordata > Actinopteri > Siluriformes > Bagridae > Hemibagrus > Hemibagrus guttatus. Next base: position 11,884,706 of record JAUCMX010000026.1, on the reverse strand, counting down.
TAAGTCCTGTGCTCAGCTTGTTCTTGTGCAGAGCTCCTATTCTCCCTTTATCCTGTGGGGAATGAATGGCGAAGTAGGGAGCAAAGTCCTAATCTGTCTGCTAGAACTTCGGTTCTCCCTCCTTCTCTTCTAACCCCTTAGCCTCTTGCTGTGTTGGTGTGCTCTGTCCTTTTTTTGTCCTTGTCGAAATTGGAGCTATGCTTCTTTCTCTGGCTTTCTTCTCTCCTGTTTCCCTGTCTCAGTGGCTTTCTGTCACTACTGTTTGTCGCTTTTCAGCTGTTAGAAAGAAAATACAAATCTGTCAAATATCAAAAGAAGTTCTCAGGGAAAGTGTATAAAGTAGACTCCAACTGCACATCCTACATATCTAATTGCATACATACTTGAGGTTTCATTTAATCCTCCCTTTTGATTTTTTGTTGCACTGTAGCCCTGTTTAATTCACCAGCAGACACATGTACATCAAATCAGAACAATTAATCTTTAAATGCAGTCAGTGAGTGGCAATGTGTAGCTGAAATGAGAGCCCAAGACATTGAATGGTTTCCTACCCATGCTGCAACTTTTCTCTGTCTTTGCCTTGTCTGTTTCTTAATCCACAAAAATCTGCTCAGCTTCAAGTCCCCTTCCTTTTACTCCACTTCACCTGCAAAACAGGTTTCCACCTCTGTCCAGTCTGACAGCAAAGCCCCCCCCCCCCCCCCAAAAAAAAAAACGTCTCCCGCATGCCACAGTCTCTTTCTGCTGTCCTGAGCAGCTGTCTCTCTACTGTTTCCTCTTTCTCTATGTCTCTGTCCATCTCTACTCTTTTTGGCAAATCTGGATTGTCCAAGAATCCAATGCTGTTTTTTTTCCTCCGTGAGAAGTCTCCTCACCTTATTTTTCCCTCCCAAACGTCCTCATTGTGTAAGCTGAGTTGAATGGCCGAGGCGCAGTGGCAGGATGACCCTGAGCAACCCCACCCTCCCCTGTATTCTCTACTACAGATTCCTGTAAAGACGAGACTGTCCTAGTTAAGTATATGCAGGCAGAAGCGCTCCGCGTGACCTGACCACAGGACCACAGCGACTCAGAGAGGAGAACTTTCTCTCCAACGTTTCTTGGCGCCACAGTGGCTTGAGGTCACTTTCCAATGGAGAGGCATGTAGAGAAAAGGAAAGAGACAAGTCAGTAGTATACTGGTACTACGTTTGAATTTCCTTCACATACCATGATTGCGAAAGCTTCTTTTTTTCTTTCTGATGACCCTCTCAAAGCAGCAAGGGGTCTTTTTTTGGACAAGGACAATTTTTTAAAGGACTGAAAGTGTGGACAAACATACATCAGCACTGAAGACATGGTACAATCTGCTGTTGATTTGACAAAGTGGAATAACATTAATAATCAATGGCTCATTATAACCACTAACACTTCTAATGGTATAATCTACAATGTCCCTATGTGACAGTTGTAGAAGGCTTACATTTTAGCATGAGTTGCATGGTGGTATGTTAAAAAAAAATTGCTTACTGCTGTTATGAATATCTATATGAAAAAAAATATATTTTCTTTCTTCACTTTTTGAATACGCTTCATGTAGCCATGATTACAAGATGTTCAAAGATGTACATTTCCTTAGCAGCAAATTATTCACATTTCCATATTTTCATTTGTGCTTCTAAACACCTGTAAGCCAGCTCTGGTCATATTGACCTCAAATCTTGAATGAGAAACAAATCGTTGCTAAGGAGAACAAAAGAAATGATTTCAGCAAGCTTTCTGTGTGCTAAATTCAATCTTTTCATCTTGTTTCTGTTTGGCATGCTTGTGCTATTGAATCTTACTAAGAGAAAAAAAGAGCAAATTTAGTTGATATTTTTCTGTTTTATGCTATAATATTGGTGCGTAGATCATGTGGAGAGCTATCGTGAGCAGCTGTTTATTTCACTTATTGAGTACAGACTTTTGACAGTGTTATTTTTGAAAAATAAATGACTGAAAAATGACAAAAAATGTCATAGTGTTAAAAGAAGGGAGTCAAGATGTGTGTTGCACATCTTTACTCATATCTTTTCTTTTAGGTACAAAAATGATTACAAATAAAAACAAAGCAAAACAGATGTATATTTACAACATAAGAGCACTGTATGCAATTTAGAACTGCGGGGAGTGAATCAGATGCATGCACAATGTTATGCAAAAAAAAAAAAAAGTTAAATAAATAAAAAAAAGTTGATAGATAAAAGAGCACATGATTCCAATTCTAGCATGAAATAAATTTTGTATGAAACCTGTTTGCAGAGTTTGGTTTTTCATTGAATGGAAATGAATGTTTTTATTTATTTATTTATTTATTTATTTATTTATTTATTTATTTATTTTTATATTCTGTCCTGGTATGTATAGATACTCTCTTTGGCCTGGTGATCAAAGGGCAAAAAGAGGTTGTCAAAAAATGATTGAAGGGAGGAAAAGAAGAGAGCGTGTGAAGGAGATAGCATGTCAAACTGCACTTGCAAGCATGGAGACAAACGAAACAAGTGACATTTCAAGAGAACAGCAGATAAACTTGTTGCTGCATGATGTAAACTTTCAGAAGAACTGTATGAACCACCATAATGTATAATGCATTAATCCAGAGCATGGTTGAGATGCATGTTTAACTTTTCTGCTCTACCATTTCGTGCTACTTTTCTCTCTCCTCACCTTCTCTCCATTTCCCTTTGAACATCATCTGCCACTCACCTGTCTGAGTAATAACTGGTGTGTTGTCTCTCTTCTTTCCCTGTGTATAGCGGCGGAGAGGCCTGGCCGGAGCAGGCGGCCTGCAGACTCTGTGTGTGTCATGAACCGTGGTGTTCCAACCACTCTGTGCATGGCTCACAACACCTCTGATCCCACCTGATTGTCTAATTGTCGTACATAATCGAGTGTCTAAACCAGCTTACAAGAGGGAAGCATCTTCTTGTGTACGTCCCTCTCCTTTCTACACTTTTCTAGGAAGAAACCTTTCCACCCTCGCTTTGTCCGTTGCACATCTTACTGTCAACTTTTCTATCTGTGGTGTAACTGTGATGTGAGTACATGAGTGTTTGACTGCATGAGTGTTATCATTCGTGTGACTATCCATGTTGTTAATGGGCTTTTTGTGTCTACTTGTGGTTTCCAGTGATAGTCCACAGTAATGTTTTCACTGTTACAGCTTCTCTGTAAGAACTGCTCACTAACCACTTGTATTTGTTATTCGCTTCAGCCATTCATGAAATTGCTTTTTCCGATAGGTATTTCAGGTGTGCTTCTGTTTTCAGTGTTACTGCTATACATGAGTTGCCTTTCTTTGCGCTTTGCACATGCTAGCCTGTTAATTCCTTCAAGCTAAGTTAAGGTCTGGGGTTTAAACTGAATTTTATATTTATATCTTCACCTGTTGGATGTGGACCCAGCAAGTATTTCAATGGATCAAATCAATCACGCAAAACTAATACTGTAGAAAAATCGATCAACATATGGAAAGAACAACTATGTAGTTCAACATGTCCTGCTTTCTGAGTCTTGACCATTACCTATAATGTTTATTAATGAGTTAAATATTGTTTAATGGCAATTAGACAAAGTTATATATAGCTATTAACTCTTCAAGTTCAAAACAAATGTTCAGAGTCTGTGGCTCTAGTCAAAAGTGGTGAAACAACCATGGTTAAGAATTAACCAATTAAAAAATTCAGTTATTTAGCAAGAACTTTGGCGAAAATTTATTTAGTTGCCTTTTCACAAATTGCAGTAGAATGGCATAACCCTTGGTATGTGCCATGTTGGGTATGTTTTTAAACCAACTTTACCTCAACCTCAGTTTGTTTTAATGTCAACCAAAACACAAACGATACAAATGAACATAAAAAGGATGATCTTTGACCTTTTTTGTATAGTTTTGAGTTTTGTATGGAAAGTATTAATGGCAAAAGGGTATGTTTTTAATGCATGTGTATTTTGCCATTTATGGACAGCAAAAGGAGCACTACAATAACGGGTAGGTTTGTAGGACCTGAAAATTTATTTATTATGACAAAATAATGCACTTTATATAATAACCAATGATAGTATATGTGGATTTCTGAAAGATTACTTGAAATGATTAAGTATGGCATGAGTAATTAGAAAGCACTATAATGTTTTTTGCCTTTTTTCTATAATACAGCAATACAGTCACTGATTATAGTATACTGCCATTTAATATCTTAACATTACAAGGCTTGCCTGTTACTTTCTAGAGCATGTCCAACATCCTGATCTAGATCTTGAGCACACACATATATTCTGTTAAAATATTATGCTTTTAGGTGCCTAAATGTTACTGTATTTTTCCCCTCTGTCATTTGGACACCAGTGTGTAGACGGATTAGACAAAAAGCAAACAGCATGATTTGCAAATATTAAGCTATATTGCATTCCTCGGTTCAACATTTTATATAAAATGTTGACAACGAAAAGTGACCTTGGACACGTTAACAAGCATGACACATCACTTTTCTCTTACAGAGACTTTTGAGTAAAGGGAAATTTAAAGCCTTTTCTGTAATACCGCTTCAAATCTCCAGTGTGAAATTGCCAGAACTGGCAGTACTGCGAAAAGCAGAGGTGAACCTCAGATCTCGAGCTGTTATTGTGCTGTTTCAGCAGTTCCTGACGGAGATAATGAAGAGGATCTTATAAAGCTCATATCCACAAGGAACAAGGAGAAACCTGCACAAGAGCTGAGCAAACTATAAAGGCTACTTTTCAAGCAGGCTCTTTGCAGTTGTTTTTGTGACATTTCATAATTTCAATAAAAAGACAGCGATTTCAACAAATAAAACATTCTTTCTATTCATATACTTTTGTGTGGTGTTGTTTATTTATATTTTATTGTTTGCTCTTCACAGTGTGCATAGATTATTAAAAAATTGTGCCTTCAAACGAAGTACTGCCCCCTGTGTCCTAGACGTGAAGTTCAGTGTTGTTCTATATATACTTATTTTTTTCATCTTGGTGTTTGATGTTGGTGTGTGTGTGTGTGTGTTGGGGTTGGGGTGTGTGTGTGTGTGTGTGTGTGTGTGTGTGTGTGTGTGCGCGCGCACGCGTGTGTTCTTTATTCCTTGTTCTCTTGCTGAGCTTTGATCTGTTCAGACACTATGGCAACCCTGTTACCTAATAGCGTAACCATAGCAACACAAGTGTGTGATCTGTTCTCAAGGGCGGTCCGAATTTCCCATGACTCTATGCTGCATAGGTTTAGCATTCCGAATCTTTCTCTCTGTACTATATTACTGATAATTTGTAAAAAATTTTAGATGAATTTTTCTTTCTTTATGTGTGTGTGTGTGTGGGGGGGAGTGCAAACATTTGCATTTAAGTACAGAATTATTAAATCATGTTAATATTCTCAATTATAATGAAGATCAAATCATGTAAAGACAGGAGCTTATTTCTACCTGTTCAGTAATACTATCTGTACTACTATAATTCAGACACTTTTGCTTGAATGTACACTATGTGTATGCACAGGTGAGTAATTGCTTGATGTGTGTGCTGCTTCCTGGCTGTCACACAGGAAATGTGCTAAACCTTCACTTTCTCTCACAAATTCCCCAACGCAGGGAAAAGCTTTCTTAAAGATCCATTTGTTCTGATGATTGAACAGCAGCACAGCATGTTCCTCAGCATTTTATTAGCAATTAGAACATGAAGCATCCGAGATCATGGGACTAAACTTGTCAGGTGCTAGACATATTTCATTCAGTTAATGTATCTGTAAGTGGTGTATAATAATATCTAGGCTGTAATGTATTTTGGAGCCTTTGGAACTGATTGGAACAACCCAATCAGTTGTTACTAGTGATTCTCAAAATAAACATAAGAAATACACTTTACTATATATTATATTATTATACCAGCTTCACACCTGGTAAATTTGACACATTTTCCATAGGAGATCCACATTTTATCATCCCAATATGTTTCTATATGTTAGCGCTCCACAGTTTGGCATAAGAGTCCCCCTAATATTGAGTGGAATGACTGACAAATACATAAGTATTTTGAACTCTCTAATATTAACTTGCCCTGCCTCCTTCTATTTGTTTTGTTTTTTTAATTTTTTTTTAGCTAATACTCTTGTCTCAGCTTGAAAGATATTTCTTTCTTATTAATGTGAAATAAAATCTATCAGTGTATATGTTTGACCTAGATGACATCTGACTATACTTGGGAATGCAACAGAAATAGAATTAACACCCACAACAAAGTGTCAAAGCTTACATTTTACAAGAAATCTTGTACTCATGTAATCATGTACTTAACTAGTAATGTTAAGTAGAAAGTAATGTAAGTACAAAAAAAAGTAACTAAAACACTAAAAATCCTCGTGAGCATTGTTGATTTTATGGTTTATTGTTTTAGTCCCTTAAACTTCTAAATCATATATGGATTTGAAATCTTGTAATTAGTGACAGTTTATGGTGGAATCTTCACCAGCATATCAGTCTGCATAGAATGACTGTATAAGCCATTTTCCAATAATCTATCCAAGCATGGGAATACACAATCCATAACATGCTGATATTGGACAAGACTAAAATCTCACCTCACCTCTTACATAAAAAATTAATTCCATCTGAATAGAGCTTTAAAAAATAATGATGAAAAGCCAACTGAAACAATTGTTAGCTATATGGAAGGGAAGTGAATCACTATGTGAGTGTGTGTGAGTGTGTGTGTTTCACAAAAGCTTCATTTGTAATAGTAATTCACATATCATCAAAGTCCAGAGACCTTTTTTACTCTGTTTCATGGTTATGTAAGCCTTGCGGTGCTTTCTGAATTTACCTGATTCATTCTGTTGCTATGGTAACAAAGAAAATATCTCCCTCCACACCGACATCGACACACACACACATGATACGTTTACAAATCTCTCTAGAATGGCTTCAATCTAGATAAAGAAACAAACACCCACACCCTAAATCTAAAACTCCGTCTCTCCTTCACTTTAGCAGTGCAGCACTGCATTTTACATTTGCAGCACTAACAACGCCATGGCAACATGTTCTACATACACGCTTCTCCTCATATTAACCCTTACATAGGCAATATGCGCATGTGATACACAGCACAACATCATCTATCAAGCATAACTAATAGGGCAGGAGAAAATGAAAGGCAATGATGTAAAGATACAAGATATATAAAGATTTAAAGTGAAGTCCATGAATCAAGAGAGATGAGAAGAAACTTGCACAACTGCTACATATAGTGGGTGCAGGAAAATCCCTGAGCTGTCAATGAGAGAGAGAGTGAGAGAGAGGAGATGAACATGCAGCCCAGCTCAGGTACACAGCGACTGCAGTATTTCACAGCCCAGTCCTCAAACCTCTTGAGACAATCCACATTTGTGTTTCTTCCCAGCTATTAGCAAAGCCGTGTAAAGTATTCTCAGTTCCCGATTGCTCGGTACAATGCTTTTAAAAGCTAGTAACTTTTGGGAGGTCTTAATAACTTTGGAAACATTGACTTACAGCAAAAGGGCAGATATACTTCTCCATAACATCTCCCCAAGTCTAACAAGAAGACACATGGGCTGTACATTTCCCTTTTGTTCATAGTCTGGATTATAGTTACTTGCTGTGATGCAAACAACATGGTGAAAGATGTGACAATATGGTGAACCTTGTAGTTTGGAATAAGTGTGAAAATGGACTGATACAGGTATATAACTCAAAACAGGTGCAAGCAGACAACCACTATAGACACAGACACACACAAGAAGAAGAAGAAGAAGAAGAAGAAGAAGAAGAAGAAGAAGAAGAAGAAGAAGAAGAAGAAGAAGAAGAAGAAGAAGAAGAAGAAGAAGAAGAAGAAGAAGAAGAAGAAGAAGAAGAAGAAGAAGAAGAAGAAGAAGAAGAAGAAGAAGAAGAAGAAGAAGAAGAAGAAGAAGAAGAAGAAGAAGAAGAAGAAGAAGAAGAAGAAGAAGAAGAAGAAGAAGAAGAAGAAGAAGAAGAAGAAGAAGAAGAAGAGTGTACCCCATAAATAAGGTATGGAAAAAAAACCACTAACTTTGTATGATGAGAAATCTTATTTAAAATGTTTATAGATCAGTTCATCATAATTGTCTATCTGGCTTAAGAACCAAAGAAGTTATGATTAGTGTAAATGGAGTCGAGGACAGTCAAAGACTAAGGTGAGTGGTAACTTTATTTTCTTTGTTTCATGAATTTCTATGTGAAAAATAACAAACAGAGCAGTTACAACAAGCAATAACATATTTAAATAATTTATTTATACAAGACAGCAAAGATGAAATCATTAACAGTCTTTTTTGCTTCAAGTCTTGTTTCATGAATAGGGGTAGCCTCCACTTTTTCCTATAACTCTTTATCCTGTAACTCAATTTTTCCTATAACTCTCTAACTGTCTAACTCTAATTTGCCCAGAATTGAGGAAATCAGTGATGTCAGTGCATATACATTGAAAATATGATAATTATGATAATCTTTAGTCTTTTCACCTTTACTAATGTAAACATGCTGTGGTTAACAGTCACCAATGAGGCAACACAAAATCTAAGGGCAATTTCTAGAAATTGAAATCAGTGACTATCAATTACACAATACAAGCATAGTATTAAAAATAAGACAGACAGGGAATATTCATGAGGCCAAACAGCATTACCATGTACTGCAACACATTTTCTGCAGCGGCCGGTTTTTAGAAATATGTAAAATAAGTAGAAGCTACCACAATCCTTTCGCTACTAAGTTTACTAACACTCTGAGAACTAAGACTGGAAATAGTGACTCCTAAAGCCTCTGTGCGTGCACCCTGCGCTCAGTGCCTTGTGATTTTCATGCAGTCACTTCATCTTCCCTAGCTGTCATGCCAGGCCAGCAGCCCAGGATGGAACAGTCGGGCCTGAAATTTTAATGCACAGCAATTAAGCCTTCACAATCGCTTAAGTGGGTTGGCATAGTGGCAATGGAGATGGAGGAGCTCTGGAATGAGGATGTGTGGGATAAAGGAATGACACCATATTGGAAGAAACTGGGGAGACAGTGCATCGGTTAGAAAGAGATAAGGAATTTATGTGGAGCAACTGTTTGTTTGTTTGTTTGTCTATCTATCTATCTATCTATCTATCTATCTATCTATCTATCTATCTATCTATCTATCTATCTATCTATCTATCTATCTATCTATCTATCTATGTAGATGAATGTGTTTGAGAACATATGATTTCCATTAACTTTACAATGAATATGACATTAAAAATTCCCGTTATTGAATAGTAATTTATTAAAAAACAAACAAACAAAAAAATCTTAAAAAGAGCAATGACCAATTTATATTCAAGAAGCGAAATGTATGCACATGCATGCATTGGTACATGGTTACTTTTGCGATTTTCAGATTTTCAGATTGATTGATGTGTCAAGGGATTTTACAAAACCCTTTTGTAATTTGTTTTGTATAAGACCATCTGTATGAGATCATAAATGCATAAATGCCATATAGAGCCATTTATACAAATGGAAGTTTTATATAGTCCATTTTGTCCTGGTGTTTGAGTAAGTAAACATTTTAGGAAAGCAGAGATCGAAAGTACTTAGTACTTACTTAAAATAATTAAAAAATGATTATTGTATTTACAGTAAATATAATTGTAGGTGACTTGAAATTATACCTGAGTATAATTAAACATTAATGCTTATGCTCTTACCCAGTTGCATTTCCATAAGAACATCAACATGTTTTATTTCTTAAGTTTTCATTCAAACATTCTTACTACAAGTCTGCTCTGGCAGTTATTTTGTTCCTTTAAAACATCAAATCAAGTTCATACTAATTTTAATGGATACAAAAAAAAAAAAAAAAACGCAAGAGAGATGCACTAAAGATTGCTTTGAATGGTCAGATTTGGACAACCTAAGAGACAACAATACAGTTTATGCTTAATTTTTTATCCATTCTTCACTAGATAACTTCATTCGAATACTTTAGATTAGTTACTCTACTGAAATCTCTACTGAAATCATGAAAGATCCAAATATGTTTTAGTGAAGATGCTTTCAAGACACTTAGTGCTGTGCGACTTACAGTTGTGGAAGACTAATGACTCATAATCGCAGTATCTGGTGTCACCCAGGAGAGGATGGGTTCCTCTGAAGATTTCTTCCTTACGTCATCTGTGGTAGCTTTTCCTCGTCCCTGTCGCCTCTGGCTTGTTCATTAGGGATCTAAATCTATATCCAGATTTCTGTAATGGTCTTTGTGGCCGTTGTTAAAACTGCTATATAAATAAAATAGAACTGAATAAATTGAATTACAACTTTTGTATCAGTTTATACAAATTATCATGTCCAGCTGACTATGATGAAAAACCCTGCACTGATGTCTCAAAATTTTTTAAATGATTGATTTTTTTACTTTTAAACACTTTTGCTCAAGTATAATCGGCTATAGCCAGTGGTTTTGATATATTACCCAAACTTTCATGTACATATAATTTTCTACTGTTTATTGTTTACAAATGTAGATTCTAGGTTCTTACAGTTAAGCATGTCTTGCGATCCAAGAAATGTCTAACATAAAATAATTGCAGAAGGAGCTGTATGACACTCAAACAATCCAGCATCATCCGGCCAGGGGTGCACCTGGTCAATAGTCAACTGACCCACATTAATATATAATGTATGATCAGGAAACTTGAGTACAGAGGCGTTGCAGAACATCCATAACTGACACTCAGTAGAAAATGGGAGTAAGGGGGATGGGGGAAGCTCATTAGGGCACCAGTGATGGAGCAGTAAATTGAACTGGTTCTCCTGTCTCTTCAGCTGCCTGACCTGCAGTCTCCCAGGGGTTTTGGAGTGTTTCCATGACTGAGAGAGGCCGAGAATTTTCAGGAAGTACGTACAACTCACATATGTAGCTCAATGCTGTTGATCTGTTTTGCATGCTGTGGTTGGATAAATACTTGTACTTGGTGATGTGAAGCAAATATGAAGCTGTATTAGTATCTAAATACGTATATACTTGCATAAGGTGAATCAATCTGATTTGACTGAAATAGCAGATGGAAAATTGAAAATCTCCCCGAAGGTCAAATAAATGTAAAAGCACTGAACAGGAAATGTATCATACATGAAGCCATCAAGCTTTCTAGTGAGCATGGCCTTCAGGTCACATTGATTTTAGCCAGCGTTTTAGTCTGTGGGTTCTCTCCTGGGGCATGTAAGTGCTATCCACTTAACATTAGCCTCATTGAACAGCACTCCCTTCAACTGTTGAGATAATATGAACACCTGCGATTTCAGAGTGCACCTTAATGCCTATATGTCCTAAAAGCACCACTAACCTTGATTATAACATCATCACTGCCACTAGTGTACTAGCTAGACACTTATTATTACAGGTAACATTCATTTCCCACTAAGTTTGCCATTGCTTTCTGGTGGAGTCTGATGTGCCTCTCCTTCCAGTCCACATTTGATAACTCTTTCTGCTTCAGTGATCTTCAGTACACTGGCTAAGCTAAGCTCTTAGCTTGCTTTCTGCTTCAGAACTCTAAAGTGATCTTTAACCACCCATTACCTGTTAGTGGATCAATTCAATTCAACTCAAATAGACATTGTGACAAAAGAGCTTTACAGAAAGTAGACTTAGAGCCCCAGTGAGCCAGAGTCTACTCAAAGAAAATCTACCTGAGGAGAAAACGGAACCAGACTCAAAATGGAACCAGTTCTTTAACAGATGATTTTTAAATTATAAATATCTAGGGTTAGGGTTAAGGTTAGGGTTTAGGGGTTGGGGGTTAGGGGTATGGATACATGTGTATAATGCAAATTCAAACAGTACTACATGTGTTGGAAGGATATGAGTACGAATATATTGTGAATTGGTGTCTTGGAATGAGCACATGACAGTTTTTATGATTAAAGCAGCAGTTCTTAGGTACATATCAGTAGTGTTCCAATGAGATTTTCTGCTCTAGCAAGGATGAGCCTTGGGCATAAGTGGTTTTTGAGAAGTTTCCTTGTGAGACCATCTCTGGTAGCAGAAGGTGCAACATCCAGATCAGCACAATAACAGCACACCATACATCACCTGACGCCTGGAGGAGTTGATTTTTATGTGCATTCTTTAAAGGTGTTGCTTTCAAAGAGATGAACACAAAGAGTTACAGAAATATCTAAACAAGAACCAAACAACTCCAAAATGAGGTCCCATGCATCATGGTCAATCCAGTTTCCAATTATAATCTCTAGTAATCTTTTAGCTTGCTCTGAAATATCAGTGACCTGTTTATTTTAAAATGGCCGGTAAAAGGGTTTGTAATCCAGCTCCAAAGTGGTGCAGCAGAAAGGCATTTGCCTTATTATTTTGGGGATCACATGTTTCAATCCTTGTAATTTCATAGCCATCCATGGCTGGAAGCCAAGGGAGAAAAATTGGCAATGCACTTAGGGTGGGAGGGTGTCTCATGGGTGTCTGCAAGTTTATGCATGAGGAAGAAGGTAGCTGAGGGCTACCACACATGGTGTGTGGAGAGTGACCTGGTTCTGAATACCACTAAAACAAAGGTAAACAAGAGAACCCAATAAACGACAGCTCCCCCTCTCCATATAAATGGTGCAAAGATTGAAAGGGTTAACAACATCAAATTCCTGGGTCTGCACATAACAAAGGAGTTAACATGGACCATTAACACCACTTACTTAGTGCAGAAAGCTCAACAAAGGCTCTTCTTCCTAAGAAAACTCAAGAAAGCCAAAGTACCCACTCAGTTCCTAGTAAATTCTCCGCCACTGCATCACAGTGTGGTACACCAGCTGAACCACAGAGAGCCGGAGAGACCTGGCTCAGATAATCAAGACTGCACAGAAGATTGTAGGAACCAAGCTTCCCAACGGTCTATGCTAGCCGTCTACACAAGAGAGCTAGCAACATCATCAAGGACCCAACCCACCCAGAACACAGACTAAGGAACAGCTTTTTCCCCAGAGCTGTAACCTGCATCACCCCCCCCCCCCCACACACACACACACACGCACATACAATTATAACAGCTAATAGTTAAGCTCTGTTATTATACTTGCTGTTATTTATTATGCTATTATTATAGTTGCTATTGTACTACTATTATTATAATCTGTGCAATACTTTCCCACTCTCATTAATACCTGTTTGCGCTACCACTGTTTATTTTGCACTCCGATTCATGTCCCACTGCATACATCACCCTGTATATACTGCTATATTTTATATTATAGTTAATTTATCTTCTTTATTTTCTCTGTATATTTTTCTTTGTATTTTTATATAGTATTTTTTATATTGTAGAATTTTTAATTCCTTTTGCTGCTGGTCTCTGAGAGCTACCAAACAAATTTTGTTGTATCACTACAATGACAATAAAGACTCTTTACTTTACTTTACTTTACTTTACTTTACTTTACTTTACTTTACTTTTAGGAAGCATGTGCTACCCTTCACACTCTTGGTTGGTATCATACGATAAAGGAGTGCTGAAAGTGTCAGGTGATCAAATTTGAGTGAAAATGGGGGGTTGTTTATTCACGAAAGTGTGTATTTTCTCAATAAGCAGTTTTCAATTAAGTATCAAGCATCCGAAAAGCCTCTCCTACAAAAATATCTGCTCTAGAACAGTAACTACAAAACATCCTGGAACTATGGCACAAGTTTAATACATGGCATGTTTTCTGAAACTTACTAGGTTTCTGAAAAGGTTCCTGTATTGGAAATGTGGCTTTGCAGGGCTAAAAAAAATTCACATCACTCACCCTGACTAACTGTCCACTCAGAATCCCAAGAAGATTCAAGTCATCCACTGCATGGAACTCATAAAAACAGACAAGCCCCATAAACACTTAAAGCAGAGGTGTGTGTTAAAGCAACACAATTCAATCTAAATTCATGGCTTGTGCATTGTCTCACATGTAAATATACATAATCATCACTAGGAGTTTGCATTTTGGAACAATGAATGCACTTTCTGACAGCTGCTAGTCAATACATATTAAAAGATTATTCAAGCATTCACATTATGATGAGCAATATGCAATTATCTGCTGTCATCATCATAGTCTCCTTAGTAGAAGACAGCAGTGTTGTGAATAGGAATACTTTATTGAGCATTAGCTTGTCTGTTACCATTGCTGAGTACCAGACAAAAGATTTAGGCTCACACTACTACAGTTCACTATAATCACATATTTGTATTATATCATACGATGACTTTTAAGCATCAGACAGCTTCAAGGAGTTCAAATCCTACAAACAAACCAAAACTTTATGACATGGCAGCAAGCATGAGATGAGAGTAATAACTATCACTGTGTCAAGTTAGTTAACATTCAAGATAACAAGAATTTATATATAAAACTGTTGTTTGTTACCATTAGCTAATATTTTCCTACATTTCCTGGACACTAATTTACCAGAATAATTTAAGATGTAGAGCACTGCAAGGTGTAGAGCTTTGTAAAATGTTGAGTTCTGTAAGATGTAGAGCACTGCAAGGTCTAAATAACACCAGGGAGGACTCACCATTGATAGATGTTGAACTGGATATGGCACACACACACACACACACACACACACACACACACACACACATACAAAAGCACACACACCAACATGTTTTGTCCTCTCAGAAATCACCCAGGTTCTGTTTTAGTCATCCTTGTATCTTAAGATTTTTATTTTATTGAGTCAATGCTTTTAGGTGAAACAACAAATCTAAAATTTGCTCTGGTTTATCCTCTATTTTCTAATATGTGCATGATACAAAGTACAGCATGACATGACTTCAGAGGCATATGACATATGGCATATGAGTTACTAGTGTGCTAAATATAGCTATATGGTGAGTTGGGAGGGGAATAAAGGACAGTAGAATGATACATTTTTAATATGTAATTTTAGCTAAAAACTCCTTTAATAAAAATTCATTTAAGTAAAAATCAAAGGTACCTTACTAGCATGGAACTGGATATAATCATAATCATGCCTAAGTCATTAATTTATAATGAGTAAAGAATTGTTTACTATGCTAGAATTAGTTCATGGCATATTGTCATTACATTTTAAATACATAATCTAGAATCACAGTTTTTTTGCTGACCAGTAAAGCCAGTACCTGGTCAGTAAAGTTGCTTTCGGCTGCTCCCTGTTTGGGGTCGCCACAGCAGGCCAACTGGTCCGCACAACAATTTGGCACAGGTTTTATGTCGGATGCCCTTCTTGACACAACCCTCCCATTTTTCCAGGCTTGGGACCAGCACTGCATCCAGTGGCTGGGGTTTGGGCATTGGCTGGGAATTGAATCCTAACCCTAGCCTGGTCAGTAATTAGTTAACTTCACTAACATTTACCTAACTTCCCAAGTGATAAAATACTAGGAGGTAACAAGAACAGTTAAAAACAATCGCACTGTTACATTAAAACCACCAACACTGCACATATTTTAATACTAAGTCACATGATAATGGTGAGTGCATACATTATTAACATTTATTTCTGTTCTCTATTATTTGGAATGAAAAGTGCACTCAAAAATGTTACGTGAAATCTTATTAGTGTTATTTTATTTATTTATTTATTTTTAAGTTTCATTTATACTGATAATCACCATAATATACTACATGTAACACATGCTCAACAAGCAGCAGTGCAGAAGCTGGTTCAAACTACAACACAATACTATATGTCTACACTGTCATTATAACTTCTAAACATAACAAGCTATACTTTTTTTTTCCTTTAAAAAAAACATTTTCAGTTCATCCATTTGACCTGTTATTCACTCTGAGCTCATGAAAAAAAAGAAAAGAAAAAAAAAATGGACAGGCCAGTTGTAGAACTGGACACACTTCATTCTTCCCACAGTGCACCTGGACAAA
This sequence comes from Hemibagrus guttatus, assembly GCA_033459395.1. Lineage (NCBI taxonomy): Eukaryota > Metazoa > Chordata > Actinopteri > Siluriformes > Bagridae > Hemibagrus > Hemibagrus guttatus. The sequence goes on along the minus strand of JAUCMX010000026.1, from coordinate 11,868,774 downwards.
CAATAAAAAAAATGCAACAACAAATCATTACGTAATGAAGCCTTATTTATGAATTTGTTTGTACTTTGGTGAGAGCTGTAAAGAGAAAGCCTAGATAGGGGTGTACAGTGCTTTCAAATTACAATCCTTAAGAAAAGCTGTCAGAGTTAACACACGGAGCACTAGCGCCATCTGGTGGTCAAAAGGAAGTACAGCTTTTAGCCTAGTCTACTCCTAGTGAATGCTGCAGCAGGATTTTGGGTTCCGTGCCATCTAGTGCTTTGAAAATATATGCCAGAGAGGGGGAGGGAGAGAGAGAGAAAGAGAGAGAGAGAGAGAGAGAGAGAGAGGGAGAGAGAGAGAGAGAGAGAGAGAGAGAGAGAGAGAGAGAGAGAGAGAGAGAGAGAGAGCAAAACAACATGATCAACTGAAAAACAGACCAACTTCTAGGACTGGGGCTCTGAGAAGTCATGTCAACATGTATCCTCATTTTTCCTGGAAGTTCTCTAGAATTCTAAAGCCCAACTCCTCCCTCTGCTTGCTGAACAAGTTAACCACAATATGAAGCATTTTTTCCCTTCTTTTTCACTTTTATATACCGTATAACAAGCTGCATCTAAATGTCAAGCCTACTTTAGAACGAACAAAGTCAAATAAATGTCATATCCAGGTCAAAGGTCATTTTTTATTGCTAAACATTTTACTCAATATGATGCTATACATTGAATTACTACCTGCTATGTCAGCCTTGTCTTATTCTGTACTGTTTACGTAGAACTTCAGCGGACCACGAGGACAACTGACATCATAGTTAGGAATTAATATTCACCAATACATGAAAATGGATTCATTATATAAAGTCTCTCTCTCTCTCTCTCTCTCTCTCTCTCTCTCTCTCTCTCTCTCTCTCTCTCTTTCTCTCTCTCTCTCACACACACACGCACGCACACACACACTTACATATATAATGAAATAATATTCTTTGTACATTTTGTAACTCATACACTACAGCAATGAGAAGAAGCAACATAGCATCTCTATATAATTACAATAATATATCATTTAAAAAGACTTTTTTTCTTTTAAATAAACTTTCATTTAAATAATCAACCTAGATTATGTATGAGTGAGGCTTAAATGTATTCTCTCTAGGCTTTGATCAGTTTTGTGTTTGATTAATTAGGACATCAAACTGGCGAGAAAATGGAACAGACTCTATCATTAATCGATCAGGACAAGTGTACACCATGTACTGAAGTGTCTTTATAATCAGTGAAGTGTGTTGAGCTGGCATTCAAACAGCATTGATTTTTCAGTGTAGAAAACAGGATCTGACCGATACATCTTAAACGTGATAGTGATTAAATGGTTTGCAGTTGCAGTGTGAAAGATAATTGACAAGATTTAAGTCAAGTGATTTAAGTGATTTTAGATTCCACTCCACAACACTGCAGAGAAGGTGGGATTCAACTCATTAGCTGTTTATCAAACCCTCTGAGCTCACTAAACTCTGCCATGCTGTGGCCTCCCAGGACAGGAGTTTGACCCCTGACATATGCAGTACATTGTGGTCTTAGACTCCCATGCGTTTGTGGAGCCTTTGGAGTGCATCTCCCACTATGTCCAGTTCATGTTGGAGCTCCTCGACCACGCTGTTAATGCTGGGCATGTCCCTCAGCACACCCACACTTTGTGTGTACGGGTTGTAGCGCACAGTGAACGGACGCCTGATGGTCTTAGCAAATTCCCTGTGGAGGGAAAGTGATTAATTACAATGCAAAATAAATAGACAAACTATCAATATTAATATGAATACTTTCTTTTAACCCAACTCTATTAAGTGAACAGATAGAGGCTAAATCACAGATTGTTAATTCGCTCCTTATGGAATCTCTGGAGCGCTCATTTCTTAAAACAAGATCCATATATACAGTAGATGACATTAATTGTTTGTCTGGGATTCTGTTAAAAAATGACTGTTATGTGATGTTTGTCAGTCATTTTCTCAAAATATCCTGTTTAGCCATGAGTCATTTTTATCCTTCTTTTTCACATAGCCATTTCACACAGCCAGGCTTTGACAAGTACAGATATTCATAAAACTATGCAAATAAGCACAAATGTTATTTCTAAAAAGTGTTATGTGAGTCTGACCAGTGGATGTGTTAACACAGTTAAACAATGATAATAAAATAATTCTGAGTAAAATCCATTTATTGAAACTGGATTATGGTATGATGTGGTATAACTGGTATCATACAGCAGAATAATTAGTTATATTAAATTTGAAATTCATTGATTGCACTTAGGGGGCACGGTGGCTTAGTGGTTAGCACGTTTGCCTCACACCTCCAGGGTTGGGGGTTTGATTCTCGCCTTCGCCGTGTGTGTGGAGTTTGAATGTTCTCCCCGTGCCTCGGGGGTTTCCTCCGGGTACTCCGGTTTCCTCCCCCAGTCCAAAGACATGCGTGGTAGGTTGATTGGCATCTCTAAATTGTCCATAGTGAGTGAATGAGAGTGTGTGTGTGTGCCCTGCGATGGGTTGGCACTCCGTCCAGGGTGTATTCTGCCTTGATGCCCAATGACGCCTGAGATAGGCACAGGCTCCCCGTGACCCGAGAATAGTTAGGATAAGCGGTAGACAATGAATGTTCTGTGCAGTGCTCTTTCATAATGCAAAAGTTATGAAAGCTGTCCAAACCACAGCATCTATATCTTATATTTATTCTCACTACCTCAGTGAAAAACTTTTGATGTTCACAGATCCAGTGAGAAATTGGTTTAAATGGTAAATTTTTATACATTAACATTTTGTAAATAAAGATTCAATATTATGGAAATAACATTTAAAAAAAGGTTGTTAACATACCTCATTTTAACCTTAGACTCCTCAAAGCTCTCAGACATAAAGTAGACATCCTGAAAGGTGGTGATGAGACACTCCTGTCTGCATGTCACTTTGGGATCGAAAGGCAGGATTTTGGCACTGCCTGAGAGTGCGTGCTGTAAAAGAAGCTCAATGTTACTGTCTAAGTTTAGATAATAACAATGTATTTTCATAATGTTATTATCACTCTTAAAGCTTAACACACATAATGAGTGTATGCCTCTCCACTAGTTGTTATTTTACTTTCTTATACATTAAAACTACAATATGTACAGTACTTTTTTTTAGTTAGCTACCTGAAGTTCACTGATGGACGAGAGAAGACCAGCCCCGTAGGCTCGAAGCTGGCCGTCCTGCTTACATAAGCCAAACTCCACCGTGAAGAAGTAGCACTGCAATTAAACATACAAGAAAACCTTGTGGTCTATGGTCATGGACCAGTTTTTATATTGGCAATATTCACATTTATTTTACAGAGATCATTTTCACTTTACAGCTCCAGGATCCTAGCTTTGATCCTGAGCTCAGATTACTGTCTCTGTTCATATGTTTGACCTGTGTTTACATAGGCTTCTTCTGGGTTTCTTCCCACCTCCTAAAACATGACAATATGTGGACTGGATACACTGCCCAAAGGTGTGAATGAGTGTTTTAGTGTGTGTGAATGGACTACAATGGATTGGAGTCTTGTCCAGGATGCACTCCTGCCTTTTGCGCAGTGTTCCTGCGAAATGCTACAAATCCACCGTGACCCTGACCAGGATAAAGAGCTTACTGAAGCTGAATGAATGATGAATGAAATTAGGTTCATATATTAGAAACAACTGCACTTAACAATGTAATAAATAAAGCATTGGCAGTACTTCAAAAATCATCTAATAGTACTCAACCCACTAGAACAGGAAATGTTCAGTAAAGTTCCTGTACTCTTCCACCAGCGCGCACACGGAATGGTCATATCCTCAAGCACACTAATAAAGGTTTCTGTCTGCATTTGTTCATTAATAGCAGGGGTGTCCAATCTCATCCGCAAAGGGCCGTGTAGGTGCGGGTTTTCATTCCAATCAAGCAGGAGCCACACCTGATTCCACCTGTTTAATCAACTGATCTTGGCTTTCAATAGACTCAGGTGTGGCTTCTGCTCGGTTAGAATGAAAACCTGCACCTGGCCCTTTACGTATAAGATTGGAGACCACTGATCTACAGTAACCATTTTATTATAATCAGGGTCAGAATGGATACAGAACAGAATGCAGAAATACAACATTGAGAGAAACCCAGTGTGTCCTGATATTACCTGCTGCACCAGCACGCAATGCTAGGACTAATTGTTTATGTTAATGTGACATGTTGATATGACTATAACTCTGAGGAACAGAAGACTTACGGTTGCCAGTTTCTGTACAGCATCATCAGAAGCCCCCAGTGAAGCCAGGCCTAACTCCTGAGAGAACTGGGCAAAACTTGGTTCTGCCAGCAAGGGCACATGACCAAGCAACTCATGACATGTGTCCCTGTAACACAAAATACCAAACCAAATATAAAGTATTGCATTAGATAACGGTCAAGAGTGATCTTTAAGTGCAAACTAGTAATGATAATGAAAAAATATTTTGAACTCTTATTTTAATAATAATAAATTTATAATTTTGAAGTCTTATTTCAAAAATGATGCTAGATATGATAAATAGAAAAGGCATATGAACTGAAGAGACAGTATGTGACAGCAAATTAGCCAACACTAACAAGACAGACAATAGGCACACAGACAGCTGTTCATGGTGAGATGACATGATGAGAATGTTGTAGAGACAAGCAGCAGGTGGTGTGTGTTTGTTTTAGATCAAGGACAAACTGCCAGGCCAGAGAGTTGATGTATGATGTCATACTCACGGCTCAGGTGTGTAGAGTGGATGAGAACTGTGGCGAATGTACTGAGTACAATGGAACACGCGAAAAGCCAAACCTGCCAGAAAATCACGGGGTGACAAATATCCAGCTACTGGGCGAATTGTGAAGCCTGTTTGCTCTAAAAAAACATATGCACACAGACATGAGACATGACAGTCTTTAAACACAGACATGCACACAGGGGAAAATAACATTTCTCAAATTTATTTGCAAGTTAAAGGTTCAAAATGGGTTCTATTTGAAATCCTCCCTGATAAAGGTACATAGAGTAGAACCTTTAAGAGATCCCCTGGAAGGACAAACTGATGAACTGTTTAAGTAATACTGTATACATAAATAATATCTTTTCTTGGAAAATAAAATGTGCTTTCTACAAAGGCATTAAGTTGGAGAGGATGGAAAACTTAACCCCCCCTTCTGTTTCTTTCTTTCTTCGGGCATCAAGGCAGGATACACCCTAGATGGAGTGCCAACCCATCACAGGGCACACACACACACTCATTCACACACTACAGGCAATTTTGAGACTCCAATCAGCCTAGAAGCATGTCTTTGGACTGTAGAAGGAAACCCACCAAGCACAGGAAGAACATGCAAACTCTACACACACAGTGAGTGGGAGCGAGCCTCAAACTCAGGACGCTGGAGGTGTGAGATGAACGTCCTAACCACTAAGCCACTGTGCCACCCAAGCTTTATCACATCAGTGATTAAACATTTTTCTTTGTTAAATAATAACGTTTTTTTTAAGAATCCATTTATTATTAGATTTAGATTATGTAGTTTGTCATTCTCTAAATGACTGGCTACCATTGAAATGTTATCATATTAGCCATTAATTAAGGCTGTTTTTTCAATTGAAACCTGAACAACTGTCAGAGCTGCTGTTAAATAAATGTAAAAAAAAAAAAAAATAATAATAAATTTTAAAAAGATTTTTTTCAAGATCTGATTTAATAATTCAACAGAATCATGGTCTGTATTGTGATTTTTATCATTGTATTGTAATCTCCAAACCAGCTGAAATCTTATTTCAGCTGAAATCTTATGCAGAACTGCTGATGAAGGAATTATTGTCTCACCTTTGAGAAAGCGGGATACGTCCTCCAGCTGAGGGATGTTGTCTTCTCTGTAGCCACACTGCTGTGTGAGCAGAGGCAGGTTACGTAGGTACTCTCTACAGGCGTGTGTAGGGTAGAGCTTATTCAGCTCTCTGAACACCACGCTCCATGTCCTCACCTCCTCCTCTGTGAATTCCACACGTGGGATCGGGTCTCCACTTCACAGTGGGTTTGGATGGAGCAAGAATTTCATGTGAAACAGAAGAAATGACTGAGTGACATATACTTTGGTTACTTTTCAGCTTATGAAAAGCAATATAGAAATATGGAAAATTATGTGACCTACTGTTTATAGTTCATTGCAAGGTCAGCAAAGTACTTCCTTCTCTTTCGGTAGACACTGTCTTTAAATCCCTAAGACGAGATCAGACAAATATAGCTGTCAAATAAAGCTTTCTGGTAGAATGGAATTGATGCAGTAAGTTACAAAGACATTTGGAAAGTGAAATTGTAAAGGAAAATACACTCACAGGATGATCAGCATCCAGGTCAGAACCGTACATCAGAACACGGTTGGCAGATTTGTCAAGATCTGAGATCTTCCTGGGAAACCAGGGCTCTTCTGAGATAGCTAGAAACAATAACAATGAGTAAAACTGTGTCACATAGAAGCAATGTTAAATCTTGATGTCTTAATGCTTCTGTAAATAAAAAAAGACTTATACTTTCTTCAGGTGTGCTCTGTTGGTCCGGTAAGTCCATGGTGATGATGTTTGTTTGTTTTCTCAGCAGCTGAATGATTTTGTTCAGAGTCTCTTGCTCACTATCACAGTTGACCAACACCTCCAGCTCAGAGTTACGCCACCTGGACTTCCGGGACTCGATGTGTAAAAGGCTGATATGGTGTTCCTGGTTGTGGATGTTAAATGAATGAGAAAAGGAACAAATGCAAAAATCTACAACTGAAGCCTATATCTATAGGTCTTATCAAGTTACTGTCAATTCATTTCACTTACACAAGTAAGGATTGTAAATAAATGTACTGCACATGCTCAGAAGAAAGGAGAGTAAACTATACTATTCTTGTTGATGGGGTTTCATACTGTTAATTATTTTCAAATAATAGTATTCTTAGCTAGTACCTAAGCTAAGACAAAAAAAGTTACGCATACCTGAAAAAGCTTTAATGCCTTTACAAGGTTACCGACTTCATTCTTCAGAGAGAAGACAATTGCTGCATGTTCTCTTTTGGAGGACAGAGAATCATCTTGGCTCTCATTAGTATGATTAAATGTGGATTTATTCATCTTTAAACAAAAGGACACAACAATGTAACGTAAAGATGTAAAAATGTAAAGTTACTCATAATACAGACACAGTTTCTAATAAGAAATCATTGACAACTAGATAATATTGCAATAGTGTAGCGTCTAACTCTCTCCCCAGTTACAGCCTCTCATTAGAATATATTAATTATGAAACTCCAAACACAAACATATCAGGACCTTTACATAAATAATGCAACATGTCACTGGTTGATGTTTATGCTGCCACTGTTTAGCACTGTAACATTTGTTTCTATCCGTGACAATAATAATTTTACATTTGTCATAATAATAAAATAAAAGTACTACATCCCTTTACTAACAACATTTTTGAATATTTGTGCCTTTTTTGTGTTTAAATTACATTATTTATTTATTTAGCAATTTTGAACCTGTCTGACTGTAAATAATATTCCAACTTAATTCAAAGACTTTAGAAATGGGATTGAACATGAGTAAGGAATTTATTGTTTTGACACAGCAAATATTTTAAATGATTCTAATGAATTGTCATGAAATAATGCAAGTTTGAATATATGCAGTATGTGATCCTATATAAATATTACCTACAAATGTCCAGGTTTGTAAACTTATATCAAGTTTTTTCTTGGTGTAGATTCAATATCTTGAGTTTCACTTCGAAATGATTCAGTATCAATGCACAATAATTTATTAGCTTTACTGAACTCCATTAGTATCAATACTGTTACAATAAAATAATTTTGACTTCATTGAGTTAACACTCAAGATTTTACTGTATCAGGATATGCTGGAAATTATCCAGCTATCAATAATGGCATGATCAGGTAAATGTAAATGTTATAAATGTAACATTTATAGTACATCATAGTACACCAGTTCTGAAGTTCTGATCTCTGTCATGTTATCCCACCATTTTTCCTTGAACCACTTGGACTCCATTTAGACTGCTTTATTTAACTAAGTTGAATAAAGTGACTTACATTCAAATGATGAATTTTCACAATATCTTAAAGCTTTTTAAAGCTGACTTCATATTAAAGGGTGCACATAGTATAAGAATTGCAAAAAATAATAATAATAATTTTGTCTGCTTATTGAAAACAAAACTGTGTATTAAACTTTTTTTTGAAGACATACCACTATTTCTTATTTTGTTACGTTTTTCAAATTTGTAACAGTGAACCTATTTTTTTTTTTCAATTAAAGAGCAATAATATAGAGATCTTGACATCAACAGACTAAATAACGGTGAAATAAGAAGTAATAATGATGAGTAATAAAGAGAAGGTGTGCATCTAAACAGGTTCTAGTGTCTACATTTTAGCAGGAAAAGTAAACGCGTAAACCCCTGTATATAAACACACGAGGAAGAGAGTTCAGCACTGTGTTGTGGACAGCGATCTCAATCTGATCAGAGGTCTAAGTTTGGTCCACTACATTAACAATACATAACATCTTTTAATCACTTTCACTTATAAATCTCTTTTTCTATAGTCTATTAAAGAGGAGATGTGTAAATTGTTGTCAGTTTGTTAAATGGTTGTGTAGATCAATATTTTAATATATATGAAAAAAAGCAAAAATCCACTAACCTCATAGTTGTGTTGATTTTCTACGTGATATTTGTGAATGGAGTCAAAAGAGCGTCCTCGGCGTGGTCCGTTAGTCTTAGTCGAAAACATGCCATCTAACTCTGTGGACGCGTCACCGAGAAGGCGCGTGTCTTCCGGACCGACGGGGTATTTATCCAGCGCGAAGCACTGGACAGGGGCAATTGTGCGCATGCGCATATGCCGGTTTTGCACGACTAACACCAAGTGCTGATTACAGAACTGGGAAAGGACACGGAAAATAATGATCAAGAAGCGTCATCGAGTGGTGTAGGCTAATTAATCCGACACGGTACTCATTATAATAATAAGGTAATAAAATGTTTCTTTGGAAAATGCTTTTACATAAACCTTTATAGTTTAACACCTGAAGATGATGGCTGTTTGATTTATTTTTGTTCTCTTCTGCAACGCCTATATAAATAATGACCCTTAGAAGAAAAAAACAAACATTTTCCTTTTTACTGAGCTACACAAGAACTGCCATTAGGTATAGCACATTTCCATTAGTTAGTAAAATACCTACTGCACATAACACAAGCACAACATGCCGACATAATTAATGAAATTTAGTTGGAAATTTGTCATTGGATGATATGATCCTAATAAACTTGTGCAGGGTGACCTAATGGTATTTTCCTTTAAGAAATGTCCATTATGGTGGATGTAATTGAGATTTTTTTATTTGTATGCCTAATTATAGCAAGGTAAGTTATGATATGTTTATTTATGTGAATTTTTTTGTTTAATAACAAAATGCCTCAACACATGATCCATTATACAATCATGAATCATCATGTCATATCATATACTAAAGGTCAAACTGACTAAAACTATTATAATTAAACGTATCTTTCACTGATTTAGTTATTTTTTTAATCCTAAATTACACAAAATTAGAACTGTTTGTACAACACTTATTCATTGTATTATTAAATCAAATTTCAATAGCATTATTTGAAGAAATCCTCCTTCTCCTCCCCCTCATCATCATCATCATCATCATCATCATCATCATCATCATCATCATCAACCTATTCTAATTGTATGAAATAATAAAACAATATTGATACATTAAGATATTTATTCCAAAATGAAGACATGGAGGAGCGCATGAGGGTACTTGACCAACCATCACACACATAGACAGACCTTTTGCCCTTGTTTACCTTATTTTGGTCATGTCTACTCAGTATTTTTCCATGGCGTGGTGTGGATCAGAGAACTTCACCAGTGACCTCGCTGGACAAAATGCCTGCTGAAGGACTGATAGCAAAAAAGCACATACTCAAACAGGACCGCAAGCTGTAATGAGGTTGTGGTGAAGGACAGGTATTTGCTTATCACTCTTTACAGGAAACCCCCGATCAAACCTGCCGGGGAGTAAATTCAGATTGAGTCCTGCTCAGCTAAGTTGTTCCAGTGGGTGAAGATGGAAAGTAATTAAAGCACACGTTAATGTATTAATAATAATAACAATCTGGTAGTTGTGAGCAATGGCGTTTTACGATCTCACCCCTGCAGTAATCAAGCCAAAAGTGTGCTTTAATGAGTCGTGGTTGTAAACCCAACGCCAACCCATGGCTTATATTTTATTCCAACATTCCCACACTACCACTCCTTCCTAATGCTATAATGTCTCTGCTTCATTGATGTGAAACACCTACAGGGCAGGAAATAGAGCATGTGTGTACCTGATTATTGGGGGAATTACAGCCAATTTATAAGGGTTTTCTCAGAATATGACAAACAAAATCCCCGGATTTTATAATGTTAATAATGTAAAGTATATAATTATAGGCCTATATAGGTTACCAAGAATATAATATACACTCATTAAGGATATGAGTCAACTTCATACAGATAAGTTCATCCAGATACATCAGCTTCATTGTTTACATTTGAGTCAGAAACAAAAACATGTTTTAAAGATCATACATCATTAAGTCAGGTGACAATATTTCAAACAAAAATATATATTTAATCTAACAGTAATTACATTAGTATCTTGCATTTAGCATATGCTGTTATAATTACAAAGTTGTCATGACCCTCTCAATCTCCAGATATGATTTACAAAAGGGAGTATATAAAATTTCTGATTTATTGGATGAGATTTTATTGTAGCAATGTTCCACAAAAATCAGATTCACAGAAGAACACTGCAAGAGAGCAGTTTAGTAAGTCACATTAAAATGTATGTAATATCTCAGAAGGGTCTCTGTTTATCCCTCAGTGTAAGCCCCTGGTCATTCCAATATGCATCATTGACATCTGTCTTCTCAGGTAAGTCAAAGAAACGCTGCATTGGAAAACAATGTCAGAATTAATTAAGTTGTGCTGTGTTCAGTGGGCTTTGCTTGATTTGTTCCAAGATTAAAGTATTCATCCATTTACCAGAACCCACTTTGTGATACCTACAATGAACAATTCTCTTAGCAAGTTTATAAAATGTCTTGGAAATTTAGAAGAAACACAAATTCCCAGAGTAGGGCTGAATCACATCTGAGTCAATGCTTGGCACAGTAAAGACTAATAAAAAGTGCAGATTATTTTCTTTTTCTATTGACCTTTGGAAACCACATTATTATTGTATTTGCTGATTAAACATAAAATGACATAAATGGCATAAAAGTATCATTTTCTTTATTGTTATACAATATATATCATACTGAGGCATTCATGAATGTTGAAAAGACCTTTATTGTGGCTCTGAGTGTTTATACAGCCTTCTGGGGTGTGAACTTGTGTGTCAGTATTCTGTAAGTCTATGTTTACATCTCTCCTCTGTCTCAGCTGTCATCTCAATAACGTCTGCATGAATGACATGAAGAACTGGGCTAACTGAAACAGTAAGCTTTTTTTTATTTTAACGGAAGAACAACACATTTCACCATTTTTGGTTTATTTTTCCATATGAACATGTGGTTTCTATACATAGACCATGGAAGGACCTGACACGATGCAGAAACATCAATACAGACGTAGAAAGTACTTGCAGGGGGACCCGGCATCTCTTAATTGAATTCAGACAGGGTCTGTGAAGCTAGGTATGATTGACAGTTGACAGATGCTCAAGGCTCAAAGGCTGTGCATGAACCATCACATCTGATTAGATTCTGTGATGCTCATGAACCTGCTTCTACTCAGTGTCAGTCAAGCAGTAGAGCTATGTTCACTTTTGGAAGAAGGTTAACTGCTGATCCTCTGGGTATAGCTAACTTATAAGTCCTGACTACAATAGAAGCAAATAATGTTCATAAAATGTCAACTAATTTAATTTCATATATGCACAAACAATATTGTTCAGAACGTCCCAGCTGCAAGGCAAATTGCAGGTTTATATTAAAATGCATTTGGTAATGTCATATAATAGATCATTGACAAGGACCTGTTTGAGCACCCCTGGTCAGTTGTGTTGATTTAAAGTGAAAAGACTTTAAAATTCATTTAGACTGGATGAAGAAGTTGCTTTCGGCTGCTCCCTGTTCGGGGTTGCCACAGCGGACCAACTGGTTCGTTTTACTGTTTTACGCCGGATGCCCTTCCTGACGCAACCCCCCCATTTTTCTGGGCTTGGGACCGGCACTGCATCCAGTGGCTGGGGTTGAGGCATTGGCTGGGAATCGAACCCAGGCCTTCCACATGATAGGCGAGAAACCTACCACTGAGCCACCAATGCCCCTCATTTAGACTGGATAAACCTACAAAAAAAAGAAAGATTGCAAAACATTGGAAAGCCTACTAAGTCAGTATTTTGCCCTTTAACAGGTAACTCAACCATATGGTTATGCACATTTATAATTCCAAAATGTTCAGAAATGATAATCCAACTTTTCTCTTTACCTTAAGGAATTACAATGGAGGTTTTTGCTCTTCCATGCAGATCACAGTTGTGTTAGTGATGCACTGTAGAACAGTGACCAGCGTATGGCCAGCTTTATACGAGAGTTTTATTGGTCTTCTAAATCTTACCATAACTTCCATTTCTTTATGACACTGTGGACAGTAAAAACTGTGAGCTGGAAGTGCATTCAGATCTTTTTATAGTTTTCCTCCAATTTCTAGGCATCAATCAGATTCATATTCAGCTCCTGAGACAGAAGCTTAGAGATGCTTTTAGCACAAAGGTTTTGAGGAGTAGGGGAATTGACTGTGCTCTGAAATGCTTATTACTAATGACAATTCTTTATCTGCCTAATAATTGCCAATAGGTCAGATAAGGTATAACAGGTTAATAAAGATCTTATACTTTACAACAGGAAAAATATACAAACTTTTGCACATGCCACAATGACTTTTCATGTTTCTAGTTAATCAAACATAAAGCAACTATGCATTCATATTTGCAGGGGAAAGTTTTTTAATAGCTTGCTGCAGCAGTTGTTTAGCTTTTTGTGCTTCAAAAATCTATTAATTCATGTATATATATTTAATGTCATTTTTTTTTTTAATGATGTCTAAATGTTTGAATAAAACTAGAGGGACACTCTAAAAAAAAACAAAAAAAAAAACAAACTCCAAATGTCCAATATAAAACAGATTAAAAACAATATGTTGTAATTTAACAAAGAAAAAAATGTGACATTTTCTATAAAGTAATGTTTATTTAAATTTTATGAAAGGAGTCTCCGGTGTCGGAGCTTTGGAGGTCAGGAGGTTTTTTGCCATAGGAGAGTCTTCAGAGGATTTTATTTTGTTTTAATTTGGACACGGAGGAAAAGAAGACAGGTGGATCAGGGATCAAGGATCACCTGTTACAGTGTAAAGTGACAATATGAATGAACTTGTCTTATATTTGACAGTCATAGTTAACAGTATAACTGTTCATTCAAAATTGTAAACACTAGAAAACTGTGTTTTATTCCTTACTTAATTACTTGCTATATTAGTTATAAATAGAAGCTCTGAATTGTCTGTTTGCTTACTGTATTAACATAGTGTGAACTTGTTAGAAAGCTTAAGAATTTTTGAAGAGGAATCAGATGAAATAAGAATGCATATATTAGATGCTAAGTTCCTTGGACAAAAAAAGTCACATACACCAGAACAGTACCTTACTGGATACAAGAAGATGATCCCTATAAGTGTATCAGAATCCTTAGCCCCTTTCACTTTTTCTTCTCCTTTTATCCCGTGGAATGAATGAATTTACACTATGTAATTTCAAAATATTGCACTGGTTTATTAAAGGTGATCTCAAAAAAATAATCCCTATATCAATATCAAATCATCAAAAAAGAATTTTCACAAAGAATAAGATGCAAACACCTGAGATGCTGTTATTAAATAAGTAAATTATTTCAGATATAAGCATCTTGCTTCAGGGTGTTTTTAATGTTTAAGATGTGAACAGTTTATCCAACTGATGTATGGGTTTTTACAAATGTAAAAATCTGGTTTGAATATTTCTTAGAACTATCATTTTAAATAAACTACTAGTAAAATCAATTATGTCTGCCATCTAGTGGTCACAAATACATAAGAGTTACTGCTCATCCTCTCCATAGTCCTCCTCGGAGAACGTGTCAGCCTGACGGTTCCGGAAACTGCTCTTGAAGTCTTCGCCAAAATGCTCTAAATCATCCTCCCTAAAAATTCCCTGAAAGAAAAAAAACCCCAAAAAACCCCAAAACAAAACAAAAATGAAACTCAATTCTCAATTAACTGAGATTAACAGTTAAATTAAACTGCTTAAATTTAATTTAGTAATAAAGTGATTTCTTTACCTTTGGTAGATACCCCAACAGCTTTGTAGCGTGGAGCTTGAGGAGCTTCAGTCTCTCCTCCTCGATGATCTGTCGACGCTGAGTTTCTCTCTCCTGTTCCAGCGCTGACTCCTCTGCCTCTCTCTCCTATACACACAAATATCATTGATCAATGTCTATCTAAAACATCACACCTTAAATCTAAAAAATATCAATAATCATACTGCACATTACACAAAATGATCATTAGATCTAGTAGGAAGGCTACTGTCTTAATTGAGCTTCACCTTATTAGCCAGGTATTTCTGCCTTCTCTCCTCTATTAGCTTCTCCACAGCACGTTTGTGTTCCTGTTGCTTCATGCGCCTCTTCTGAGCGTTCATCTGCTCAATGCGGTCGTCTTCAGCAAACTTGGCCAACATTGCACGCCTGAAAGCTTCCTCCTCTTCCTTCTCAGCCTGAAGGCGCAGCTGTTTGAAGGCCAGCTGTTCCTGGCAGGTCTGCTGCAGCTGCAGCCTCTGCTGGATTCTACGCTCCATCTCCTCCTGTGGAAAAAAAATAAATAAAAAATTAAGATAAACAGAAGAGAAGATTTAGAGAGATGGCTGTTTTGGTGAAAGATGTGTCCTTCAGAAATGCTACTTTAGCAGAATTATATATTTTAAAATAACAAACATGAGTAAATTAATATATGGCTTTGATTTTTAGTAGAGTTGAAAGACAGATTCTCACAATTTCTTTCTGCCTTGCAGCCTCTGCCTGCTCCTCAAGATAGAGCTCCTCACGGACACGCTCCATCTCTTCACGCTGCCTCTGTTCATTTTCAATCTTCTCAGTCAGCTAATGGAACAGCAAAACATTTATACAGAATTTATTCATCAATAATCTGCATTTCTGAGCGCATTTCTGTTTACTGACAGGCGTGAGGTCTTGAATTTTGTAAACAAGGTTTACCCACCAACTTGTGAAGTTTCTCTTTAGTTGCCTCTCTCTGTCTAGCACTAGCCATCCTGTCCTCTTCTTTCCTCTCCTGGTATTTTGCATACTCCAAAATGCGCCGGTTCTCCTCCTCCATTTTCTCTCGCTCCAGGTGCCTCCACTCGGCCTGCTGCTTTTTGAACTCCTCGATGTATCGCTGTGTGGCTGTGACCATTTCGAGCCGGAGCTGATGCTTCCTAGAAAACGAAACAAGCCCAAAAATCCACAACAAAAATCATCATATCTGATAACTAAACTAAACTAACCGCTAATCCTACTGAACCAGCCAGTGAGAAAAGAATATAAAAAAAATTATCAGTTTATAGTCAATGAAAATATTACAGTATTTGTTAGAAAGAATAAAAAAGTAAACATCATCTCACTTGCGATCTTCCTCATATATCTTCCTCACAATTTCATCCACCATGAGTTTCTCCTTGAGGAACTCCTCATACGACTCCCGTCTCTTTCTCTCCTTCTCCTCCAGCTGCTTCTCCAGTTCCTGCTGATAGCGGACCACTTCCTCGTAGCGCCTCTGCTCCTGCTTCTCCTTCTCTATGGCTGCTTGCTCCTGCTCGCTATTCATCCTGCGTGTGATGTCAGCTTGCTCCTTCTGTAATGCAACACGTCCACAAAAGTAGGTCAAACATTTCCTTCGTATTTTAAGGACTTTTGATGTAGTTCAGAAAGTTCGCACTCACCATGGCCTCATACTTCATGGCCTCTTTCTCAGCTATCTGTGCTGCTCTTGCTCTGTTTAGGTAAGCAGATTTAAGCTTTGCCTCTAACTCCCGAATCTCCACACTACAATGAACAGAACGTAGGGAAAGAATAAATGAACTGCACAGAATGACAACAAAATCCATGCTGTTGTTTTCCACCTCTATCCACCTGTTTTCTTTGATGTACTGTCTCATTTTCTCATCTCGCATTTTCTCATAGTTTATGCGGGCCAGTTCTTTTGCCATTCTCTCCTCCTGCTCCAACAGCTTCTCCTTGTACACCCTGTCCTGCTCTGCCTGTGAAAACAAAATGGACTTAAAGCTGCTATCAGAATAAACAGAGAGAATATGTTGATCGCTCATATATTGTACAATGCAAAAGAAAGACAACACCATACCTTCAAGTAAGCTTCCTCCATTTGTCTCTCGTACTCCTCATCTTGAACCATGCGCAGATACCTTTTCATCTCCACTCTCTCTTCGTTCTTGAGATTGGCCTGAATCTGCTTCTCTTCGGCCACACATCTACTCTGATCCTCACGTCTCTCCTCCTGTCGCCTGAAATTGGCGAGCGCTCGCTCGTGCAAGCTGTGAGACATTCTGTGCCGCTGGCTCATGGCAGTCTGGAGATTAACAGCAAAGTAAACCAACATATGTTTCTAGAAACAACGACAATGCTCAAGCCCAGCCTTTCATAAAAATAACAAATGCTCATACTGGTTTAAGTTGCTGATTTGAATGGATTTTTTTTTAAATTATCCAAGGATCCCTGTGATTGACCATGTGTGTATTTAGTTTTTACTCAGTTTTACAATTTTCCACCTCCTCCACCTCCACCACCACCACCTCCACCTCCACCTCCACCACCACCACCACCACCACCACCACCACCTCCTCCTCCTCCTCCTCCTCCTCCTCCTCCTCCTCCTCCTCCTCCTCCTCCTCCTCCTCCACCACCACCACCACCACCAACAACAACAACAACAACAACAACAACAACAACAACAACAACAACAACTGAGAAACAGTTCCTTAAATAATGCACACTATGTTGCCAAAAGGTTTTGGGACACTCCTCCAGATCATTGAACTCAGGTGTTGTTTTTCAGGGGTTGGGCTTGGCCCCTTAATTCCAGTGAAAGGAACTCTTAATGCTTCAGCATACCAAGACATTTTGGACAATTTGATGCTCCCAACTTTGTGGGAACAGTTTGGGGATGACCCCTTCCTTTTCCAACATGACTGCACACCAGTGCACAAAGCAAGGTCCATAAAGACACGCCTCTGACTGCGCATGCGCAAAATCTTCTGATTTCGTCCTTTGATTAATAGATAAATTCGTGTATTAACCAGCACCATAAACCATACCCATGTTAAAGTCCCTTAGCCATGTTTACGTAAAAGATGCTTTATTTACTAAGTTTTTACTAAGAGAAGAACTGATTAGTTGTTAACGGTTTGTTCATTTCTATCTTCAAGGCTAAACATCGCCAAATATCGCGATGTTATACCATATCGTCGCTAAAACAACACCGGCCGCGAACATGCAGCATTAAGTTTTTAATGCTAAAAACATATAGGTAAACTATCTAGCAGGTAACATTTGCATTCAAACCAAAACTCATGAAGCATCTAAAAAAAAGATTTATTCTTCCTCTTTTGATACATTAGGTATTATTTACCATGCTAGTAATATTATTTACCATACTAGTCGAAGAGTTCGTCACTCAGATCAGTATAGTTGTGTTTAGAGCAGAAACCTTTAAGTTACCAACAAACCGCCAGATATCGACTAGCCTTTCTTCCCATTCGTTTGTAAGTCGTTCCCAAGGAAACCAAGACTAGCCCCACTTGCCTGCAAACTCGACAGTAATTGGTCAATACAAAAGTCTGTGTGCGGTTCTCATTGGTGTGAATCCATGTCGTTCATTTCCACTCCTCCCGAAGGCGCTTGAATTTGTTTATATACTTTAATGAAACCCACCAAAATCATATTATCCTCCGTCTTAATTAATTTACAGGCTTCACCTAGAACAAAAGATACTGCAATGAATCATGTGCAAAAGATTTTCCTATCTTGAACTTAGTGTGTACTATACATTTCTCATAATACATTGATCAGCCATAACATTATGATCACTGACAGGTGAAGTGAATAACACTGATGATCGCCTCATCGTGGCACCTGTTAGTGGGTGGGATATATTAGGCAGCAAGTGAACATTTTGTCCTCAAAGTTGATGTATTAGAAGCAGGAAAAATGGACAATCGTAAGGATTTCAGCGAGTTTGACGAAGGGCCAAATTGTGATGGCTAGACCACTGGATCAGAGCATCTCCAAAACTGCAGCTCTTGTGGGGTGTTCCCGGTCTGCAGTGGTCAGTATCTATCAAAAGTGGTCCAAGGAAGGAACAGTGGTGAACCGGCGACAGGGTCATGGGCGGCCAAGACTCATTGATGCACACGGGGAGTGAAGGCTGGCCCATGTGATCCGATCTAACAGACGAGCTACTGTTGCTCAAATTGCTGAAGAAGTTAATGCTGGTTCTGATAGAAAGGTGTCAGAATACTCTGCATCACTGTTTGTTGCATATGGGGCTGCATAGCCGCAGGCCAGTCAGGGTGCCCATGCTGACCCCTGTGCACCACCGAAAGCACCAACAACGGGCATGCGAGCATCAGAACTGGACCACGAAGCAATGGAAAAAGGTGGCCTTGTCTGATGAAACACATTTTCTTTTACATCTCATGCATGGCCGTGTGCGTGTGCATCACTTACCTGGGAATCACATGGCACCAGGATACACTATAGGAAGAAGGAAAGCCGGCGGAGGCAGTGTCATGCTTTGTGCAATGTTCTGCTGGGAAACCTTGGGTCCCGCCATAAATGTGGATGTTACTTTGACACGTAACACCTACCTAAGCAATGTTGCAGACCATGTACACCCTTTCATGGAAACGGTATTCCCTGATGTCTGTGGCCTCTTTCAGCTGGATAATGCACCGTGCCATAAAGCAAAAATGGTTCAGGAATGGTTTTATGAGCACAATGAGTTTGAGGTGTTGACTTGGCCTCCAAATTCCCCCAGATCTGAGTCGAATCGAGCATCTGTGGGATGTTCTGGACAGACAAGTCCGATCCATGGAGGCCCCAGCTCGCAACTTACAGGACTTAAAGGATCTGCTGCTAACATCCTGGTGCCAGATACCACAGCACACCTTCAGGGATCTAGTGGAGTCCATGCCTCAACTGGTCAGGGCTGTTTTTGCAGTAAAAGGGGGACCAACACATTATTATGCAGGTGGTCATAATGTTATGCCTGATTGGTAAATTTCAAGTATTTTGAAATTTCATAACATGCCAGTTAATAAAACTGCTCATAAAAGATAAATGAAATGGTTGTGGTACATGGACCTGATAATGTACTGGTAAATCTCTTTCATGATTGGTCAGTAAACAGAAATCACAAAAATCAGCCAAGTATGTTTGCTAACACAAAACAAATGGCATGTTTGGTTCAGTTCCTGCAGTGGAAGCACTTTCAGTCTGCCCTAGAGCTTTGGTTTGCTCTGCTTTGGTTCACTTTTGGTTCACCGCCTAATTAAGATGCACTCGGACCGCTATATTGGTTTTCACCCAAGATGATTGCTGTGTCATTCTCCCCTGAATTAAGAACAGCATAGATGGAGAAAACACACCAGGGATTTAGTTAAAACCAACTAAACACTGCCTATGTGAAAGCATCTCTAGCAATTTGTTGGCGGTTCTTTATTAATCTACAGTGATTCATGGTGACTGCAGTGTTAATCAAGAAAAACTGTCTGTGAGTTGGAGAGGCGAAGAAGAAGAAGAAGAAGAAGAAGAAGAAGAAGCAGAAGAAGAAGCAGAAGCCGAGGCCTTAATAAAACCCGAAAATAATGCAAAATGCCCAAACTGATGAATTACACTGCTAATCTATTCTACGCATAAACAGATAAATAAATTCAGGAAGAAATAATAATTCTATCTTAATAATCTTAATTTCCTCTTTACAACAGATTTATATATATATATTTGTCTGAACTATTTGTGTTCATATTGGAGGAGTTTACTTGTATTTCAAAATCAGAAATGATACAGACACTCTGATAAAATGGTATTAAGTTTTATTACTTTTTGTACAAATACTCCTTTTTTTTTGACATACAGATAAAAATGATAGTACACTTAAATTTCTCTGACTATAATACATGCTTCATTTTTGACACTATACAAAATAACAATCATAAGTATACCTGAACATTTTGGAATGTTCTGGACATTTTTAAATTACAGTTATGCTATCCACCGCATGGGTAGAAAAACTGGGCCTGGTTGGAAAAAAAAAAACTATTGGTCAATAAGCCTATCCTTTCTTAAAGGCTATTTGTTGAGATGCAGAGTTTGTAAGCAGAAGAGAAACACTACAGCTCATCTTAAAAGCTAAACTAGAGCTACAAGGTAATGCCACAGTCCTTATTGAAGCAATATTACACTATTTCTGGCTTAGGTTATAAAAAAGATATTCATAACAAAATTCAAGTTTGCATTTTTATATCAATATCAAAAGTGCATCAAAGATTGATCTAAAAAAGAAATCAGGAAATCATCCTCTCAAAGGGTAGAAAATCATTCATGAAGAACAAACATATTTGCTAGGGCAAAAATGTATGCATTATTGTTTCAGGATACCACAAGAGGACATTAGTGAAAAAAAATCCAAAACACTGTTCATTTTCATACCAATAAATTATAACCACTGAAAATAAAACAAGGAGCTAGTTTACACCAGTGCCTAATATTACATCTTAAATCTGTTGACATCAAAAAAAAAAAAAAAAAAAAAAAAAAAAAAAACAAGCCAGCTCTTGTGCGAACTTCTGCTCTCCAATTCACCACATTTTCTATTTACCAAGATTTTTTTTTTTGAGAAAAAGCACCAGGAAACACGGCCGTTATGGACAGTCACAGCCCTTTGAGGTTTCTCTTGTATATCTTTGCAAAGAAGAAGTTTAATTTGGCATAAGATCAGATGTGATGAGTCAGTTTCCATGTAAAAGTTCATGTTCCCAGAAGCTGTTCTCTTGAAGTCTTTAAATGCAGTCCCACTGTCGGGTGTGACTGACGATCAGATATGGAGGCTTGTCTGTGATGCAAGGGCTCAGTAAGCAGTGCAGGCCAGGTGAAAGGTGGTGCAGTGTTTTTTTAATGAATGAGCAACAGATTGTCCAGTGCACTGAGCAAATCCCTCATTTTCTTTTTGTCTATTTTTGCCCGTCTCATGTTTCTCGTTTTGACTTTTTGCTCACTTTCTTTCCCTATTATTATTGACATGCTTACCAGTCTCATTTATACATCCTCTCTCTACCTCTTTTTCTTTCTCTTCCTCTGCTCTGTTCCAGAGACGTGTAGTTTCATAGCGGGACACTCCCTGAGAGTTGGGCTAGGTTAAGCCCTGTGGGCAGCTTGCGTTATCGCTCCTCTGCTACTTTCCCGTTGGCCTCATTGTCTGCCTCCTCCCTGGGTTTCTGTCTCTGGAAAAAACCCAGCTGGGGAAACAGAAATAGCCGGGAGTTACCATGACACATACAACAAGACAAACTTCCACCAGAAAAGACAGAAAAAACATTTAATTTACTTGTAATCAGTTGACTCAGTTATACTGTAGAGCAAAAATAGTATATTATATATTATGTAATAAGTATCCATGCTAACAGTAAAATTTAAAAATTGTGGAAATTGTGAAAAATCTACACATCCCTCTTAAAATGGTGTGACCTGACATGATTTATATCAGTTTCATATTTACATACAGAATTTATTACCTTCCATAGAGCTAAAATGAGGAGAGAGAGTAGCAACAGTCCTCCTAGCATACTCCCAATAATAATCCAGATGGGAACACGATAATCTTCCTCCTTCCTCACTTCCAGAATTATCTAAGGAAAAATGCAGTCTTACATTATTGAGTTGTATATAATAACTTTGCATTAAAAATAAGGTTCAATGAATCAGGAGGACAGCACAGTTTTGGGGATTTGCCTTCTCAAATACACCTGATTCAACTCACTAATATGAGGAAAATCACGATTGTGCCAAAACAAATTTTTAACATTGTGATAAACATATTTTTATCATCCTTAATTTACAGCTTTCTCACTTCTTTCCATATAAATTAAGGATTTTATTTAAACCAATAATTGGGATATTGGGACTTTCCTATAGGATATATGGTAGTAACTGAATGATATTCTTAATAATCAGAGAGGATTTTAAGGGGTAAGAAATGTCAATAATAGCTAACCCTAACTGACTTGCTGATTTTTTTATATGATGCATTCTCCTACAGTGTCTATAGATGGCAGAAGAGTTCAGTGTGCTGAATAAGAACTGCAAAAAGGTCTGCTGGTCCTTTCGGTCCTTTGGCTCCAGGTTATTGAAGTTCACTATACACTTCCACCATCTGAGCTGGTAAAAGGACGTCTCCACCCCAGACTGATTAGTGCTACTACACCATATTAAAGGCTCTGTGCACAGTACCTCAGGTCTGTACTTTCATATTCAACATGAGGTTTCTATTTAGATTTATAAATACATTTGAATACTTGTGGGTGATGAGTGTAGAGCACAACTACAAAGATTTTGCTGACTAAGATAACATTCAGTTCCAGTGCATAGATCAGCAGTCATCAACTGATGGATTGCAGACCCAGTAACTTATTTAAATGGATCAGACTACGCACTTAAACAATGCTGGAGCAGAACCAATCAATTTAGTTTTAAAAAGACATGAATCAAATATGATTCTGTAGCAGATCCTGGGGGTTCAATTCCCGCCTCTGCCATGTGTGTGTGGAGTTTGCATGTTCTCCCCGTGCCTCGGGGGTTTCCTCTGGGTACTCTGATTTCTTCCCCCGGTCCAAAGACATGCATTGTAGGTTGATTGGCATCTCTAAATTGTCTGTACTGTCTGAGTGAATGAGAGTGTGTGTGCCTTGCGATGGGTTGGCACTCCATTCAGGGTGTATCCTGCCTTGATGCCCAATGACACCTGAGATAGGCACAGGCTCCCCGTGACCCGAGATTAGATCGGATAAGCGGCAGACAATGAATGCCACTGGACCTTTTGAAAACCCCAGGCCTAGATTTTGCATTCAGAGTACTAAAGACTAAAGGTCAAAAAGGGTCAGGAATTATGCACAAGACAATAATTTTCCTGGATGACTAAAGCCTGTTCACTATCATGCTAATCAGTCACATACTAAACACTAACAATATGCCATTGATACAGCAGTGTTTTGCAAAACCACCTACTCTTACATCGCAATCCTTAATAAATTCCTTAAGAAGTCCTTAATAATTTAACAGAATTTCTTGGTGTTGAGAATATGTAAACTGGTGTTTACATATTCTCATGCCCCAAGTGTATGTGGGGTTATGCACAGTTTCCTGTCCACGTGGATGTGAGGATGTGACTCACATGTCTGATGGGCCTCTCTTCTTGAAGGAACATGGGACTGGCCTGGCTCAGCTCCACCGAGGCTGTCGTCACCAGCTCCAATGTTTTAAACTTCAGCTGGACATGACAGGATAAACACACAGTCATTTCTATGGCCCACACACACACAGACACACAGAATGCAAGAAAGGGCTGTGACTGATGCAATATACATGGAAGAATATCAGGAAGAAAGCAATGATAAAAGAAAATGATATGGAATTTTCCTAACAGACATTTCTACATGAGTAGTGTGTGTTTTTTCTCTTGTTGAGATTACAAAAAAGTGTTGTTTTTTCATACACAGTGCTTCTAGAGGTGTACAGATCTGACCCCTGAGTAACTGAATGATAGGTTCTACTTACTTCATGGAGAGAATCAACACGCAGAGATCCTCTGATTCTTATGCTGACCTCCTTATAGGAGCTTAAATTCACATTGCATTGAATCGGCACAGCCAGGGAGTTGGTATAATTCTACACACACACACACACACACACACACACACACACACACGGTTCACAAACACACTTCCTTGCAAATCAACTTCAGCTGCTTGTGGTAAGATTACTTCTCTGTCATGAAGACACACACTTCATTACAAAACCCCTTCCAGTGATATTAAGACATTGTTAACTTAATGAATCCAGTTAATAACATTGGTTAAAGATTATTTGCAGTTCTACTGATGAAAATTGTTGACCACATTTTAAAGGATAAACCGCTGCAGTAGAGACTTTCTGTCTTACATAAAGCAACAATTTGGCATTCTAGATGACCAAACGTTCAATCTGCTTGCCACAAATGGTGATTAAATAGCCCTGACATCACAGGATAGGATTTTAGAATTAAGCAAAAGCACCAAAGGCAACAGTATAAAAAGGCACAGTGTGGTTTTAGATGCACTGTGTGATATTAGTCACAGAATTACAGCCAAAGATGACATAAAAAGCGTTACCAGGCGAGACATATGACTCAGGTCCTCTGGTGATGCTCGACTGTGCGCTATGTGTTGAGGGGGAATGCAGTGAGTCCCATCTACCTAAAGGCAGAGCACAGCTTATCACTTAACCAGAAAAGGGATATGTTATTTTAGGTTGAATCATTTTAAAGCTAAGTAGTAAATGAAATCAGTAGTAGCATAAAGCTTTAGTAGCATAAAGAAAGATAGTGGCAGTCTATAGTATGAAGTAGTCCTGGACAAATCACAGACATTTATTAGCTAAGTAAAAGCTCTTGGCCAGTCCCATGCTTTTTTGCCTGGAAACTGAACTGACTAGACTAAATAATTTGTAGCTAATGTAATAATTGACAAACTAGTTAGCTAGTTAAGTGCATTAATATACCAGAGTAAATAAAAAGTATATGATCATAATTGATGTAGCACATCATGAGAATGAGAAGCAGAGTTAATCAGTTTTGAGATGTTCTGCATGTTCTGTCCTTGCATCACACATAAAATATAGTCTGGCTAGTCTCTTTATGCTGGCATGTTTAACCTTAGCGTAGAGTTTTTATGACAGGTTTGTGTTGCAATTTATGTTCTTTGGTGTACTTTCGAATTTTCTCCCCAATATGGTCACCTGCCAATTCCAACTTAACACAGAGCTCTCCTCTATCATGTACTCATCACGTGCTGAGACATGTGGAACCAACACTTTTTTTTGAACTGCAGGTCATGCTATGTCTCATGCTATGGTTCTCACACTAGGAGGATAGTGTTATCTAGCTTGTTCCTCATACATGAGCTCACAGGTGCCCATGATTGACTAGTGTCACTGTGATTACCAGAAAAGTATTCCATTTTTCTCATTCACAGAGAACAGCAAATGTTGCTCTCTTATATTCTGGTTCCAGATGGCTGTAGCATCATCAAGGATTTTAAATCACGATCTAACAACAAAACAACTAGACCATTCAGCAGTGAATTCAAAGGGCTAAAAGCCTGGATACTGGTCCTGGTCTCCTGCACTGCTGTTTTATCCACCCCAGTTACCCATTACTTTGACCTTGAATGCATTTGGTAGAAAAATATATATATATTCAGAAAACATAAGTGGTGACTTTACACCTCTCCTGCTCACATTTAAATTCTTTTCTGGAATATATTACTCACCTGGTCTATGTGAAAGTGTTGGATCTGTAGGAAGCGATTCCCATTTTTCGTCACTTCTGGGATCATAATGTTGAGCTGTAGATTTCTCACTGGGAAGTAGCCCAGATTTTGGATCTGAACAACACAGAAAACACGACATTACTTTTTTCTTCTCTTTTTACCTAATCTCACTTTGTCAACTGAAAAATAAAGGGTAAGTTGGTCTCACTTGGAAAGTAAAGTTGAAAGGCGGACGGAGGTTTTCTGCCTTCTCCAGAGCGAGGTTGGCTTTGAGCTCCCAGTGCGGTGGACTAGAATCTCTACAAAGACAAACAGATAATTTCATTTCTCATACAGTCCATTTGGTAGACTCTGATTTAGATTTACAGAATATCACGCACATACATATACTCTGACTGACCTCGTGAAGAGCAGGTCAGCCTCGTATCTCAGCGTGTAGAAGATGTCGTTTATGTTGTCTTGTAAAGCCACTTCTTCTCCATCACTAAAGAGAGACAAGAATAAAGAATAAGATGTGCGCTACTCCAGGTCTCCATTAATATTCATTAGTTTCACATTTCTCCAGTGCCCATTCATACAGCCATAACTACAGACTTGGAACGATGCCAGACTGAAATGTTTTAGTAAAACAGTCACTGGGAACAGTCAAGTGACACTTAGTCACATGTGGGAATTCTTTACGTTTTTAATGGTTTTCAGAATGATGGGGAGAACACACACACACACACACAACACACACACACACACACACACACACACACACACACACACACACACACACACACACACACACACACACACACACTCTAAAGAATTAGATTTGGAATCTTTTTTGAAAGAGGAAAGCACCGTTATAGGGTTTTATACAGAACCCAGTTCTGATGATTATCATATGGGTTTTCTATCATAGCATCCGATTCCTATACACCAGCAGGAATGAGGGTTTGCAAGCTATGCTTTGTTTTCTGCTGTGATCTGTGATTGGAAGATGAAGGAGAAAGCTGTGACAAATGCTCACAGCATCAGACCACACAAATGTGTTCCAAATGTAATTTGGAAAAGGCTATAAATAGCCTCTATAAAAAGTCACATCTTAGAGGAAGCGATTACAATGATCTTGGACATGTTCTGGGGGTCTTGGGCAAGTCTAAAAGAGCATGATTCATAATGATGTCAGATTTAATAAAACAGGAGGTTTTGGTTTGCGGGGCAGTAAGACGATATTCTGAAGCTGAAGCAGTTTGACTAACGTAGCTTCCGGGGGGTCAAAGAGTCAGAATAACCCAAGCCCATTCTAGCTAGCATTCTGAAAGATCCAATAACATAATTCAAAATTTGGCAGTGCCAAACCACCTATTTCCTTAAGCCTCTATAATTTTCAAAAATGGATATCCTCATCCTTTCCAAATAATATTTTACCAAAAAGCAGGCATGAAAGAGATAGAGAAAGCCATAATAAACTATGGAAGAATATGAAATGTCTGGAAACAATAGTATTGTCTATCTATAGGCAACACTATATCACATAAACTGTGCAATAGCTAAAAATAATAATAATAATAATAATAACAATAATAAATATTATTATTATTATTATTATTATTATTATCATTATCATTAAAATTATAATAATTATTATTAATAGCAATTATTTAATCTGACAAGTCATGACCACTGTTGAATAAATATGATCTATTGCACAGTTTAGGTGATATAGTGTTGCCTATAAATAGACAATACTATTGTTTAATAATAATAACAACAACAACAACAACAACAACAACTATTATTATTATTATTATTATTATTATTATTATTATTATTATTATTATTGTTTAATATAAATGCTAATTTCAACATAATTTAAATAAAATGATAATCTTTTTTTAAGTAGTGCCACACTAGATAGGACAAAAGGGCACTGCTGAGTGTTAAAACATTTTTAACTTTTGTATTTTACCTTCCAGCTGCCAGAATGACCCGAACATGGTCCAGCAACACTGAGCTAATAAATTCAAACTCCAAACGGAAAGTGACCTGGAGAAAAAAACAGACAGAGAGAGAGAACAGATTGTTGTTTATATCACATAAGCAGGTAGGTTAAATATGATCTGTCTAGATCTGATCATAAATATGATTTTATCACTGCTGCAAAAAGTCTGTCCAATCATCCTCAGCGAGCTCACAGTGATTACACATGAGCGAGTTTTTATGTCTCATAAGGTCGGGGAGAAATATTCCCCATTGTATAGAAAAGCTTCCAACAGCAACAGTGCAAGCTTTCACACAGGGTTTAGCAAAAGTCTTCAATAATCTGCTGTAAGTCTGTGGCCTCAAAGTAAACGTCAACGGGCGCCAAAGCACAGCTTCACAGACGCTTCACTGACAACCAACCTCTCTCTCTCTCTCTCTCTCTCTCTCTCTCTCTCTCCCCAAGAAAGAAAGAAAAAAAAAAATGATTGAATGTTATGTCATACATATCATGCAGAATGTGTGTCTTTCCCTTCTGAAAGCATTTCTTTGCTTGCTAGCCAAGTGACGAAGCTAATATTAGCAACAGTTGGCGATAACATTAAATGCTGCTAAATTCCTTTAAAAAATTGCATTCAGTCAATTTTTAAAAAGCCTAAAAGTGTATACTTGTGGAGATAGAATGAGCATTTGCAGGAATGCTACGTCACATGTTTTACCAAAACCATAAAAATTGTCCCCTAAAAAAAAACAATCACTAGGATGCACACAAGAATTTCACAAGTTTTATGTTCTTTTGTAATTCTACATCTTCCACTATTAAGTCCTTTACACAAGAAAAAAAAAAAAAACATAATATGATCACTGTTTAAAAATATGAAACGCTCAGTATAATGGCTTTATTACATAAGTATCCCTTCAGAAAAAGAAGTCAATCAACTTGCTTGTGCTAAGCTTGCGTTAAGCTTGATTTGGGAAAGAGTTGATAGAAGTAACTAGAAGGACCTGACACTTTGTGATCTACAGAAACATGACCCAAGAACTCCACAATATTCCCCAAAAGGTTGTCAGTTAGAATTCAGTCCAAAGAACATACTGAAATCCTGCATAGTTTTGACTCATCAGGCTGTTTTTTGTTTTTTTTCAGGGTAAGTAGTCATACCAATAACTAGCAACCTAATCTGGTATTCACAAATGTGTGACAAATGACATTAAGAATACCACAAGGCAAAATTCCAACAAAAAGACCACTGCCTATAAATTTGTTTTCTAATGGGTAAAAATTAAGAGCATATTTGTTGGTAAAAGTCCACTTAACTGAACTTGGCAACAAGTGTAGGTCACATCCTGTATTACTTCTCATCCGAAACAAATTGCCTTTTTTTTTTAAACAAATGCATTCTGTCTGTTAGCAAAGAAACCATGCATGTAAGCAAATTTAATGAGTAAAAATCTCTTTGGGTTTTTTTTGCCTACACAACAACACAACACACAGAGGAAAAATAAATACTAATGCTAAATTGTTGTCTCTTAAGGGTAATACACCCAAAGGAGAATTGTGATATGGTCTGGAATAGCACAACAACCAGTGCAGCATGATGTCCATAACCTTGTCAATGTGAAAGACTCCTGCAGTAAAACTACTAGTGTTTATTGCGTCCTATCCCAGTCTGAACACCGCTTATGGGCACAGCAAACCAACTAATGGGGCCCCTAACTTCCATATCTTCTAGTCACACCCACAGCACTGATGTTCTTGACACAGAGCACACACAGACCCACCTGATAATAGCAGCACTCAGCTCTAACCACTAGACCTCTCTGAAAAACCCACAGGCATCCGCGTCTGCAGAGAAGATAGATCCTTTTTTCTTATAGTTTTTCATCTTAAAGTGTTCTAGGGATGGCTAGAAGGATAATCTGAAAGATCTCTTTGGCATGCCTCAATGAGAGAAGAGGATTCTGGGTAACAGTTCTGTCACTGCTATGTGGAAAAAGGATTGTGCCTGGAAAAAGTGGCAGAAGTGGTGCGGCTAGGAGGTTTCTTTCTGCCTCCGGGTGCTGTCCAGGAAAGGCATGGAAACTCTATGTCTGATCAAAGTTGCCAGGTTTTTCTTGAGTAGAGTTCTTAGGGCACAAGTTTTTTCAGCTGACTCTAGACCACCCGCTTTAGAACAAAAAACTTGTCTTTATGCCTGAAAAAAGTCAGGTGGTGGAAAATATGCTGTCACTTGCAAAAAAGCAAGATATATAAAGAAAAATATAAATATTAATCATTTATTAAGGTATAAAATAAATTTAATAATCATTCTGTTATCTGTAATCATCATGTTAATTAGGATTAATCGGCTACTTACGATAAGATTTATATGAAGCTTACTACTAAAATATCTCCTACTAGGGGGATTAATTGCTCTAAATTATCGCTAGTTATGAACGAGTGTCTGAATGTGTGTGTGAATGCATGATGTCCTGCGATGGAGTTGGGGAAGCATCCTGGATGTTTTTTACACCTTATTTTAAAGGTGAAAATTTGTGGACAAATCAAGCGGTCAGATGTGTCTGAATAAGGATATTGAAATTTACTGCTTTTGCCCTTGTGGCACAACTGTTCAGTGTCTTTGCTTTGAAATAATTTTGAGGTCTGAATACTGGTGTGTGCAAATTTGATATTAACTCCTCAGTGTGTGCTAGCTGCCATGTTGCCAAGAAGTTGTGGTGAGTTTTCCGTTCAGACCTCTGCTCTGTGCAATATTTCTGCTGTACAGGGGAAGAGAGAGAGAGAGAGAGAGAGAGAGAGAGAGAGAGAGAGAGAGAGAGAGAGAGAGAGGGAAAAGAGAGAGAGAGAGAGAGAGAGAGAAAAATGGAGAGGGTGAGAGGGAGGGCAAGAGATGGACAGGGTGAAAGAGAAGAGAAGAGAGAGAGAGAAGAGAGAGAGAGAGAGAGAGAGAGAGAGAAGAGAGAGAGAGAGAGAGAGAGAGAGAGGGGGAGAGGGAGAGCAAAAGAGAAGATGGACAGGGTGAGAGAGAGAGAGAGAAGAGAGAGAGAGAGAGAGAGAGAGAGAGAAGGGGGAGAGAGAGAGAGAGAGAGAGGGAGAGCAAAAAAAAAAGAGAAGATGGACAGGGTGAGAGAGAGAGAGAGAGAGAGAGAAGAGAGAAGAGAGAGAGAGAGAGAGAGAGAGAGAGAGAGAGAGAGGAGGGGAGAGAGAGAGAGAGAGAGAGAGAGAGAGAGAGAGAGAGAGAGAGAAATTGGACAGTGTGTGTGTGTGTGTGTGAGAGAGAGAGACAGTAAGAGAGAGGGAGAAAATGATCATGGTGAGAGACACTCACTCCCCCAAAAGAACTTCCTCATTCTGCTTAATGTGATATCAGGAACAGAGCAGGAATTTTGGCAGAGATGTTTTAGAATGTTGATGTCCTGGTGTAAAGTGAGTGTATACAGGCCTGTCTTGTGTGAGGCACTAAACCAGGGTGAATCTCCTCAATTTCACCCTTTTGACATTAGCTCACATAGCAATAAAACACATCTCCATTAGTGGTGTATAGATGTCACATTAACTGGCTGTGGATTTACGTCCTAGCACCTTCATGCTGAACTGGACCATTACTGGCTTTACATAAAAAAGCTAGTAGCGAGATAAGACAACGTATGAAGTGAGTACCAAGTTAATTTATTTATGATTATTTAAGAAAATGAAATACTACTGAAAAGGAGATAATTGAAAACTAACTGAACTGAGTTTTGTGTTTTGACATATTATATGCTAAAGCTCTCTCGCTCTTCATCTTTCTTTTTCTACTTGGTCTCTGCATGCTGTCTGATTATATCATTTAGGCATTAGCAAGTTTGTCATTATACATTAGTAATAAAATATCAATTTGCCACATTATGTACTCACATTGTGAGAAACTTTGGTCTTATGGAAAACTGCATTCTTTTTTTTTTAGCCCACATTTCAGCCCAAACTAAAACACAAAACACACACACACACACACACACACACACACACGCATACCAATCCTAAGTTGTTTAACAGCACTTCTGTATCCTTGCACCAGTGGGATATACTTGTTTTTATGTTTACAAGTCTTGATTTAGAGCAAAGCCAAAGTAATTATTTTACTGAAGCATTAGCAAGCTAAGAAAATAACCACAGGACTTTTGTTACCACACAGCAACCAGAGGCCCAGTTCACATATACAGTACACAAAAATCTAACAGAGCTCATAAATCATCAACCACTAACTAATGCATCAAGTCAAACATCAACCACTAACTAATGCATGTCCTGTGACCTTCCTGATCAAATCCTCAGCCTCATTCAAAATGTTGCAATATCAAATCTACTGGGAAATAAGTAAAGAATAAAACACAATGAGGTGAAGTTGAGTATAAGCCTATAATAGCATGCTGTGAAGTGTGTAATTCCTTTTATGATTTATTGATGAATGACACGTCTTAATTTTTACTTATTTATAGCTATATTTAATGCTGTGGAGCTTGTCATATTACAGAGAAACTGGAAAGCACAAAGTCTTCTTTCCTGCCATTGTGGAAAACTTACTGGAGACACTGGAGACTTCCACAAATGCAAAATAAATGTCTTTACAGAAATCTTAGGCACTCAACAATCATACATTTGCATTAGGTTTATATATATACATATAATATATATAAAAATATGTGATTTATATTACATCCAGTACTGTCACCAGAGCTGTTGTTATGGAAAATCAGTCAACACCTTCAGGTCAAACAGATTTGAGAATTCTGCTGTTTTAATGAATTTATCCCAGTCCAACAAAAAAAAAAAAGTAAAAAATGACTCCAAAGCTCTAGTTTAGATCTCTTGATCTGGAAGTTTTAAACCTTATGCCTTCAGTTTAGTGTGAATAGAGATTTGGTGTATATTTCTGGAGCTAAAATACATAGATCATAAAATTTCAAGTTTTTTTTGAAAGTAAACACTTACCTGTGTTTTTGCTCTCATGAAAGGAGCACCGACATTACAGTACTTCTCATTTCTAGACTTGTCTCCACTGCGACAGTCGATCTGTATGTCTGAATTATCCTGTAACAAGATTGGGCACACCATTTAAAAAAAGTTTTTGTATCCATAGTTAAGTGTGAGAAATTTCATTTCCCCTTTAAAATAATTGTCCTCATGCATTTATATTAATATTTCTCCTGTAGAGTCATTTTCTTTTAAAATCGCCTAATCCTGTTATTCTTTTCCACTAAAACTTTCTTATAACCTAAATATTACAACAGTTGAGCAACTGTTCTCTTTATACCGATCTCAGATGTTTGCTTCTCTGCTTTATAATCATTTTGAAAGTGTCTCATTAAGCTGTCAATGAAAAACAGCACATGACCAAAAAAAAAGATCTAAGAAGTATATAAAGTGTTTATGGACACAAATTCCAACAGCTGGGAGCTTTGTTCAGGAATGAATGAAACATAGTCACAAATTATTAGGGGGGAAAAATGCCAGGGAGATAAAATAAATAGAAATAAATAGGAAAATAAATAGAAAACCTCAAAGTTTGAGAGAGAAAGTATAAATAGACATAAGACATAAGTATGATTTTTGCCTAGAAATTATTTCATTACATTTTTCTACATTTATATTTCATACATTTTAATACCTTATTATTATTTATAAAAATAATAATAATTATTATTATTATTATTATTATTATTATTATCATCATCATCATCATCATCATCATCATCATCATCATCATCATCATCATCATCATCATCATCTTCATCATCTTCATCATCATCTTCACAATATCTACTTTTCAGCCATTTCGGTTACATGTAGTCCGTTCCAATATTGGTACCTTTACTTGTACTATCAAAACAATCGTCTGTGTTTCATAGCTTCATCCCTTTACAGCATCTTACCTTTATTATTAGACTGGAGAACTGTAGGTTTCTGGAGTATGAGATGTTAAGATGGGCTCCATAAGCTTTTTCTCCTCGGTTCTCCAAACGAACATCCATTACCATTTTCTTCCTGGATGCTTCTATCACACGCTCAGTACCTTCAGGTTCACTTTGGCTAAGACACAATGCACTGCTCACTCGAAACACCTGTCCACAGAACTGCCTAATATAGAGCAAAGATGGAGTCATTTTGGAAACTGCTGTGGTAATGTGTGTGTGTGTGTGTGTTGGGGTATGTGGCCATACTTGCGGCTGATCAGGTCAGTTTGTGATTGTAGCACCAGGTCTGGAACACAGTGATCGTCCTCATCACAGCCGTTCCAAAAAGGAAGCTGCAGTAAAAAAAACAAATGCAGTGGTTTATGAAATATAAACCATCATGTCAACCTGTCAGTGAGTACAGACATCATAACATTTCATGCAGTTTGCAAGTGTTAGAGAGTGCAGGGATTAACCTGGGTTCTGACGGTAGTTGGCCAGGTATCATCTAGCGTGGGACCATTGTCTGGTTCCTGTAGACCTGTTTCCACTGTAAATATGATGGGTCTGGCATAGTCTGTTGTTTCCTTGAATAATAAGAAATAATACGACTCAAATGTACAATGCAGCACAGCAGTCTCTTGTTTAAAGGATGGAAAAAGAATCTCTATGACATTTTATTTTTATTAGGTCTTCTTGTAGCCAGCTGTCATGACTCACAGCTCTTCTGTGCTGCAAAGTCTGGATTGTAAAGTGGACAGTATGGTGTGAAATATACAGCATGGCTTAGCAAGAGAACCTAGAATTAATGCAACTACATGTGAAGCAATGTGAAGCAATGTTAGTGTGTCTAAGGTGTGAACTTACCATTACGTGGAAGTAGATGTGTTCACATTTCTCCTCTCTAGGAAGCATAGTAAGATTTTGTGACTGCTGCCGGTCTGGATCATCCATCACTGCACGAGGGTTGAAACGCTTCTCCTCAATAAAAGTATTGTACCAAAGACCTAGACATAAGGGGAGACTTTTGACTTTTTCCCTTTTACTAAATATGCAATCAGATCAGTATTTTCTACTCACTACATTTTTTTTAAATTCTACATCATTACATTTCTTTATAATTATACACCAATCAGCCATAACATTATGAGCACTTATAGGCGAAGTGAATAACACTAATTATCTCCTCATCATGGCACCTGTTAGTGGGTGGGATATATTAGGCAGCAAGTGAACATTTTGTCCTCAAAGTTGATGTGTTAGAAGCAGGAAAAATGGACAAGCGTAAGGATTTTTGATTGAGTTTGACAAGGGCCAAATTGTGATGACTAGACGACTGGATCAGAGCATCTCCAGAAACAGTGGTGAACATGCACAACCAAGACTACATTGATGCACCTGGGGAGCAAAGGCTGGCCCGTGTGGTCCAATCCAAAGACGAGCTACTGTTGCTCAAATTGCTGAAGAACTTAATGCTGGTTCTGATAGAAAGGTGTCAGAAAACACAGTGCATGATGGGTCACGGCTGTTTAGAGAGAAAAAAGGGGGACCAACACAATATTAGGCAGGTGGTCATAATGTTATGCCTGATTGGTGTATATTTTATTTTAAAGCTATAAACTGACTTTTTTTTGCATCAGACAGCATCGATAAATAGATTCTAAAACAAATTGCTAATAAATCTAAAATCTAACATTTGACAGCACAAATGAGACATAATGTATTGCAATTGGTTGCTGTGCATACTTTGTAATTATAATGTTTGGATTGTGACAGCAAGCTTTTAGCAGAATTATTATCATGCCTGTTAACTTTTGAGAGATTAGGAATGAAGTTGTTCTTAGTTTTAAGAGCCTAGCTAGTGTTTCCCATGTTCACTGGCGAGAACATTACTAAGTAATCTTTAGTAATTGTAATCAGTGGGTTTTGAGGGAGATTTTTATTTGTATTATTGTACTTTTACTGGACAGTCTTGTGATGTTTACAAAGGTTTGCTTACGTGTGCTTTAGGTGGCCCTGTGTAGTTCTGTGTAGTCTCATGTAGTTCTGTGTGGTCTCATTTAGTTTGTCACTGTTTTGTGTACCAGTTGTGCACAG
Source organism: Hemibagrus guttatus (assembly GCA_033459395.1). Lineage (NCBI taxonomy): Eukaryota > Metazoa > Chordata > Actinopteri > Siluriformes > Bagridae > Hemibagrus > Hemibagrus guttatus. The sequence continues at coordinate 11,832,976 of JAUCMX010000026.1, read as the reverse complement.
TTCAAACAATAATAAATCCACTTGACATGACTCTGCTTTTATCAGTTTATACCTTTCCATTTTAACTTGAGCAACGAATTCCAAGCTCAACTTCTATTAATTAATTAAAAGTATTTATTAATCAATTAAATACACTTTTACTTGAATAAAGAATTCGGACACTACTACCTCTGTATATTTCTACACGCTGTAGTACACACAAATACACATCCAAAACTGGTTAAGGTTTCCATTATCCCACATGCTGCATGACTTCTACAATTGGGTCCACACTTAGATCCTTTCTCTGATCTTTGTTAAGACAATCTCCAGGGTCTGAATTCTTTCCACCTACTACAGTTTCATAGACTCTCCTCCTACCACAAGCAGAACTTGAAAGCACTTACAAAACAACAATTTGTATGTTCATTATCATTATTTCTGGTTCGTTATCAGCAAGCTTAATAGGTCCATGGCTGAGTTGATGAACTCCATAGAGCTCAAGGAGCACAACAATATATTTTAGGGACTACAATAAGCTTTGATTTAAGGGCCACTAGAGATGGGATGAATATAACTCAAGAGATGTGAAACCTGGGATTTTAAAAGTCTTAAATTCAGACTTAAAATGAATCCTTCCACTGACACATGATATAAAACCTTTACTGCTTATAGAGTAAGTACTATTTACGTACTGTATTTGCTAAATTAAGCATCAGCTCTGGTTGCCAGCTTCAGTGACTACAATGAAAACTGCCTTTAATTTATTTTCATATTAATAGATGACTCTCTGTTTTTTTCCTTTTAACTTTATAATTCTGTAAAACATATCAGAGACAGTACCCCAGAAAAAACCCTGAAGCAAGGGTGCAAATTAGAATCAGATAAGGAGGAGAAATGCACTAAAGATAATACACTAAATCTTCAGTGATTGAAGCAATAAATCTTGAATCATTTATTTCAATCCAAAGCAGACTACAAAACCCTATTCGAAGCCACCCAAAGCCCTTCTGTAAATCTGAAGATAATTAGCATTAGACAAAATATCGGTGGAAAACCTAAACAAGATGTGCTGCACAATTTACTGCCCTGGCTGTCCATTACAAGCCAAATGTGACATTTCTCTGTGACTATTTGTTTGTCTAAGACGAATGTGATGGGGATGCTCACAGGTCATACTGGTTAACCCAAACCCCATGTCACTGTAGGACCTGAGGTCAAAATGTGCTTGGTTTTTCACATACTTTGCAGCAAATTTGTGATCAGAAGGTCAGTGTCAGACTGCAAGTGGGCCTCACTGATCGTAATCCTCTCAGCACTATGGTGAGCAGTCCTGCCTTGGAGAAAACAAATGTGTTTTCTCACTGTCCTGCTGGTTTCTCACACTTAGTATCTGACTAAACTAAAAGACGAGATAATTGACTTTCCTGGCTTTAGCACAGACAGAAGCACACCACACTGTGTCTGTAAAGCAAGATCTATAAGACAAACACTAAAAAAATAATAAAAGAACAGCAAGGGAGTGTGTCATCTTCATAAACCTCACATATATCCAGACTAGATATTTCATTTATGAAAAATGTACTCCAGTAAAAAGGTATGTGAGATTGAAAAGAACTTAACCTAAACAATATATTACTCCAAATTTTAATTTAGTGCTTTATCAAATTCAAAATCATTCTACACTTTAGCTAAATCATCTGCTATTCCTAGTTGCACTCCAATCTAACTAATCTGCTTTCCAGTTCAAGTTTTCTTTCCACCAAAACCCAAAGCCTGAGTCAACAAAGTGATCATTGATGATCAAAACCCTACACTGAGTTCAGCCGTTCATCTTCTTGTTGTTATTCCTCAAGCTATAAAATGTGGCAAAGGAACCCCAGATGAACCGAGAAGATGTGAGGAAGCAGGAGTTGTTTAGGTTACCGTCTCCACTAACAGATAATAAAAGATTTCTTGCGAATGTCAGTAAAAAGAAAGAACTATTGAAATAGTTGCAGATTTACAGTATGCAAAAAAAAATGCATGAGAAGAGCTTTTAAAAGTACACATCTGGGTGATGGTAATATAATTCATATGATGAAAAGCAACATTAAAAACAGGAATAAAAAGGAACAAAAGCGTCAACAGTTTTCAATTATTCTGTATTCTAAATTAACCCTGTAAGGCTTAAGTAAACAGTACTGCTACCAATTTTCTCTCAGACTGTGTAATATAGTACTCATAATTGTCCTTAGAAAGTTTGTAAATACTAACATTTGAACTGTTTATTCTGTGCTTATCTGTACTCTCCAGATTGCATACAAAGTGCATATACATTTATGCATATGTACAGGCAAAAACAGGTAATGTTTCTTCTAATATTCAACTGTTCAGTTTCGGTCAGCTTGTGTCCACTGTAGCCTCAAACCCCTTTTCTTGAGTGACCGAATAGAACCCCATGAGGTCTTCAGCTGTTGTAGCCCACCTCCTTCAAATTCTGGTGTTTTGTGCATTCTAAGGTGCTCTGTTTCTCACCATGGTTGTAAAGAATGATCATTTAAGTTACTGTAGCCTTCCTGTCAGCTTGAGCCAGATGTCTGGCCATTCTCCTCTGACCAGTCTCATCAACAATATTTTTCTTTTTTTTCTTTTCTTGTTGTTTGTACCATTCTGTGAAAACTTTCACATGATTGGCTGACTGGATATTTGCATGATTGAGCAGAGGTATTAAAGTGATCAGTGAGTTTATATACCAAGTCAAATTCCTTGTAAGTGAAATCTTGTTTAGCCAATAAAATTCTATCTGCTTCTGATATTATTTAGAAACGACTATGAATTATTCAGTAAATCTCATGTTAAAGGTACGGTATATAATGTAATGAGAGTCAGTCTAGACTTGCCAGCTGGTCCTGGCGGTTTAAGTGTTTTTATGGATCTTTGGCATGCCTTAACAATCCATAGCAGAATAAATAACTTTGAGGACTGACCTACTTCCTGTGTGGGTTTGATGACAGTCCTGGCAGTGACATTCAGACACACGATAGCCGACATACAGGTCACCTCCTTTCCACCGCGCCGACAGTCCTTATTGAAGATGTTGACTTTGCTGGGTTCGAATCGGACAGTGGCATGGATACGGATCACGCTGCGAGTCCTGAAAGATAAAACGGGATAAAAGGGAAAAATGCACTTTAGAGATGTTTATAGTATTATAGTGTTTATAGTAGGTTTATTCTGTCTAGGTGATTGAAGCTGAAAATAAAAAAGGAGGCAAATACTGTAACTGTTATACTGTACCAATGCTATCACCTGAGTAAAGCAGTTCATATCAAGGTGCACAAAAAAAGGATCACAACACAAAACATGACAACACAAACGTGTGGGATTGGCAACATCACAGGATTTAAATTTACACATCCAGGCACTGGGTAGAGAGCATTAGGGAGAGTATTTAGGAAAGGTATTTTAGTTAACTGCAGTTTTACTCTACAGCGCTAGAACCGGGATTATCCCCTTCTGTCGTCATGAGAAACATTTCTGTTTTCTGTTTCCCTAATTGTTGTGGTGTTTTGTGATGTGGTCATTTTTGTAGTGTTATGCATCTTTTGACCACAATAACGATGAGATACAACGAAGCAGTAATTTCCAAGCATGGATTCACCGACCAGAGGAGCACAGCAGCACCGATGGAACCAACAGCCAGATCCACCAGTCCATCACCATTCATGTCCATCTTCCCATGGATACTCCTGCCAAAATACTGCAAACCAGAAGCAAGCTCTGCTGCACTGATTCTCTATGAGAGAGAAAGAGACATAGATATACTGCTTTAAAATATATATTGATCTCATGACATACCAGAGCATTTCAAATCTATTCCCAAAAGAAACTTTACCTAAGGGTAATGCTCTGATATAAACCTACACAAGTGTTACCAAAATGTAAACTCTCCAGTTCCTACCTGTTTATACTTCCTTAGTATCCTGTTGCGCTGGCTGTTATAGATGTAAATGGCTCCTCGGTGCTCGTCCTCTAATGGTGCTCCCACTACAAGGTCATTAAAGGAGTCCCCATTTAGGTCAGAGACTGGCGCTAGGGCAGATCCAAATCTTGCGTTCTCACCCAGATCAGTGAGCTCCAGCACCCCCTCCAGGATAAAACGGGGCTGGAAGCGTACAGGAATTAACAATGAACCATTATGGGTGAGTGCCAAAATATTTAGACTCTATTATTCACTACTTCCTAATATGAGGCTCCAAGTGCAAACTATCCTGAAACCTTACACTAGGTTTCAGTACTTCATGCACAGATCTTTTAGTGAGAAACCTATTAACATACCAAGACTGACAAGGTCAAATCCATAAAATGTGTCTGTATTATCACTTAAGTGTCTCAGTCCCTAGTGTGTGTGTCTATAGTGAAGTCAGTGAGATGATATCCACAGTGCCTTTAAAATCAATTAGTCTCCCATGAGATGGGAAAGCTTGAAGGAAAGGTGCAATTCCTCAAAGTAAAAACACTACATGTCAGCCAAGTATTCAGGAGTTCAATTAGCCACACACATCCCTCCTCCTGCTCAGAATATCATCCCTCTCACTATTTTATATACTGCCCTACGACTGCAGGCACATGAGGTCACTTGTTTTTGGAGGGAGAAGTTGGAAGGGGGAAAGGATGGGGAAAAAATGTGAGGAAAAGGGAGTGTGAGCGAGACGAATAGTGTAGATGGGGATAGTAAAATAAGCCTATAGGGTTTAGTTGATGTATATTTAGGATATAAAGCCTATATGGAGTTAAATTTTTTTTTTTTGTATAAAGACAGCAAAAGATCTCGAGCTAGTTATTTAAGAGCAAGTCCACTGTAATACAGATGTCATAAATGCCATAAATTTTACAGATGTTTTAAATCTAGGTTAAAAGCAATTTATGTATATTCCACAACTGTGCATCTGCCCTGATGCTTTGAAAGATATCCCACAGAAAACTGGACTAAATATCAACCATCTCTTCTTCGAATCTTTTTTTGGCACGTGCTCTGTCTGTCTGTGGAAATAAACCTGAAGTGAATGAAAAAAACAAACAAAACAAAAACGCATGCGGCTCTCATTCACATCCATACTTACTGGACAGCCTTTTGCAGCTATTAGTGAAGCTCTCTTGCTTGGCAAGCTGCAGGTAATTATGCTTGAAAGAGCAAATGTTTTCCTACTGAGTTCAATGTGCACTTGAGAGCTTAATGAAGACACGGTATGCCGTTGGCATGAGGCACAAGATGGCAGGTGCCAAGTGCCTTTCTGTGCTGGCTCAGATATGAGAGGATACTAACGACGGGATTCTAATGAAGAAACACTTCCAAATGGTTCAGTTTGTTTTGTTTCTCATCAATAAAGAAATTCTATACTGAGTGCTGACATTTTTTTTACTATAATGGTATTCCACACAAACACCACTAATTGTACAAACAGGAAAAATATGCTGCAACTCTGCAGTCCTCCACAGGCATGCATGTGTAAACAGTATCAAAGCAAGGTTGTGTGTTTACCTGTTCGGTAATGCGGTAGATGTAAACTTTTCCCTTTTCCCAGCCTCCGCTGAAGAACATTGGTGCAGAAACAAGTAGGTTATCAGTGACTCCGTCTCCATCAAAGTCCACCGCAGCAATCTCACTGCCATAGTATGAGCCAATCTGCACACAGTCAGAGGGTCAGTGCTGGAATGTGGGAACCCACAGGAATATACACACACCAGCCACAAGCTTCATATTTATACATTTATGCTTATGTGGAAAAGACAGTTCCTTGAATGATTTGCACACATAAACAACAAAGGATTCTTGAAGGTTATGTGTGTGTATGTGTGTGAGTGGGCATGCATTTATCACTTTATGAGGATCCAGTGTCCCCCCTAACAAAGTTTTCAATGGAAAGAGTGTGTGTCTGTGGGTTTGGGGGGTGGGGTGGGGTGGGGTGGGGTGGGGTGTGGGGGTGGCTTGCTGGGGTTTATGCGGGCGCCTTATATCTAGGCGGACCAAACCAAACGTCCTCACCAGGATTGGAATATCTGACAATTTTGACATTTGATGAGTTTTGTTCTTAACAAAAACTAAAAGAGCAAAGAGGTTACTCAGGTTAAGGGTAGAGTTAGATTAAAGTGTTAAATTACATACTAATTAGCTGAATTAATAATTAGGTCAGTGGAAAAACTAGTAAAACTAGGAAAAACTAATTTTTACTATTTTAAACAAAAATAGTAAGGCAAATGTGTTTATGTGCGTGCGTGCACACTTGTATGTGTAACTTTGTTTGTTTTATATTATGGCTTGTGATTGGAAGCATAAGGGATGTGTTCTGTGGATGTGTGCAGTCTAGGCTGCATGTTATTTCTTAAATAAAAGTGATGAAGGGTGATAAGAATAACAATACAGCAAGGGATTTTCATTTTCATGCTAAACACAACACATTATATTTTGCTACCTACCATTACTGTCTTCACCTGCTATTTAATCTCATTGGTCACAATTTTAACCTTGCAAGATTTGTTTTATTTTATAAGAATTCTTATAGATATGCATACGTTCATAGGACTAAATATCACCAATATATTGGTGTTCATAGGGCCAATATATAATCTTGTGCATAAGACTACATAAGACTTATTCCCACACATGCCATCTTTCATAAAGACTACTTATATTATATGGTTTGTTGTCAAGTTGATATAACACTATTCAAGTAACATATATATATATATATAAAAAACACAAGCTGACATACTAAACTTGTTATATAACACTTTCCAGGCTGACTAATTAGAACATCATGGCAGCTATATTTGTCACTCTGTGTGCATCTGGTATGTCAGGGTCACATAATGGTGATGACGTGACATAAACCTAAAACCAAATTCTTCCTGTGAGACTGGGTCGTAAAAACCAGCTGTATACATAACACCATTACCTCCTGAAAAGTTTAACTGTGATTAACTACATTGTGACTATAGCTTTAATAAAATGAGTTTCATAATTGTGCTTAATGATATTTTAACAAACAGGAATGGGTTATGCATATTTCACCGTCTCCTAAATAAAGCATTTTTAAAAGTTTATGTAGGTTTTTAGCAGCTTTCACTGGGGGTTTATGTAGGTTTAATGTAACCCTATAACCAGCACATTATAGGTATAATGATACATGATAATTTGAACAATTTCATGCAGCTGGTATAAATAATTACATTATATAATCTGAGCTATTTACTAATAGTTTTTTCATTGCTTTGTTTCATTCATTTTATTTGGTGTTGAAAGACAGCATAGAAACTGAGAGTTAAATAGTTAGTAAGTATTAAGTAGCTTAATATTGATTGAAAAAGAGTTAATGTTTCCTTTGATTGTCAAACTGGCACAGGACATATAGATATAGAATATATAAGGTTTTCAGGTCATATTAGCTAGGTTGTGCCTAAAAAAATAATCCAGACCCTTGATTTTCCCCTTTTTTAGATATAGGAAAAATCACATACACAAATACAAATAACTTCCAAGGGCTAAGAAGGTAATAAGCTTGGTATATCTTATATGCTAGCTTTGTCTATCTTATGTGTATGAGACAAGCTCCTACCTGATGTCCCTTCAGTGAATGCAGGATGGTGAGCTCTCCTGTGTTCTTCAGGGTGAAGATGATCACTTTCCCTGTGTGGTTAAAACGCGGGGCTCCAGCCACATACAGCTGCCCAGTTCGCGCGGACACCACTGAGGTCACTGTGTATCCTAAAACAATGATGGAAAAAGCATAACTATCAATATAATCCAATATGATACATCCATAAAATCCACAGAAATCCACTTTCTGTTTCATAAGCAAAAGCTTATGACACAGTCAGTACAGAAATTTATGGTACTATATAAAATAACATGTGTATGAATCAAATTTAGAAAGTTAAATGGCAAAATGTATAAACTATTGAGCTGTAAAAGCATTGCTAGAGAATGTAGTTCCAAGTCTCTGTAAACTCAGTTAGAGCTCTGTAATCATTCTCTCATTAGTGACAGCCTGGCATACGGGGACAGAGAGACAGAGAGAGAGAGAGAGAGAGAGAGAGAGAGAGAGAGAGAGAGAGAGAGAGAGAGAGAGAGAGAGAGAGAGAGAGAGAGAGAGAGAGAGAGAGAGAGAGAGAGAGAGAGAGAGAGAGATTTTATAGACAGAGATGGATGCAGTGATCAGTGTTAAAAACTATACAAAGAAGCTTCCACATAACATCTACACATTTTAATCAGAACCAGTGACAGATGAAGAATGAGAAAGAGACAGATCAGCAGTGAACAGAGAAAGTAAACAGAAAAAGAAATGACGAAGTATAAATGAAGTAATTTATCTGTGATTGCTTTATTTGATTTCATGATAAGCCCTTATATTTTTAGTTTATTTAGAAGCAGTGCTGCATCTTATCTTATTCTAGCCCAGACTGTAGATTTGAGCCACCTATCAGTGCAAAGCACCATCAGTGACATGACATAAAAGCAGTGATTGAGGTGCATGTGAAATACAACTGTGGGATTAATGATTGTGAACAAGGTGGATTATTTATTCTATCATCAGTTTTCATCAGTCATATATGGCTCAATAATTAAAAATTTCAATTGGGCATGGCACTTTCCCAAGTAGCTTACGAAACAGAGATTCAAATACAGAGCTAAACGGTTGAACCTTAGAGGTTTGCCTAAGGGCCCAACAATAGTTCTCACTGACAGCCATGGGATTCAAACTTTCCAGTCACTGCACTTTATCCACCAAGCCATTATAGCCCACACTAGTAATTTAGTCAGTGCATTATATAGCTGAGTCAGTGGTCTTGGCGGGTGACAGAAGAAAGAATCCCTTACCCAAGTAAGCTCCATGATTCTTCAGCTCTTCAGGGAACTCCTGTGCATAGGAGGACTTGGGTGGAACCACTTTACCATGCCGGGTCTCCTTTAACACGGCTCCATTCCAATCATAAGCTCCGACAGCCCCAACAAGAATCCCATCCTGCAAGCACACCATGACATCAACTATAGAAAACCACCTACACACTTTCTGTTTTCTCAACAATCAAGCCACTGAACCGTGATTTTTGACAGAGTGGAAGCATCCATCTTGCATTTGAGCTGCCAGTTGCTGTGTGTTAAAATGAATTTTAATGACTCATTGTGTATCTGAGCCTTGATTGCTGTAATTAATTGCTATTAAGGGGCCACTCATGGACCTTTAGTCAAATTCTTATTCACTGAAATGCTAATCCAATAGCTATAGGACTGCTTGCCATCATAAAGTCTTATGAAGGTCATAAAATAATTCTTCCCTGACATTCCCAAACATATTTCACAATCTTTGTGCTGCCGTATGCTATGCATGAGGTCTCTGAAACAGCAAAGCTCAACTGGCTGCACGGCCACTGCACATTTTCCAGTGGTTTGTGCATAGCACAGCACCACAAATACCCTGTAACCCATTGGAATGGTTTCTAAATCAATATTACAGCGACTCTCCCGCTTATTCCAGGACATAATTCTTAGAAAGGTCATGCATGTGTGTTGAAGACTATTGCCATGGAAACTGTGCAAACTCAAACCAATTTGTATTTGTAGTGGGATGTGTATACACATTTATTTCACAGAGGAGAAGAATGCAAACTCTAAATGCAAACCAGGCATTATGACCACGACTGGAATATTCAGAGCTCCTACAATGAGTATATTAGATTATAGAACCTGATCTGTTGGGTTCATTTTGAGAATTTACACAACAGGGGAAAAAACGACTCCTGATACAAAATAAGGTTAAGCTTATAATAAGCTTGTGGTTAAAAAGCAAGCCCACATTCATTAACGTGAGCGTAACTCGCCACACGATGCATTTAGCATTCACTTATTCATTATAATGGCTTAGAAGAAAACATTATTAGAAAATGCTTTGTGGATTCCTATTAAATAACTTGGAATTGATGAGAGTGATGAGAAAAGATGAGACTCAGTAAGGCTCAGAGCAAACAGTGTTTTCTAAATCACACTGTATGATGTAATTATACACTGGATGTGATATTTCATGATGACTATCAAACTTAATCTAATTTTATGATGCATACTACTTAGCAGACAGGCAAGTCAGATGACAAGTGAGCTGCAATATCCCATTTTAATTTTCTAACAAGGAATCAAGGAATATGTGAGAAGGTATCCTCCATTGGTGGTATATTGGCATGTTAGATTATAAGCAAGAAGGATTATGAGATGCATTGATTTTTGGTTTTTAAATTGCTATGCCATTAGCAAACAGCTGGCTGGCTTTGTTTCACCATTATTCACATGTTCATGCATCATTAGTGACTGTACTTAGCTAGATGTTTGGTGTTATTAGATCATAATTATCATAGTTAATGCTAGCTTTTATTGTAGTGTAACTATTCACTGCTACATTGTGAAAAATGTTCAATTATGATGAGATATCTCACTTGTCAGGTGCTGAATGTTTTTATAATTAAGATAACTTTACCAATCTGTCTGTTACTGCAATGAGTTAAACCTTACTCATATCACCAATGGCTGAAAAAACATAAATAGGCAATTAAGACCACATGGAACATTGGAGTATGTGTGCCCAGAGCCATATTTTAACAGGCCAGATCCCAGTTTCAGTGAAAACCATCTGAGCATTTGTTGGACAGTTTTCTCCTAGAGCTCAAAGATTTTTTCCAATATATTATCCCTCATGTCAACATTCAGGTGGCTTCTTATTAAGCAAGTGCTATTCCAGGCATTTGGTTTAGTGACGGATGAGATTTCCAGCCTTCTTAGTATTACCATCTGCACTTTTCCTATCTATTTCTTTCCCACAAAAATCAAACGATTATATACTAATGATTCTGACAGCAGGTCGGGCCTCATTTGCGGTGATGAATCGGAAAATTGGAGCAGTTGCATCAGCAGTGTGTCTTAGATACTAATGAAGTTCCAGCTAGCACTGAGATTTGGAAAGACAAAAACAACAGGTACAGTCTGGAATGAGCCTTTGGTTTTTGGATGAATGGCTGCTGATGGTTACAGTAGGGAGTGTGGAATTTTCGAAGACAATCCAGCTGTGTCAACTCAGGAGCCAAGGATTCTCAGTGTGCTATCAGCTGTGGGCCGAAAAGAAAAATGCACTGGGGGGGGGGGAGTACTGCTATTCTCTCTGTCTCACTTGTGAAACACTTCCTCTTGTACTTGCTACTATTCCTCCCCTGGGAACAGGAAACTGGTCTGTTTTATTCCCATCTTTTGGAATGGGGATTGGAAAAATCCTTCTCTCTATCATTAGGGACAGACAGTAGGGAGTCACAGATCATGATGACCTCAAGATCCACAGAGAGAATGAGGGCTGAATTTAGGGAGGGCATGTGAATAAAAAAAGATGTGGAAAACCAGTTTGTGTACTAAAGGATTGGAAGAGACCAGACAAACATGGACAAACAAACAGCTATGCTTACCTCAACAACATGTGTGGAGAAACCAGCCTGAGACATCTGGAGACCAAATGCTGTCCCGTTCTTACTGGTTCCTAGAATTAGAGCCAATAGCAAGCTTAGAGGGAGGCGATGATCTCCTTTACTGGCTTAGAACTCCCTACACAGTATTTCAGCTTACGTCTTAGAGCATCTTAAGATGAGTTATGACACGGAACATATTTCAATGTGAAAACAGAGCGCTTAAGATTTGCTCAGAGAGATTTACACTGTAACCCACTGTGGAGATGGTGTAAATGTTTTACAGACTGCAGCTTTTCAATGTGGTGTTGATATAAAGCATCGAAGTGTGCAGTGCCCTTGTAGCTACCTTCCAAACTGAATATCCTCTCTCCCAAAGCATCCACAATGTCTTTCAAGGCAGCTTCATCAGTCACATTGAAGAAATGCTTATCATCGGGATCAGTGGCAATGTCTTTGATTTCTTTGAGAAAAGCCTTTGCATCAATCCCTCTGCGATTGTAGTAACCAAGGACCTGGAAAGAAGGTCATAGATATTTGACAGTCTGGAGCCATGGGCAGAGCTATGTGGTGGCCAAGGGTGGACAAGTGGCTCCTTAGCGGTGATATTCTAGATTGAATTTTAAGGGAACACCCCTTACTATATCTCTGAGAATTTAAAGTCCCTCATTACAACAAGCAATAAAGGTGAGCAGACATTGGCCAAAATTTTAACATGCTTCATAAGATGTAACCTTGTGCTAAGTATGAATCTTTGTAGTTTGAGAAACAAATAACAACAAACAAACACTGCTTAGGTATATACCTTTCATTTTCATTGGGAATCCTATACAAAGAGCTACATATGGCATCTTAGTACTTTGCCCCACCATAGATTGCCACCCCAAGGAAGTCATTGGATCTAACCTGGTCACTCCATTGCCAAAGGTCTTGGCTATGCCCCCACAGTGACAGAGGTCGGTTCTCCTCAGGGTTTATACTAACTCAGTTTCCTTAACCTGGCTATCTTTAAGAAATCCATAGACCTTTATTTACCAGGGAATGTGCCATGTGCCACAAATACAGCACAAAAGACAGCACCTAAATGTGACCTGAACTCATTAGAGGTCTTGGATTTTAAAAACTAGTAGACTTTGGTGAATCAATCCTGTAGTGGAAACACACCTACAGCCTTAGAACAAATAGTTCTTCAATAGTATTTGGATAGTTAAGCTATATGGATGTTTACTTAGCTTCTACTTGGACTCCTTTCTAATGCAAAAATCCTCTGGTGGAAGGTTCTACATAGACTAAATGGATTTTTCAGAGGGACAAACTGAGGAGCTCTTAAGGTTCCTAGGATATTTTATCGTATATGGGAAAAGGATCCTTCTTCTTCTTCTTCTTTCGGCTTCTCCCTTCAGGGGTCGCCACAGCGAATCATCTCTCTCCACCTATCCCTATCTTCTGCATCTTCAACCCTTGCACCCACTAGCTTCATATCCTCATTAATTACATCCATATACCTCCTCTTTGGCCTTCCTCTTTGCCTCCTGCCTGGCAGCTTCATGTCCAACATTCTCCTACCAATATAAAATTCGTACTGACGATTCGCATGGTTAAATTTGGCAATGTTTTACGCCGGATGCCCTTCCTGACGCAACCCTCTCTATTTATCCGGGCTTGGGACCGGCACAGAAGTCACTGGACTGTGACCCCCATGGCTAGATTGGGAAAAGGATCCTTCTAGCACCCTAAAAGGTTTTCAGCTTGTCCCTTTAAAGGATCTTTGTAAATAGGGTTTTAAAGAGATCCTGTAACTGTCCAAAGAGCCATAAAAACTGGGCCACGTAGGGAGAACCTTAACAACCCTAAAGGGGTCTAAATTAAACCTTTATCTAAAAGTAAACTCACTTCACTCACCCTCCTCAATATTTTTTAGTTGTCCTTTTAGGGAACTATTTAAGATTCGTGTATAATCCCTGTTGACAGAGTTCCATCTAGAACCCTTAACTGTTCCAAAGAAGTGTTGAGAAACACTTATACCATGTAACCGTGTAACTTTTTAAAGTATTTTATCATTTGGAACATTTAATACAAACTAAACTGTCTGCCGTGGTGTTCTTCATGAAAACATTCACAATTTCCAAATAAGAAACCAAAGAGCCCTTTAGAGTGCTAGACAAGATTTCTAAACAATATTTTAATAGTGTACGTTCTGAGCTCTAACACAGGATATTGAGAAATCTAGCTGGTTTATGTCAGGATAATTATTAGCGTTGCCTAACACTGACCAAGCTGCTCTGGGCTACAGTTTGTATCTCACCCAGGCAATTTTGTGGTTCAGTGAGATGTACATGTTGAATTTTTCTCCAGTATTTCGATTGGAACCGTTCACATACTTTTATGCAAAAAAATAACAAGGAGAAATTAAAGGTATAGAATGTGAAAGAAACATAAAGGAGACTCACAGCAATGGCGTATCGAACAATGCCGTCTTTCTCACAGTCCTCAATGACCTGCTTCAGGTTGGGACTGTCATGTGATTCTCCGTCTGTTATGACGATCATGACCTTCTTGGCTCCTCTCCTTCCACCCTGTTTAAAGGCCTGAGATCTAGGAATAAATGTGATAGTAACAATCAAATCTTTAGCTGTTTAACAATTAGAAAATTAGAAATGTAGCAATTACAAAGTAAGCACTGCAGTTTCACATATTCACTACCATTTCAGTGTAATGTAGGAAGTAACAGTGAAGATAAATAGGAGAAAGTCTTTAAAATGGAGGTCTTTGAGGTTTCGTGCTAGCATGACAAACTGCACTGCATTTTTTGCATTAAAGGACTGTGTTTGCTTCCTGTAGGTATTAATGTATGAGTAGATGTTCATAGTACCGTGCCACACTGATTCCTAATGCAGTGTTGGTCTCCTCTCCACCTCTCTGTTGTATTTGTCGAGCAGCTTTCACCACTTCCTCCACTGAGCGGAAATCATTTAGCTGGAACTCAGTCACCACCTTTTCCCCATACTGTACCACACCAACCTACCACACAAACACTTCAGTCAATATCTAGAAATATTTCATACATAAATTTTCATATGCACAGTATATAAGTGCACTTGTGCTAAAATTGTGACTATACAGTATTTAGCTTTTTTATGTGCTGCATATACACTGATCAGGCACAACATTATGAGCACTGAAAGGTGAAGTGAATAAGACTGATTATCTCCTCATCATGGCACCTGTTAGGGGGTGGGATATATTAGGCAGCAAGTGAACTTTTTGTCTTCAAAGTTAGAAGCAGGAAAAATGGGCAAGTATAAGGATTTGAGCAAGTTTGACAAGGGGCAAATTGTGATGGCTAGACGACTGGATCACAATATTAGGTCATAATGTTATGCCTGATCAGTGTAAATACATACAACTAATTCACCATAACTTTATTAGTCTAAATTAAGGATAGGTTCATGCAGATTGCAGATTCATTTGCACCAGTTGAAGACTATCATTATCATTAAAAATATTAGAATGCAAACTATACCTGGATCTGCCCTGGTCCTATGTAAAATTTTTGCAGGATGTTGATGAGAAAGTCTTGCACTTCGTACCATGGATAAATAGAATTAGATCCATCCAGAACAATAACTATATCCATGTAAGTCTCACATCCTAAAAAACAAAAACATATGAAATCAAGAGACAATTTGCTAATCAGATTGTTGTGACTCAGGTTCGAGCTTTGTTTAGAAACTAAATACCACTAAGTGGATTAGCTTTCAAGTGGTCAGTTTCCATGGCAAGTATGTGATGGCATTTAAGCTTTATGGCTTGTAAATGTTTCAGGGATGGAAGTCTTAATTTTTGATTGCTCACATCTCCAAAATGTCATGCTCAAGTACTGGGCATGATCAAAAGGGAATCTAGAAATACAATACAAAATTCCCCACCCAAAAAAAGGTACCTTCACTAGTTAAATAAAAGTTCATGAGGTGTGCAGGTGTACAGAGCTTACTTTGGAAAGCTGGAGCGATGGTGCGTGAGAATTTAAAGCTGGCGTTGACCCTGGAGCAGATTCCTGTGCTGTAGTAGGAGCTACCACATTCATACGACCACAGAGGACCACATGCCTGAAAGTCAAAGCACTCTTTCAGTTTTCCTGCAGATTTTTATGGTCAAATACACACTTTGCTGTCTAACAGGAGGCATACTATACCTATAACTATAAAATAAAAAGCATATTATTTATAATTGAGTGAACTGTTTGCATTTAAAATTATACATCATTTAAAGGGGTAGTCCACCCTTCTTCAACCTAATCTCTATCTACCCTAATAATAATGTATGTAAAATTACAACAGATGATTTTAACATTTTCCCATGCTGATAAATCATTGTTTGATAAAATCCTTCCTTATCTTAAATAAGTGAGCTGTTCAGAGTTATTTATGATCCACACATCTTAAATCCAAAAATTGGAGAGATGGCTTGAATAATTTTATTTTTATTTCAATCTTTAACTCACCACAAAGCTGTTGTCTTTAGGGTTGGACGTGAGCGTCATCCCTAGTCTCATTTTATCTTTACGTTCGGAGACATTTGTCAAAGATATCTTTCCTTAAAGAAAACAAAATTGCAGGATTAGACAAATTTCTAAAACAAAGCAAACAAAAAATTCTAAATGTTTGGCCACATATGTCATTTTCACAGTCTGTCTAGGCAGTGTCAGCTAAATCCACATCATGCAGACACTGTAAACTAAATAACACCCACACAAACACACACACACTGTCCACATACTCTGCATCCATATATACAATCCTATACAGATGTGTGACACGTGTAGGAACAGATGTGGAAATGTATATAAACAGCAGAAAGAATAAATCACACTGATGGTCCCTCCTATAGCTTTTCACACCAAAAGCTGGCTGGTAGCACTTTACCCAAAACCACAGCAATAAGATTCACCCACTTATTAAGAGACGTTTTGTGAAGTAATAACACTGGCACAGTAAAGAGTTATGATGCCTTTAAAGTCTATTTACATAAATAACTATGAAGTGTGTCATGAAAACAGAGTACCTAAATTGAGCTTTGTGCAGCCAGGACCTGGGGCTCTTCTGTTTAACGAACATTTATACACATCACCTGTCTGGTGTTGGCCATTCGTTTCCAACGGAGCTCCAACCAACAACCTGTAAAAAATAAATACAGTTGTGTGTTGAAGACTAGATATGTACATTTCCTGAAGAAAATGTGAGTGGTGATTGCCATGACAAAACTCGTCCGTGACGCATTTCCCCACATTGTGCTGAGCGTTTTGATATGTCACATGTGTATGTAGCCGTAATTTTGCGATTTCCCATAATTCCGGGGGGGGACATGTGACGTCACCTGGATACACGTCACTCATGTCCCCTCAGTGTACTGAGCGTTTTGATATGTCACATGTGTATGTAGTCATAATTTTGCGATTTCCCATAATTCCCAAATGGAGGGGCACGTGACGTCACCCGGATACACGCCACTCACTTCCCATCAGTGTACTGGGAGATTTGATATGTCACATGTGTATGTAGCTGTAATTTTGCAATTTCCCATAATTCCTGGGGGGGTGTCATGTGACGTTATTCGGACACACGTCACTCACTTCCCCTCATTGTACTGAGTGTTTTGATAGGTCACGTGTATGTAGGGGCTAGTTAGGGGACAAAATTTGAAGAACAAGAAAAAAAACAAGAAGAACAAGAAGAAGAAGAAGAAGAATGTTGAATTATAATAGTGTGCTTTTCAAGCACCACTAATTAGTGGCTCATAATAGAAATGTAATGGTATAAGTTTTGATAGAATGGTGTACATTCATGTCTACATTGTTCTGAGATACTCTTCCCAGTATGAATATGTACTCCATTTCCATAAACAAATAACTGCTAATTAGTTTTATTTTACTTTTTTGCAAGGGCAGAATAGGTGTGTTTCAGGACTGGGATCCTGCTGGACACAACAAAAATTTGCACAAGTAGAAGGCTTTTACTTTCATTCAGATGCAAGCAGCCAGATATGCAGCTTGTGGACTAAAAACACTGAGTAGGAAGCAGAAATACACCCTGGGTGGGATACCAATCAATACACACATTCACATCAGGGTGCAGTTTATCTTAGCCAATCCACCTACACATGTTTTTGTGAGGTGGGAAAAAATCAGAGAACCCTGAGGAAACCCATGCAGTAACCTGAGCTCAGGATCAAACCAGGGAACCTGAAGCTGATATATGATGATATATACTGGGCCACAATTCTGCGTTAACATACCCTTTCATATATTCTTTAGTTTTGTCCTAAAAACCTTGAATAAAATTGAACAGTCTTTATGGGGTTGCTTTCGGTTGCTCCCTGTTCAGGGTCACCACAGCGGACTGGTCTGCACAACAACTTGTCACAGGTTTTACGCCGGACGCCCTTCCTCACACAACCCTCCCATTTTTGCAGGCTTGGGACTGGCACTGCACCCAGTGGCTGGGAATTGGACCCGGGCCTTCCGCATGGTAAGCAAGAAACCTACCACTGAGCCACCAATGCCCCTTGAACAGTCTTTATACTGTGGATTTTTCCTGCTTGTTTAGGAAATCAACAACATGAGCCCAAAGATATCATGTCTATTGATGGACTGCTTGCTATTTGCTCAGTAAATGTCAGTTGTTTTTGGTAGAGTTGTTGAGAAAAAAACAATACCATGACTAAAATATCAACATTTATCCAAGCAAAAAGCGGATTTATGTGGAATTATTTCGGATTTAGTGTGCATCAAATGTACATCAAAATGTGAAATGTAAGGCTTTTCATCTGTGTGTTGTGATCCTCAATAACATGACACATACACATACTATTACTCAGTAACCTCGGCTTGTAAATGGTACAAATAAGAATCTGCTGTAGTGAGAAAAAATAGACACGCATAAGCAGGCATTCACCCGTCCCTACACACACACAACATCCAAACACTTTGGAAGACAGGCTCAACAATTGTTCCTTTGTGACAGGCACAGAGCAGGCCTTGTGTTAGGTCAAATCCTCACAGAGGAATCGTTTCACCTTTCAGAAAATACAGCTCTATCAGGAGCACTCACACTTTATCCCTTTTAAATAGCAGATATAACCAAATCTTTTAGGCTCTTAAAGAAGGAAGAAAATCCTCTTGAGCTCAACAGTACACAGTATGTTTAGGTCACTGTGGACCTATAAATGTCAGCAGATAATTTTATAAAGCACTAAGAACATTGGGAGTACCAAACATTAGGCCTGAGAATGGTGTTTCCTTCAGTGATGTATTTTCACAGCCCTAAAGAGTGACCTTACACCTTCAGAGAGTCTCTAAACCCAAAAGAAAAACAACTGAGGGTGCAGTAAAGCAATATCAGCCAAAATGGTTCTGTAGGCCAGATAGAAAACAGCAAGTTTCTTTCTTCTGGAAAATCCTGAAGATTTTATGACTTTCGCCTGCATTTTATTTGCAAGGAAAATTCCTACTATCCAATGTTAGATTTCCATTAAAGGAACAGCTTTTGTCCATTTAACATGGCGGTGAGAATTCTTTGACTTTCAAAATAGTCTAATCTTTTAAAGCTTTCTTACTCAACTGTTTCAGTGTATTTGGGGCATACACCTAATAAAACTTGAGGTCTAGTGCTAAGAGTTTCTTATCCACTACAAAGCCCTTTGCCACTTAAATATACATTATCCATGATGATGACAAATGGTTTGGCATTTCAGCAAGCTCCAAACATGTTTAAACATGTCACGCACATGAACTGTTTGATGATGTTAGGGGGCTTCATATGTAAGACTGCTGGAGTTAATGCTGTATATTTGTCTCTTCATTAGCACAGAAGACAATGGCTCAGTGGACTGACACTCGATACTTGTTTATTACAGATCCAGACGTTACTGCTAAGCTGTAGCCCAGGGGTCACACGTCAGGGCCCTAACCACTGAAGAATAGCTTCAGCACACTATACATATACTCCTTTTCTGCAAAAAGTACACTGAGGTTGAACCTCTTTAAAAAAAAAATCTTCATAGGTCTGGTAACAATCTTAACTGAATGGATTCAGATGGTGCGAATATTTTGATGGCCATGGATATTGTGATTATTACCGACATTTTTGCTGTCTCTGGCACTTTATTTTACCCAAGAAAGTTCAGCTCAGGATACAGATACCTGAGACCTGTGTTACTGGGAAAGACGGCTGCCATTTTGCATTGTTTTATGGTCAGAGACATGGCGAGCTGTTAAACCATTTAATGTGTGACTCATTAGGGTCAAGTGTCCTTCACTGCTGCTACCAAGAGAGCAAGAGCGCACCTTCAGCTCTCTTGAGTAACAAGAAGCCAATACATGTTCTCCCACAGAAAGTCCTGGTTTGGAGAAAAACGCTATGAGGCAGAAAGGATTAATGCACCACAAGTGTTATTCCCATTAGCAAATGGAGGGATATGAAGCCAAACTTCTCAGGTATCAAAAGTGAACGAGATCCAGTGACAGGCTGTTTCAACACTTTCATGTATACACACACACACACACACACACACACACACACACACACACACACAATGCAAACAGATGAAAATCTCAAAATTGTGGTCTGATTCTGAGTGAGTAAAAAAAGAACTAATGTAGAACATTATGGACATTTTTCCATGGCTTAGAAACATGAACTGGCCTCAGCAGAACATTGGTAACCAGTTCTATTTTCCATCAGCTAAAATCCACATATTGACAACATTAAGTTACTGCATCATCATTTCAGTGCACAATGATATCACTTTTACTACCAATACTGAAGTACTTGATTTAACAGCTCGTTTCCTGAGCTGACCAGTTCACATTGAGGGCAAAAAATTTACAAAAAAATAATAAAAATGGGAAAAAGAAGAAAATTGAAGATTTAAATGTATGTTTTATATGTACCTATTGCTGTTTATTTTGCGGGAATAAAATAGGGGAAATTTAGATTTCAAGATGTATATAGATTGAATGGAAGCTACTGATAACCAATCAATTTTTATTGAGGATGTTAACTAGATAATATTAAGACTCATAAAGAACTTTCAAATCTAGTAACTTTCCTTAAACTATTTTGTGTTTATTTTTTCATCTCTTTTTCGATGTTGGTTGGACTTGACCATTTTAAAATGGATTTATTGGTCCAGCCAAACTACCTGACCAAGTATGTATGAAGATGATTTGGGCTGTGGTTGGATAACAGCTATATTCAGTCTATTCAAGCCGAAAGGTAGATCTCTGTGGTCTTCCTGCTGCTTCAGACCCTCATTAAAGCCCATATTAAGATTAACACCCAGAAGGAAGGTTACACTGAAACTCATCAGCAGGTTGTAAGAAAAAAAAAAAAAGAGCAATAAAGGTGGCAAGATAAATATCCATTCCCTGAGGGATTTTCATCATTCTTGTCCCATCTACTCACCAATTGTTACGGCCGGCGGTGTCCGGCTGGATGGAACAGACCCAACGCGAAGCTTCCGTGAAACAAAAGGGGTTTTATTAAACATAGAACACGAGACAGGAACATAAAACAGAAACTGCGACACCACATCGGCCTGCATACACACGAGGACTAGCAAATAATGAAGACAAAGACAAGACTATAAATAGAGAACGTAATCAAGGAACAATCATAGAAACATTGGGAACAGGTGTGCAGGGGCAGGAACACACATTAGGCTAGGGCGGGGCTTAACTACATTTACATTTCTGGCATTTGGCAGACGCTCTTTTCCAGAGCGACGTACAAAAGTGCTTTAGTTCTCACTCACTGAATACATTAACACTGGTTCAATAAGACACAACTTGGGATACCATTAGCCTAACACTGATTTGGGTTTTTTTTTTTTTTTTTTTTTTTTTTTTTGTTGCAACATATTACATAAACTGGAAAAATAAGAGCTAGTTTAAGTACTTCAGGAAGAGGTAAGTCTTCAGTTGCCGTTTGAAGACAGTCAGAGACTCGGCCGTACGGATACCTAGGGGAAGTTCGTTCCACCACCTCGGTGCCAGAACAGAGAAGAGTCTAGATGTATACCTACCTTTTTCCCTGAGAGATGGTGGGACCAGTCGAGCAGTGCTAGTGGATCTGAGTAAGCGAGGTGCAGTGCGAGAAGTGACGAGAGCTTTGAGGTAAGATGGCGCTGGTCCATTCTTGGCTTTGTAGGCAAGCATTAGTGTTTTGAATCTGATGCGTGCAGCTACCGGAAGCCAGTGGAGGGAACGCAGCAGTGGGGTGGTGTGGGAGAACTTGGGCAGGTAATTACACACATGGCTGAAGTAAACAAAAACAGACATAACATGACAACCCCTACTGAGAGCCCCCTAGTGTTTCACCCTCAGCCCTGCTACCCGTAACATCTCCCCCCTCTCAAAGGCGCAGCTCCCGACACGCCAAACCCTAGCCCTCCCCCAAAAGTCCGGTCCAGCGATGGGTCCTGGGGAGGAGCTAGGAACGTAGAGAGGCCGGTGGGGGGAGCGAGAAGCAGGGCAAGGCACTTGGGGGAGGGAGCGAGAAGCAAAAGCAAGGCGAGTGGGGGGAAGCAAGGACCAAGGCGAGGCAAGTGGGGGGAACGAGGATCAAGGCGAGGCACGTGGGGGGAGTGAGAAGCAGGAGCGAGACAAGTGGGGGGAGCAAAGGACCCGACGGCAAGGCCAAAGGGTCCAACGCGACGTCCACAGCCGAGCGGAGGCGCCGAACGACGTCCACAGCCGAGCAGCAGGGCCGAGCGACGACCACAGCCGAGCAGCAGGGCCGAGCGACGTCCACCGCCGAGCAGCAGCTCCGAGCGACGTCCACCGACGAACGACGGCTCCGGGGCGACGATGTCCGTCTCGCTGGGGTCTGGAACTCCCCAAGGGGCGGGAGGGTGGGAGCAAGGTGCTGCCGGAACTCTCCTCCGCTGGCAACGGGTGGGGCGGCACCCCTCACGGAAGCTACATCATGGGGCGACACCCCCCCACAGGAACATGGGCGGAGCGAGAGTTGGAGCAAACAAAACAGTAAAAAAAAAGTTCAAGGTCCAGGGCCCTGGCCGGAACTCTCCTCCGCTGGCGAACATTGGGGCAACGCCCCCCACGGAAGCTACATCGTGGGGCGACGCCCCCCACCTAGGCAGAGCGAGAGCCGGAAACAAAAACTTGAAACTCCAGCCCTTGGCCGGAACTCTCCTCCGCGGAATAAAAATGGGGGCACGCCCCTCACGGAAGCTATATTGTGAGGCGACGCCCCCCACGGGAACATGAACGGAGCGAGAAAAATCAAAATTTCCTCCAAAATCTAAATTTTCTGCCAAAACCCTCCTCCTTTCCCTAACCACGGGCGGAATCAACAAAACCCCCCCCGAAAAACACCACTCCGAACCAGAGCGCAAAACGAAAACAGGCAAAACAATAAAACCCGGAAACAAAAAACTAACCTTCTCGCTGAAGCTTCGCGCTGGATCTGTTCGGTTTGGGCTAGTCCTTCTGTTACGGCCGGCGGTGTCCGGCTGGATGGAACAGACCCGACGCGAAGCTTCCGTGAAACAAAAGGGTTTTATTAAACATAGAACACGAGACAGGACCATAAAACAGAAACCAGAAACCGCGACACCACATCGGCCTGCATACACACGAGGACTAGCAAATAATGAAGACAAAGACAAGACTATAAATAGAGAACGTAATCAAGGAACAATCATAGAAACATTGGGAACAGGTGTGCAGGGGCAGGAACACACATTAGGCTAGGGCGGGGCTTAACTACACACATGGCCGAAGTAAACAAAAACAGACATAACATGACAACCCCTACTGAGAGCCCCCTAGTGGTTCACCCTCAGCCCTGCTACCATAACACCAATACATCCAAGGCACAATAAACCTGAAGGGAATTTCTAGTTAATCACACTAAGCTTATATATTAAACAGACTTTTCTTAGATAAAGACTAATTTAAGTTGATTTTCCTATGCAGGCTCAACCTCAACTCATATCTAGAACCAGACAGAGGCAAATTGTATGTGCAGAAGGCGTTTAAACGTTGTTCAACAAGGGACAAATATGACCACTAAAGGCATTGCATTTCAATTGTCCATGCAGAAAAATGGAAAATGAAATAGATACATATCAGAAGTGCAGATCAGAAAAAAACATTTCTGAAGTGGCCCTTTCCTAAGCTCTAACCAAACTCAGCTGTGTTTCCACTCCTGATCTGCTGCTCACTCACAGATCCTTTATAGGTCCTTTATCCCACCCTTTCTCTCTCAGAACTCGGGTTCTATTTCTGTCTAAACAGACTGGGTAAATGGTGACAGCAGAAATACTGCAGGAGACTTTACGTTGTTTGTGAATTGAAAGCATTTGGCATTAGTCATACTTGGCGATTAATGGCACCAGGAATTCATATTAAAAATATTCAATAGATCTCTCTGTGACGTTGACATGATCAAAGCAAAAAGGTGGAAAGGGCACATACATGTACATGTATGTACACACAGCTTTACATTATGGTTCCTGAAACTAATGCTATTTACTGCATTTATGAACTTTAAGAACTTCATAAGAACACCTGCATTTTTAAATCCATCACAAGAACTATGTGGTGGTCTGGGAAAACCCATTACAGGGTCAAAGTTTGACAACTGTACATATAGTCCCCTTTTAAAGTATTGGAATACAAGGCCAATACCTTTATTTTTGTTATACACTGAAAACATTTGAGCTTGAGATCAAATGATGAATATGATAGATCAGAATTTCATCTTCCATTTCCTAATATTTACATCTAGATATATTAGAGCATGTGAACCTTTGTTTGAACCCAATTTACAATGCAAGATTGTAAACATTGACAGCCAGTATCTGATTACAAACTGAACTGATCTGGCGCATATGTCCAAGTTGCTAACGGTGAAAGCAAGTAAATTCAACAAATTGTGATAACAGCACATTAGCTAGCAAGAATTTAGATATTTTGGTCAGATCAACTTACTGGCTCCTTATAAGACGTGACCCAAATGAAGGTTAGAAAGTGGCCTAAAATATTTGTTCATTCTCTACCGCTTATCCAAACTACTCTCAAGTCACGGGGAGCCTGTGCCTATCTCAGGTGTCATGCAGCATCAAGGCAGGATACACCCTGGATGGGCACACACACACCAACCAGACAATTTAGAGATGCCTACAATGCATGTCTTTGGACAGGGAGAAAACCCCCGGGGCACATGCAAACTCCACACACGGCAGAGGCGGGAATCGAACCCCCAACCCTAGAGGTGTGAGACAAACGTGCGAACCACTAAGCCATCGTGCCCCTTGGCCTGAAATATTTCCATCAATATTGTGTTGACAGAAGCTTTTTTTTATTTTATTTTTTTTTAACAAAGATGTAAACGTTCTGTTTGCATTATTGGCAGAAAAACCCATTTTCTTGCTAACATCTTTTCCTATGTTATCCAGAATAAAGCCACATTGAAAGTGTTGGGTTTCCCAGATACATATACAGTTTATTGCCATAGGGTGACAGCTTATTAAGCTCTGGCCTCCAGGTGTAAATATTAGAAAGTCTACTCAGCCTCAGTTCTAAACCGGACAATAAACACAAACATTTTCTTGTGATCTTTACTGAACTTTATTTTACTAATTGATGGAATGAAATAATGGATATAATTTTGCTTATTTTGGTTTATTATATGAGTAAAACAAAGATTAGTCATGCTAATCTTAATTAAGGTGTATTCATGCTCAAGTACATGGTTTGTTCATGTTAACAAATGAATTAAATATGTTTGCAAAGGAAGCCTTAAACTATTTCCCGACACTCACTGCATGTCAGCAGGAATGAAGGTACATGGAATAAATGTACGGCTATGTGGCTCCCTCCTACAGAGCATTTCCCACTTCAAAGACCCCAAACATCCCAGTGCTTCCCTAGACTACTTGATTCCTGGAATAAGCAGCACATTCATCATTCTAGAAAAAATATTCTGTGCTGTAAAGCATCTGCACTGGACCCTGCGATCTGCACAAAGCTAGCTGTGTGGAGCAGTGTGTGAATAAAACATCAGAGATACTATAGGAATTGATCAGGTTTCACCGAATGTGGAAGTGAG
Source organism: Hemibagrus guttatus (assembly GCA_033459395.1). NCBI lineage: Eukaryota > Metazoa > Chordata > Actinopteri > Siluriformes > Bagridae > Hemibagrus > Hemibagrus guttatus. Next base: position 11,807,384 of record JAUCMX010000026.1, on the reverse strand, counting down.
TGGCTTGAGATGGATGTGAGGAAACACTTCTTGACATTAAATGTGGTGTGAGTTGACAGATGATCCAGGAGCCTGATCTCTACAAGTATTTCAGTTAATTCTTGAAGTTGATAATTCATGTTCCACCCAATTTGGATGTTATAATTCTACCTGGCATTGATACAAGATACACTAAAGGTTATAAATTAGCAAAATGAACAGGGAATTGACTTTATTTTATTTTATTTTATTTTTTAACAGTTAAGTTTTTTAATAGTCAGTTAACGGTCACTTTTGGCCAACCTCTGAAACCAAAGGTTCTGAAGTTGCCCTGTTGTGCATTTTCACACAATATAACAGAAATTTTTCACCACTTTTATTAACAAAAATTCAAGGTTTTTTTTAAATGTCATATGAAAAATGGTCAAATCATGGCCATACCAGAGGCCACCAGGAATTCTTTTTCATAATTTTGGGCAAGAAAATGATGATCTAAAGCAATGATACCATCTTCTGAGATCCAGAAAAGTTAATGGAATCATTTCTCTGAGATTATTCCTGAAGTTAAGGAAATGGTAAACTCATACATTGTTCATACTCTGTTAGGATTTTATATGGCCATAAAAGTTGAAACTACTTTGGCACCATTAGTTCCTTTTGGTGGAAAACAATGCTAAAGCCCTGTATTTAAAGTGCAATATCTTTTATTGGCTATGTAGAAATGATATCTGATTTATGGCCATGTTTAAAGCAGCTGTAGGATTTTTGTTTGAGTGTTTTCAAAATTTCATACCTGTTTATTGCATTTACATGTTGGTACTGGTGTTGGTTAGTTCACTAACTTTTTATCTTGACAGCCAATTTGCCAGTAACAGAGTGATAATAAGCCTATCAGGATGTACCTGCTAGCATGTTTCAATAGATACTAGCCATGTATTTCTGGAACATAGAGTTAGGTACTTGTAAAATGATAGTCACTGAGCTGTTAGCCTGTAATTACACAAAAATAGGCCCTGAAGTTAAAATGGTCTCCACTTTTGCCGAGGATACACAAATTCATCTTGTGTAGTCTGTGTCTCATACTTAGACCTGTAGTATTTTGGTGATTTGGGAACACCAGAAGTGACTCTAAATGTTCTGCTTGTTTCATTGTCTGTCCAAGACAAATAAGTTTGATGGAAAGAGACACCTCTGAGTTCCATTTACTTCTGAGACCTACTAACCACAGTCGACTAATAAGGGTTGCCTCTCAGACTCTCACTGTGTCTCTGAAGCACGTACAGATTTTGTCCTTTATTCAGACATTAATGCATGCCAAAAGGAAAGAAAGAGCAAATCTCTGCACAGTGACTGCTGACAATCTTAATACATTATTTTATTTTTCGCATAGGGCAGCTAGGGAGGTAGAGCCAGTCCCATTTACTCTCACTTTGGCATTACCTAACTTTGGCATCATGAGTTAAATTCAAGCTGCTAAATATGTTCTGCAGCTGCTTTCAAGGGATCCAGTTTAATATAACAGTGTAGGAGGAAGGATGCAAAAAAAACGGATTTCTCTTTCTTGAGGATCTGACATGTTGCTTGAAAAAGTATTTATCAAGATATTTCCTGAGTGGACTGCATGTCTCAGACACTCTCTTACATTCACACACTGCCAGCAGTGTCTCATAGCGCCTTAAGCATTTCCCCTGTTCAGGCCGATCAAAAGTAGTCTTACACCATGTTGACAATTAGCTACTGTTCCTCCCATTCCTTATCGCCCAGAGCTGCGCCAGTGCAAACACTCAAGCTTCCTGATGCACTCACACAAAAATATTGTATTCATTTCCAGCTCCCCATGAAATGACCTACTGCACAAACTTTCATTAACTCTATGGTATCTGCAAGCATTATGTTACATAACCACCTCTGACCTTTCTCTGTCAGTAAATGTATATGACAGTGTGGTTTCTGTACAATGCCTCAAAATGAATAGCGCTGTAGAGTAATAGTTTGAAATCTGTTTGTGCACTCGGGTCACAAGAATGTGTGTTTGAGAAACTTGTGTGGCAAAAAAAGCAAACTTTTGGCTTTTTTATATACAAGCTGCAGTTTTTGTAAAAACTGGCCAAATGTGTGCCAAACAGTGAACGTGTGGGCCCCATGGAGATATAAAAACACCCCATACACACACACACACACACAAATACAGACACATACAGAAGCCAGGCTTACCAGGCACACACACACACACACACACACACACACACACACACACACAGAGTACACTAAAGTTTCCTTTAGCCACTAAACGATTTCCAGATGTGTTCTGACTGATGAGAGAGAGAGAGAGAGAGAGAGAGAGAGAGAGAGAGAGAGAGAGAGAGAGAGAGAGAGAGAGAGAGAGAGAGAGAGAGAGAGAGAGAGATCTCTGTTGATACCCCCAAATATCAGCTCAACTAAATTTACAACAAACTTTGTAGTTCCAGCTACAGGATTGGAATTAAGTATTTGCACTAAACTATGTGGAGAATGTAAACTAGGGAGAAACATTTTCCTCATGGTCTGAAGAGCAATAGGAATGCCATTGTGATTATTTGAAGCAAACAAGTTCAAATCATTATTGTCTACTTAAACAGATTTCTCCAGTTACAGGGTTGGTGTATATGGTATGCTCGCTCATACTGGAAGGAAGTACTGACATTCACGTTTCTAATTTTTAAATATCTTGATCTTTATCTCAAATCAGCAAAGTCTGGAGTGGAGAGGGATCGTTCCAGATGCAATTCATGGAAAACTTCACCTTCAAACACATCAAATATGTTTAGATTTAAATATATGCAATAGGCTTAGGGATTCTGGTGCTAATTTGTTGGTTTTATTTTGTTATGTCTGTAAGAGATTAGTGGTTGTCTGCTGGTCTGACATGACAGGGAGACATTGCTAGTGGAATGACAATCGCGTTCAATAACAGAATAAAATCAACAACCTAAAACCTAAGCTATTATGGTCAGGTTTTGCTCTTAGTGCCTAAATACACTTCTTTCTTCAATCACCATTTTCCAGTGATGGTTAATATCATTAATGAGAAATCCAACATAGAAGCAAAGCTGGACTGAAATGCTGAGCTGGGTTATGGCAGAGACTCTGCTCATCTAGATAATGAGCTGTTAGATGAAAAGGGCAATGTTTTTGATGGTGGTACTAGCATATATTTTTTGGAAGTAGATCCATTTGAGCGGGGTGTACGGATGTGAATGAACTACAGAACTAGCTGAACTATAGTACTAAAGCACTGCTGCATGGGTCTCTTTATGTAGGTTGTTCAAGGTGGATTTTTCCATTAAATGGTAATAGGTAAGGTCATGCTAACTTTCAGGCTGTGACATGTAAATCCAGGCAAATTACAAATATACTTTTATCCCATCTGAATTGACAAGTCTATTACTTCATTATGAAGTATTACTGTGAAGCCATGGCATGACCAGGTTTTTAGACGTGCAGAGCTAAAAAAGGGAGCATGAGCAGACTAAAGGTAGCAATGCCAATTTTATATGGGTCAGAGCTGTATTTTCAGGATATTTGATTTTTCCTTGATACAAAATGAATGGCCACATAATGAGCTTCCCTGTAGTTCCTTATACGCAGTGGAATGTAGTCGAACTATTTCCAATGTATTTTGATTTAATCAGCATGAATTCACATATGGTTATAAGTCAACAGCAGTAATAGACCAAAACAGACCTCTCATAGATTTGAGGTCAGAGTTGGGGTGGTAATTGGTACAACAAGACTTATTCCAGAGGTAAAAAACTTCCCACAGCACAACCAGTACAGAGAACTCTGAACAAAGGAGAAAGTCAGAAGCCTGATTAAAGATGTTTTGTATTTACTGTGGTTTATACCATAGTTTGCAAACTGATCCTAAAAGTCATATTCAGAATTGGAAGCTAATCTAGGCTGTGAAAGCCAATCAAGGAACTGACTTTACACTGCATTTAACAACTAATGTCTATATGTGTTTGGTGAGTGTATAGAATGATTTAAAGTGATCAGGAGTCATTTAGAAGTAACCATGATGTAATGATGTACCATAACTCACTAATCAACACATAGACACACAACGTCTGTGGTCAGTACACACAGTAAGGATGCCAGGATCCTCGCTGATGATGTCATACGGATGGATGACAAATTCCTTGCTCATTCCCCTCACAGAAATGTATAAGTGGTTAACCACATAAACTATGATATTAGGAGTTCTGTCTGTTTTCTGGCAAGTAACAATGGTGGGCAGGATGAATAATGTTTTCTTGATTATATAATAATTTTTAAATTGTGTTCAATTGATCTTAAATGCACTCATAAGAAAACAGAATGAGAAAGACTGCTAGACAAATGAGGATTTTTCCTTTTTTCCAAATCTCTACCATGGACAACATTGGTGATGTTTTACTGGAGATATTACATTTCACACTTAGCTCACCCAGCTAGCTACAAGCCCAAACTGGCAAAAGCATGACATAAATAGGAAACACAGTGGAAGGAAATAAAGGAATAAAAAGTCATACCATTTCTGCCCGCCAGCTATGTGTTGCTGTACGGTGTAACCAAACTGCACCTGCTTTGGGCCCTTTATGACTCTGTGGCTCTTTGTGTCTATGTTGAAACAGTCATGAAGCCCTGCAACAAAGCAGAAATGGGTCAAACTCAAGCAATCATTTTCAAGCGATTATTGTTTTCATTGGCAATGGTGATAATTTCTGAAACATTTTACAGACACTGAAACAGAAATCTACTGCCAAGCTATATAGTTTCCTCAGTTTTTAAGAATGTCAGATGGTGATTTGAAATAAGTGTCCTCAAAAAATCTCAATAATTGCATAAATCTTATTTGTAATCCTCTTTTGTACAAAATTCTATACCTAAAGCTAGCAATAGCATTAAAGGCATCACAATTTTATTCACCATACCTAGATTTTTACTGGCTATTAATATTGTATAACCAAATTCAGGCAAACTATTTATCAGCTTGGAAATAAGCACAAGTGTTTTCTAGCTTTATGCATACCCCAGTAAGGAATCTGTTAGCACTCGGTATGACTTCCTACTGGAGCACAGCAACCCCCCAGTGCGAGGAGCATCTGACCTCTGGGACACACTAAAACAGCAAATACTCTCATGGAGGTCCAAAAAACATCTTTGTGAAGATAAGCCTTCTTTCGTAGCTTGCAAAGAACTTTTCTGTGCATTCTTTCAGCTTCAACTGTCTGTCTGCCACTCAATAAACAAGCCATTGTATAATGGAGAGACTGATTTGCCCCATCAGACTAAAAGTAGAACCATCAGTCAATCCTACAGTCTGAAATGGCATTGTCAGTTAAGTGAAGTGAAAAACAGAATGAGAGGAAATTCATCGCCAGGACAGACTGAGAGCAGCTAATGAACTTTCAGACCATACTTTCTGTCTCTTTGATGGAACTGTATGCTGTAAGCAGACTAACACATAACTGCATAACGTAAGGTTTCTTAACTTCAAACCTTTTCTGACAGGCCAACATTCAGCCATAGAGTTCTTCACAGAACCTTCAAGAGTTCTTCTTAAACCTTAAAAATAGACAACAGAAAAACCCTTAGGGTTTATTCTGCATATACACATAATCCCTGAACTCCATATTGTGAAAAAAGATGTGCCCTGCCTTTATTACAGATAGACTAAAAATAGACTAAATATTCCTTAGCATTCTTTTTTATTATGCACTTACCTAGATAGTAAGTATAATTCGGTTGACACACATATATACATTTCTCTAGCAATTTTAGTCATTCACTTAAATCTTCTCAGATGTGGTCAAGGTTTTTACCGCTAACACTTTTTTTGTTGCCACGTCGGATCACTGATACCCTTTCTAAGGCAACCCTGCTATTGTTTTACCTGCTTAAATTAAATTAACAAACACTTCAATTAACAAAATAACACAATAAGCTACTCTGTTATGTTAATAAAACGTTCCTTAGCGTCATTGCAGCATTAATCGATTTTACGGAGTTTCTGTTCACATACAGTACATCATACATATTACACTGTTATAGGGTTCTGCAGCAAACCTTTAAGAATTATATTCCTGTGTTCTTTTCATAATTTATAGTTGATATTTAGATTAAAAAATGTTCTTCTTTTTCCAATTTTTTTCTACCCACAGTAGATTCAGATGACAGGAAGTGGAACCTGATGTGGTCTTCTGCTTTTGTAGCCTATCCACATGTTTTGTCATGGTTCGATCTGAGATGATTTTCTGTTCACCATGGTTTGTAAAGCGTTTATTTGATCTTGGCCTGTATCTGCATGATTTAATGCTACTTAATCCAATGTATGCATTTGAAGAAACAGACTTCTTCGTGATTTGAATAAAAGCCTTGTCAGGAAAAGTATATTGTGAAGGAAAATCAAATCCTTACTTTGTAGCATCCAAAAAATTCATAGTAGTTACTCAATAAATAATATGCTTTGAGATAAATAGTTAAGCTAAGTTTAAGGGGTTAAAGTCATTTAGTGATGACAACATTGTGAATGTGATTCTGACTCTTACAAGGGATTTATTTTTCCACTGACAAAAGCCAGTATTTGAAAAAAAATGGAAATGAGAAGTAGTGATGGTCTTTTTGCAGGCAGGAGAAGTGAAGTTAATCCATCTTAGCCTTGGCTTGACATTTTAAAGCCATTCTTTTTCTTCTATGTTTCACTGTCACTCAGCCTGAATTGCTAGCTTGTTTGGCTGCTTGTTTAGTAATATCAATGATATGCTACTGTGTTGATAAGGCTGATGTCATTGCACACTGTTTTCCACCATGAAAGACGATAGGCATGCTAAGTAATGCTGGTTTCTCTTTAATTCCTTTTTGGTTCTGGTCTAATGCATAAAAGCATCGTGTATGTAAAAAGAGAGAGTGAGGAAATAATGTGATCCTTTTCTGTACTGTTACAACCAGCACAAAAAATCATTTCACTGAAAGGATAAAAACATATAAGGGAGAGGAACAAAGAAACAAATCACTAGTGTTTTTCTATAATAACACAGAAAATAACAGAGAAAACTGATATGGTCAATTTCACAGAGAAAATGAATTTGACCCTTGGTTCACACATACACACACCCTCAGAGATATTCTCACAGGATCTCCACTCTGACCTGTATCTGTCCTGAATTTTCTCTCTCTCTTCCTCCCTCTTGCATTCTCCTGCTCCCTTCACTCTCTCTTAGCCGAGACTGATAACTGATAACAACCTGGAATGTCTGACAAAACATCTGAACCTGATTCATAATATTTACTGAGCAAATGTCTGCTTCTTGTGTACTTCACATAGAAATTAAGGAATTTTTAAATGAAATATATTTTTATTGAAATTTTTGTGCTGTGCTTAGCAATTCTGGTGCCAGTCTGGTGCTTGGTACGGTATTTGTGTTATTTCAGTGAGAATTTTGTGGTTATGTGCCAAACTGACATCACTGGGGGACATGATCTGAGACAGGAGGGATAATGTTCAGGTTTTGCTGTTAGCTCTGAGAATATTTCAATAATGTTCGGTATCATGTTAATGAGAACCCAGTGTAGCAGAAGTGTGAACAGCAGCAGTGTGGGAGTCAAAGTAGCAATCTGTGAGAGGACCTGCATGATGTTGTTAACATCACTATTAGCATTTGAGCAAAGTGTACAGATGAGGAAGAGGTGGAAAAACTGGACAGACTAAAAAACAAAAGTGCTGCTTAACTATCCAAAGATCCATTTAGGAACCTGTTTACAGATTTCTAAGATGTATGGGAGAGATTAAGACAATAATCTACAAAATCTTTTGACCTCACATCGACTGGACTTAATTTAGACAAAAACTATTCAGATTGTTTAAAATATATTTAATGACAATAACCTGTGCTAGAAGGCAGCATGGTGGCTTAATGGTTAGCCTCACACCTCCCGGGTTCAAGTCTCGCTCCCGCTCACTGTGCATGTTCTCCCCGTGCTTGGTGGGTTTCCTCCAGGTGCTCCAGTTTCCGCCCACAGTCCAAATACATGCTTCTAGTCTGATTGGAGTCTCTAAATTGCCCGTAGTGTGTGATTGCATGAGTGAATGTGTTTGTGTGTGTGTGTGTGTGTGCCCTGCGATGGGTTGGCACTCCGTCCAGTGTGTATCCTGCCTTGTTGCCCGATGACGCCTGAGATAGGCACAGGCTCCCTGTGACCCAAGAATAGATCGGATAAACGGTACAGACAAAAAAAAAACCTGTGCTAGATTGGTGATATGAAACTGTAAGAATCATGATCCAAATGCACATGCAAGCAACAGATGGATTGACCCACACTGCCTCTTTGTATATATGCCTACCTCATCCATGTCCCTATAAAGAACCTAAGCAACAATCTGATGTCCATACTTTAAAAGATCAGACCAATCATTTCTGTCAGCAAGACACCCGTTTAAATATTGACATATTCTCTACATTGTTCATGTCCTGTCTTTGATGTTTTTCCCCCTGGAATATTACCCAGAACATGGCTTGCATAGCTATAAAAACAACTTACTAAGTTAATAAGAAACAGTTTATAGCTCACACGTGCGTGACAAATCAGTGCGTCTATTAAATAGGCAGAGCTGCAAGGAAGGATCAATTTAATAAGCATGATGATGCTGAATATAGTGAGATATTTTCTCCTCTAATTGATTTATCTTCCCTTGCCAAGTTTTTTTAATGATTTAATGATGTCTTAAGCATTTACACAAACTTTAGTGTCTCACTGGTGAGACTTTGATCAAACTATTGAAACTGAAACTATTCAGATTACCATAAATAGTATTTTTTTTTATTTCTCTTGCATCAAAAGAGGGAAAAAAACAGAAGAGCCCAGAGAAGCTACAACTTTTTATTTAAAGCCCTAATATGGCACAGCGATTTAATACTGCCTCTAATATCAGCGACTCACGAAGCAGCCTTTGCCTCGGTTTTTTTGTGTGTACAGATGCCTCTTCCCAGATAAATAAACCTCAGTACAGTGGCTGCTGGCCCTGCGTGTCCAGAATGAGACTGGATTGCCTTTGGCCCAGAAACAAGCTGCAGGAGCTTCACCACAGCCACGCTGACACACAACCAGCCTCACATCAACAGCGGTGAGGATTCCAACCAGAGACCGACTCAAAGAATCAAGAAGAGGAACCATTGACTATTCCATGACCCCATATAATTACCAAGGACCCCAATTAACAATGACAAATATGATCATACATTAGCATCCTTACTTGTGGAATCCCCCATCTCCAAAAGATCAAAAGCTCAATGGATCAACAAAACCCTCAAGTCAAGAAAACTAAAACTGGAACAATTGAATCAACCCTAGTGACATTGCATTCCCGTGAGACATGAGCCACGACTTTATAACTCAATCAACTCAAGACATGGTGGTACTTAAATCTGAAACAGATGACCAAAATTCTTGGATCATGTCAAAAATAAAACTATAATAGGCTTGATTTGACTTGATCCAAAACTCTTAGATGAAAACTCAGAACAGCTCTCCACCCCAAACACATGTAAGGAAGAAAACAAAGCTCCCAGCTGTATGTGATCACCATCTGTGATAGACAGAAACACTTCCACACATCTGTCTGTCTTTCAGTTATCCCTCTCTTCCTTCACAAACATTTACATGTGGAGCTGCTCCGACGCTAATGAGGCCCGATGCTGCCCATCGGCTAGGATTATAAACCAGCAGATTTTCTAATAATAAACTTCAAATTCCTGAAATTCATCCTTCCGACCGCTGAAATATTCCTGCCCTCCACTATACATAGCATCCTCTAATATGTGTGCAATTTTTCTTGGAAGTTTTAACACAATAGCAAAATCAAACATCTATCGACCCATGCCAACTTTCCTACTGTGTGTTCTGGTGTCTGGAAAACTCATCGCAGTGCTGATGGAGAGACGCTTTGCAGGGGACATGGTCAGTGGCATGAAACAAAGTGTGAGCCCTTACAAAGAAAATGAGCTGGAAGGAAAAGTTGGGTGCTGTCCAGAATGCTCTAGGTCTTCTGAGCCACACAAAATAACCACAATTACTCATGAGTGAAAGTATACAAACTGCCGCTTTGGGTGATCTCTATAGTAAAATTCTGCTTGCATTCTGAATATGTATATAATAGTCAGAAAGGAAAACTGGAACAATGCATGTCCCAAAGGGCAAACTATAGAAAACTCCCAGAAAAGTTAATCTTCAAATTCTTCCTTTAAGGAAAAAAGTGAAAATTCAAATAACTTAAAGTGTCTACAAGAATAAATCTACAACAAAATTCCCAAAAGAATAAAACCATCCTCCTCAAACCCTGTGCTGATTTTATATACTGATAGTTAATTAAAGTTCATTTCACTAAAGAACATTAGCAAACATTAGCTAAGGTTAGCTAACAACAGTTTTACTCCTAATATTTTAGCTAACATGATGCAAACGAGCTGGATGTTATTAGTGAGTGTAATAGCTAGCTTGTCACAATACAAACTGTTTATAGTGACAGATGCTCATTGTTCTTGTCACATCTGTAAACATTTAGATTTAGATCAAGTCCTTCTGAAGCTAAAACGTCAGCATATGACTTGTACAGATGTAGTGTAGAAAATGTGAGTCATTTTGGAACATAGTAAGTAAAAGTCAAAAGTATTAATTAAAAGATAAAACCTGAGTAAAGCATAGACACTTAAAAACAAGATTTAGTGTATAGGTCAAAGTATGTCCTTTATAATCCAGACAGCATTTTGAACACACGAGCCTGATATGGTTGGATTCTTTTAACCTCAGACCTTATCATACACTCACAGAAATATTGATTCCTTGAGTGTGTTTTCTTTTGGACATTTAAACATTCTTAGCATAAAGGGGTTATATTTGGAGCTCTCCCATTCTCCAAAGAGACAAAGTAAAAAACTGTTTAGTTACCATTTATTTGTGTTTTTGCTGTAATCTTAACTATGGTAAGTTTTCATACGCAGTAATTCATGCAGATTGCTAGCAAATTTGTCTCCACACGTTTTTATTTGAATTAAAAATATTGCTTATACAGTGCTGTGATGATGTTAAGATTAGTGTCACCAGCTGCTCAGGCAACAGATGTGTTAAGGAAAAGGCAGGACTCGATGAGAGTGCGTAAACCTTGCTTGGCCAGTAAGCAGTCTAGACCTCCATCTGTATGACAAGCAGCTGACGGAAACCAAACACAGAGCAGGCTTTCCCACTCATACACACACACACACACACACACACACATACACACATCTCTCTATGGCTCCCATTAAATGTCCTCAGACTTGCTCAAGTTCCAGCACATTACACAGCATCCAACTTCAAAAGCTGTCTGAAACTTCATACATGACTTTTGGTCTGTCTTTCCATCTCGTTTGTCTGTTCAACCAATAAATAAATCACTTCCTACTGGACAAGAAGCCAGGATTTCCAGCCAGCAAGTCAATTTCTGCAGCAACACAAATATTTACCCGCCAGTTAAACTAATGTTTCAGCACAAATTTGATTTAGAACAGCACCAAGAAGTCATAGTGTAGCTCTTTCCCAGCAATGTCAAAAAGATAAGAAAAAGCAATTGTTTCAATGAATACCAATCATGAATAAATACAATTCCTTTCTAATATGTCTAAACACACTGTGCGAGAAAACTGGCAGAAGAATAATCTCATTAATTATAATAACCACAATGAGCATACATCCAAATGAAACATGTTAAACATGTTAAACATTTATATAACCTGTTGTCCTAATTAGGTCTAGTTCCTTGTCTTATCTTTAATAAGTGCCAGCAGGACTCCAGGAGTCCATTTAAATAAGGCTGTGTGCACTTAACTGCCCGAGGACAGCTCTCAGGATAGCTGCCAGACTCTCGAGCTCTCTCCATACGCTGCTGTGATGGTAATTTCACTGATAATTGAGCCAGGCTGTGGCAGGAGACCAGCTTTTTCCATATTCTGGCATGTATTCATGCTTCTTGCTGGAAGTCAGGTAATATCACCTTTCATTTCAAAGCATTGCTCGAGAACGGCAAAAAAAAAAGGGAGCCTGAGAATTTAAGTCGTTACAGTGCAAGCTCAGCATCTGTCAAAGCAGGAAGTTACTGGCGAGAGAAGGTTTATATTGGTCACACACACGACTTTGGAATTAACTCTGGTCTGAGAAAGTTCCGACTCTCAAAAAATCTAAGATTATATTTGCTGTGGTTGCCAAGAAACAGAAAGCAAACAGCTCTGTTTTTTTTTTGTTTTTTTTAAAGAATTCATCAAAGAGGCATCTCTTTAAAGATACAGAATCAAAGCAACAGGAACTGCATCAATGTGTAAGCACACACACACACACACACACACACACACACACACACACACACAAACACACACACTCACCTGGCCATAGGCACAGGGTCCAAAGCAGCAGAGTGCAGTAGTACTCCATGGTTGTAAGTGTGTGTGAGTGTGAGTGTGTGTGTGTGTGTGTGTGTGTGTGTGTATGTGTGTGTGAGGGAAGAATGTCTGACAGTGTGTTCTCCTTAAAGCTCCAGGCCTGATTGACTCCACTGCTGCTGAAAATCTTCACTATATCTGGTGAAAGAGGAGGAGACTGTGGCCAAATAAAAAGGAGGTGCACATTCAGCCAGCAGGCAGATAGTCCTGAACTCTCACTCTTGTTTTTTCCTTTTTCACTCATGCTCTCTCTCTCTCTCTCTCTCTCTCTCTCTTTCTCTCTCTCTCTCTCTCTCTCTCTCTCTCTCTCTCTCTCTCTCTGTCTCACTGCCTCTTCATCTTCATCATCCTATTAGTTGCCTAAAATTCTTGCGTTATTTGTTTTGTAAAAAGTAGCAAGAATCATGTAACCACTGAAATCTGAACTGTAATTGAATATATTGTACAGTTAGTCTACAGTTTCAGAAATAAAGATATATAAATTATATGTTTGAGGAAGAATCTTTAGTATGTATCTTCCCTCTGGAAAAATAGAAATATTATATCTGTTAGGGCATAAATGGACTTACTGATATAGTTTTATATAAGTATAAAGTATTTTATACTTACATAAAAAGTATTTTAAAGTATTTTAGTTTTATAAGTATAAAAAGTAAAAAAAAAAAAAATAAATAATGTATTGTAATTTTTTCACTTCACCTTGGGTGATGGAGAAACCATGGAGATGATGGAGAAACAAAATATCAGATGCAAAAAAAGTCACAACAGATGATCTGCTACAGAAACAGAGATGGGTTATATTTATAAAACAACCGGGAGTCATTGACCTACCGCCAGTTTTGATCAATTCTGCTCCAGTGTTTTTTCCAGTGTTTGGTTCAACTTTTTGAACTACTTTGCTGTATCTGCCAGTTGCTGACCCAAGCTGATGACAAATGTTTCAAATACATTGCCCTTAACATGATGGATGCCCAGATATGTTTTTTATATAGCTCTAAGATAGCAGATTAACCCCGATGTGGAATTCCCACCTCATCCTTATCCAACATCCATACCAGCCAAATCATTACACATTGCATAAGAGCTCACGCTGATGTCCAACACATTACCATTCAGACCCACAATCCTCCTATATGTACATGTTGCACAACTACATAGTAATGATGAACAATTTATCTGCATTCACATAACCCACATCACTTCCTCTCTCTGTCTCATGGCTCTCTCTCTCTCTCTCTCTCTCACTTGGATGCCTGTGTGCACTATCCTGGTATATCCCAGGGCTTTTCTTGCTTGCTGTGGCAAATACACACAATAAATCACCCCTTATATATCAGGCTTATATTCTCTGCCCTGTAATCAGGCCTGCAAACATCCACTCACTGCTACCACAACTATACATTTACTTTCTCTGAACTGCTTATTTAAATTTCAGTGCTTACAACTTTAGACTGTAAAGTAATGAGAGTTTTGGAGATTTTGCACTAAAGTCTTGAGATTTCCACTAACACATTACTTTTCCCATGGCATATTTCATATTTTTGACGGAATTATTTGTTAATATATATTACAAAGTTTACCCTTTGCCATGTCGGACCATTACTGCACATTTCTTTAGACATCCAGAACATGAGCTCTGTATTTAAAAAAAAAAAAAAATTTCAAGCAGATATAGTGTTATAATATAATTAATAATATTATGGTTTATTGTTATATTATTTCATTTTTTTTAGTATTTCTAAGTACAAGTAGTCTACACATGCTAAGATTATTATTATCGCTAAACCTCTATTATTGTCTTTGTGTTTGAGGAAGAAACTTCACAACAGTAAATTACAGGATCCTTGATGATGATTGTTGAACATTCATAACAACTAAAGCTAAGTCAGCAGCTTTCATTTAGGGCACTTAAAAAGTCATCTTCTCTTTGCTTTCATCAAGCTGCTCTATCACACCCAAGAGTCTCAGAAATGCCAGTGGTTTGTTTCTATTTCGAGAAAGTGAAATTGTAGATTTTCTGCACTATACAGACAAACAGACAGGCAGTTTATTTTTCATCACCATGCTGTGAATAAATATGACAAATTATTCCTGTAATGTTCTATGAATATTAGAAACAGCTTACAGTGAGACTCTTGGATGCCAGGTGGTCTACATATACAGATTTAAAAAACATTAATTCTGTTTTAGGTTTTGTGTAAGATGTTTATTTAGCATTTTGGAGTTTTCCATTTTCAGTGCTTTGTAAATTAACAAGTTAAAACTGTTGCTTTATGTTTTCTGGCGTGGGAGGTTTCAGGACAGAGGGTTTTGCTCTTTGGGTTTTCTTCACAACATGATAAGCTGCACTATTTCTGGTCTAATTAACTGAGAGAGAGAGAGAGAGAGAGAGAGAGAGAGAGAGAGAGAGAGAGGGGAGAGAGAGAGAGAGAGAGAGAGAGAGAGAGAGAGAGAGAGAAACAACTGTTTATAACTATTATAACAAATGATTGCAGGAACATGATAATGCATAAATACACAGCGGAAGCTCTAGAACTTTTAAATGTAACTATGAACTTATGATATGTGATTCATAAATTTATAAATAAGTATATTGTTCTGGTATCAGAAAAATAAAATGCTTTCCATGTGTTAGTAGAAATTCGTCAACTTTGGAGTGGTAATGGTAACTTTGCTTCATGTTTGTCTTCATAACATTACCTCATCTTTGATTATTTCCCATAACAGCACATCCTTGTGTGTTTTATTCCTTATATAAAAAAATAAATAAACAAAATCTGCACAACCCACATGGAGTTTCCAAGTGGCTTAAACCTTCATTTAACTGTTCTTAAACTAGCAAGTCAAACATATGATTATTTGTTGTTGTTGTTTTTTGTTTGTTTTTTTGCTTTGAAGAATCCGTTTTAGAAATTTACGTTTCAAAAAAATTCGCATACATTATACTGAAATGAATTTGTAAAAAAAAAAAGAGATGATCATGCCGACAGTTAGACAACATGCAGGACAAACTGACAGAAAACAGACCGAAACATGCTGAGAGCTCTGCTGGTGCTGGGAAAACTGAGCAATCTGAGAGTTTAAAACAGAGCTACTTCCACAGCCTGCTTCTTCAGTGTGAGGAGATAATCATATAATAATAAAAAAAAAAAAATAAAATAAAAAAAAAATTAAAAAAAAATAAAAAAATAAAAAAAATAAAAATAATAATAATAATAATAATAATAATAATGGATATGATTTTTGTGTAAACATTCCCATTTGCATGATTGAGAACATTTATTCTTCCTTTAGTTAAGTTAAGCAGCCTTTATTTGTGACATACTTTACTGCACAGTGAAATTCTTTCTTCACATATCCCATCCTGGGGGGCACGGTGGCTTGGTGGTTTGGTGGTTAGCACGTTTGCCTCACACCTCCACAGTTGAGGGTTCGATTCCCTCCTCCGCCGTGTGTGTGGAGTTTGCATGTTCTCCCCTGTGCCTCGGGGGTTCCCTCCAGGTACTCTGGTTTCCTCCAAAGGTCCAAAGACATGCATTGTAGGTTGATTGGCATCTCTAAATTGTCCGTAGTGTGTGAGTGTGTGATTGTGTGAGTGAATGAGAGTGTGTGTGTGCCCTGCGATGGGTTGGCACTCAGGCCCAATGATGCCTGAGACAGGCACAGGCTCCCTGTGACCCAAGAGTAGATCGGATAAGCAGTAGACAATGAATGAATGAATGAATGAATATCCCGTCCTTGAAGGGTTGGGGTCAGAGGGCTTGAAGGGCTTGAACCTTGATATTCCAATCAGCAACCCAGTGCCTTAACCACTCGAGCTACCACCACCCCAGTGATCTTACAATTACAAATGTAATAATTTGTATATTTCCAACAAAAATTTTGCACATATACAATTTTGTATATTTTTAATATATTTGTATAAATAGTTGACATTTAGGGGTAGGGTTTAGACATTTAGGGTTAGGGTTAATGGCAGGGCAACTTTCTGAAATCAAGCCAAATTTAACCAGCATATAGCTTGTGCTTGTTTCCTAAACTTCTCATCAAATCAGGATCGAAAAGGACCCACACAGATACTTGTGGTAGGCCATATAGAAGTGTTTACTTTTTAGGTGCAAGATTAACTTAGATTACAACAAAAACAACTATCAGTCTGTTAATTATATGTAAAGCTTTTCACGAAAATCACCAGGAAGATTAACCTGTCTTTCAGGGTGCAACAAAATCTAAAGATTAAAAAGCCAGTACAGATTAGAAAAAACTTCAAATGAGCAGTTTGCACTCATTAAAACTGTAATAGATAAACACACACACACACACACACACACAGACACACACACACACACACACACACACACACACACACACACACACACAGACACTGGAATTATATCAAGAGTGACCTTCTATTGCCTTCTAAACAATCATAGTAAGAACACTTATTTCCGAGCTGAATGGAAGGAATATGTAAATCTGATGTGTTCCATCTGTGTCCAGTACTGGCTCTGATACAAGGCAATGCACAATATCTTTGTTGATCTATTCAGAAAACTGGTTTTATTATGATGTCGATGGTAAAAATCAGCACTGTTGGAATGCTTGTATTTTCAGTTATAAGCCGAAACATAAGCCTGTCTTTTTTTCCATAACGTTTGCTTGTAGTGACCGATTT
The DNA here is from genome assembly GCA_033459395.1 of Hemibagrus guttatus. Classification (NCBI taxonomy): domain Eukaryota; kingdom Metazoa; phylum Chordata; class Actinopteri; order Siluriformes; family Bagridae; genus Hemibagrus; species Hemibagrus guttatus. The sequence continues at coordinate 11,790,245 of JAUCMX010000026.1, read as the reverse complement.
CACTTTTGCAAATGCTTTAATGGCCCTGAAATTAGTTTTTCCTCCATTTGTCCTCAATGGCTGTTCCATTTAGTTGTGTAATGATTTTTCCATGGTTTTTCCAGAATGTACAGCTTCGTTTTTTTAGTTGTTTCTCTGGTAACATGGCATGTTGTACTTAATTCATTAACAGTATCGCTCTGGATAAAGGCATTTGCAAAACACCATAAATATAACAAAATTATACACAAGACATAATTTATCTTCACTGAGTGCTGCATCCTGGTCACCAGTCCATCGCAAGACACCATGAACACACAGTCACACATAGGCACAGTATAGGTGAGAGGTGTAAGAGGTCTTAAATTCTGGGCTTTCTGGAAATGAAATGATTCCGTGCTCCTCCATTAAGGACAGAAATAAAAATCATAGATATAGGAGTTGCTTGGATGGAGTGGAAGAAAGGGCTAATGTGGTGGTGGTACTCTGGTAACTGTCACAACATAGCATCAGGCAAGTTACAAAACAGAATTTAGAGACATAACTCATGGTTCAAAAATCTCCCTCGTCTGCTTGCAAAGTATCAAAAAATCTGAATCAAATGATAAATTAGAGCAGAACCTACAATTAAAATTAGGTTTTTTCTCAGAAAATGGAGGGAAACAACCAAGGGTGAAGAGCTGGGTTGTGTCTGTCAGTGTTTCCACAGAATAATGGATTTATATGTTGAAGGAGAGACATGTGAAAGACATTGAGGACATGTTTTTTGTTACCTTCCAACGTTTAGAGGTCTGAGAACCCCTTAAACAGGAGTAGATAAAAAAAACAATCTACTATAGGAGTAGAAAAAGTACCTCTCATGCCCATAGAGGCTCAAAATGCTGACCAGCAACTGCAAACAATTAAGCACATTGCCTCAGATTTACCTCTGGTGAGATGCTGATGAGAAGGACAGAATCTGGGGTCCTCTGCCAGACCAGACCCTGAGAGACTAGACTAATACTGAAAAATATGAGTGGACCATGCAGAAAGAAATTCATTTGTCAACTTCATTAGGGAGTTTGAGACTGTAAGCTTACAATGTAAAGCCTATGATATATCACACACTAGGGCAATGATCCAACTGGGATGGAAACTTTTGTTACTATAAGTCTGGGAAATACACCAGCAGGGGGGATGAAATTCCTGTGCTGTGGACTCGAGTCACATGACTTGGAAAGTCTTGTGATACATTTTTTCAAAACCAGAAATTACTAATTATGCATTGAATAAAAAGTGTGCAATTAATCAATTATTCTTTTTCACAACAAATCAGCATGCCATGGTTCAAGAAGTTTGTTTAGAAAGTGACGAACGCCAATCTCTAAAAACCTGTTTGTATAAATTTACTATACTAATTATACCTTTGGGTTTGGTAAAGAGCACTTAAAAGTGAAAAACTTGAATGCCAAGACATTAGATTTACTTGTGACTTGCAAAAAAAAAGTGACTTGGTTACAACTCTGTAAAATTCTGTCCTGTCCAGAAGCTCAACTATAACTGTGATCATTCGTACCACCACTACAGATACCAGCTCCATCTCAACTACTACCAGTACTACCTGCCCCAGTACTGACTTATTAGGAAATACCTGTAAAAGAAAACACAGGATAATAGGTTGATTATTTTAAACTTGACAATTCAACTATTAGGGGGCACGGTGGCTTAGTGGTTAGCACGTTTGCCGCACACCTCCAGGGTTGGGGGTTCGATTCCTGCCTCCGCCGTGTGTGTGGAGTTTGGTTTTCTCCCCCAGTCCAAAGACATGCATTGTAGGTTGATTGGCATCTCTAAATTGTCTGTAGTGTGATTGCATGAGAGTCTGTAGTGTGATTGCATGAGAGTGTGTGTGTGTGTGTGTGTGTGTGTGTGTGTGTGTGTGTGTGTGTGTGTGTGTGTGTGTGTGTGTGTGTGTGTGTGTGTGTGTGTGTGTGTGTGTGTGTGTGTGTCCGTCCTGCGATGGGTTGGCACTCCATCTGGGGTGTATCCTGCCTTGATGCCCAATGACGCCTGAGATAGGCACAGGCCCCCTGTGACCCGAGTATAGATCGGATAAGCGGTAGACAATGAATGAATGAATGAAAATAACCAACAACAGGGTGGTCCTACACGAAGCAAAGTTATGGTAACATCCTTAAGTTCATTAGGGTTAGTCTCATCATTAATGCATGTCCTATATTCAGTGCAATATTTTCTTGAATAGCCCCATATAATCCTGCTAGTTTTCTCATGTCCTGCTAACCCCACACACAAGTTCTTAAATATCATCCATATGATTATGATTTTGAAATCTTCACTGTAATGTATGTATTACGTATTATTATCCATTTGTACTTGGGTGTAACAAGAATTCAGCACATTTCCCTTCCACACCAACAATGACTGCATTCATCAGAGGTTTAGTGTGACCACTCACATCCATTTATTTTATTTTATTTTATTTATCCATTTCATCCAAAATATTTTTTTTTTAAATAATATAAGTATTTGAATTCACTCACTGCCTTACTGTATTTTTGACTGTTGCAGCGTTCATTCTAGATTGTTCTTTAGATAAACTAGTCTGTGATTGTTTATTGTGGATTACCACGTTCATAACCTTTAACACTGATGAGTACTGGATTACAATTTCACTCCATCTGCTACAATCTTTATGATCACCTTATAGACGCCTAGCTTCACTCTTCCTCTGAGTCAAATATGTTAAAGTAAGCTAAAAGAACCATTTACAAAAAAGCAAACCTCTAGAAAGTCTCATTCATTCACTTGAAGGAATCCAGATGTACTGTAAAAGCTGGAGTGACCATAAACACTAGAATAGGGCCTGACCCTACAGGTTACTGTGCTTCTGAAAACAGTGGTGTGTTCAATTCTGTCTGTTTCTCTCTTTTTAAATCTATGCTAAATCATAAAAACACACATTGTTGGCAGTGTCAGTGTCAGCTCCCCTCTGCAGCTCTACTGTGGTTGAAGCTTGGAAATCTTCATTGCACAAGAGCCGATCAGAAACCACATGGTCAAGTATCTCCAGGCAACAGCATTCAGATTCATGCTAACCCATTGAGCGCTAACCCAGATTTAGTCCATTTCCTACAAAACTAGCCCCAAAAAATGGCAACTGAGATCAATCATTTAAATGTGTTTCATTGACATTATAGTTACATGTCAAGCCAAGCCAAGCTGGGTTGATTTTTCCATATTTTCTTTACATGTCTGCAAAGTTTTTCCAAGTCCCAATTGAAAATGATTGATGTTGTGAGATATAAGTACAGGGGTCCATGATACCAAAGGATATTGTTATCCACACACTCCAAGGTTGATGTTTGACCCATAAACTTGAATAGCTGGGAAATCCTTCCATGTTTCAGGGAATCCACAAAGCAGAGTGCTCTCTAAACCCATTCTAAGGTTACATTTTAATACTGCTTCATACGTTAATGAAGCTTAAAACCTAACAAACACCATTTTATGTGACAGTGAGATCACTCTGCTGTTATGTTTCTATCAGTGAAAGCTTTCTCAGCTTTGAGTTCAACTGCCTTTTGAATATTTGGGCATATTTCAAAACAAATGTGATAAAACCTCTCCAGGTTTTGTGTGGACTTGTTGCCATGGAAACTGTGTGTGATGAAATTACATTAAGGCCAGTTTATGGGATGATTTGTGGCTGAATAAACACACTCCTAATGTTATCCCTCAGAGCTTCATGCTCCAGCTTCACCCAGTGAAAAGACACTCCAGAAAACCACAACAGAATGCAAAGAATGGAAGCTGTTTCTTCGGGGATGTGTTCATCCCGTCTAAATGACTGTGCACATCCATAAAAAAAAGTATCTGGAAAAAACTTTAAACCGGCATACGCATCATGCTATCGTTTTCAGTAAGTTATTTTTTCCCTGTTATAATTCTCTGATTGTTCCTCATAAGTCCATCATCAGTTGGACAAGTGCATCATCAGCCATTTTTTGGTCGAGGTCCTTGCTTCACCACATGATCCAGACACAATATCTTGCATCAGCTGATGGGACTTGTCAAGGTAGATATGCTTGAGTGCTTCAGACTGTGAAGTTGACTACTTGTTTAAGAGGGAAGGAATTTAGTGGTTTTCACTAAACTCTCAACCTGTGATGAACTCTTAGCTCTTCAAATCTGTCATATTATATTTCAGGCACAGTGTTTGAGAGTCTGGGAATGCTAATATAGAATCAGCACCCAGAATCAGCACCCAGAGGCATCAGTGTTGAGCCAGGGAAATAAGTCATCTTGTTGTTTATGTGGCAAATGTGTAAAAGAATAAACAAAATAAACAAATAAATAAATATTAAAAGTAGTAAAAAATATCAATATTGCACAGATTTTAATTAATTTGCTTATAAATATGATTGTTTCTTTAATAACAGCATATTCATTTCACTGCACATAACTACTTCATAATCTAAGACAAAGCATTTCACACAGATCCTCTTGAGTCTTGGAATTAGCAACACAGCATGGCAATGGTTTGCTCCGTACCTGGAGGTTGTAGACATGAAGGGGCTCCACATCTTTTCCAGGCAAACTTTCCACTTTTGTATTCCCAATATACCTGCCCTCTTGGTGAGGTCGGATCCTCACAAGGTTTTTCATAACACTGCTATGTGGATGACCTTGGGTCCTGGCATTCATATGGCTGTTACTTTGACAGATATCACCTACCTAAACATTCTTGAAATACCTAGTACACCCTTTCATAGCAACAGTATTCCCTAATGCATGATAATGTGCCTACCACACTGCAAAAATTGTTTAAGAATGCTTCAGATTTCAAGGTGTTGTCTTGGCCTCAAATTCCCTAGATCTGAAGCATTTATATTTTCAGCATTTTGGCAGATGCCCTTTTCTAGAGCAACTTATATTTTATAAAAATAAAAAGGTTAAGGGCCTTGCTCAGGGCCCAGTAGTAGCAGCATCTTGGTGGACTTTGGATTTGAACTCACAACCTTCCAATTAGCAGGCCAAAACCTTAGCCACTAAGCTACCACATCCCCTAAGCTGTTCAAGCATCTCTGGGATGTGCTGGACAAATAATTCCTATCCATGGTGGCCCTGTCTCACAACTTAAAGGAATTAAATGATTACATCCTGGTTCCAGATAGTACAGCACACCTTCAGAGGTCTTGTGGAGTCCATGCCTGTTTTGCAGCACATGGGGGACCTATTTAATATTTGGCAGGATGTTTCAATGGTGTAGATGGTAGCATATCAGCTGAGATTGTCATCAAAACTGTCCATGGAGATGCAGCCCAACATCCGGATCTACCTGGACAACTCTCAGATCTCACCATCTGTCACTGCATTGACAATTAACTGTCCTCCTCACTTGCTAATTTAACATGCACATGCTTGTTTTCTCCTCTACAGCATCAGAATGAATTATCCATTTCCATGCACACAGGTGCCTTTTATTTCGAGACTGAACAAATGCAACAATGACAAGATGCATTTTTTTTGTTGTATTTTATCATTTACAGCATTTGTCAGATGCCCAAGTGACTTAAAAATATCTAGAGTGACTTAAATTTTATCTTTAGCCTTCCTCAGGGGCCCAGCAGTGGCAGTTTGGTGGACCTGGGATTTAATCTCACAACCTTCTAATCAGTAGTCCAAGGCCTTAACACATCCCATTATGTCATAACATCACGAGGCATTTGTTTTATGAGGTTTCATCAGATTTAACTCTTTCTAGCTTCTATAATGTAAATGATAACTGGAACTTTTTTCAAACGTAACTATAAACAGATGAAAAATTGGCACGTGTCTTTCTTTAATGAATAAATTGCTGCGGTATCAGAGGAATAAACTCTTCGAGACTTGCTGTTGTTGGATAATAATGAACTTAAGGATGTTACCATAACTTTGCTTCGTGTAGGACCACCCTGTTGTTGGTTATTTTCATTTAACAGCAAACCTTCATGTGTTTTATTGCTTACTTATTAAATCAGAATCTCTTGACACATCTAACACATCAAATTTTCTCCCACCTATTACCAGAAAATGTCCTCGCTGACACATAAATAAATTCTCAATGAGTCAATGAACGCTTCCACAACAGGGAAAGTGTATAAGCAGTATGTATGAACGTTAAGCCTGCCCCAAAGCTAGCTATCACTAATATTTGGAATTTTTTTGTTTACAATAATTTATGCGTGTTATATGTGTGATTATGTCATGTAAATGCTTGAATTTGCGAGAAAGTTTCAGACCATGTGACAAGTTCCTTAACATATCATCACATTAATGTTGAAATGTAAACTATAGGAAGTTAAAGCAGGTAAGGTCATGGTTAAAACAAATACTGTATGAGTTTATAGAGACAGAGACACACACACACAACACACTGCATTTTCCACTGGTTTGGGGTTCCTTTCAGGACACCAGTTTTGTCAGGATTGGCTATATCTGTGTGGTTAAATGATTCTACTTTATATTGTTAAAAACCATTCTATTCCATATTCACATTTTCTGGAAACTCACACTGTACTTGGATGGCATCTTCTGACAAGCTCCAAACTCAGTAACATCTACCCCGAGTTAATGCTTCGTGATGGATAAGCTATTCGATTACGCAGATAATTCCAGGTTTCTCTATTGAAATTCCGTCCTGGCATTCACAGGATCTCAAACCTTGCCATACAATAGTACATTCAAAAGTTCAGCAGTGGTGAAAGAGTAGATATTTAAAGTTTGTCTTTCTTATTTTCAATTTCTTTGAATGCCACTGCAGGAATTTAAGCTTTTAGGAAGTTTACTTTATCCTGACAAATTCCTATATTCGTAGATTCCGTTATTTTCTATGCACTGACCCAGATTAAATGATTAAAACCATCCGCTTGTGTTAAGTTTTGACACCAAAAATAGCAACAATTTAATAATAGATATTTACATGATGTACAAAAAGTTCTTCTATCATGGAATAGATGCAAATGCAGGGTTTTATTGGAATGATCAAGAAGTTGAAAGTAATCTAGCCATGGGGGTCACAGTCCAGTGACTTCTGTGCCGGTCCCAAGCCCGGATAAATAGAGAGGGTTGCGTCAGGAAGGGCATCCGGCGTAAAACATTGCCAAATTTAACCATGCGGATCGTCAGTACGAATTTCATACCGGATCGGTCGAGGCCCGGGTTAACAACGACCGCCATCGGCGCCGTTGACCTACAGGGCGCCGGTGGAAATTGGGCTACTGTTGGTCGAAGAAGTAGAGGAGGGAGGAGAGTGCGCAGACAGAGAGAGAAGAGGAAAGGTAAGAGTGTAGGACTGAGAATAGGAACTCTGAATGTTGGTACTATGACAGGGAAAGGTAGAGAGCTGGCTGATGTGATGGAGAGAAGGAAGGTGGATATACTGTGTGTACAGGAGACCAGGTGGAAGGGTAGCAAGGCTCGTAGTATAGGAGCAGGATTCAAGCTGTTTTATTATGGTGTGGATAGTAAGAGAAATGGGGTAGGTGTGGTCCTGAAGGAGGAGTTTGTGAGGAATGTCCTGGAGGTGAAGAGTGTCAGACAGGGTGATGAGTCTGAAGTTAGAGATTGAAGGGGTGATGTTGAATGTTGTTAGTGGTTATGCCCCACAGGTAGGTTGTGAGTTGGAGGAGAAAGAGAGATTCTGGAGTGAATTAGATGAGGTGATGGAGAGTATTCCCACGGGTGAGAGAGTGGTGATAGGAGCGGATTTTAATGGACATGTTGGTGAGGGGAACACAGGTGATGAGGAGGTGATGGGCAAGTTTGGAGTTAAGGAAAGGAACCTTGAAGGACAGATGGTAGTGGACTTTGCTAAGAGGATGGACATGGGTGTGGTTAACACTTATTTTCAGAAGAGGGAGGAACATAGAGTGACTTACAAGAGTGGAGGTAGGAGAACACAGGTAGACTACATCCTATGTAGAAGAGGCAATCTGAAAGAGATTAGTGACTGTAAAGTGGTAGTGGGAGAGAGTGTAGCCAGACAGCATAGGATGGTGGTGTGTAGGATGACTCTGATGGTCTGTAAGAAGAAGAGGTCAGAGATAGAGAAGAAAACCAAGTGGTGGAAGCTGAAAAAGGAGGAATGTTGTGAGGAATTTAGACAGAAGTTGAGGCAGGATCTGGGTGGTCAGGTAGTGCTGCCAGATGACTGGGAATCTACAGCAGAAGTGATCAGGGAGACAGGGAGAAAGGTGCTGGGTGTGTCATCTGGAAGGAGGAAAGAAGATAAGGAGACTTGGTGGTGGAATGAGGAAGTTCAGGATAGTATCCAGAGGAAGAGGTTAGCCAAGAAGAAGTGGGACATGGACAGGACTGAAGAGAATAGACAGAAATACAAGGAGTTACAGCGCAGAGTGAAGAGGGAGGTGTCTAAGGCCAAGCAGAAGGCATATGACGAGTTGTACACTAGGTTAGACACTAGAGAAGGAGAGAAGGACTTGTACAGGTTAGCTAGGCAGAGGGATCGAGATGGGAAGGATGTGCAGCAAGTTAGAGTTATTAAGGATAGAGATGGAAGGGTGCTCACAAGTGAGGAGAGTGTACAGAGGAGATGGAAGGAATACTTTGAGGAGCTGATGAATGAGGAAAATGAGAGGGAAAAAAGAGTAGAAGGGGTGAACTCTGTGGAACAGAAAGTAAATAAGATTAGAAAGGATGAAGTCAGGAAGGCTTTGAAGAGTATGAAAAGTGGGAAGGCAGTTGGTCCTGATGACATCCCGGTGGAGGTCTGGAAGTGTTTGGGAGAGGCAGCAGTGGAATTTTTAGCTAGTTTGTTCAACAGGGTTTTAGAGAGTGAGAGGATGCCTGAGGAATGGAGAAGAAGTGTGTTAGTGCCGATCTTTAAGAATAAGGGTGACGTGCAGAGTTGCAGTAACTATAGGGGGATAAAGTTGATGAGCCATACAATGAAGGTATGGGAAAGAGTAGTGGAAGCTAGGTTAAGGAAGGTTGTGGAAATTTGTGAGCAGCAGTATGGCTTCATGCCCAGAAAGAGCACAACAGATGCAATTTTTGCTATGAGAATTTTGATGGAGAAGTATAGGGATGGTCAGAGGGAGTTGCACTGTGTGTTTGTAGACTTGGAGAAAGCGTATGACAGGGTGCCAAGAGAAGAGCTGTGGTACTGTATGAGGAAGTCAGGAGTAGCAGAGAAGTATGCCAGAGTGGTGCAGGACATGTATGAGAGGAGCAGGACAGTGGTGAGGTGTGCTGTAGGTCAGACAGAGGAGTTCAATGTGGAGGTGGGACTGCATCAGGGATCGGCTCTGAGCCCCTTCCTGTTTGCTATAGTGATGGACCAGTTGTCAGAGGAGGTCAGACAGGAGTCTCCTTGGACAATAATGTTTGCAGATGACATTGTGATCTGTAGTGAGAGCAGGGAGCAGGTGGAGGAAAACCTGGAGAGGTGGAGGTTTGCGCTGGAGAGAAGAGGGATGAAAGTCAGTCGTAGTAAGACTGAGTACATGTGTGTGAATGAAAGGGAGGGAAGTGGAACAGTAAGGTTACAGGGTGAAGAGGTGAAGAAGGTACAGGAGTTTAAGTACTTGGGGTCAACAGTCCAGAGTAATGGAGAGTGTGGGAAAGAGGTAAAGAAGCGAGTGCAGGCAGGTTGGAATGGGTGGAGAAAGGTGTCGGGAGTTCTGTGTGATCAGAAAATATCAGCAAGAATCAAGGGGAAGGTGTACAGGACAGTGGTGAGAGCGGCCATGCTGTATGGTTTAGAGACAGTGTCACTGAGGAAGAGACAGGAGTCAGAGCTAGAGGTAGCAGAGCTGAAGATGTTGAGGTTCTCTTTGGGAGTGACAAGGTTGGACAGGATTAGGAACGAGTACATCAGAGGGACAGCTCATGTTGGACGTTTGGGGGACAAAGTTAGGGAGGCCAGATTAAGATGGTTTGGACATGTTCAGAGGAGGGAGAGTGAGTATATTGGTAGGAGAATGTTGGACATGAAGCTGCCAGGCAGGAGGCAAAGAGGAAGGCCAAAGAGGAGGTATATGGATGTAATTAATGAGGATATGAAGCTAGTGGGTGCAAGGGTTGAGGATGCAGAAGATAGGGATAGGTGGAGAGAGATGATTCGCTGTGGCGACCCCTGAAGGGAGAAGCCGAAAGAAGAAGAAGAAGAAGATCAAGAAGTTGAAAGTAAATCTGTAATGCAAGTAAAGGTTGAGGTCACAGGTCAAAATTATACTCATGAATCAAGGCCAAGTTATCAGTAAAGGCTCAATATCATCTCTAGCAAAACTGACAACATGGGTATATGGATCATGTTCCTGGTCATGTGACATTGTTTGCCGTTTGCTGTCATAATGAAGATCTTGGGAAATTGAGATTTGTATTTGGTGGATACAGATGCTGACATAAGTATATTAAACATTTTTTTTTTTTACTTCTATTTTGTTTTAGTCAGTCTTGTTGACAGGATTAGGAACGAATACATCAGAGGGACAGCTCATGTTGGACGTTTGGGGGACAAAGTTAGGGAGGCCAGGTTAAGATGGTTTGGACATGTTCAGAGGAGGGAGAGTGAGTATATTAGTAGGAGAATGTTGGACATGGAGCTGCCAGGCAGGAGGCAAAGAGGAAGGCCAAAGAGGAGGTACAGTGGGGCAAAAAAGTATTTAGTCAGCCACCAATTGTGCAAGTTCTCCCACTTAAAAAGATGAGAGAGGCCTGTAATTTTCACCATAGGTACACTTCAACTATGAGAGACAGAGTGAGAAAAAAAAAATCCAGAAAATCACATTGTCTGATTTTTAAAGAATTTATTTGCAAATTATGGTGGAAAATAAGTATTTGGTCACCTACAAAAAAGCAAGATTTCTGGCTCTCACAGACCTGTAACTTCTTCTTTAAGAGGCTCCTCTGTCCTCCACTCGTTACCTGTATTAATGGCACCTGTTTGAACTCGTTATCAGTATAAAAGACACCTGTCCACAACCTCAAACAGTCAGACTCCAAACTCCACTATGGCCAAGACCAAAGAGCTGTCAAAGGACACCAGAAACAAAATTGTAGACCTGCACCAGGCTGGGAAGACTGAATCTGCAATAGGTAAGCAGCTTGGTATGAAGAAATCAACTGTAGGAGCAATTATTAGAAAATGGAAGACATACAAGACCACTGATAATCTCCCTTGATCTGGGGCTCCATGCAAGATCTCACCCCGTGGGGTCAAAATGATCACAAGAACGGTGAGCAAAAATCCCAGAACCACACGGGGGGACCTAGTGAATGACCTGCAGAGAGCTGGGACCAAAGTAACAAAGGCTACCATCAGTAACACACTACGCCGCCAGGGACTCAAATCCTGCAGTGCCAGACGTGTCCCCCTGCTTAAGCCAGTACATGTCCGGGCCCGTCTGAAGTTTGCTAGAGAGCATTTGGATGATCCAGAAGAGGATTGGGAGAATGTCATATGGTCAGATGAAACCAAAATAGAACTTTTTGGTAAAAACTCAACTTGTCGTGTTTGGAAGAGAAAGAATGCTGAGTTGCATCTAAAGAACACCATACCTACTGTGAAGCATGGGGGTGGAAACATCATGCTTTGGAGCTGTTTTTCTGCAAAGGGACCAGGACGACTCATCCGTGTAAAGGAAAGAATGAATGGGGCCATGTATCGTGAGATTTTGAGTAAAAACCTCCTTCCATCAGCAAGGGCATTGAAGATGAAACGTGGCTGGGTCTTTCAGCATGACAATGATCCCAAACACACCGCCCGGGCAACGAAGGAGTGGCTTCGTAAGAAGCATTTCAAGGTCCTGGAGTGGCCTAGCCAGTCTCCAGATCTCAACCCCATAGAAAATCTTTGGAGGGAGTTGAAAATCCGTGTTGCCCAGCGACAGCCCCAAAACATCACTGCTCTAGAGGAGATCTGCATGGAGGAATGGGCCAAACTACCAGAAACAGTGTGTAAAAACCTTGTGGCGACTTACAGAAAACGTTTGACCTCTGTCATTGCCAACAAAGGGTATATAACAAAGTATTGAGATGAACTTTTGTTATTGACCAAATACTTATTTTTCACCATAACTTGCAAATAAATTCTTTAAAAATCAGACAATGTGATTTTCTGAATTTTTTTTTCTCATTCTGTCTCTCATAGTTGAAGTGTACCTATGATAAAAATTACAGGCCTCTCTCATCTTTTTAAGTGGGAGAACTTGCACAATTGGTGGCTGACTAAATACTTTTTTACCCCACTGTATATGGATGGAATAAATGAGGATATGAAGCTAGTGGGTGCAAGTGTTGAGGATGCAGAAGATAGGGATAGGTGGAGAGAGATGATTCGCTGTGGCGACCCCTGAAGGGAAAAAATGAAAGAAGAAGAAGAGAAGAAGAAGACCAGTGGCCAAAAAATGGAATTTGCTCCTGTTTTGTTGTGCCTGTGTTCAGCATTGGGTTTTTTTGTCATGTCACACTCCACAGTAGTGGTTAATGACTCATATAAAAGAAGACACTCAGGGATTTAAGACTTTCTACTAGGTCTAGGTCTAGGTTTCTACTAGGTTTCTACTGCTCCTACTAGGAGCAATATATTCATAGAAAGTTTCCATCAAACCCAAAAATTGTTGGTTTTTTTTTCACATGAATGTTTATATGATGGCATAAAAATTATACATTTGTTTACATTGATTGAAAATGGCCGATAAGTCGATTTCCATTCGGCAGCAGAATGCCACTCCAGTGTACTGGACAAAAGGGTCAAATATTCCATTTTTTCATCATTTACAATTCATCAGCTTTCCACGATGATAAAAATGAAATATTTGTACCTCTAGCAACAAGACAACAATCTATAGCATAGGATAAAAAGCTTGAAAAGACGCTTTGCTATGACCCCCACATTCTTCAGACCGGATTTCAAGAAATCAAACGTCTGCATTCAATCTTATTCATGTTATTTGTCCATAGAACCTTTACAAACCCCAATAAATGAACAGTGCCATGTAATAAAAACTTTCTGTTTAAACAGCACATAAAATAAGCATGTCACAATTCTGATTGTTATAAAAATAATTGTAATGGTTGTAATGATGATGATAATAATTTATATTGTACATTGTTATGACCATAAACTGTAATTATAGAAGCATTCCTTCTGCATTAGACACACGCCTGTGGTGCTGAAACATTGAGACGCAATGTAAAACCTTCAGAATAGCTGCTTGCTGGGAAGCAACTGCAGCTGTGGCTGTTTTTTCTAAATTTGGTAGATTTGGTGGGGTGGTGTATCTTTTTTTAGGTTTATTGCACTTCTAACAAATCGCCTCCTCCGAGTTATTCGTCTCCTTCTTCAAACCAAAATGTTACCATAGTGGTAATGTTGTGTTTGTTTTTGTAACAAGGCCTTAATCCATGATTTCATTTAAATGGCTGCTTATGAAAACAATGTGGTTGTTTGCAAAGGAGTTAACAGTATCATTCGTCAATGATGTCACATCTGCTGTGCATATATTTACTCTGAACAGCGTTTTATACAACTAGCAAGCAATTCAAGCTAGTTAATGTATAGATGTTTCTTAAATGTCCTCAACTCATTTCAGCAGTTTAATATTAATTATCTTAATGGAAATGTAAGATAAACACATGAAATGAGGGGCAGTGGTGGCTCAAGTGGTTAAGGCTGTGGGTTGCTGATCAGAGGATCGGGATTCAAGCCCCAGCACCACCAAGCTCCACTGTTGGGCAATTGAGCAAGGTCCTTAACCCTCTCTGCTCCAGGAGCGCTGTATCATAGCTGCCCCTGCGCTCTGACCCCAGCTTCCTCAGCTGGGATATGCGATGAAAAGAATTCCGCTGTAGTGTATGTGTGGTGATAATAAAAAGCTTCTTGGCCCCCCTCTTCTCTTCTTCTTCGAAATGATTTGTTGACGGGTTTCTCAAACCTTTTGTAGCCTGTAGAAAATAAATCTACAGAATTTTTATCAGCTGAAGTATTTCAAGAAAATTATTTAAAAGCCTTCTTCTTCTTCTTCTTCTTCTTCTTCTTCTTCTTCTTCTTCTTCTCCTTCTCCTTCTTCTTCTTCTTCTCCTTCTCCTTCTCCTTCTTTCGGCTTTTCCCTTCAGGGGTCGCCACAGCGAATCATCTCTCTCCACCTATCCCTATCTTCTGCATCCTCAACACTTGCACCCACTAGCTTCATATCCTCATTAATTCCATCTATATACCTCCTCTTTGGCCTTCCTCTTTGCCTCCTGCCTGGCAGCTCCATGTCCAGCATTCTCCTATCAATATACTCACTCTCCCTCCTCTGAACATGTCCAAACCATCTTAATCTGGCCTCCCTAACTTTGTCCCCCAAAACGTCCAACATGAGCTGTCCCTCTGATGTACTCATTCCTAATCTTGTCCAACCTTGTCACTCCCAAAGAGGACCTCAACATCTTCAGCTCTGCTACCTCTAGCTCTGACTCCCGTCTCTTCCTCAGTGATGCTGTCTCTAAACCATACAGCATGGCCGGTCTCACCACTGTCCTGTACACCTTCCCCTTGATTCTCGGTGATATTTTCCTATCACACAGAACTCCCGACACCTTTCTCCACCCATTCCAACCTGCCTGCACTCGCTTCTTTACCTCTTTCCCACACTCTCCATTACTCTGGACTGTTGACCCCAAGTACTTAAACTCCTGTACCTTCTTCACCTCTTCACCCTGTAACCTTAAGAAAATTATTTAAAAGTATTTTGTCTATTTATTCAAAGACACCAAGTTTTCTATTCTCAGACTTACCAGAAACTGAAGACATATGGTCCAAGTCAAAATCATTTATAGATTTTTCGAATTATTGAGGTTCTGATGACACCAATTCAATTTAGCTAAACAGCCTATTAACAATGAGAGCTAAACAATAAGCATAATAACTTTTCATGATGGTAGAATGGGATTTCCTGTAACAAAATTAAAAAAGAAAAAATCACAGACCGCCTGGCTTTACTTCACAGAACCTTTGGGGTTGCTGGACCCCACTATGAGAACCAAATAAAATGAATAATGATACAGGGAATGTTATACAACAGATTATTTGTTTAATCTGAGTCAATAGCTTGGTACAAAGGCTCTTTGAAGCAAAGGATGTTTATTTAAAAAAAAAAAACTTGTTGACACTGGTTGAATACTTATGGAACACGATGGTGGAAAAATCAAATACGTTTAGCTCAGATAGTGTTCTCACAGTCTGGTCATTTTTTAATATCGTAATTATGTAATGGTTAGAAACGTCTCATTGTTGTTTCTCTTTGAGACGCACACTAAATATTTTACACAGTTTTAGTATCATGAGATTTGACGTTACAGTTTGCCTTCAGATTCTGCAGCAAGGCATGATCATCAGAGGAGCAATAAAATCCGAGCATAGACAGCAAACATAAATAGTGCTGATGTTATGAGAGAATGAGACTGAGGGTAGAGCGTACGTGTGCCATTAGAAAAGCAATGGCAAAGCAGTCTGAAATAAATATAAAAAAAAGCGAGAAAAAAAATGGTGTAGCCTGAAAAGTGAGTCATTGCTACTTTTCCAGATATCTGGCAGTGGAAGGGCACGGGCAGAGAGAGCCAGTAGCAACACTGAGAGATGGAGTAATGTGGAAACTGAAACCGCATACACCGCAGAGAGACTGCAGCTCACGGTTCACACCATGCAATACACACATGAAGCGCATGAACACAAGCACAGAGGCATGCAATGCAAACACATGCATGAACCTTGGCCTGCATGTTTCCCTCAACACTCACTGGCCACATCACCTCCTCAAATTATTTCCAAAGGTAAACATTCTGCACATGTAAAATCACCGGATGTGCGCTTAGAGAGCGGTTCTGAGAACACAGTCCCCTGTTAGCATTGAAAGAAAAACAATGTGCTTGTGGTCGGAAACTGCTCTTCCTAATGTGTATAAAATCAATCGGAGCAGAGCTGCACGCTCAGCTTGTCCTTCCTGACCTCTTTACCAGCCACTGGGCTCTGAGCTCCTTGTCCTGTAAGCTTGTAATATGGTCCAGAGTAAATGTCTAGAGAAGCAAGAACACAAGGTCTTGTTTCACAGAGCTTCCGGTTTAGATCATATGGAATGGAATGGAAAAATGTAAGAAGTAGGAGGAAAAATAGTTTTTTTTTTTTTTTTTTTTTAGTTCTGCAAGTTTGTCTTGTTTTTTGCATTGTGACCATGGAAAACCAGAACTTCGTCATTTCCAGCATGTAATTATTAGGTTCAGGGAGCCGTTCATGCAATTATTTATTTCGTGGTTGACCGCATAAACGCCAAGCTGAGCTCTTGTGTGCAGTGTCTGTACATGTTCTCCGCATGACGGCCTATCCGGGAGTTAAAGAAGCACTTCTTGAGGTTGCGGAGGAAAAAATGCTGAGTGTTTTCAGGTGCTTCATTTCTCGCAAGGGCCTTAAATGATCTACTTATGGCTTTTGGTAGAGGTTTGGATCCTCATTTGTCTTCCCTAAATTAGTCTCGTCTTTCGATGACATCATGGCTCGGACTGATTGGCAACTTTAAACAATGTTTAAGCAATTAAAAGACTATGATTAGAGTCAAAGATTCAAAGTAAAATTCAAGCATTTAAACAGTATTTAATGTGTTATATCATGCTATTATCTTTGTTTTTGTCAGTGTTTTGGAAGAATTCCCTATTTTGTATTGAATAATGTTTTTCCTGGCATTAAAATACGTAGAATAATTACAACATAATACACAAATTCACAGAGGGCCAGTGGGAAATGCAGTGAATCATGACCGATTGCTACTGATGTATAGCAAAATAAATACAGATTACCTAAGACGCCCCAGATACCTAAGAGGCTAACAAAAGTGATAACAATTCAATCCAAAACATTAAATGTTACTTTAAATGGATAAAAGTATGATGTGTTGTTTGTTAATAAATTAAAATTGTAATCATTGGCAAATCACTGTGGTCTAAGAGTATTACAACACCACAGGGCATGCTGTTATTGGAAAAATAATCAATTTTGGTGTGTTAAAAGCTACTGGAGTCTTTTAATAAATATTTATGTAGGTCTAAGTGATTTGTCATGAGAAACTTATACGGTGTCATAAAGCACAACATGTCATACAACTACCCAGTAATTTTACTTCTGATTTATGTAATATGCAAAATTTGACTACACAATCTAAATCAAGGGGGGCACAGTGGCTTGGTGGTTAATACGTTTGCCTCACACCTCCAGGGTTGGGGGTTCGATTCCCACCTCTGCCGTGTGTGTGGAGTTTGCATGTTCTCCCCGTGCCTCGGGGGCTTCCTCCGGGTACTCCGGTTTCCTCCCCTGGTCCAAAGACATGCAGTGTAGGTTGATTGGCATCTCTAAATTGCACGTAGTGTGTGATTGCGTGAGTGAATGAGAGTGTGTGTGTGTACCCTGCGATGGGTTGGCACTCCGTCCAGGGTGTATCCTGCCTTGATGCCCAATGACGCCTGAGATAGGCACAGGCTCCCTGTGACCCGAGAGTAGATCGGATAAGCGGTAGACATTGAATGAATGAATGAATCTAAATCAATTCACCGATCTAAAATGCTTCGGCACATCATCTAGCATTTTATTCAGGAGTCTACAGTGGTTGTTGACATATACAAGACAATCTAAAAATGTCACCTTCCAAATTTTTAGTCCCTGGAAAATCTAAGAAGGTGTGTATCAGGGTATGAGGTTGAACATTATATGTGTGTGTAATAACTGTATGTAAAAACAGTTAGATTAATAAAGGCTTTGAATATAGAGATTTAACTAGCTAGAAATGGGATTGTATTTGAAGAGTGAGATTTTGCCATTTGCCCTAAAGAAAAATGTACAGTCTATGACATAAAAAAAAGCCAGATATCATGTCAAATTTGTATTTTACTATAAGAAAAGGGTTATAGTCATGAGTAATGACCAGATTGTCCAAATTGGTCTTTTCTAAAAGTCAATATTAATATTATTTAGGTTTAGAGATGAGGCACTGCTATCTAAGTGAGGTTCAGTAAGATTCAGAAATAAATTACATAATAGTAATATTAAAACAAGACATTAAAAACTAATATTAAAACCTAATATTGCAATTAGTCAATGAGTGACATGATGTATTAGTTTGCTTTAGATAGATAGATAGATAGATAGATAGATAGATAGATAGATAGATAGATAGATAGATAGATAGATAGATTGATTGATTGATTGATTGATTGATTGATTGATTGATTGATAGATAGATAGACTTTATTGACCCATGAGGGAAATTCTTGTGTTACAGCAGCTGAGTCAGTAACAAGATACAACACACATACACAAATATATAAAATTTGAAATTTATATTTATACACTATATATATATATATATATATATATATATATATATATATATATATATATATATATATATATATATATATATATAGTATTGTATGATGGAAAGCGGTTTGTTTAGTGACCCCCTGTTCCTCACTGACTCAAACATCTCCAGTTTGTGTCCAATGATAGATCCAGCCATGTGAATTAGCTTGTTAATCCTGTTGGCATCCCTGGTGCTGATGCTGCCCCACCCCCCAGCAGACCACAGCACAGTTAATGGCACTCGCCACCACAGACTGGTAGAATATCTCCAGCATCTTGTTACAGACATTGAAAGATCTGAGCTTCCTCAGAAAATAAAGTCTGCTCATTCTCTTCTTGTATACAGTGCCAGTGTGGGTCCTCCAGTCCAGTCTGTCGTTTAAGTGTACACCCAAATACTTGTAGTTGTCAACAATTCCAACCTATTAGCCCATGGTGTTTATGGGCTTAATCAAAGTTTTAGTCCTCCTAAAGTCCACCACCATCTCCTTATCTACTGGAACAAAGTAATGTATTAGACCTACCTATGTTTGTTTTGATATCAAATAACCAGAAGTTATAAGTTAACTAATCATAATCCAATGAAAGATGTTTAAAGGCAGATGTGAAGGTTTTAAAATTAGTACTAATTCACTCCCCAGTTAGAATTTTAGATGGTGCCTCTGAGTTCTTTCCTAAATTTATATCGATTTGAAAAGGCATCAAAGCAATCCCACGTATCTGTTTTCCCACCAAGATGAGAAAGAAAGAGCTGTTTACTGCAGCAGGATATGAGGTTTATAAATGAGACAGATTTCCATGTTTATGATATAGTGTGTCTGATATTATGCCAAGGTGAAGGTTAGCTGGACCAGCTTAAGACAAAGCTGGCCTTTTCATCTCTTATGGTTGTGCTTTAAGCACTTGTTGTTTTATCTGTGATTAAGAAATCATATTCCTGAGAAAGTTTATGCATTTCAAACTTTTTTTACTCATGGCAGCTTTAGAATTGCAGATTTTTTCCTAACGTGACACTTTTCCAAAAATAGATTTTCCCTTCTGTCTGCGTTCATGGCTTTGCATAACGATCACGACCGCAGAGCGAGGCAGCGAAGCTCGAGTCACACGTCATTTGCCCAGAATGAGCGAGATGCTCCCACCAGGGGGATCAAGTGCGCTTCCTGGATTTGAGAAATGGACATCACAGCCGTGGCAAATATGCCCGGGACAGGAGCAAAAATAAACTCATAACATCACATGAGCCAGAGGAACAAAAAAAGAATGATCTGTTTCCTGAGTGTGGAAAAAAACACATTCAGGCACCTTTACAAAGGCTGGCAGGCCGGGGATCGAGTCTAGCCAAACAGCTGGAGTCCTGGAATGACAGGGTTCAGCTGGAAATACTGAGTCAGTTTAATTTCTCCAATAGTTAGACAAATTTGACTCTTTGTATACCAGAAGCAGTGTCATTGGGGCCAAGGCCACATTGCATACTGAAATAATAGGAATGCTGAATCAGAATAAAGTCAGAATAAAGTAAAGAAGGATAATAAAAAGCATGTGGAGAGATGATGAGGAGGGAGAAATGGTGAATAAGAATGGTGAAGATGTCATGTATATCGATAGAAGAGAGAGAGAGAGAGAGAGAGAGAGAGAGAGAGAGAGAGAGAGAGAGAGAGAGAGAGAGAGAGAACATGATGAAAAGTTGATGTTTCTGTTACGATTCTGTAAATTATGCTGTATGTATATGATTCTGAAAATTATGAGTTTAGTTTTCTGAAACAAGAGTTTATTTTAGAAATTTAATAAATCTACATCATCAATTTGTACATCATTTTGGGGGAAATATATTTACCTAACTGTAGTGTTTTTTTCTTCTCATGTATTTTATTACTCATGCATCAGCATGTTTTGGGGATTGAGGGGAAAACAGAGAACTCAAATGAATCCCATGTGTACACACGGATAACACAAAAAACTGTATAAAGACATTAACCCAAATCAGGGGCCAGCTATTCAGATATATAGGAATGATTTCCACTAGACACAAATTTGACAGGTGTAAAAAAAAAAAAACTACCCTGAGAAAAAACTACCATAAAATACATGATTTACTTTGATTAAGAAAGTATCCCAACTAAATTACAATCACAATCTGTACAATTTTCATTCTAACAGGATTCAGATCACACATGAAAGACCTCTGTGTGTCTTAAGGCTCTGGAGTCTGCAGCTGTGAATATATATAAATGTTTTCATAAGTTAGATTTTGCTTCATATATAAGGCTCTGAGAAAATTCACAGTGAAATGGACAGCTATGTATAGGATTCCCATGTCTCCTGATTTAAAACATATTTTGACCTTGCTGTCAAGACTTGTGCTTTGGCCTGGTTAGTGTTACATGAATACACATACAGTGGGACAAAAAAGTATTTAGTCAGCCACCAATTGTGCAAGTTCTCCCACTTAAAAAGATGAGAGAGGCCTGTAATTTTCACCATAGGTACACTTCAACTATGAGAGACAGAATGAGAAAAAAAAATCCAGAAAATCACATTGTCTGATTTTTAAAGAATTTATTTGCAAGTTATGGTGGAAAATAAGTATTTGGTCAATAACAAAAGTTCATCTCAATACTTTGTTATATACCCTTTGTTGGCAATGACAGAGGTCAAACGTTTTCTGTAAGTCGCCACAAGGTTTTTACACACTGTTGCTGGTAGTTTGGCCCATTCCTCCATGCAGATCTCCTCTAGAGCAGTGATGTTTTGGGGCTGTTGCTGGGCAACACGGATTTTCAACTCCCTCCAAAGATTTTCTACGGGGTTGAGATCTGGAGACTGGCTAGGCCACTCCAGGACCTTGAAATGCTTCTTACGAAGCCACTCCTTCGTTGCCCGGGCGGTGTGTTTGGGATCATTGTCATGCTGAAAGACCCAGCCACGTTTCATCTTCAATGCCCTTGCTGATGGAAGGAGGTTTTTACTCAAAATCTCACGATACATGGCCCCATTCATTCTTTCCTTTACACGGATGAGTCGTCCTGGTCCCTTTGCAGAAAAACAGCCCCAAAGCATGATGTTCCCACCCCCATGCTTCACAGTAGGTATGGTGTTCTTTGGATGCAACTCAGCATTCTTTCTCCTCCAAACACGACAAGTTGAGTTTTTACCAAAAAGTTCTATTTTGGTTTCATCTGACCATATGACATTCTCCCAATCCTCTTCTGGATCATCCAAATGCTCTCTAGCAAACTTCAGACGGGCCCGGACATGTACTGGCTTAAGCAGGGGGACACGTCTGGCACTGCAGGATTTGAGTCCCTGGCGGCGTAGTGTGTTACTGACGGTAGCCTTTGTTACTTTGGTCCCAGCTCTCTGCAGGTCATTCACTAGGTCCCCCCGTGTGGTTCTGGGATTTTTGCTCACCGTTCTTGTGATCATTTTGACCCCACGGGGTGAGATCTTGCGTGGAGCCCCAGATCGAGGGAGATTATCAGTGGTCTTGTATGTCTTCCCTTTTCTAACAATTGCTCCCACAGTTGATTTCTTCACACCAAGCTGCTTACCTATTGCAGATTCAGTCTTCCCAGCCTGGTGCAGGTCTACAATTTTGTTTCTGGTGTCCTTTGACAGCTCTTTGGTCTTGGCCATAGTGGAGTTTGGAGTCTGACTGTTTGAGGTTGTGGACAGGTGTCTTTTATACTGATAACGAGTTCAAACAGGTGCCATTAATACAGGTAACGAGTGGAGGACAGAGAAGCCTCTTAAAGAAGAAATTACAGGTCTGTGAGAGCCAGAAATCTTGCTTTTTTGTAGGTGACCAAATACTTATTTTCCACCATAACTTGCAAATAAATTCTTTAAAAATCAGACAATGTGATTTTCTGGATTTTTTTTTCTCTATCTGTCTCTCATAGTTGAAGTGTACCTATGATGAAAATTACAGGCCTCTCTCATCTTTTTAAGTGGGAGAACTTGCACAATTGGTGGCTGACTAAATACTTTTTTGCCCCACTGTATATACTGATCTTCTGATGTGTGTCAGAAGGTTTTCGTGCTCAAATCATGTGCATTTAGATCTCTTGCTCATCAGCTTGATCCTGTTGGTTCATCTTCATCAGTATTGTGAATGCTGAATGCTGATGCAAAAAAATCTAATTTTTAATGGGAAGATCTTTAGTTTTTTGTGTACTCTGGAAAAATAACTCAAATGTTTTTCATTTAAATATTTCGAAATGTATTCTAGCTGAATTTTACACGAAAACAATAACAAAAATGTAAAAAGAAAAATGCAATAACAATATCTGTATCTGTGTCTGTTTAGTTTATCAACACAATCATTATATCTGCAGAAATCCTGGATAAAACACCACAGGTAGAAATGCCGGCACTGTCAGCATGATCTTTCTCACCGTCAGCTATATCACTCGAGCTCATAACTAGCTCAAATAAAGATGTGCACATGACAGTTCATTTAATCTCAATGTTGCAGTTATTATTTTTTCAATACTAATTTACACCACCATAAATCTGATCAGGCTGTCACTAAGGATGAACACTAAATGACACAAATACAACTTAATTAGTTGCCAAAATATAAAACTATGGAATTCTGGTGCTTTTCTTCCACATGGAATTTAGTCCACTTATAATGGATGAAATAAGTATTAAAAATTATGCCTTTTGGGAAGAAAAAAGTCGAGCACGCTTCATAACTCTGTAGGGCTCTGTTATTTATTTCACACTTTTCTAGTCTACTGTCTTTGACAACTTTGTTTATGTCCAACCTATTTTTATCACTGAGTCACTGCTACATTCTGTTGTTTGTCCCAGGTCTGTGTGTTTACCAAGGCAGCTGGCTGTAATCATGAAGTCTCACTCAACTCTGTATCCAATTATCATTTCAATCAGGTCTAATTAACAGTGTAACCAGATTAAAGATCAGCTTGTGCAGATGGATCACGAGTACAGGAAGCTATAAAACACTGCATGGCTATAAATGCCAGAGATGCAGGTGGGTAGGCGCAATTCTTTCAAACTGCCAAAAACACACACAGGCACACGCACACAACACATTTTGACATGCACTCACTCACTTTTACACTCACATTCTTCTGTTTTCATGGATTACAAGTGAAATCCACCTCTTTCATAGTAATCTCTGGCTGGTTAATAGGAAGCTTTGTGTAAGCCTGGTTCAAGACTTTCAAAATAGAAGCAGCAGCAGTGGACTTCCAGTCTGAAACCTGGCAAGCGTCATGCAGGCCACACACACTCAGAATAGACTATTGTTCGGTGTTATTTTTCTTGACGCAGGATAAACACAAATGAAAGGGATAACCCTCACAGCCTGGAGGTGGATTGACGGCTCAGAGCCAAGCAAGCAAGCGTGATGCTCTTGGCTTCAAAGGGAAAACCCACCCTCTATAATCCTTATTATTGACATATGACCTTTGATGGAGTCCAAAATTTGTTTTTTTTTTTTGTTTTGTTTTTTAAATAAAATTCTGAGTTGTCTTTTTGTCACGGTCTCTCATGGTTAACAGTTTCCGAGAACCCACAATCTCTTTTGACTGTGATTGTGATAGTGGCACCAGTCGGATAAATGCTGTGTTCAACTAGAGGTAGAAACTCTCAATTTCTGACTTACTACCAAGTAAAACCCTAAGAAAACGCATCTTCAACTTGGAATTCCTACTCAGGAACTCGTCCAAGGAGTTCCTCCATGTCCGCGTGCAGGATAAGCAGTAAACAAAGTAGCACTTCTTATCTTTATGCTGTATATATAAGTATAACAAGCCAAGTCTCTGCTGTACCTCCGTGGAAGTGTTGGTATAAGGAAGCTATACATCAAGACTCTTCTCTGTTCTGGCTTGTAAATATAAGTGTTGTATAGCTGCATCACATTCAACAACTTTGAGTTTAACAACTCGTTTGTTTGTTTGTTTTCTCTCCACTACTTCTACTTTGGATTTTTCATTAATGACATTGGTGGGGGAAAAAAAACAAAACAAAAAAAACCCCAGATCATTCTCCCCTGTGGTTGAGATGAGTTTTCTTTTTATCCTATTAAACATTATGTCTGCATGAGCAATGTCTCATGTGATGTTAGAGCGACAGTTAGATGATAACTAACAAATTAGCACCAGAACTGCTAAGCATATTTCCAATAATTCACTAGAAACAAATTTAATGTGTTTCAGGATGGAGTTTATGCCTTAAATTCTGTAAATGGCCAATTTGTGATAGCTCAGTGAAAGTAATTTTAAACTAAAAAGCATTTTAGCCAAATGTTTTGTCCTGCACACACCTGATTTTAATAATGCGTCGTCCAGCTGTTATGTCACTTTCCCCCCATTTTCCCCATGGGATGTTACATGAGCTGAGTAAAACAGATGATTTAACCCCCTTCAGACAAATATTCCAGTATTTATACTCAGCAAATAATAGCAGTTTTCCCCTCTGTGGACTCAAACCACAACCGGACATAGCTCATGTGTGACGTGCCGCACAGACTATGAACAGTGGCATTTCTCATTAAAGGTATTTCAGGGCGGCTTATTTACGCAGAAATAATTTGCTATACATCAAAGCTTTGGTATTTTATAGCGCACAGCTTTATTAATGCCTGTAGGGACTTGGCGTGTATAATTTAGCTTGATGTAGTTGCTTACTACAGTTAATGTAATAATTCAGCTACAATGAGAGACTTTCTAAGCTTCATAACTAACATGCACTTTGTCATCTTTAAGTATTGTATTATAAAAACTAACCCTGCTGCTTCCACACGAGAATTCCCTCACTGCGCTGTGTAACTCAAATACTCACATATTTGTCAGACATACATCATTATATATATATATAATGATGTATATCTGAGAAATATGTGAGTATTTGAGTAAAAATACTGAGTAAAAAAGTAAAAAAAATATATATATATATATATATATATATATATATATATATATATATATATATATATATATATATATATATATATATATATTTTTTTTTTTAATAATATATTTTGTCTGCTTTAAAAGTACCACTGATGTTGCCAGCTCTTATTCCCCCCCTTCATCTGGCTGTAGTAACTCATCAGGACAGTTCGTGACAATGTGCTAGGGTTAAAGGGTTAATTATTGTCTTGCAGTAACAGTTTTATGTGAGGAATGCTGCTCTGCACATCTTGCTCTGAGGAATGAGAGAAAAGTAAATGAGAAAAACAAGGCGTAAAATATATGTATGGCTCTTTACGAGTCATTCTGGCATAAATCAGTCCGATTGCAGGTGTAATAATAAAACAGTAACAGAGTCTGTCCCAGTAGAGGAATACTGGAAAAAGGGCTACTTGTGGGATTCATACAGTCATGTACAAAAGGTTTCACCCCTCATAGTTTTCGAACAGAATATAGGAAAGTATACCTCTAGTTCATTATTCACAGAATAAATTATTATTCCAATTAGTTATTAATAGGTGTATCTTCAATCCAAAAAAATAAATAAATCTTTCGGCTTTTCCCTTCAGGGGTCGCCAATCAACTCTCTCCACCTATCCCTATCTTCTGCATCCTCAACACTTGCACCCATTAGCTTCATATCCTCATTAATTCAGAATCAGAAAAGTTTTTATTGCCAGGTACAGCAAAGGGTTCGCGAAGAGCACTTTACAGTACTAGGAATTTGTCTTGGTGTCAGGTGCAAAACATATAAACAGATAAAATTTTAAAATAATAAAATAAACTATAATAAATTAAATAAAGTTGCGATTTACAATGTAAGTGTAAGTGGAGTTGAAGGAGACTGTCCAAACATATATACAGATAACATATGTACACAAATGAGAATGATAATAAATATGTACACAGAAGTTTGAAGTTGAGTGAGAGTGACTGTCCAAATAAGTATATCCAGTATGTACAATCGAGAATGAAATAAATATTGTGTACAGAAGTTTGAGTTTGCAGAAGATGTAGTGCAATTTAGAATGTGAAAGTGTCATGGTTGTCTGTAATCTGACTGCAGTGGGGAAGAAACTGTTTTTGTGGCGTGAGGTCCTGGTCATGATGGGGACCGAAAGAGTTCATTTCCGGGATGAGAGGGGTCGGCTGCGATCTTGGCTGCACATCTCCGGGACCTGGAGTGGATGACATGCTGCAGTTTGGCCTTGTCCCTGGCTTTAGCTGCAGCAAACCAGACTGTGATGGAGGATGTGAGGACAGATTCAATGATGGCAGTGTAGAAGTTAACCAGCATCTTCACAGGGAGGAGAAACTTCTTCAGCTACCGCAGGAAATACATCCTCTGCTGAGCCTTCTTGGTGAGAGACCTGATGTTGTGCTCCCACTTGAGCTCTTTGGTGATGGTGGTGCCTAGGAACCGGGGGGGCTGGGTTCTTCCTGAAGTCCACTGTCATCTCCACTATATTCCATCCATATACCTGTTCTATCCATGGAGCCTAGCAGCTCCATGTCCAACATTCTCCTACCAATATACTCACTCTCCCTCCTCTGAACATGTCCAAACCATCTTAATCTGGCCTCCCTAACTTTGTCCCCCAAATGTCCAACATGAGCTGTCCCTCTGTACTCGTTCCTAATCTTGTCCAATCTTGTCACTCCCAAAGAGAACCTCAACATCTTCAGCTCTGCTACCTCTAGCTCTGACTCCTGTCTCTTCCTCAGTGACACTGTCTCTAGACCATACAGCATGGCCGGTCTCACCACTGTCCTGTACACCTTCCCCTTGCTTCTCGCTGATATTTTCCTATCACACAGAACTCCCGACACCTTTCTCCACCCATTCCAACCTGCCTGCACTCACTTCTTTACCTCTTTCCCACACTCTCCATTACTCTGGACTGTTGACCCCAAGTACTTAAACTCCTGTACCTTCTTCACCTCTTCACCCTGTAACCTTACTGTTCCACTTCCCTCTCTTTTGTTCACAAAAATAAATAAATACATAATAATAATAACAAATTTATCAGTATGATTTTTCCAGTCTCCAGCTGTCCAGTTTCACATTCTGTAGCTTTTCTTGGCTGACAGAAGAGGAACCTTATGCAATCTTCTGCATTTGTAGCTCTTTATCCTCATGTCTGATTGCTCTGAAATGCTTTTCTGTTCACCCCATTTATAAAGAGTGATTATTTGAGGTGCTGTAGCCTTCCTGTCAGCTTAAACCAGTATCAATCTTCTTCTCTGACCTTTCTCATTAACAAGGCACACATACATACAGATCTGCTGCTCACTTTATGGTTTATGTTTTTCACATCGTGCTGTTTTCTAGAGAAAATTCTAGAGACTGTGTGAAAATCCCAGGAGATCTCCTGTATGAATATAACTTAAAGGCTGAAAGATGAGATACTGCCATGACATAACCTTACTGGAAACTTTTGTTTCTGCGGATGGAGATGTGGAGATGCTGCATATGATAATGAGACGAATGATAATAAGAAGCAATTACGAAAATGAGAACTAAAGATATAGACCCAACATCCATGCTGAATGAATCATTTGTCTTCTATTCCACCATATCAGTCTCTCTTTCTCTCCACCATGTACCTCACTTCATCTATTCCTCTCTTCTGTGCCAAACCCCCCAACAGTTCCCTCTTTTCCCCGTGGCTGCTGAAGGAAGCGGTTTGTGTGCAGACAGTGTTTGACTGGGACAGCATCTTGCGTGCGGGAAACCGGAGAGCAGCACATTAAAAATTCCACCAGAGTAACGCTTTCCGTGAGAAGGGATTTAGTGGTCAGATGCTGCATGAATCGGAGGATTGCAGTGTGTAGTGATGGAAGATGCTGATGGAAAGAGGTGGAGGGGTGGTACAGAGTGTTTCATTTCTAATTATGACACTGACCCCTGTTGGAGGATGCCTATAAGTACAGATGCTGTCCTTTCTATCTTGATGTTCCTTGATGCTTGTCTCTTGTAGCTTGAATGGCTTCAAGTCATATTTGATACGCTTTCTTAATTTGTTTCAAGCCTTTACCCAGACAAGGCTGTTTAAATGAAAACCGTATAATTGAGCTGATAAAATGCCTGATGCAGAACGGATTGCTATCTGTAATGATTTCTAAAAAATGTTTTCTTTTTCTGTAATGAGGCCTATTCAAGCTCAAAAGTCTTTATCTCGTATGTCACACTCTCATTTTTTTAAGTATACCAAAATGGTCTTTAAAGCTCAAACATAATTCAGTAAAATACTACAATTTTACTCCTAGTGCATATTAGATCAGGTAAAATTTCTTTAAATGCTCTACATGAGTCAGTCAGGCACCAAAACAGTCAGAACAAGAATTCCTCTCATCTTATCAATAAATTAATGATGCATAATGTCTTAAAATACTTTTACTTTTATTCCAAACCATGTTTCAAACTCTCAGTTCCACTCTTTGCCACTCATACACATGTGACGTATAATGATTTCTAAGGCTTGGGTTGAACCTATTGATTTATCAATAATTCAGAAATGTGACTCCAGATTTCTAAAGATGAATAGTTGTGGCCTCTGTAGGAGATCCTTTGTTGTGGCTTAAAGGGCAATATGAAGCACTACTATGAAACCGATCACATTTACTTCAGACTGTCTTATTTATAGTCATAAAATAATCAGTAGTGCTTAAGCATTAAAAGCGCACTACAGTCTCGCTTCAATCACCCTTTGTAAGCAGGGAATGTTGATGAAACTGGATCTTCATGAATTTTATCTGAATACACCTCACTTTGTTTCTCTCATTTATAATTAACACAGACAGACAGCAAGTGTGCTATTGTTTTTCATAGTACAAAACACAGATATTTGTATAGTTTACCTTACACATAAATTCATCCATTCTCTCTACCTGCTTATCTTACTACTGGGTCACACAGAACCTGGAGCCTATCCCAGGAGACTATTGGCACAAGCCAGGGTACACCCTGGACAGGATGCCAGTCTATCGCAGGGCTCAATCACACACAAGCTTACAGACAATTTTTCAGAGATGCCAGTCAACCTACAATGCATGTCTTTGGACCAGGAGAGGAAACCAGAGTACCCGAAGAAAACCCCTGTGGCACAGGGAGAACATGTAAACTCCACACACACACATCTTGGAGGCAGGACTCGAACCCCCAACCCTGGAGGTGTGAGCTAAGCCACTGTGCCCCTCCCACCAAATAAATTTATTTTAAAACAAAAACTGTATTTGGGGATAAGTTTTCTTTAATAAGGACATTTATTTAGCTTCTTTGGAGGGGTCTACAGTATCAGTGACTCTTAACATTTGTAGGTACATTTTCAGCCAAAGGCTACATTTCAAAACTGTTAATTATCCCTGTTGTGTCTTATTTCTTCCAAAAAAATTATACCATCAAATTTCAATATACAAATTTAGGCAGGGAAACACACAGAGGAAAGGGTTGGGCTGTATGGAGGTTTGGAGGTGTATTCAGATTGATGTGAATTGATTGATATGATTGCTCAGAACAAAATATTGAGGGCAAATGTTTTAACATGCCTTCTGTTTTAAATCAAAGCATTTCTAATTCAACATAATTAAACATAAATTTATTTAAACACAAATAACAGCTTTTGTATTTAAAAAATTAAATAAAAGTAAATAAAATAAAATAAAATTAAATAAAATAAGGGGGGCACGGTGGCTTGGTGGTTAGCACGTTTGCCTCACACCTCCAGGGTTGGGGGTTCGATTTCCGCCTCCACCATGTGTGTGTGGAGTTTGCATGTTCTCCCCGTGCCTTGGGGGTTTCCTCCAGGTGCTCCAGTTTCCTCCCCCGGTCCAAAGACATGCATTGTAGGTTGACTGGCATCTCTAAATTGTCCGTAGTGTGTGATTGCATGAGTGAATGAGAGTGTGTGTGTGTCCTGCAATGGGTTGGCACTCGGTCCAGGGTATATCCTGCCTTGATGCCCAATGACGCCTGAGATAGGCACAGGCTCCCCGTGACCTGAGACAATGAATAAATAAAATAAAAGGTGCCTTTGGAGTTGCTTTACAATAATTGCTACGGTACTAAAGAAGACCACTAGAGGGGGAGGTATGCTCATGGATATTTTCAGCACCACTGTTAGTTTAGTTGTCTAGCAAAACACATGTAACTGGTATAACTGGGTGATACAGATAACAGTCTGCGGAAAATAACATAATATAACATTTAAAAAAAATTATTATCTGTTTTTTAATCACTAAGCATTTTACTTCTTCTTATTCAATGCAGTGCCATGTAAGTAAGAAAATGCAAAGCCTTCTATCCTGAAGGTCAGAAAAATAAAGTTACAGTTTTACCTCTGATGTTAGCAAGCACTGACACTGGAGACTCCTTACATAAATGCTACATAAACCTCTTCTTACAGAAAACATATATCATATAAACCATGGATTTTATATGTTTGTGTTGTCTGTCCACCTTTTAAGTCTTTGTATCAGTTGTTTCTGTTATATAGCTAATCTATTACAATGAGAGAAATAATCTAAACCTGTTATTTGGAGCCAGAGCTGCTGTTGGGCAAAATTAATCACCATCTTCTGACCAATCCAGCTCAGTGGTATAAAACAAAACAAAGACCTGGTCCTTCTACATTTCCTTCTCTCATCTAGCTCATGTGTCTCTGTGGAATTACAGCGAAGAGCTCACTTGAATCCTGCTGCCTGAACACAGCTCAATCTTGATCCTAAAAACCACATCTCAGGCTTGAGTCAAACAGGAGAGTGTGTTCACTTTTGGATGAAAATCGAAATGCTGGAACGTATTATTTACACGTGTGCATTTGAGGAATCTTTGGCATGGATACCAAGTACTCAGAAAGCCTTAAAGAAGCGTTTTGTAATTTGTAGCTCCTTCTGCTGCTTGCTAGGTAATTTGTGAGCACAGTGAAAAGGTGGACCAGAGCTAAAATCAGAATATAAATGAGTCTATGTTCATGTAAACACTGACTGAGGCCTGTCTGAGTGAAGGAAGCGAATAATCCTTTTAATAATCCAAAAATAATCGCCATGTTAATGTTTGCATCCAATTACTTTTACTACCAGAAATAAAACTTTCCTTAACTGGGAACTTGGCATGGTCTACTTCAAATCCTTCAATTTTATATGACTTTAGCAAGTGATATTAATTCAACATGGCTGCACACAGCACCAATGATAATGAGAGTTATGCTTTATCTACAAATATGTGCTTTAGATCAATCAACAGAGAGTCATATGAGCTTATTAAATTTATAATATTGACTATACTGTTACTGAGGTAAATAGGCATCACTCGTCACAGTCGCTAACAAATGATGACCATGGAGTCGTCCTTCACTTTGTATGTCGAATGCACTAAGGTTGGAAATGACATCGTTACTAAGGCAAAGAAACTAACCATGACAATATTTTAAGGAATTCTTTAAACTGTATGTTTACTTTAGGCCTAAGCAACAGGAAAGTTGCTTATAGTCACTAAGATGCTTAAAGTCATTTTTGGTAAGCATTAAATTGGCAGTTTGTATAATTGCTATTTTTATTATTTATATAATATTTATTTTATTATATATACTGCTATTGTTCTGAAGTGAAGAATAGGCTTGTATTGGACTGTAGTGTACATTTTAATATAGTCAAGCCAAAGTGAAAATGGAGATAAAGTGTGTGTGTGTGTGTGTGTGTGTGTGTGTGTGTGAGAGAGAGAGAGAGAGAGAGAGAGAGAGAGAGAGCGTCTGGGTTTATCTCTCAGCCATAGTCATCAGTAAGCTTTACTACAGAGCCCACTAATCAGGCTGAACAGTGCAGGGGTGGAGAGAGAACTCAAGAGAGAGAGGGAGTGAGATAGTGGGAGGAGGAGGAGGAAGAGGAGGAGGATGTTTTTCAGTAGTAGGAAGCAGGCAGGCTGAGCATACTTCACTGCAGTGCCCTACAGAAGGAGCAGCACTGCTTCATCCTGCTCTCTCTGTCAGACTACTGCTGCTGCTCACTCGGCTGTAGAGCGCAGACACACACACACACACACACACACACACGCACACACACACATTCAGACATACATACACTCTGGTCTTCCTGGGATAGACACCAGCTACTCTCATCCTCTCTCTGCATGACTGTCACAAAGGTAAGAGTGCTGCAGAGGGGCGGGGAGCACTTTCGGACTGTGCTGCAGTAGGGTGATGCTGTCAGTGCGCTAATCTGTGTGTGCGCTAATCTATGTGTGTGTGTGTGTGTGTGTGTATGTGTGGAGGGTGAGGGAGAGAGAGTGTAAGACAATGTTTGGTGCACCATTTGAGTTGTCATAGGTGGAGCTGCTGAAACAGAAGATGTGGTCTGTCTCTAGGAGCAGGTGTGTGTGTTTGTGTGTGTGTGTGTGTGTGTGCATGTATGTGTGTGTTAGTACTTGCATGACTATCTTAACTGCAGTCTGGGCTAATGTTTGTATCATCACTGTAGTCGGATTGTCCGTCTCTGACCTTAACACACACTGATTATGGCAGAAGCACTTAATCCAGGACCATCCTGCATACTGATGTGCGTGTGTGTGTGTGTGTGTGTGTGTGTGTGTGTGTGTGTGTGTGTGTGTGTAAAGGAAAGCAATTGACAGGACGCTGTATGCATCACTGTACATGTGGCACATTCTGAGACCAGATGGAGAGTTTTACCACAAGATCAAATTGAATTGTGTAATAGTGTGTGTGTGTGTGTGTGTGTGTGTGTGTGTGTGTGTGTGTGTGTGTGTGTGTGTGTGTGTGTGTGTGTGTCTGTGCGTGTGTGTAAAACCTATATGATTAACTTAATTTATGGAAAAAGACTAATATAGCATGGCAGTGTGACAACTGAAATAATCATTATTAAAACCACGATAATGTAGCCAATTCTAAAAAAAAATTAAAATTATTTAAATTAAAATTAAATTAATCACAACATACACATCTGCATATGACACCACAACATACACATCTGCATATAACATTCTCATCATAACATACACATCTGCATATAACATCACAACATACACACCTGCAAATAACAATCATCATAAGACACATCTGGATATAACATTCTCATCATAACATACACATCTGCAAATAACATTCTCATCATAACACACATCTGGACATAACATTCTCATCATAAGACACATCTGGACATAACATTCTCATCATAGCATACACATCTGCAAATAACATTCTCATCATAACATACACATCTGCAAATAACATACTCATCATAACATACACATCTGCAAATAACATTCTCATCATAACATACATCTGGACATAACATTCTCATCATAACATACACATCTGCAAATAACATACTCATCATAACATACACATCTGCAAATAACATTCTCATCATAACACACATCTGGACATAACATTCTCATCATAAGACACATCTGCAAATAACATTCTCATCATAGCATACACATCTGCAAATAACATTCTCATCATAACATACACATCTGCAAATAACATACTCATCATAACATACACATCTGCAAATAACATTCTCATCATAACATACATCTGGACATAACATTCTCATCATAACATACACATCTGCAAATAACATACTCATCATAACATACACATCTGCAAATAACATTCTCATCATAACATACACATCTGCAAATAACATACTCATGATAACATACACATCTGCAAATAACATACTCATCATAACATACATCTGGACATAACATTCTCATCATAACATACACATCTGCAAATAACATTCTCATCATAACATACACATCTGCAAATAACATACTCATCATAACATACACATCTGCAAATAACATTCTCATCATAACATACATCTGGACATAACATTCTCATCATAACATACACATCTGCAAATAACATACTCATCATAACATACACATCTGCAAATAACATTCTCATCATAACATACACATCTGCAAATAACATACTCATGATAACATACACATCTGCAAATAACATACTCATCATAAC
The DNA here is from genome assembly GCA_033459395.1 of Hemibagrus guttatus. Taxonomy (NCBI): domain Eukaryota; kingdom Metazoa; phylum Chordata; class Actinopteri; order Siluriformes; family Bagridae; genus Hemibagrus; species Hemibagrus guttatus. The sequence goes on along the minus strand of JAUCMX010000026.1, from coordinate 11,755,929 downwards.
ATACATCTGGACATAACATTCTCATCATAACATACACATCTGCAAATAACATTCTCATCATAACATACACATCTGCAAATAACATTCTCATCATAACATACACATCTGCAAATAACATACTCATCATAACATACACATCTGCAAATAACATTCTCATCATAACATACATCTGGACATAACATTCTCATCATAACATACACATCTGCAAATAACATACTCATCATAACATACATCTGGACATAACATTCTCATCATAACATACACATCTGCAAATAACATTCTCATCATAACATACACATCTGCAAATAACATTCTCATCATAACATACATCTGGACATAACATTCTCATCATAACATACACATCTGCAAATAACATACTCATCATAACATACACATCTGCAAATAACATACTCATCATAACATACATCTGGAAATAACATTCTCATCATAACATACACATCTGCAAATAACATACTCATCATAACATACACATCTACATATAACATCACAACATACACATCTGCATATAACAATCATTATAACACACACATCTGGACATAACATACTCATCATAACATACACATCTACATATAACATCACAACATACACATCTGCATATAACAATCATTATAACACACACATCTGTACATAACATACTCATCATTACATACACATCTGCAAATAACATACTCATCATAACACACATCTGGACATAACATTCTCTACATAACATCTCATCATTACATACACATCTGCATATAACATCCATCATAACATACACATCTGCAAATAACATACTCATCATAACACACATCTGGACATAACATTCTCATCATAACATACACATCTGTACATAACATACTCATCATTACATACACATCTGCATATGACATCCATCATAACATACACATCTGCAAATAACATACTCATCATAACACACATCTGGACATAACATACTCATCTTAACATACACATCTACATATAACATCACAACATACACATCTGCATATAACAATCATTATAACACACACATCTGGACATAACATTCTCATCATAACATACACATCTGCATATAACATCACAACATACACATCTGCAAATAACATACTCATCATAACACACATCTGGACATAACATACTCATCATAACACACATCTGGACATAACATACTCATCATTACATACACATCTGCATATAACATCCATCATAACATACACATCTGCAAATAACATACTCATCATAACACACATCTGGACATAACATTCTCATCATGACATACACATCTGTACATAACATACTCATCATAACATACACATCTGCACATAACATCCATCACAACATACACATCTGGACATAACATACTCATCATAACACACATCTGGACATAATATTCTCATCATGACATACACATCTGTACATAACATACTCATCATAACATACACATCTGCACATAACATCCATCACAACATACACATCTGGACATAACATACTCATCATAACACACATCTGGACATAATATTCTCATCATGACATACACATCTGTACATAACATACTCATCATAACATACACATCTGCATATAACATCCATCACAACATACACATCTGGACATAACATCCTCATCATAACACACATCTGGACATAACATTCTCATCATGACATACACATCTGTACATAACATACTCATCATAACATACACATCTGCAATAACATCCATCACAACATACACATCTGGACATAACATTCTCATCATAACACACATCTGGAATAAATTCTCATCATACATACACATCTGCAAATAACATACTCATCATAAGATACATCTGGAAATAACATTCTCATCATAACATACACATCTGCAAATAACATCTCATCATAACACACATCTACATACATCCACATACACATCTGAATAACATCATATACAACACATCTGAATAACATCTCATCATAACATACACATCTCAATAACATCACACATACACATCTGCAATAACATCTATAAACAACATCTGACATAACATCTCATCATACATACACATCTGCAAATAACATACTCATCATAACACACATCTGAATAACATTCTCACATAACAACTCATCATACATACACATCTGCAATAACATCCATCATACATACACATCTGCAAATAACAT